>CM053567.1:34901690-35042338 GCA_028646485.1 Cryptoprocta ferox | reverse complement strand
GCGCGCTCTCCCTGTGTTGGGCTCGGGGGCTCCTTCCCCTGCACCACCGGGACCGCCCGTCCCCTAATTTCCCAGATCACAGTCACTCACTCAGGCATCTTTGAGGTTGTCTTCTTTCTGGCGTCTGTTTCTTCTTTCCCCCACTTGCAAATCCAAGTTTTATCCCTTCAGTCCTTCTCAGTTCAATCCATACGGGCGTCCTCGGATTACAGAGCTCCCTGCTCTTCCGCCATCTTGTCCTCTCTCCCTAGACTTTTTATGTGTCTATGCTGTATACACACACACACACACACACACACACGGGTATATATGTATATGTGTGTATATATGTGTATATATGTATGTGTATATATCTATTGTTATTGTTAAAAAACTTGGCATCATTTATATTCTGGTTTCAAAGCAACTTTTTTCTTTGTATGATTTCGTAGATTTTTAAAAATGTCATTGATATTAGTACAATAATTTCTTGATGGCAGTTTGGAAATCTATCATACAGATAAAATATTTATCCTTCTCACTTAGGATACATAATTTATTTTCTCGATTTCACTTATAAATAAATGGCAAAATATATCTCCACTTCCTTAAAATTAATTCATAGAAGTAGAATTGTTGGATCAAACAATTTTTTCACTTATGAATACATATTGCAAAATTTCTATCCTGGAATCTTATATTAGTTTACATGCCTAATAACTATGTACAAGATCTTCATTTTTCTGTATCTTCACCAATATAGATATGTTTGTTTTGTAAATATCAATTTAATGGTGAAAAGATACATATTTTTTAGTTTAAAAGTTATAAGGTAGAATTTGGATTAACTTTTTATAAATGTTTTATAGCTATTTGCTTTTCTCCAATTCCTACTTATATCTTTTGCCTATTTTAATCTATTTTTCTTATAATTTGTTAGAGTACTCTATCTTAGGTACTAAACCATTTTATTTTACATATTGCAAATATTTTTCCTACTTTATGGTTTGCCTCTTACATGTATTTCAGATTGAAATACCTATTTTTTATGCTCTATCAGTTGTCCTTTTGCTCTGTTGTTCAGAAAACTTTCCAATTACAAAGATATATATATATCTTTGTATATATATAATATATACAATATTATATATATTTATTATATAATAAATAAATGTTTATTTTTTTATTTCTAATTTTCTTTTTGTTCCAAATTATTGGTTCTATTTTGGGACGTTTTATTCTATTTGTCTGTTTGTTCTGATCTCTCATATATAAGATCTCCAGTATCACTTCTTTCTACTTCTTTATTCTATCCCTCTGCATTCTAGGAAGTGTCTCTATGTTGACTAACACACTGATCTGCAGGGTTGATTCTGCTCCTGTACTGGTGTGAGAAGACCTCCAAAATCAAACCATGATATTTTTAATATTCTTTCTTTATTAATGCAGGCAGTACATCTTTATTTCAATCAGCTTAATTTCAGTTATCTCATCTTTTAGCTTTTACCCTCAGTCCGTATTTTCTTGCGTTAAATGGAAGAAAGACTGTGCCATTTAAAATGTACTTCTATTTATTGTGGGAAATATTTTGCAAATACTTGCTTGATGCCTTTTCCTTGGGAGTTTTCCCAAAGTCTTCTTTTCTATTACAGAATTAGTTCCTAGGTACCACTGATCCTCGGTGAACAGAGGTTATGAGGGCCTGTCACTTGTCCCTAGTGTGTGATGATTGGCCTTTGATCCTTTCATGGTATTCCTGAAAGCTTGCAGGATCTTCTGATCTGATTACATTTGTAGGACCACTTCAGTGGCCTGTGTCGGAGGTCTGGAACCCAGGTCCTTGGGCAGTTCCAGCAGAGGACATTGATTTCTTATTTATTTCTTCTGAGATTTTTAGTTGGTCCATCTAGGTGCAGGCAGTTTCTGTATCCAGCCTCCTTCCTGTAATAAGAAGGAAAGATGCATTACTCTGGGAAAGAGTCCCAGTCATCAGAGGGGATCTCCCACACTTGTGGTTTTCTCTGCACTTAACCTTGACTTGCTAGTGAAGTTGTGCTCCAGCTTTTCCAGGGCTCAGCCCTGGGGGCCCTCAACCTGGGAATGTTAAGTGGGGTTCTGCCAGGATGTCTTCTCCTTCTTACTAAGAGGTGGAGCCCCCCTCACATCAGCTAGTCAGTCTTGGTTAGCTGGGGAGCTAGAGCCTTGGTATTTGTTGCCCTTCCCTAATGGGCTCTTCTTCACCCTAGAATGAGTAGAAACAGCTCAAAATTGGTGGCATGTGAGGATCACTCTTCTGTAATTATCAGTCTGTTCCAGGTTTTCCCTTTTTCTTATAGGAAAAAGGTTTATTTTAGCTGGTTTTTGGAAGAGGTATAATTAGACACCTAAGATGAAATAAAATGGTGAAGACTTAACTAGGGAATCAGGAATGGATCTTAAAGCTTATTTGAAATAACACCTCTCCTGCCAGCCTCACAACTGTGATTTGAAGATAAAATGAAATGGTAAATGTCAAAGGGCTTTGAAGGCTGTTTGGAGCATTATGCAAATACTAAGTTGCTTTGTTATCTTCACATTTTATGAGACCAGAAATCAGTAGCCTTGCTGGAAGCAAATTTGAGTTGTGAATTTTTTAAGGGTATGTGATAATGGAAGATGGCTATTTAGGTGAAGCACAAAGCCATTCTATTTCCATGTGGTCCACCCCCTTCTTTCACACAATACATCGGAAATAGAGGTTTGTCTTGTTCTTTATCCCCCCAAAGAGAAGGCTGGCCTGAATTTCTACTTTAGACTATTTCTTTGAGTGCCAAGAGATTGTTTCAGCCAAAGAAACTAATCTGCAGATATGTCTGCCCCCTGCACAATGCCCAGCATCAGGGGCAAAGGCTTTAATTAAAATGGAAGAGTTGGTAATTTCTGACCTCTCTGGGAAGCTTAAAGTTGATGTGATTTGAATGAAAGTAATGACTTTTGCTTAAAATGCAAATATTAATGCGAGAACCAGGGACTGACTTTTGGTGCAAGCAAAAGAGATTGTAATTTCTTTTTCATGTCTTTTCCCTTAAAGAAATGGCCCTTTTCTTTGCTGAAACTCTGTCATATGTACATTTAACATGTAGGTCCTTTGTCTCCTTATATTTCCTTTCAGTTGGCAATTTGTCTTTTTAACCTCTTAAAAGCAGTGCATGTATGAGGTATTAATAAATTTGAAAAAATTAAGGAATTTTTGTTGTTGTTGTTCATATTTACTTGGATGATGTAAATCTGTTTCAGAAGTAACTGTCCTTTCAGGTCAGTTGTCTGGACTGCGTTTGCTCACTGTCCCCATAGTCTCTACATAGGTAGTAGAAATGATCACATTGTGAAAAGGACATATACTTACCATGACATTTGTATGTTCCCAAATAAAGTTTTAAAATTTAAAGTAACATGTATTGCTCTTGGGTTAAGTAGTCTCATCTAATCAGCAAGTATTGCTGTGAAAAAAATAATGCATTTGAATGTTGATAAGACGTTAACAGAAGTAGCTGGGAATGTGGTCAATTATGCCAGTATATGAATATATGAGTGTAAACGCATTCCAGATCAGTATGCTTTTTGCTAATTACAATCATTGTGAGTAGAAAGTATACTTATTGAGGAATTACAATGGCTTGAGCATTGTGAAGTTATTACTTTTATGGTAAGTGAAAATTGGTTGTAGAAATAAAAAAATGAAAACCATCCATACTTTCTCTACCCATGCTTGTTTTTCATTTTCCTTACAACCTCTTACTGATATACTTACAAATATTTATATCATCTTAATCACAGTACACAAGCAATTTTCAGTTTAGCATTTTTCATTCAACATTCATTATGTAGGAACCACTTTTCAATCTCCAACTGAATATAAGGTCATCCAGTGGCTACTTTAACTAGCCTCTTATCCAGCCTCCCCGATTTTTTGTTCCTAGCTCGATAATGCTGTGATGAACATCTTTGCTTCCAGTCTAACTGGAAGGGTGACTCCACACTCCTCTCACTGAGAAGTGGACTATCTTCGGAGTTTTTACTGTCTGTGTGAAGTTAGGATTGGCTTGTGGGTGAGAAAAGCATTGGATCCAGTGTAGGCAACCCAGGAAAAGCAGCAGGAGGGCAGAGGCAATAGGGAAGACCTGGCAATAGAGAAACAGCTAAATGATGAACTAGGACGTCTCTGCCATCATTCCTGAATGAGGCGGGATTTTCCAAAGCTCTGATTTTTTCCCCCATACACAAGGGCAAAGACAGTACCTGGAGGGCAGTCAGTCTTCCATCAACATTGGAGGTTGGCAGAGCTGAAAGAGAAAAACTGGCCTTTAATGAAGAAAATCACTAATAAGACTCAAATCCCAACATCTCTCATCACTAATGGCTTTACAGCAGACTTATCATTCACTTCCCTTTTCTTTTTAGCTAATGGGTTCCTACTAGTTTTGTCAAACTGCAATTAAATAATCCAGTTAACTCTGTCTTTGCTGGGAAGAGTCTTTTGGAAAGAAATGTAGTATTATAGCAAAGAGAAGAACTCCAACCACGAAACAGGCCACATTATAAGATTTCCAATTTGGCCATGATTTTGTTTTCTGGGAATCCAGGGCTTTGAGTAGATTGATGGTGGTAGTTAATGTGATACATTCTTCTATGGGAACAAATGCAACATTGAAAGCCCACTTCAGCCAGCTTTGAGCTCACACTGGTACCGCTTTGTCTTTTCACTAATTACCTGTCTGTTGTGCTTTTCCCCAGCCCAGGCTCTGTGGCCATATTCAGCATCCTGCAGGTTTTTAAATGTTCTTTTTTCTCTTTTTGACTGTAGCAGTATTCTTAACTTTACCACTACTCCTTGCCTCCAAAGGACCAACAAAATTGGAAAATGTGTACAGATTTTAGTAATCAACATAGTTATCTGCAAAAACCTGCACCAGTCTGCCCTGCATCATTCTCAGAAACATGCAGAAGTTGAACCATGCTGTCGAAATCATCTGGCACAGGTCCACATAGGTCTGTTTTTCGCTGTCCTACCAATTTCCTAGGCAAACAAGACTCCAGGTAACCCGTGATTAAAACTTACAATACAACCTGGAAATGGCTACAAATATATTACAAAATCACACTTCAGTACCTTTACAGATCTGTAATATCGTTCATGTTCCATTAGCACTTTTAAACCCATTTAAAGGCCTTGAAAGTATTCAAGGACTGTTTTAGAAGCATGGTTTTCTTGCTCTAAGCACAATAAGGGGATAAAAAATGTGATAAAGAAGGAAAACCAGACAGAGGGATTTATATCATATCCTGTAAACAAGTTGCAATTTGCTGTCTGTGCGTTCTCTGAAAATCATTTTGCCTTTGTGGCTAATCTATGAAGGCAAACCATCGTGCAGATTGGCCAGACCCCAACTGTAAGTAAAGGCAAAGCAGAACCAATGCCTGAAAAGGAAAGAAATCAGCTCTGAGCATAGGAAGGGGATAGGCGATGGGAATTAGGTAGTGGTGGATTCAAGGAGAATTGACATCAGAGCAGTGCAGATCAGAGTTCAGGATTGGTGCACTCGCTGGTGAGACACGTTAGCATTATATGGATTGCAGTTTTTCATATGCGCTGCCTCATTTGATTCTCACAGCAACCCTAATATATACCATGTTCATTTTGTACACAGAGAAAATGAGACTCATTTTAGCTATAAACAAATTAGACTGACTTGCTTCATATCACACAGCCAAATGATGGTGGAGCTGCACTTGGGTTCTGAACTTGTGACTGGTGGTGCTCTTCTCACTCTGCCATCCTGCCTCAGGTAGCAACTTGGAAGTTAGAACTGCAGTATTCTTTAAAGGTGTGGGAAATTCAGGTGGGCTCCCTGTTGAGCAAAGTAGTAGAAGAAAGATGGAACTAAGATGTGGTCAATTCTCCACGCTGGGCGTGGACTGTTCAATACAGGCAGAATCCCATAGGCCTGCTGATTGTACAGGAGGTGGGGCTTTATTTGTTCAGCTGTTCTGCCTGCTTGCATGCAGCTTGGGCTCTGATCAGTCCTCAGGCTTGCACAGGATATCTTTTGTTTGCTCATGATATCTGACTCTGAAAAATCTCTTTTGATAGCTTATTAAGGAGGCTCTATCTAGCATGGGAGAACCAGAGATAAAGACTTCTGTTGGATATACTGAGCGTGCCAACTCCCGGGTTGGGGAGGTGGGGGTGCGCATTGTTCCCAGCTCCTCATGGCAGGGAAGTGGGAGTGTGAGACAAGGCAGGGGATCTAAGCTTTCCATCACCATCACAGCTGATCCTTGTATTAGTCTCTCTGCTGACCTGTTCTTATTTTTGAGGACAATTAAATATATTACGCACTCTACGCTTCAAGATCCTAGTGTTTTAACTTGAACTTTCTTCTTTAACTGTGTTTTCGAATCCTGAAATTATGTTGGCTTTATAACTTTGCACAAGTCACTAAACCTATGTGAAACGTCACCCCACATCATTCTCAGGAGCACGTGCAAGTGTTTTTAATGAAAGTATTACTTCGCACTTACGGTCACTGGCTATGTTTCCAAGGGTTTAAAATGCTTTCTCTTTCATAGTATCTGCTTCTGCTTTTCCTTCCTAGAGTCGAAAACATGCAAGCAAAGTCCGACTGTATTACATGCTTCACCCCAGGGATGGCGGGTGTCCTGCCAAGAGGCTCCGGTCAGAAAATGTGAGTATCTGGCACCGTCTGACATCCTTAGATGATTTGTTCCATTTGCTAAGAACTTTGCAAGTGTAGGATGTATAGTCATGTCCACCTTACCAGGAAAGCTAAGTGAGTAGAAATTATTCTCATTAAATACTACAGAAAATAGTACACATAAGCAAGTCTTTTTCCTCTTTCCCACCCAAACTTGCCAGTATGGTGTTGGAGAACTTTGTGATGATTCCACACCAGGGCAGAGCAGAGAAAGAATGTACAGAAGGGACAGAGAGCAGCTGGGTAAGGGAAGGAAGGAGCCATCAGAAGAAAAAAAAATGCAGTAAAGATGGCCTAAGGAGAAAACCTGCCAGAAATATCAGATATATTGCTATTAATGTATTTTATTTTTCCTTTGGTGTCTAAAACTGAATGTGAGTTTGTTCATTTATAAAGACTATGCACATCTTACAAATAAAAATACTGAGGGTTTTTGATCAGTGCCCTTCTCCCTGAGGGAACATTTACTTGGGAAGAAAATGACAATTAGAAAGTTGTTTTGAGGATGTAAAGTCAGAGCAAAGGGTTTACTTCAGCCAGGCCAAGACAGGGACTGGTAAAATATATATTCCTTCCTCCCAGCAGGCTTACTTTTCCTAATGAGTGGAATATTCATATCCATTCATTGCAGAGGTCCTCTGTGATAAACACTGCAGATGAAAGAGAAATCGCTTGTCCTTTGAGCTCTGAGGAGGCTGCAGGCATAGAATTTGTGCCCTACACTCTTGCTTATACTTGTGATTCTTTTCTCCTTCTGCTGCCTTATCGACACCAGTCTTCTTTTCTTATTAAAAATTAATATATGATCATTGAAGACACTTGACAAGAACTGCACTTGTGTGTTCCTCACAAGAGAAAAAGAGAGAACAAGAGAACTGTGGATGACCACGAGTAGTGAACATCAGGGCTGGTGTTAACGAATTCCAAGCATGCCTCTTACATCACACACGAGCTGTTCATAGTCAGGCTAATCTGGAATACTGTGGAGTTGTCTTTACTGCCTTGGTGAAGCAGCATTTAGAGCTTATTGGAGGCGAAAGATGTCACAAAAACTTTTCAAGTTGTTAAGAAGTGGGACGGAGACTGGTTCTGTCAGCCCTTAGCCTTATGACCTTGGGCAAATAATTGATCTCTCTCAACCTGTTTCCTCAATGAGGCTATAATAATCACACTTTCCTCACCAGGCTTCTGTGAGGTATACTGTTATATGCAAAGTACTGAGGAAAGAGAGATGAATAAGGCCCAGACTTGCCTTAAAGAAATTCAGAGTGGGGTGAGGGAGATAAACACTGTATAAAAAATTGTTGTAATTGCACAGTGTAGGTGTCTATTTAACATTCTGCACAAAATCCCATGGAGACAAAGGGCAAGTTATCCATGCCAGGATGAGTCGCTCGGGGATGGTGTTACTGAGACCTGGCATTTGAGGTGGGGTCTTTGGGCTTGAATGGACAATACCAGTTGGAGGAGGTAATAGGGAGGGAGGAGACAGGTGCATTCTTGGGTGTATTCCTATCAAAAGAACTTATTAAACCCCAGCAGACTTGGCCTGAGCCAGCTTTCATGTAGTCTCAAAATCTTGTAGCTACAGCAGAGTCCTGCTTTCCATCTTTCCATTAGCGGAGAGGATAAAATTAGTTCCTTTTCCCTGAAATTATCCAGCAATGATGCCTGTGTCCCTTCATTCAGTAGCTATTTCATGTCTCATCATAGTAGTTAAAAACAATAGGGTTCATATACATTTGACAATTAGCTCTTGGAACACAGATTATTTTCTATCTGCTCAAGTTATAATCATGAATGTTGTACTTATGTCTGAGCTCCTAGGGAGGGCTTGACTGGGCGGACAGAAGGAGGACACTAGGCCTCAAACTGGTGTTACTTGAGGACATGGTCTTTGCCATTCTGGTCAGACCCATGATTTACCCACTCAGCCCTGGTTCTGCCAGTAGCACTGGGGATGGTTTATGGAGGGGAAGATGTTTGGATTTTTAGAGCAGGAACTATTTGCAAAGATTCTTTACCAAAGACCCCTTTGAGAACTTTTTCCTCTGGTGTATCCTGAGTTTAAAAAACTTGGATCTACCAATGATTTGGTTTTTTTTTTAAGTTTTTTTTTTTATTTTGCAAGAGTGCATAGGAGAGAGCAGGTGTGTGTGTGTGTGTGTGTGTGTGTGTGCGTGCGCGCGTGCAGGGGAGGGGCAGAGAGAGAAGGAGAGAAAGAACCTCAAGCAGGCTCTGTGCTGTCAGTGCAGAGCCTGATGTGGAGCTTGAACTCACAAACCATGAGATCATGACCTGAGCTGAAATCAAGAGTCAGAGGCTTAACTGAGCCACCCAGGTACTCCTGCCAATGATTTATTTATTAAATCATTTGCTATAGCTTTCTATAATCATAGTATAAAAGCAAATCAGTAAGCAGGAAAAGCAACATAATGACTCCACTTTTTGAAAGAGATTGTTGATACTTTTATTAGGGTGTGTTTATGTGTACATTTCATAGGTAAATCCATCATTTGCCTTAGGAATATTGACATACTGGATGTAGCATGGAAACCGCCCCGGTCCCTCCTGGGGCAGTGGAAATTGAAATTGGTAATTATTTGGACAACTTTCTTTTGTACAGACTCATACCTAAGGTTTGAAAGACTGAATATGCAAATAGACAATGGCCAGCCATATAGAAATAGAACTTTGATACACCTGGAACTAATATAACATTGGATTTCAACTATACTTTAACTAAAAAAATAAAACAAATAAATGAAAATAGAACTTTGACCCATAACCTATAGCAACCATCCTGGGAATTCAATCCATTAATATATAGTAACCAGCCCCGGAAGCCTGCCTAAGTTAAACTTATAGGAAGTCAGACCACTATCTCTAGTAACAATCCAGGAAGCCAAACAATAACTCCTGTAACAACAGACTCCAAATGTCTAGACTTGATTAATACTTGATAGCTTTCCTAATTTTTGTGCCTGCTCCCAGTTTGGAACTAGCCAGAGAAAACCAAATAGACACCCCTAACCAATCATGTAGGATGTCTGCCTCTAGTTTGCCTATCTACAGCTTCTGCACACAAGCAGCCTCCAATCAAGGAATATATAAGGCCTCCCATTTATTCTGTTACAAAGCTTTACCACTTATCCTCTTGACTTGGAGTCTAAGGGAAATGATGGTGGCTGATGTCCTTGCTCTAGTAAGCTCTGAATGAGTAGCCTATCTTTTTCTCATTTGGTTGGTCTTGTTTATTTCCACAGGGCTATAACATGGGGATAAAAATAACGTCTAATGTGCAGGTTTAGCATAAGGCCCAAATGAGATAACTTATTTATTCAGCATTTTATTTTCAAAGCTCTTTCTCCCTGCGTTATTATTATTGATTCCCTCTCCACAAATACTCTGTGTTCTTAGAAGAATGTAACACTCTTTTCTACCTGCCTCTCCATCCTTGCACATCCTCCCCACTGCCCTGCTTCCCCAGGCTGTGACAGGTTTGTATCCCAGTCTTACCTGACTGGGAGCAGTTTCATGGCTGCCCTGACTACCCAACAAATTGAGTAACTTCTGGAACTAGAGAAAACTTGTTACTGAGTCTCCAAACCCTGAACATTCCTGAACCTCAGGCCCACAATGATTCCTAAAACTGATGGGGCTGATGAGTAATAGCAGTCATCCCTCCCTCCCTACTTCTTAGCCCTCTGGGAATAGCAGTAACTCCAAATCTACTCCAAATGAACACAAGTGCCCATGATTATTCCCAGGGTCGAATGTCATTTCTACTCCACGTCATTTTACTTTGTTGTTGCTTTTCAAAAACTTAAAATTCATTTCTGCCTCCTATCCTGATATTTCCAGCTTTTTAAATTCCTCCTTCATGGTGCTTTACTCTTTAGAATCCTCATTCAGATCTTCTATGTTTTTTTTCCCCCTGAAATCTTAGAGCAAGACTTTCCTTCTGAGGCCACAGAGTAAAATTAAATGCAAAATAAATTGTTATAGTTGATTGCCTTAGAGAAATTTTCTGTAATCCTGTGAGCATTAGAGCCAAAAAGGACTGTAGAGAACATCTAGTTCATTGAGAGTCTCAGGTTTTTAAGATACTTTTTAGTATCTTCTAACTTGCTTTGGAAAAAAAAATTTGTACTTCAGAAACAACATTTTTAAGTAAAAGGATGATTTCATTTTACTTTTAATTTTATTCTGTAAGGATAAGTAACTGCCAACAAAAACCACTAGTCAGTATTAAGTACATAGTGTTTTTACATCGAGTTAATAGAATTCCTCCTAAGTGGAAAAACTTGACATTTGGTTAGTGTGATCAAGCTTATCACTTTTAAATACTTACATGGTTTCCTATAGGCCTGGAATATTCAGCAGAGCTGAAGAACCTCTAAGATCTCTTTCATTGGTCCCTAAAATCCTGGGTTCCAGGTCAGGAGGATTATCTAATCCAACCCGTTTGGTGACGAAGGTGAAAATAAGGTCCAAAGAAGTACAATGACTTGCCCAAATTAGTCAGGCCTGAGACTGAGACCCTCCCTGCTTCCCTAAGTTCTATTCCTAGGCTTCTCCCACATATCTTGAAATTCTATCTTATATTTAGACATTGAAGCCATTGTTGGGTCCAGAGCCAGAGAGCACTGCTGTTCTGGGGCAAAGTAATAATAGCTGGTGCTTAGCAGGCACCTCCCACTTACATTCTAAATGCTTTACATATATTAACACATTTGATCATCACTCCTGTATAGGGTGGGAACTATCATTATCCCCACTTTACAGAAAAGTAAACTGAAATAGAGAAATTAAGTCACTTGACTCTGGTCAAACTGCTGGTAAGTGGCAAAGACAAAGCTGGGGAAACACAAAACAAAAGAAAATAAAATTCCTCTGGTACTGCAAACTAGCTCACCACGCCACTTCTTGAGATAGGTGGTAATCAGCTCGTAAGGGCTAGGGGCATAGAGAGAAAGGACATGGACCGTGTCCCCCACACAGCAGAGATCAGGATCTAGTTCAGGACGGGGGTGGGATGATTGAATGCGTGGTCATGTTTTTTACGACAGAGTGATGGTTGTACAGGTGCTCCCATGGATACAGGTGCTCCTACAGACATATCCTGGGCCGTCATCTAGCACACCAGAGAGGTCCCCAACCTCTTCTGGTGGGATGGGACAGGACTGAGTTGCCTGGAGAAACTGAACTGATTCTTGAGGGATACATGTGGGTGAGCCCAGTGAATAAGGGGAGCAGAGCGCTCTTCTGAGTGTGGAGCCAAAATGAGTAATGTCTTCAGGGAAGCAAAATTCAAAGGTATTTCTAGAGTATAAAATGCCAGTGGGAGGCTGTTACTTTCCCAGGATGGCTGCAACAAATTACCACAAACTGGGTGGCTAAAAACAACAGAAATTTATTTTCTCACAGTCCTGGAGGCTCCAAGTCTGAATCAAGGTGTAGGCAGGGCCTCCCTCCGGAGGGTCTGATTGAAAATCAGTTTTGCGTTTCTCTCCTCACTGCTGGTGGTTGCTGGCAGCCTTTGGTGTTCCTTGCCTTGAGCTGCATCACGCCTGTCCACTTCTGTCTTCACCTGGTCTCTCCCTTGTGTGTATCTCCATGTGTTCTCTTCTCTACTCATAAGACTGATAGTCATTGGAGTGAGAGCCACTATAATAATTCATTGTAATGAATTAATCTGCAAAGACCCTATTTTCAAATGTCTCCTGTTTGAGATGGACATGAATTTGGGGGGCACAGAATTCACTCAGTAGAGCAGTGGAGACAAGTAAGCATGGGGTGGTGGGGAAAGTCACACCCATCTGCTGTATACAATATTAACATTTACTTTGTCAACATTTTCTGCTTTCTAAAGTGGTCTGCAGCTAAATTCATGAGCAGTTCACAAAGATAGGTGCGTTTATCCATAAAAGCTGTGTGCTTTGGTCTCCAGCTGCACGTTTGGAGCTAGAAGTGGGGATTTTGTCCCTGGTTGGCTACATATATTAGTTTTACAACTTTGTTTTGGACTTCCTAACCTTAATTGCCATGGTTATAATCCGGGCCTATAAACGCTGCCCTGCCTACCTCTCAGAGTTGTTCAGGGACTCAAATAAAAGCTTCCTATTTGTGAAGCTGCATGGTAAACTGTAAAGTGTGTGTGTGTGTGTGTGTGTGTGTGTGTGTGTGTGTGTGGAGTGTTCATTCATAGAGGTTTACATTTTTTGTCTATTGGTTCCAATCATTGGTCTTTACTGTGCGATATGCAGTTTCTCTAGTCCAGTTAGGGGCAGGCCTGCTGTGTTCACAGAGAACACCTGAGGAGCGATTAGGGCACCAATATGTATGAGGTGGTGTTTATTGATGTGTCTTAAAACAAGAGTCAGGAAACAGTTGCTGGCCAAATGTAGCCATGGCCTATTCTTGTAAGGTTTGCAAACTAAGAATGGTTTTTACATTTTTACATGTTTGGGGGGAAAACAAAAGAGGAATATAGTATCATGTGAAAAATAAATGAACTTCACCTTTTCATGTCCACAAATAAAGTCTTAGTGGAACATGGCCACCCTCAGTCCTTTACAGCTCTATTCACAGGGCAGCGGCAGAACTGGGTGGTTTCGATAGACTAATGTCCCACAAGCCTAAACTGTTTCCCCTGTGGCCCATCACAGAAAATGTTTGCTGGCCCCCATGTGAAGTGGACAGATCTGGTGAAGGAAGAGGAGGCATTATCAGTCCTTTCTTTGTGAGTCTGTCTACTCACAGGGATGACACCTTTTGGTCATTCCTTACTCTTTTGTTTTAAATTTTTAATATTTACTTATTTTCTACAGAGAGAGAGAGAGAGAGAAGAGCAGAGAGAGAGGGAGACAGAATCTGAAGCAGGCTCCAGGTTCTGAGCTGTCAGCACAGAGCCTGATGTGGGGCTCAAACCCACAAACTGCAAGATCATGATCTGAGCTGAAGTCTGTTGCTCAACCGACCGAGCCACCCAGGTTTGGAATGACCCATGCATGTCATTCCAGACTCTTCAAGCTGTCTTGCCCTCTGTTCCATTTGAATTTTGGTTATTAGTGGCCAGTAAATTGAAGGTTTTGTCCAGTAGGAAATATCATTCCAAACCCCTGAGCAAGAATCGACACTCTTGCTGTTCTGCTTAGGTTTTTTCAATGCAGATTGCTTGAAATTTAGGAAGGGGTTACATTATAAGAATTTGTTTGAAGCCTATGGACCCAATGAGGACACTTGGTTTCTTATTCCATCGACACAGCAGTACCAGCTTATGGTAACCCAAGACTCTGGACTTTTTTTGAGATAACCCTGATTTGGAATACTCGTTCTTGTCACTACAGATCAGTGGTATGTCCTGGAAAGTCCAATATTTCCTCTCCAAACTGTACCCACAAGTGGAATCGAGATTTTGTAATACAGGCACACAGATAATAATTTAAAGGAAGAAACAGCAACCCAGAACTCCTCGTTAATGCGAATGTGCAGTATGGCACTTGGCTGTATATGACTCTATGGACCCCAGACTAGGTCTCTAGCTTGGCACTGCGGTTCTGAAACTCATTTATGCTAAAATATATATCATAGTTATTACTTCTATCTAAAATCTGATCCAGAGGGGAGGGAAAAAAAAAGATTTCCCAAAGAGCAGCTATGAAAATAATTTTTCCCCCACAACAGAGGTAGTGTAGTGGATTTTTGATTTTACTGTTGACATATCATTGGATATATTCTCTTGTTAGCTGGCCACTAATAAAGCCCTCTTTATGTGTCAAGCCCGATGCTAAATACTTGATAGATATTTCATTTGAACTTTACAAATGAAGTAGGAATCTTTACCGCCTCTATTTAAAAAAGGGTGAAGACTGGAGCTTAGGTCAAATATCTTATGTAAACTCACAGACCTTGCTGTGAATGATACAGCCAAGGTTCAAACGCAGTACAGTTTGGCTCTGGAACTGGAGCTCAGCATTACTATGTATTCTTTATCCCTTTTTTAAAAAAATATTAATTGACTCCCTACTAAGATCAGGTACTTTGTTGATTGTGAGAATTTAATGGTGAAGGAAACACATACAATAGGTATTGACAGAGTTTACAGGATAGTGGGGGAAATGGCCATTAATTTTTTTAAAAAGTCATACAAATATATAAATGAAAGAAAGTAATGGAAAGCATAGAATGGGGAAATCATAGGTCTTTGGGATCAGAGAAACCCTTCCTGAACAAGTGATGCTTCAGCTGTGTCTGAAAGATGAGGATGGTTTAACTAGTCAAAGAGGGGAGGGGAAGCTGGGGAATGCCAGGCAGAGGGGACAGCATGGTCAAAGGCCCTGAAGCCAAAGAAATCATGACACACTAAAGGAAGAAAATGAAAGCCAGTGTTTCTGGTGTTCAGAGACAGAAGCAGGCAGTGATATCAGATACAGAGAATGGGCTAACAGAAAAAGGAGCAGAGGTGAATGGTTGAGCATCAGGCTTTCAATAGGCCACTGAGAGTATGGCCATGGGTGAGGCTAATGACAGCAGCCAACAATGAGAAATACATAAATTTGAGGGATAATTAGGTTGGTAAAAATGGATCAACTGGATAATAGATGTGAAACAGAAGGACGTTTCCAAATAATTTCCAGTTCAGCACTTGCACTGGGTGGTTGCTGCCCCTCCTGCAGTCACAGTAATCTTTCTCCTTAAGGGCATGAACCAGAGAGCAGGAAGATGTGAGCATGGGGGAAGGATGTGAGGAAAACCCTTTCTCCAGGTTGTTGCATGTTGATCCAGGCTGAGTAGAACTGAAGTTGCATAGAGGTGAATTTGCCTCCAGCCAAGGAGTAGAGGACAGCACGGGAGAAGTGACTGGTGGACTTTTGTCTTCAGAGTTTCTTCCCAGTGAAGCTTTTCTACATTTCTTGTAGGGAGGGTAAGGCCAAGCCAGGGCCAGCCCAGGAACTGGATCCCACAGAGGCATGGGCTAGAGGTTCCCTACAGGCGGCTGATAGTTGTCTAAAGTCAGGACAGTGTGATGAATGAGTTCCGGGCTGTCACCAAGTGCAGGGGCGGGGGAGAGGATAGTGTCAGAACCCTGCTATCCTCAATTAAGACAGCAGGGAGTTCTCTGGGTGGCTTCTAGAGAGAGATGCCAAAGTTGTCGGTGGCTAAACGATGTGCACCCAGTAGGAGGTTATTTAAGGAGTTGGAACAGCTCAGATGTGGTCTTAGGACCTAGATCCAGTGACTCCCAGTGGGTCCGTCCTGTTCCTCCTTAGGTGGAAAGGCAGAGATGGTAAGACCCACAGTTTTAGACTTTATGAGGGCAGGGGCCTTAACGTATTAATCTTTATACTGCTTCCCACGGGGGCATTCCATAAATTACTGTTCATATTTTCATAATAAGATATTATCCTATTTTTCCTTTAAAACCATATGATTAAAAATAGTTTTAATAAAAAACTATCATTTGTATGGAACATCATAGAGAGTATTACCATAAAATTATATTTTAGTTATATCCCTATGCCTTTGTTAAAAGAACGGTTTGTGAAATTGGATTTGTTTAAGAAAATCTGAGAGTTATGGACACTGTTTCAATGAGAATCTTATCCAAGGTCTTGGTCTCATGTGGGTGATCTTCAAACAGGAAACATGTAAGGAAAGGGGGAGGATATGAGAGGTCATGCTGACATAGCACAGGTTGGTCTCTCCAGCAGGTGCTTTTGGTGGGGACCCACACATTCTGGCTCCATCTGGCCTGTCTATTTGTAACCACCCTGCCCCAGCAGACCCTGTTCACTTATTAGTTTCCCTCTCACTGGCAGCTCTGAGATGAGCTGTTGTCTGTCTTTTCCTGTCTACCCTTGAGGCTTGACCCTATTTTACCACCAATCAAGGCTGTTTGTGCAGGAGTTGATGCACAGCTAATGGAGGTAAATGTCCTTCCCAGATCCCCACCCAATTTCAGCCATAAGAAAGAAGGAAATTGATAGGAAGTTCTTCTCTGTAAGACATTTTGGTGTTGCCTTCATGAGAAACAGGTGGATCATACTTACTGGATGATGCAAAACATGGAAGAGAGTAGAGGTCAAAAGCCTTAACATGTCTTTCACTTTGCATACCAAATGGGATCTTGAAAATGAATCAAAGTATGTTTTTGTTTAGGGTAGTTAATAAAAGAATTCTAGGGATGACAGACCTCTCTAATGCAGCTCTGAGATGTCAATCTGTATGTTGGCTTTTCTTTCGGAGGGCCAGCAGGGATTCCCAGGAGCCTCTACCCAGCTTAATGCAGCTTGATGGCTCACAAACATGTGGCAGCCGGGTTCTTGGGCTCTTTGTCCTGTCTGCTATGTTTCGTCTTTTCAGGTGTTTTCCTCTCAAGCTATTTTTCATGTCTTAGTATTTTCCCCTGATACATAGATTTCCTTGATTCACATCCTAGAATCTCACAAAACCTAAGTTTGTTCTTCTCTGAAATCTCTTTCCTGAAAATTTTTACCAACTGCTTAAAATCAGATGTCTTCCCTTATGGGTCTGGGTCCATTTATCTCCATCTCTTCCCTGGCTACAGGGAGAGGTATGAGAGGGCCTTGCCTCCCTTTTTTCCTTTGTCCTACACAGCACAGTGAGTCTTTACTCTCTTAAGGCTATGTCATAAATCATGCCTGCTGTCTTCCCATTAGGCGACCCCATGTGCCCTTTCTGTTTCTCCTTAGTCACCTCTGGGCATTCCTCATGCTTAGAATATTATTCTTGCAGAACAAAGAAGTCTGTTTCCTTCATGATATTATGGTTTGTGACTGTTTGGCTTTGTTTAGGTTACTGTGTTCTTTTAGGAATATATATTTTTTCTTCTTGCCCTAGAAGCAGCCAAGAGTTGTGCCGTTAGAATACAAGATATATTTATAACTTCATGTGACCTGGATTTGGTACAGGTAATGCTGAGACAATGATGAATGTCCCCTGATAAACACCAGAAAACCTAGAGAAAATACATTTGAAAGATAGGGATGATGCACTGAGTTCTACTAATTTGAAGTAAAATGTCTTTCTCATGTACCTGCTCCCTATCACAGATGATACTGGGAGCTCTGCCTAGTGGTCTTAGGCAATTCTCAGAGAATTTTATCGTGTGAGCATTACAATGCTGACTTTATAAATGAGATAAAGAAGGTTCAGAGAGGAATAGAAGCATACAAAACTAGAGGTCATCTAACTCTAGAGCCTTTTCCAGCCAGCCACATCTCTATGGCTGCCTTTGATGCATTTCATTTCACTTCTGGCTCAGCCATTTCATGTACCAGTGATATTAGTAGTGCTAGGTTCCTGTAGGACACTCTTTATGAGAGTGGCTCAACAATTCTTCTACTCAGGGCTCCAGTGGGCTAGGGCAATGTTCACTGGGTCATCCTAGTCCTGTTCGTTTTTTGTCAGGTCCCTACCGAGGGCTGATGGCCTTATAGACATACTGAAAATCTGAGAGGTGGTTACTATG
Organism: Cryptoprocta ferox; assembly: GCA_028646485.1. NCBI lineage: Eukaryota > Metazoa > Chordata > Mammalia > Carnivora > Eupleridae > Cryptoprocta > Cryptoprocta ferox. The sequence continues at coordinate 35,024,107 of CM053567.1, read as the reverse complement.
GTGCCACCCAATTCAGTGTCATGTAAAGGAATAGGACAGGCATTGGAGACTCCCCTGGCATTGAATATGACCTCTAATTCCTGCTAGCGGGGTAGGCTTCGTCAACTTCCTTGATCTTTCTAAGACTTAGTTTTGCCATCTGAAAAATGGTGACAATAGCCTGTCTATCCCTTGACTACTGTGAAGGATGAAAGTGATCATGTAAATGCAAAGCAGGGAGCACAGGGCCTGGGAGGTGGTTGCCCAACAACTGTCACTTGTTCCTCCTTTCTTTTTTTTTTTAATGTTTATTTATTTTTGAGAGAGAGAGAGAGTGCTAGGGGGAGAGAGGCAGAGAGACAGGGAGACACAGAATCTGAAACAGGCTTCAGGCTTTGAGATGTCAGCACAGAGCCCCATGCGGGGCTTGAACTCATGAACCGTGATATCATGACCTGAGCCAAAGTCAGACACTTAACTAACTGAGCCACCCAGGCGCCCCACACTCCTTCCTCTTTTCTAATGCACCGGGTAAGGGTAGTCTTTCTTTCTGATATTATATTTGACCAGTAGAAAACACACAACAGGCTGATTAGAGTGAGCTGGCGGGGGAAATTCATTGGTTGGTATCCTAGGACAAAATGCTGCTGAAAGAGATGTTTTCAGTAGAAGCCCTATGTAATTGCCAAGGAACCAGAGAAACTGTGAAAATATTACAGTGTTCAATAACATTCTTGTTTTGAAGAACCTAAACTAATACAAAGAGGGGAAAATATGGTGTTGGCATTAGCACATTGGAGTGTTGCTTGGAGGAATGTGTATGTCTTGTCATTACTTGGCTGTTATCCAATGCCAATATTTCAGTCTGGCTGGAAGAGAGTCAGATATTTGGAGCAGCTCTGGGTGACAGCCCGCACTCCTCTCAGCCACGTGCACAGTGCCATTGTTCGTATTCCCCTCCCTCCTGCTCACAGGTGGCGTTGTGCAGTCATGGCACAGTGACTTTAATAGATATTAAAAATGTGGCTGTTTGAGCGTGTCATTCTTGAAGCCCCATCGAAACTCTCTATGGAAGCATATGTGAGTGAATGTGGTACAGGGCCATTACTTGCTTGCAACAGGAACCGTTCCTCTTGATCTGTGACATTGAATAGCCAAATAGTCTTGTAATCATGTCTAATTTGTCTATTAGTTTTGTCTTTTTGCCAAGCATAGTTAAAATTGTGTAGAGAAGGAGATGATTTTTATTGTGAATTCCTGATGGGAAAAAAGGCATTTTTCTTCAGAGTTATTAACTCGGTTTTACAGCTGACCTTTAAAGGAATGTCTATGACTTTAGATACTCAAGAGCTCAGCAAATATTATCATCCGTATAGTTTAAATAGTCATTATAGTTTGGGCTGTAAGCACTGAATGTGTATCATAGGGGACGATGTTGGTTTTCTTTTTTAAATTTTGAGATTTTATTGTAAAAGAAAAAAATCTTGTTTTATTGGTGTATTGAGTGATGGTTGACCTTTTTAAATTAAATTTCCTCTTCACATTTCAGCTGTACATAATCCTAGAAGGTCACTGGTTGGCATTAGCAACCCCAGAAATGAATGGTCATGATGTCATATCCTAGAATTGACAAATTAGTTTGTTTGATTTCTCATTATCCATTGTATCCATTGTTGTAATGGGGAATGGAAACATTCAAGATGGATTTATGACCTGAAATTTTCTGGAGACCAAGAAATAAGAGTCTCTAGTGTATTTTTCCTGCCCATCCCGTTCTCCATACAGATTTTTCATTTTTATATATTTTTTGCATTGTGACATAGTGTCCTGGACAGCACTTCCCTGTTTTCATAGCTAACGATGCAAAAAGGAGAGAAGGAGAAGAAAAGGGAAGAGAAAAAGAAGAATGTGCTATCAAGGCAAAAGTAAAGTTAAATTATAACCAAAGAATATTTGAGCCTGGAAGGGATTTTAAGTCTTCTCAATGCAAGTCTTGTCACCTAGAAATAAAACAGAAAACTGTTAGTCCTTTCTGCATTTCACTTGGACTTCAAGAAAGATTGAGAGATCTTGGATGGGTCATTCATTAATCATTCACGGATTGTTTCCTCCTCTGGACTAAATGATCATTTGTTGCTCTCTAATTTTAATTAATTGTGATTTAATTATTTTCTGGAAACCAATATTTGTGATTCATAAATAAACTAGATCAGTGGACTGTTTATAATTTCAAATATTTCTTTTATTTTCTAACATAGTAATTTTTTAGCCATGTAATTCATTAATAATTGCTTTGTGTATATTCCAGACATAAAGTGAGTGGTGAGCAAAGCCAGACCCAGAGTCCTTGCCTTCAACTGAAATTGCAGTTCTGATAAAGGCTATGACTGAGCGGGCATGGCACTGAGAGAGATCGTTCAGGAGAGGTGACTTGTCTGGGAATTGAGGGAAGATTTCTCTGAGCAGTGATTCCTAAGTAGCATCTGAAGGGTGCACAGGCATTAACTGGATAAAGAGATAAGGGAAGACCATTCCAGGGAGAGGGAACAGCATTTGGGGATAGACAGAAGGTGAGTCGTACAGAACAGCGTAAGTGTGATAGTAGAAGAGGCTAGAAGGGTCATGAAGTAAGAGGAAGACCCCTTTTTAGGGAGAGGGTGACACTGTAATTTATCATCCAAACTGGGACACCTCTGAAAGTGAAAGGTCACTTTCACAATAATGAAACTGAACAACAGGTGAACCCAATATGTAGGATGGAGGACTCTATTTAAAAGCCATTTTAAGAAGTTTGATTTTTATTTTAAGTGCAACCAGAATCCATTGAAAGCTTTTAAGCTGTGAGACTAAAGTAATTAGATTTGGCTTTTAATAATTATTCTGACCCCTATGTTCTTGCATTATTATTTACAGTAGCCAAGATATGGAAGCAATCCAAGTGTCTATCAATGATGGATGAAGGGATAAAGAAGATGTCATACACACACACACACACACACACACACACACGAATACTATGCAATCATAAAAAAGAATAAAATCTTATCATTTTTGATAATACGGATGGACTTCGAGGCCAGAGAGAAAAAGACAAACACTGCATGATTTCACTTCTATGTGCAATCCAAACAAACAAAACAAAGCAAAACCCTGACTGATAGATGCAGAGAATAAACTGGTGATTGCCAGAAGGGAGGGGTGGGAGCGAGGAAAATGGGTGAAGGCGATCAAAAGGTGCAGACTTCCACAGTTTAGAAATAAATAAGTCATGCAGCTGTAAGCACAGCATGGGGAATACAGTCAATAATATTGTATTAACTTCGTACAGTGCCAGATGGTCACTAGACTTACTGTGGTGATTGGTTTGTAATATATGCAAATGTTGAATCACCATGCTGTACACCTGAACCTCAGATAAAATTGTATGTCAGTTTTTCTTCAATGAAAATAAATATGAAAATAAAAAGTACTTTGTTGCAATGTATAGAAAAGACTAAAGGAAGCCCCAGAATGGAGTGGGTGGACCTATTAGGTGTCTACTGTAGAGATTAAGGGGAATAAGAAGTTAGCAGAGACGGGAAGGGAGCAGACATGAGAGAATTTAAAGTTAACATCATCAATGGAGAACTGATTGCACTACAGGCCCTGATCTGTTTCCACCTCTTTATGTCTAGGCCCTTTGGTATTATCTGCCCAGCCTGACTCAGGACTTAGCCAGGCACTTTGCTTTTGCCGGTGGGCTAGTAGCAAACCCATCACAAGCAGAGCCTTGAAAAACATGCGGGCATTGCACTTAGGCTCTTGATACTCTTGGACTCTTGCAACTAGCCTGGGCTAGCTGAGAGAACGTGGGGAGAGTGTGGGCATCATAAATCTCGAAACCTAGCCAGCGCCAGCCAAGCAAACAGCTCACTGTAAATGTGGAGAGCAGGTGAGCCTGGCTCCAACTAGGAGAACCGCTCAGCTGAGCCCTGCCTGACTTGCTGACCTTCTGAGTTGTGGAGTTAAATAAATAGTTGTAGTTTTAGACCATTAAGTTTTGGCATGGTTTGTTACACAGCAGTAGATACAAGAGCTGTTCATTGAGAGGACATGGTAGAAGAAGGCCAGTTTAGTTTAGACATTGACTTTGAGAAGCGATTAGGACAGTTAGGAGATGACATGAAGCAGGAGTGTGTTGTGTAGGGGAAGCTTAGCTGATTATTATCAAAGTAGTGATAGAGGATAAAACTAGCTATAAAACAAAATTTTGCACATTTTACTATGTATGTTCAATACCGCAATACCGAATGGTCTATTTTTGTATCCCAAGAGGGGAGTTGAGTGATGAGCACTCATAAATATCAAATGTCCCTTGGCTTTCTTACTTTCTGACACATGGGGTTGAGGCACAGTGGTTCTGGTGACCTTAGAGACAGCATAGGATAAGCCCATTCTCTAGCTGGAAGTGGGGCAATGTTGTCTGGCAGCTCATGCTCTGGGCTCAGTTGTAAAGTCAGAAGTCCTCTTTCTGCACCTTTATTTCCTCTCAGGGCCACTGTGCTTGACTCTCAGACACTCTCTTCACCTCTCCCCCAAAGCCTTTGTTCGGGAAAGGATCTTATAAGCTAATTCATACTAAGGTGCAAATGACTGATAAGCCTGTCTTTTGATTTGCTCAGAACACTAAGTATTTTTTAGTACTTTTAAAAAATTGAGGTATAATAGATATAGAATACTATATTAGTTTCAGATGTATAATGATAATTCAATATTTATATATATTATAAAACAATCACCACAATAAATCTAGTTAACATCTGTCACCGCACACATAGTTACAAATTTTTTTTCTTGTGGTAAGAACTTCTAAGATTTATTTTCTTAGCAACTTGTAAATATGCAATACAGTATTATTAACTATGGTCACCATACTGTACATTGCATCCCCATGATTTTATTTTATAATTGGAAGTTTGTGCCTCTTGATAATCTTTACCCATTTCACCTATCTCTCCCACTCCCTCCACCTCTGGAAACCACCAATCTGTTCTGTGTATCTACAACCATGTTTTGTTTTGTTTTTTAGATTCACAAGTGAGATCATATGGTGTTTGTCCTTCTTTAACTTGTTTCACTTAGCGTAATGCCTTCAAAGGTCATCCCTGTTGTCACAAACAACAAAATTTATTCTTTATTATGGCTAAGTAATATTCCTGTGTGTGTGTGTGTGTGTGTGTGTGTGAGAGAGAGAGAGAGATATGCCACTAAATCTTAAACAAGAAATCTCTCTCTGTTCTGGAAAATGCAATTTTTTTAAAAAGTTTATTTATTTATTTTGATAGAGAGAGCACAAGCAGGAGAGGGGCAGAGAGAGAGGGAGAGGATGGAAAATGCAATTATATGAGTGTAGGGAGGATATTTTAATATGCCACTTCATTGGATTACTACTCTGGAGTTTGCTGTTATATATTGAAAATAGAGCCCTATGGACCCAGAATTGTGGATTTTTACGTGTTTTCAATCCAGAATAATCACACTTCAGTGGACTTATCTTTTATCCCCACAAAACCCTGTTTCCCTTCTTATATATCCTTTTATGATTTGATAATACCAAACTTCCTCAGGCTGAAAACTATTGAATTACATTTGGCTCTACTCACCTGCCACATCTTGATCCTGGGATTCTGCCCTGTCTGACCCTATTCACCACATCTCTGTCCTTTCCTGCTGTTTCAGAAGGAGATGAAGCCTTCATCAACTCCCACTTGGCTTGAGGCCTCTGCCTTCTGACCCTTGTTCTAAATCTCTCTTGTCTTCTATCTAGCCTAGAAATTTTGTCACCGGAATTACGTTTCTTATATCTAGATCTGATCTTGTCCCTATCCTTTTTATACAACTTTGATGATGCACTTTCTTGTAAGTGCCCATGGCCCCTTCTGAGGGCTTGCCTCACTTGTTTTTGTTTAAATTAGATGGGAATTGCAGGATACTGAGGGAAAAGACTGGCCAAAGGATTTCCCAGCCAAATGTGGTGTCCGTAGTTCAACTGAAGATGCAGTTCTGGAACTGTACAGGGGACCTATATCCAGGGCTGATGTTGCTCAATCACTCAATTCGAGGGACACTTGCGAGTTAGAGTGAAGCAGTTCTAGGTGACTACACAACAGAGGGTGCTGGAAGTGGCAAAGGGATCAGACCCCATGTATTCTTTTACTTAGGACAGAAATGAGGGCCCTTGAATACATCTGATCACATTTGTTTTACCTCATTTGGGACACTGATGAGCAGGGTGTCCCTGTGTTTCATAGAAACATAAAAAAAATCAAGCGTTAGGATTCAACCAGCTGGGAGCTACAGACGGCTCATGCCCCATGGCCTCTCCTTTATTTCTCTACCCCACTAGCCAGTTCCCACCCTTGGCAGGGCTGTCTTCTATGTCTGCTGGCTAGGGACCCAGAGTTCTTGGAGAACCTGGGCAAAGAACCTAGGACAGTAGACACAATCTGTGAATCAATCCCTGTGACTTCCTTCAAGAGCCATCTAGTATGCAGTGCCAGGGAACCTTCGGTCCCAGGTATGGGATTTTCTCCAGAGAGTCCCGTTATGGGCCTTCATTATCCCGTCCCAGTCAACCTTCTGGACTCCATTCCTGGAATTTACTCAGATGAACCCTAAGATCATGTCAAATCAGATCCTCCCCATCCCTGGAAAGATTCACCATTAACCTTGTTTCATTTTGTTAAAGCTCTTCACCCTCCCAGAATGAATGCCTGTTCTTCCTTTTCTATACCTTGAGAAGCCCACTCCTCAGTCATGGTCCAGCTTGAATAGCATCTGAATCATGAAGACTACCTTGACATTCTGTTTTGCTATATATATGTACATGTGTGTGTGTGTGTGTGTGTGTGTGTGTGAGAGAGAGAGAGAGAGCGCGTGTGCTTGTGCGCGCGTGCACTCTTCCTGTATGCCAAGGGCTACCCTCTCTCCATATTAAGGTCCAGAGGGAAAGGATTGTATTAGTCCTTTTTCATGGAGGTACTTAGCACAGGCAGGGTGGGTGAATCCATGAATGATAGAATGGCCCTTGGGTTGCAGCCAGACATCTGTCGGTGCAGAATATCATTACTTTTAAAGTGGACTTTTTGGTTCTTAGGAAATGCTTAGCGGGCAACCTCGAATCAGCTGTCTGGGGCTCCTGCGTGACATCGTGGGACTGTTAGGAAATAATCAGGATGGAAGCTCCCTGCTCAGCTGTCATCTTGGGTTACTGCTTTCAGGTGTTAACTGAAATGACCCAATTAAGCAAGTGTTTTGAAGACCTGAAATCTTGTGGAGTAGAGAAAAAGCTCAGTTATTCAAAGGCTCCTTTCAAAGAAGTCTGCATTTCACAGACACAGAAACAAGGTTACATTTTGTCAAATAGAACTATTTAATTATTTCCCTTTCTGATTAGAAAATGATATACAATGATTATTATTTGCTATGCTGTTTTATTTATTTTAGTTAAAAATGAAAATCCCTTTCTTGAGAGAGAGCATTGTTAACAGTATGGTATAGATCCTTTCTGGTTTCTTTACTTGGATCATACCTGCATATATATGTATATGTTCTATATATAGCATTTCAATCATTATGTTTCTGTATTTGCATATATATATATAACATTTATATATAAGCTATATATAATATTTGTATATTAGCTATATATACATATATACGTATTGACAGATATGGGGTCACACCATAATAACATTCTGTGTAATAAAACAGTTTAGTCAGATTCCTATTCCAACACTTAACAGATACATCTTATGATTTTTTAATGCTTTATCTTTTTAATACCAAATTGAATGAATATTCTGCAATTTACTTTATCAATCTCTTTTTAATAGTTATGTATATTCAGCTTTTTAATTATATTTTCATCCACTTGTACAGGTATTTATTTAGAATAAAATCCTACTGATGTTATTGCTATGTTAAAGTGTATGCACATTTTATAGCCTTTTGATATATATATATATAGTCATATTGTCCAGCAAAAAGATTGTACTGATTATATTTTACTATCAATGTATGAAAATGTCTATTTTACTTCATCCTCACAAATACTAGATATTATTTTTTAATTTTTAAAAAAATATTTATTTATTTTGAGAGAGAGAGAGAGAGAGAGAGAGCGTGCATGCAAATGCATGTGAATGGGGGAGGGACACAGAGAGAGTGAAAAAGAGAATCCCAAGCAGGCTCTGCACTGTCAGCACAGATGCTGATGCAGGGCTCGATCCCATGAAATGTGAGATCATGACCTAAGCTGAAATCAAGAGTTGGATGCTGAACTGACTGAGCCACCCAGGCGCCCCTAGATATTAATATTTTTAACTTTTCCGCTTTAATCTTTTTAATTAAATATGCTAATTTGGTAGGTAAAAGTAAGATTTCATTATTTTGTGCAAGGTCAATTATCGTGTGCTATGTGTGTTCATCTTTTCTAAATATTCATCACCTATCCAATTTTTATATTATGTATCTATCCTTAACTACTGACTTTTACTTTTGTTTTTTGTCTCCCCCTCCGCACCATTTGGGAAGTTGTCTTCTAACTTTGAGGGGGGGTGTGTGTGTGCACATGTGTGTGTACTTGTCAAAGGCCAGTACTGTTCGGATGAGGCTTTGCTAAAGTAGATGAAACCAAAACCAACCCAAACAGACTCTGCCAGAATGTACCAAGTAGATGAGAAAGAGGAAATGGAAATTTCGGGGAGTGCCTTTGAATTTGAGGTCTCTATGAGTTAGCTGTCATGTTTCTGCTTCTGCTCCTCGTTTGCCCAGTTCATTTGATTTTCACAAGGGCCAAAGTTTTTGTTTTTTTTAATGTTGTTTTTTGAGAGAGAGAGACAGAGACAGAGTATGAACAGGGGAGGGGCAGAGAGAGAGGGAAACATAAAATCAGAGGCTCTGAGCTGTCAGCAGAGAGCCTGACGCAGGGCTCGAACCCACAAACCGCGAGATCATGACCTCAGCTGAAGTCGGACACTTAACCGACTGAGCCACCCAGGTGCCCCAAGGGCTAAAGTTTTTAACCTGGGTTCCATGAACTTCCAAGGGATTTATGGGTAGAATTATAGAGATTTGTAAACTTAAATAGGAAGAAATTACGTCTTTGTGTGGACTGATGTCTTGAAATTTAGTATTTCTTTCACTATAAATGTGAGCAACAAACTACAGTAATATTAGCAGTTCCTGACGGCTGACACTGTTAAAAACCACCACTGCTTTAAAATCACACACTATTGAAGAGATCCCGCAATATCATTTACGCGCATCACTATTATGAAATGAAACCAGTCTTATTATTTTATAAAAAAGCATATGCATTACTCTTTTTTAAAAAAAATCACAAATACGTTAAATATTTTGCTAGTTGCATTTAACTGCAGTTGGTTTCCTTTGTAATCCTGTGTGTTTTGTTTTATGCACTTAAAAAATTATTTTGAGAAGGGGTCTCTAGGCTTCATCAGACTCTTAAAGGCATCCAAAGCACATATGGTTAAGAATCTTTAAGCTGGAGAGAATGGTAAAGTTACTAGAAAGTTCTAACTTATTCCTTGATGAGAATTCAAGGTTCCTGACTCCTGCTTTCTGGCATCCTTCCTCTCTCTCCGGAGTACCTGTTGTGGGCCCCTGGAAGCTTTTCAAATGTTCTATCACCTGTATTAGCATCCACCCATATTCCACATTAAATACGTTTTTATTATAAACATTCAAAAGAATTATAGTAATTTTACTTTTTAAATTACTTGATTATAAGAAACTAATTTAATTTACAACTGACTGTGATTTCTTGACAGCCTTTGTGCTTACTCAAGGGTTCTTGCAAAGCAGGAAAATCCAACATACAAATTGTTTTCTACACGCAATGAAATTTTTATGAGCACTAAATTTAACAATTAATGAAGTTGACATAATGATACATTTTATGTACATTTAATTAAACATTTAGTAATAGCAATTTTGCACTTTTCCTATTTCGGAACTGATTTTTTCAAGTCTGTTTTGTAGGTGGTGGAAAGGATCTAGGCCCTGAGGCCCCGCCTGTACAGCCAGAGGGGAGCTGTGCTGCCCTAAGTGAGCCTTCGGCCTTTACACTCAGCCTTTGCACAGAACACTTCCTCCACTGCCTTCGCTCAACTGGAAACTCCCTGTCCGTGGGGAAGGCACTTTCTGGCCACTGTCCGAAGGAGCATCTGTGGGTCCTCCCAGCAGCTCAGCCCATTCCTAGCCCCTAACTTCTTCCATTTATCCTACAAAACCCCTTCCTCCTTCCAAGTTCCTTCCAGCCACACACCATCAGCCTCTAGCTCTCCTATAGCCATCTTCTCAATGAATGATCTTTGTCTCCATTCCAGTTCAGCCCTGCATTGCCTTCCTCACCACTCCTTTGCGATTACCCAGCAATGAACCTCTTCTGAAGTGTTAAAATGCAGCATGGAAACTTCTAGTCACAACTTCCCATTCCTCTCATTCTCCAGCTCCTAACTGCAGAGTCACCTTCTCTTACCTTCTCTTTACCTCACCCAGATCTCCAGCTCCTTTGCTCTTTCCTTTTCTACTCATCTAGCACTGTTTGATTTTTTTTTTTTTTTTTCAGTGCTCTCCCAGACAAGTGTTTGGCCGGCACCTGCAGTGTCCTAGCTACAGTAGCGGCAGTGGTAGTGACGTTAGTGACTAGCTTTACCAAGTGTAACCAGGGCACCAGACTATCAACTGAATGTTTTACATGCATTTCTTCTTGTGACTCTTTGAAGTGGGTACTATTATTCTGTCCATTAAAAAAATTAAGCTGAGGATAAAATAGATGAAATAACTTGTTTAATATCAAATAGTTTAAAAGTTACAGAGTTGACACTTTGTCATTGTCCATAATCTATATCTAGATAGAGATTTCTAGATAAATCTATGTATATCTATATCTATGCTTATAAATATATAGATATACAATCAGATCTCTCCTCAACTTCACTTCCTTCTCTAGAGCATGTTTACACTGGCCTCTCATCTCATTTACCTCCCACCCATGTGGACAACAGGCAGTGTTGCAATGTTGGCCAAGGTTAGCAATGACCTGTTAATGACCACTGCCAATGGGACTTTTTAGTTCTTTCTCACCTGATTTGAGCATAGGAAAGCAACGACTTCTAATATTATTAAAACAAACAGACTTGTTCTCAGATTCTATGACTTTTCTTTCATCTCCTATTTCTTTCTTTCTTTTTCTTCATTCTCTGATGACCTGTCTTTCATTAAGCTCTTGAATTCTGATATACTTAGAGACCTCAGCCTTGGCTCCCGTCTTTTTTTTCCTGAATATTCTGTCTGTGTTCTTTCACTTGCTTCCATGAATTCAGTCACCACCCTGCCTACTCACATTCAGCCCTCCTTCCTACTTCCAGATCTGGATATCCACATGCTTCATTGATTTCTCCATATGGGACATCTGGAAGTCCCATAGGCATGGCTTATGTTTAGTTAGAACTAAACCCATTCCCTGCATTTCCAGCCTTGATAAATGAGGCTCTAAGCTGGATATCCTAGGATCATTCTTGTTTTCATCCACTGCTTTCAGTGCATAAGTAAGTCCCATCTGTATACCCACTTAGCCTCTCTGACCAATCACCGCCATTCTGGTTTCCATGTCTCTCCTTGCTTCACCCCTACCCATCTTTCACATAGATGGCAGACCCATCTTTCACATAGATGGCAGAGGACCTTTCCAAATTCAAAACCCATTCCTTCATGACCTTTCCCTTGCTCATACTATTACCTTCAATCCTACCCTGTTCTCCTTTGGGGCTGCTTCCTTTTCCTCTTCAATAACTTGTCATGTACTTATAAGATACTTCCAGCATTTTTGTGGCTCTTTGTTCTTACTATTTTACTGTATCTTGATTACATTCTTCCTAAGCAGCCACTGTGTCTTTTTGCTTTGTATCCCCAGTGCTTGTATTCTACTTCTCTCATAGTTGGCACTCGATAAATATTTACTGAATGAATGAGTACCACAGGATGCTACTTTGAGATTGTTAGCTAAAATTTAGTGCTGAAAGATATAAAGAGAGCAATGCCAGGAAAGCAAAGCTTCTGGGTAATATCCAAATTTGAGGGAAAGTGCCTGCCATCTTCTGACTGATGTTAGCTCCTTGTTATTGGTATAACATGGTCCAGAGAGTCTCTCACTCTATGTTCATTTTCACATGTGGGCCCTTGGCAATGGGCCAGAAAAAGTTAGAGGAGCCAGCATCATTTTTACTGGTAGCCCTTATATGTTTTCTTAGACTCAGGCCCCCAGCCCGCAAATGAACTCTGATGGCTTTCCTTCTTCATATTCCTGAGACCGTTGAGCATCCCTGGCACTCAGGTGAGATGAGTCAGGCTCTTCCTCATTCCACCTGGTAGGCTGTAGTTTTGAACAGTCAGAAGGTACACAGTTGATTGTGTTTCTGCTGCTGTGCATTGCAGGGTGATGTTTTTCTCATCTTTCCTTTTGGTGTTCCTCCATAATTTGTCTGGGATTCTTAGCTATTAAGAAGAGCTGACTTCTAGTCTCATCTCACCTACCAACTTACTATGTGTCCTGGAACAAGTCTCTCAGACTCTCTGTGCCTGTTTCTTTTTCTGTAAAAGAAAGGTACCTTCCCAGCTTCTATTCTGGCATGCTGTTCTGGGATTTTAGGTACTTTGGTGGTTCCTGTAGTTAGTGCCCATATGCCTTTGTTTGTGGTATCTTAACAGAAAGATGCTTAGCTCACTGCTTTAAGAGCACTATTGCCTGCACTGAGCATCACACTTTGCCAGTGATGGTAGCTGGCTTCTCGAATGTCCGTTCTCTGTGAAGAGAGTTGGAAAAGTGGCTGCAACAAAAATATATTTCCTTGGGCTTTAGAGTGGGTTAACTCCCTAAAACCAGCTCTCAAACATGTTTATCAAGCTTCTAACTCATATCCTGTATTTTAGTAATTTTTAAAAAAAATCTGGCACTGTCCTGTAACATCTTCTTTCTAGATATGTCTCCTGAGTCAAGAAAAACAAAGGTGAAAATAAACTATTAGGATCACATCAAAGTAAAAAGCCTCTGTACAGCAAAGGAAATGGTAAACAAAACTAAAAGGCAACCTTCAGAATGGGAGAAGATATTTGCAAATGATATAGCCAATAAAGGTCTAGTATCCAAAATTTATAAAAAACTTATAAAACTCAACACCCCCAAAAAGAATAACCTAATTAAAAATAGGCAGAAGACATGAATAGACATTTTTCCAAAGAAGGCATACGGATGGCCAACAGACATATGAAAAGATGCTCAACATCACTCATCATCAGGGAAATACAAAGCAGAAACTGCAATGAGAGACCACCTCACATCTGTCAGAATGGCAAAATCAACAACATGAAACAACAGGTGTTGGTGAGGATGTGGAGAAAGGGGAACTCTCATGCACTGTTGGTGGGAATGCAAACTGGTACAGCCACTCTGGAAAACTATGTAGTTTCCTCAAAAAGTTAAAAATAGAACTACCTATGATCCAGCAACTGCACTACTAGGTATTTACCCAAAGGATACAAAAATACACATTCGAAGGGGTACATGTACTCTGATGTTTATAGTAGCATTATCCACTGTAGCTAAATCATAGAAAGAGTCCAAGTGTCCATCGACTGATGAATGGATAAAGAAGTGGTGTACACATGCAATGGAATAATACTCAGCCATCAAAAAGAATGAAAGCTTGCCATTTACAGTGACATGGATGGAACTTATTTATGCTAAGCAAAATAAGTCAGTCAGAGAAAGACAAATACCATATCATTTCACTCATGTGGAATTTAAGAAACAAAACAAATGAGCAAAGGGAAAAAAAGACATACTAAGAAAGAGACTCTTGTTTTTAATGTTTATTTTTGAGAGAGAGAGAGAGACAGAGCATGAGCGGGAAAGGGGCAGAGAGAGAGGGAGACAGAATCTGAAGCAAGCTCCAGGCTCTGAGCTGTCAGCACAGAGCCCAACGCAGGGCTCAAACCCATGAATCACGAGATCAGGACCTGAGCTGAAGTCAGATGCTTAACCCACAGAGCGACCCAGGTGCTCCTAAGAAACAGACTCTTAATTATAGAGAACAAATTGATGGTTACCAGAGGGGAGGTGGGTGGGGTGGATGGGGGAAATAGGTGAAGGGGATTAAGGAGCACAGTTGTTGTGATGAGCCCTGGGTGTTGTATGGAAGTGTTGCATCACTATATTGTACACCTGAAATGAATATGACACTGAATATTCACTAACTGGGATTTAAATAGAAACTTTACAAAATCTGGCACTGTCTAGAAATGGACTATGCTAGATGAAAATCATTTTCAGATAATTGACTATTACTCTTGTGAGCACTAGAAATATTAAACCATGTTGATAGAAATCCTTATAAAATGTATGGAACATTATCTTATCCACTATTAACAGAAAATATTGACTAGAACTTAAATTTCCTGTGTGACTAAGGTCATCTCTTTTATTCCTTTATTTGGCAAATATTTATTAACTCCAAATATGTGCCAAGCACAGTGCTAAGTGTCAGGGATTTAGTATCTTCATGCACAGATTTATCACCACCAGAGATTCCTTGCTATTACGACTCACTTACACATCTTGACTATTGTGCTGTGATATATGAAATCTGGAGTTTTGAGTAATAATAAGGTAGAGTTTCTGCCTAGAATATCCAATTTGGTGAGCAGTTCAGATTGTCACATGCTCCATCAGTTGAAAGTGGAATCAGCCATGCCTCAGACCAGTCTTTTAGATATGTAGTCATGGGTGTTCTCTCAAGAAAGAGTTGGAAATAGTTTATGTTGTTTAAAACTCAAACTCAACCAGTCCTATAATTATTAGCTCACAATAGATACTGATTTTATTGTATTATTTGCAATAAAAAGTGTTATAGAGCCCATGTGATATATTTAGGGTATTTTTCCTATTTTAAAAAGTTTAAAATGTTTTTATTATTTATTTTTTTGAGAGAGAGAGAGAGAGCAGGGAAGGGGGAGAGAGAGAGAATCCCACACAAGATCTACACTGTCAGCCCACAGCCCCATGTGTGGCTCAAACCCATGAAGTATGACATCATGACCTAAACTGAAATCAAGAGTCTAACACTTAACCGACTGAGCCATCCAGGCACCTCAGGGTATTTTTCAAATCCTTGAACGTTTATTTAATTTTAAAGCCAAAAATATTTGTTGTAAAATTCAAATAAGAAGGCATTATTGCAAAAATGTAATTTCTGTGTTAATGTCTTTAAAGACATTAATGTTTTAAATTTTGGACAACTCAGATTTCTTTAAGTAGGGAACTTTCAAGATTGGCCTCTGGAGTAGCTATCTGTAGCCCTATGGACTTGTTGTGTTCTGGAAAAGTTGCTAAATGATGTAAAGCGAATCCTACTTCCTTCCCCTTTGACTTTTACTATAAACCTCAACATGCTTTTTTATAGACTGTGAGGAGTAGACCGATGAATATATTCTGAGGAAGGAATGCTTGCCAGGGTCTTCCTGAATGTAAGACATGCTATCTTGCTAGCAGGTCATTCCTGCTTTTTTTTTTGTCTCCACGTGGTAGTGCCTTTCTAATTCAGAAATCTGGGACACTGGGCGCTTTCTTAGCAGGAGGCATTTTTTCCTTCATGTGGAAATCATCAAAGTCTACTCCCCGATGTTCCATATTTTGTTTTCTTTAATTTTGCAGAGTCTCATGAAATTGGTTGTGGTTCATAGACAGACAGCAGTCATTAATTACACATTTCACACACTGGATCGTAAAGTGGAACCAGTACCTTCTTGCAAGAGTCAGTTGAAAATGTGGGAGGGTGTTTTGGGTTGTTACAGTGGAGTCTAATGGCATTGAAAGGGAGATGGTAAGTGATCCTCTGTCTTGCAATGCGTAAGGCACTATTTCACAGGTGACAATAGTCCGATCTAAGATGGCAAAAGTGTTTCTTCTGAGAAATAAAAACTTAACTTTGATATTGATTGATTGAGAGATTCAGCAAATATTTACTTAACACCTACTGTATGCCAGACAGAGGCATTGAAGATACAATGAATAAAGTCTCTGTCCTTATGAAGTGGAGTAATTTAGTAATCTAATGGGCTGGTGTTTCCTTCCTTTCAAGAATTTGTTTAGGTGTTTTTTATTTTTGTTTTGAATGCAGAGGTGAAAAACAATTGCACAGATGGCCTTAAGTTCAAGGGACATGGGTGGGCTACCTTACAGTATGAAGGACTTTATAAATTCTGTTTCTAGAGGGACTTAAAGTTATTAACTCCAATGGTCAGCACATCTGGGGCACAGTGGGGAAGAAAAATCCATAAGATAGAGACACAAAACATGTCTTAATCCTTAGAATTAGGATTTAGTTCTGTGTTTTCAAATATCATAAACACCAATAATATTTTGCAAATTATTGATTCCTAATTTGTGATCAAAAATACACCTGCAGCTCAGAATGTCTTAAAACATCCACCACCTCTATTAAAGATTAAGTTACTAACAATTGTTGCATCCAAAAATTTGTGTTGTAATGATAGTACTATCTCAAGAAAAGTATTGACTACTCCAAGAATGAGGAACATACAAGAACATTACAATTCCTTAAAAATAGTAGTTTTTTTACTTACTACTCCAAAATGTATAAAAGGATTTTCAATTTAATATCAAATATACTATTAAGGTAATTAAAGGAGTACCTCATTTTAAACTTTTGAGATAATTCTAGAAAGCTATACATGTGAATAATTTGCTCCAAGAGTATCTTTTTATTGGTTTGTATTTTATTTTGAGAAATGTTTGATCTTGTGCCCTGACCTTTCTGCTGATCTTTCATCCTGTCTTTCCAGTGCCTGCATCTTGCTCTGGATTTCCCACCCCAACTCAGCATGTTCTCAACTGAAATGATCATCTTAATCAAGTAATTTCCCCTTCTTGCCTATCATCTGACTGGGAGTATCACTGTTCTCCCAGTCACCCAAGCTCAAGCATCCAGTCATACTCACTCCTCTCCTTCATGTATCTAAACCTCAAGCCATAAATTCTTGTTCTGATCTCCAAACACATGCTCTCTGACACAGGTATCCAGGCTTTAAATTTGAGAAGTGTCCTAGAGAGTTCATTCCTCTTGGTACTCTGCAGCCCTGACAAGAGAGTGTGCTGTGCATAACCCCATCTATACCCCCAAGAGGAGTGAGATTTGGTTTTCTGGATAGCTTTACATGCAACAAAATGTAAGAATAGACAGTGGGTTTTCAGACCAGTCTGCAGTTTGTCCTTCCTAAAGAAATGATGAGTAACCTTCACTGGCAACTCCAAGGAAATTGTTTCTGAGCTGATCTTCTCTGAGGCTCCCACTGCTCTTTCCCCAAAGAGTCTGGTCTGCTGTGGAATGTCCAGTACTTGCTTCAGACCCTCATCAATAACTTGGTTGTGGTTTGGTTCTGTGCTCCTGTGCTACAATTCTATCCCTCTAACCTGGTGTGTGTGTGTGTGTGTGTGTGTGTGTGTGTGTGTGTGCGTGCGCGCGCAGAATCTTCTCAAGGCCAGTGGTGATGAGGCCACTGAAAAACTCTTCTGGCAGAAAGAGCCTCCTTCTCTTTGAAGTCTCAACTAAAAATTTGTACTCAGTCCTCAAATTTGGCAGCTCTGTGACATGTCTTGTGTAGCACAATGGAACATCCTCCAGGCAACAGTTCATGTGACATTACTGCTTAAACACACTCAGTGGATAACACTATGTGGGCTCAGGCCCCTATCACTTCTCTATCAAACTCTGGTGACATATTTTTATCTGATATTGCTGCTCTCAATCTTCTGTCCCTATAGAAGATGCACAGCATTTTCGAAGCAAATGTTGTTCTCATTAAATAAGCATTAATCCTGTTCTTTCTCTCCACAGACAGCTTAGTGGCTTTTGATTGCTGAACAGAATCCATCACACATTCCTTTCCCTGGCATTTATGGCCCTTCTTGATTCGGCTTCAACTTACCTTTACAATTCTAATTCCCACTCTCGTTCAAGATCCACGCTCAAATAGATCTCTTTTCCATGCCTCACACATGCCTTATAGCTTCCGGTTCTCATTCTTTGCTCACTCCTTTATGCATGTTTAGCTTGTCCATCTTTTCTACTTGCAATCACTAACAGCTAATATCCTATTATCTTTGAGTCTCTACCATCTTCTTTGTGGAGCCTTCCTTGAATTGTCTGCTGGAAATAGCCTCTCTTATTTTGATGTTCAGAACATCTCGTTTGTACCTGTTACTTCCTGGCTATAGCTAATTGTTAATATCTGCCTTCGGGGATGTCAGTTCCTTCAGGGCAGAGATCGTGTCTTACTCATAGCATAGTCATTCAGGGGAAGGCTCAGCACTTATCGGATGAATGAATGAATGGTAGTTGCTGAAAATAGAAAATCCTTTATTGAAGCAAATAACTTCCTGCTAATTTAGACATTTTCTAAGGTTGCCTTTCATAACTAATATTTCTTAAAATGAAGCCCACCTATAATAGTTATCTGCAATCCATGGATATGTCATTCTTAATGAAATTCAAAAGCAGTGCCTAAGGCTCCGCAGAGAGTAGCAATCCTTTTTTGCCTGCCCCTGGAGTTGCCTTGACACAACTTGTAATAGGCTGTGACTGCCCAACAAACCCAAAAGCTTCTGCATTTCAGCAACTTGTTAACAGCCGCCTGAACCACTCCAGTTAATTCTGTAGAATATACAGGATTCACTTTGAAGTGTATAATATTATTAATACAAGTCCTGCGAATTAACATTATGACTAGGCATGCGTTACAAATTAGACACAGTTACCATCTTTCTGGCAAAAGACTTTTGAAAATGTAGAACATAAGAGAGTTCCGAGGCATTTTGGAAGTGAAATATACCAGAGTTTCTGATTTTTGCAAAGACATTAGCAGCCCTAATAGAGGTCCGAGAATGGAGTCTATTCTGCCCACTGAACCCCCAAGATAACTTTCTCCCTGCAAAGGTGGATTCAGGCTCTTATGAAAAAATGTCAATTTCTTTCAACTGTGTTAAGATTTTTTAAACATTTTTTTAAATATTTATTTTTGAGAGAGAGAGAGAAAGAGACAGAGTGCGAACATGGGAGAGGCAGAGAGAGAAGAAGACACAGAACCCGAAGCAGGCTCCAGGCTCCAAGGTCCAAGCTGTTAGCACAGAGCCTGACATGGGGGCTTGAACTCATGTACCAGGAGATCATGACATGAGCCGAAGACTGGTGCTCAACCAACTGAGCCACAAAGGTGTCCCAAGATTATTTTAATCTTTATTTTTGAGAGACAGAGAGAGAGAGAGAGAGAGAGAGAGCGTGCAAGTAGGGGAGGAACAGAGAGAGGGAGACACAGAATTCGAAGCAGGCTCCTGGCTCTGAACTGTCCCCAATGCAAGACTTGAACTCAATAACCTAGAGATCATGACCTGAGCCCAAGTCTGACACTTAACTGACTGAACCACCCAGGCTCCCCAAGATTTTTTTTTTAAACAAGAGGTGACGCTCAGCTTGTGGCTTCTGGGCATCACTGGTTCCCAATTTCTGCATTCCTTTCCTTCCCACAGCTGGGGCATGCAGGCCTCAGACCCTTTTTGGGGAAAGGATGATGAAGGACTGTCCCATGAC
Source organism: Cryptoprocta ferox (assembly GCA_028646485.1). Taxonomy (NCBI): domain Eukaryota; kingdom Metazoa; phylum Chordata; class Mammalia; order Carnivora; family Eupleridae; genus Cryptoprocta; species Cryptoprocta ferox. Next base: position 35,004,401 of record CM053567.1, on the reverse strand, counting down.
TCTTGAAATCAGCGTTAGTTATGCCTGCTTCAAGACTTATCCTGACCTCATGGGCCACTTGGATACTTTTGATAGGTGTCACATTGTCCTTCCTCCTTTACTTGAGTTATGTCTTGGTGACTTTAGTTGCTACTCTGAGGCAGGAATGCATCCTGTCAGTATCCATGCCTTCTGGATTTCTGGACACAAATCCAGCCCAGTGGCTTGGGCCTTGCTTCCACCCATCCACTGTCCTAACGGCAGGTGCCTCTCTTCCACCCAGGCTTCTGAGTGCTGCACCCGCCATATCTTTGTTGTTTGTGCTGCAGCTTTCTAAAGCTGACTGATGCCTAAGCCGGCTCTCCCTTGTATTCTGGGCTTTCCTGTCTCCCAGTGCCTGCCGCTGGCTGACCTTCCTCCTTCAGGCACACTTATCAGGACTCTGTCTTTGAGCCAGACCCTTCCTTCAGCGGGTGCTATTTCCCCAGGACTTCCCATATCCTTATGAGACTCTTGCCAGGCTTATACCAATCAGACCCTCTGTGTACATACTTATGTCTAAACTATTTTGTGGCACACAGGTTGGAGACATTTAAAAACTCACATACACAGAAATATACAGTGTGTACAAATCAAGTATTTTAAAGCCAATAAAGGATGAAATGTTGTGAGTAGGTTAGGGTAGGTAACTCAACAGTGATCACCATATGATGGTATATTCGTGCAAATATGTTAAAAATGTCTATTTTTATATGATGCAATAGATCTGCTCATCTTTTGAAATGAGGGATATATTTATATCAAGTCCTCTTTGATCACAGTTTTACTTTTATGTATTTTTATTGAGTGTTTATATATGTTAAGACATTAATAAAAATAAATCAGAGGATGCTGGTCTGTTTTACTTTTCAGCATTACTCAAGCAGAAAAGACTACTATGTGTTCTCACTGTTTTTAGGGTCCCAGCCCTTTTGGTTTGGGAAAGATTTTGTTTGGAAATATTTAGGAATTCATGAATATGCGCTTCCATTCATGGTTAACTGTGATAAAAATTCAATTTACATTTCTATTATTATGGACATCTTTTTTCTTTTAATTTAAAACAAATATATTTATATTATATGAAATTCAAGTTGAGGCTTCTGTGTATCATAGGTCTGCAGCTTTTAAACATAATATGGTTATTCAAATATATTACTAATTATACCTTGTCAATCATGTTCTATTCAAGAACAATTTATTTTTAAAATATTGAGCCTTCAAGAAAACAAAGTTCAAGAAAGCATTAATATGCATTAGCTGAAAGCTCTCTGTTGCTTTGGATATCGATTGGTTATTTAGTGTTTGGTTAGAACTTGTGGATAATTAACTACATTATGAGTTTACTTTGTTACTTAGCATGGTTGACTAGTAATATGTTTGCAGAGCTGATAGTTTTTTAGACTATTTTTTAAAACTTACTATCTATGCCATGCAAGAACTTCTAGTAGCTTTCACCTCTTCTAGCCTAAAGGCCAGAAAGCCAGATCTCCCATTTGGATGCTAGATATGACAGAGATAATTATGTTCCAGCTTTCAGAGGACAGAATTGTCACTGACAAGTGTCTGCCCAGTAAAGACATTGCTTCCCAGGCTTGTTACATTCAGAGGGGTTATAATACTAGTTCTCACCAATGAAATATGAACAGAAGTGATGCACATCACTTTTAGGAAAAATCGTTTAAAAAAGAACGTGTGTGGCAGCTAAGAGATTAAACACATTTGTGGTATGCCATACAGTAGAAGACTGCTCAGCAGTATGAAGGAAAGAACTCTTGGTTCATGCGATAACATGAGTGGGTTTCAAAATACTGTTTTAAGCAAAAGAAGCCAAACACAAAAGAATGCATATTGTGTAATTCTATTTATATGATAGCCAGGAATAGACAAAACTAATCTATGGTGATTGAAATCAGAGAGTAGTTGCCTGGGAGAAGATGATGGGTTGACTGGACGAGGGAATTTTCTGGGTATGGGAAATGATTGACATCTTGTTTTGGCTGGTGATTATTACAAAGATGTAACAATTGTCAAAGCTTGTTGAACTGAACACTTAAGATCTGATCGTGTGTGTGTGTGTGTGTGTGTAAATTAATATGTAAATAAAAAGGAGATATGTTCTCTCTACTCTTTCTTTATCCAAACTCTAACTCAGAAGTCCCTAGCCAGTCCCCCAGGAGACATTTGATATATTTGCAGGCATTTTTGATTGTCGCACTTCTGGCATCTAGCTGTAGTAGCCTATGATGCTTCTAAACACCCTCCAATGCATAGGAGAGCCCTTCACAATAGAACGTTGTCCTAAAATGCCAAGTGCTGAAGTTGAGAAACTGCTTTAGCTGAGTGCAGATAGCTCTGAGTCCCTAGAGAAGGATGACCACATAAGATGGAAAGCTAGTGACTACCCACTGGCCTGAAACACCAGCACTGAATGTTAAATGAGCAAGAAATAATTTTTTACTGTGTTAAGGTATTGAAATGTTTGGGCTTGTTTATTTCAGTGGGTAGCATTACTTTAATATATCGTACTTTGAAATGTTGATTCTAAGAACAATATTTGTTGCAATGTCCTCTTTATTAGGAAACATAAATGAAATTTGTCTGAAGTCTTAATATCAAGAAAATCTGAGCTGCCTGTAAACTATTATTGTGATTTTATCTCATGGACATTGTCAAGTTTTACAACTCACTGTGTTTCCCTTCTTGTTTCAAATTATAGAGATCTTAGAACTCAATTTTTAGGTGACTTTTCCAGCAACTCTCCAGGAACATATGGTTTGCATTTCTGCATACTCTCCTTACCTCTGTCTTTAATGTTTTCCTTTCCTTATTTTCTGCCAGCACCAATTCCCAAGACTAGTTATTTTCCCTTTTGGTATTTAGGTTTTTTAAGGTTAGCTCCTACTCTTTGTGTAAAAATACAGGTTATAAATACAAAAACATATAAATAAAATATTCAAATATGCTGTGTTCCTTTATTCAAGATTTTGAATTAATAATGGTTTTTGTATCCCAGACCTTGAAGAGATTTTCATCTTATCTTAACCTCTTAAGATCCAGAGAGATAAAATAATGTACTCAAGTTCATGGTGATAGTTCATGGAACTATTTTTATCTTTATGATAGAAAATATTCTCTATTGTATATATAAAGTTCTGTACTTTATACTTGGCATGCAACTTGCTCATCACTAATTGGACATACTGAGTAAGCTATTCTTTTAGTGGTGGAAAAGGATTCATGCTGATCTATAGCTGACACTGTTGGTTGCCTACCCAATATCATCTTCCCTTTCCTTGTTCCTTCTGGCAGAGCCCTAATGTTTTTCACATGCCTACCCTTCTTGCTAAGCCATCAGCTTCAGGGGAGAGAGATATCTAACCTCTAAGGACTCAATCTTGATTGGAGTAAGCAGTGGCCCTGTGTCCTTGTCAGTCATCAGTTTAATATGGTAGCCCGTGGTGCTGTGCTGGCTACTGAGATACAAGGCTAGACAGCTGGAGGGTAGGGATGGCAGTTATGGGAATAGTTTCACTCACTCTTAAAAATAGCCTTGAGAAGATTGTTCTACAGCTGCTGGACATTGCTGTGTCAGCATGAGATGACTGGAACTCTAGCAGCCACTTTAGGGCCTTATAGAGAGGTACCCTGAAGCACGAATCAGACAGGCTAAGCATGGCAAGTCAGAAAGATCAAAATAATCTGAGTACTTGTTGAGCTGCCAAGCCACTAACAAAACAAACCCAGGAGCTAAATTACTGCTTGGCTTATTACATGAGAAAAAAATTCCTTGATTTAATGTTTTCTTTTACTTACAGTTAAAAGTATCCTTCCAAAATATATTTTTCCACATTTATTTTTTTCTTTTAATATTTATTTATTTATTTTGAGGGAAAGAGAGAGTGAGAAAGAGAGAGAGAATGCAGGGGAGGGGCAGAGGGAGAGAGAGGGAGAGAGAGAACCCCAAGCAGGCTCTGTGCCGTAAGCACAGAGCCTAATGTGGGGCTCGATCTCATGAACTGTGAGATCATGGCCTGAGCTGAAATCAAGAGTTGGTTGCTAAACCAATTGAGCCACCCAAGTGTCCCTTTTTTCACATTTCTGATGGGTCTTAATATTTATAATGCTCCTATCAGGGGCCAGTGTGAAATCCAGGAAATAGACTAGAGAATGGAAGGCTTCACTTTAATTAGAGCATGCTGTGAGCAGCTGGACTCACTAGTCCAAGCAGCTAAGACAAGCTTAGCAAACTGCTTCTCTAAAGGGCCAAGTGTTTGAAGCTTTGAGAGCCATATGACTTCTGTTGCAATTACTCAGCATTGCTGTTGTAGTTCCAAACCAGCCGTAGACAACACAAGCAAATGAGTGTGGCCGTGCTCTAATTAAACTTAATTTACAAAAAGCAGGCAGTGGGCTGAAGGCCAGAGTCTGTCAATCTCTGATCTAACGTACATTCTCAGCCGGCCATGGATGATCAGGGCTGATGGTGTCCCAAGCAACTAACTGTGAGACCGCCTGTCTGAGTCCCATCTTCTCTTTGTTCACTTGCATTGTCTGTCCTCTGGGAAAGTGGAAAGGGTAAAAGTCAAGAGAGAGAAAATTGAGAAATAAGAGATTCATATAATTGACAGTCTATTTAATCAGTTACTGAATAATTGATGGTTGGCTACATTTTTTGAAACCATTTGTCTAAAAAGCGCATGAACTTGATGGCACTGAATGCATGAAAAAAATACATCTGGAAAAGCTTTGCTCCAGTCCATCTGCTTTAACACACAACCTCTTTGACCAAATAAAGGGAACATGATTAGCCTTCAGAGTTTGCACAAGGGCAGGTGCATCTGGGTAGTCTGCAAGAATGTTGTTCTAATTAGAGAAAAAGGAGAGATTTTATTTCTGAAAGTACTTGTCTGTCACATTTAGCCAGCATACTACTGATAATAATGAACTCTGTCAAAAACAGTATGGGGTAGTGGACATCAGATAAAAGGTTGAATCTAAGACAGTTCCAAGGATGAGTATCCGTTGAAAAAAAAAAGAGAAGAAAAGGAGAATGGAAATTCTTACATGGCATAATGATAAATATTATCAAAATTATATGGTTATAAGGGTGCCTGAGTGACTCGGTTGAGCATCAGACTCTTGATTTTGGCTCAGGTCATAATCTCATAGTTATGGATTCAAGCCCCACATCGGGCTCCATGCTGACAACACGAAGCCTGCTTGAGATTCTCTCTCTCTCTCCTCTCTCTCTCTTTGCTCCTGCTCCTCCTAGCCTCACATGCTTGCTCTCTCTTGTTCTCTCTCTCTCTCTCAAAATAAATAAACTTAAAAAAAACCTGACAATCTCCCAGAAACCTTTAAAAAATTATACGATTATATAATTGAATGTTCAGAAGAATGTTCATTGATTTTATAAAGTCCTTCTCTTATCTCTCATTCTCCCATTCTTCAAATGCAGCGCTGTCTCTGACAATAGGTAGAAATGAAATCATGATTTTAAAGGAGTTCCTTAATATACATAGCCCTAGAGTGAGAGCCTCCCAATGGATGGTTGGATGGGTCCTCCCCTGTGACTGCCACTCAGGATCAGTGACATCTGAGCATCTCTAAATAAGCATTGTGCTTTCAAGCAATGGCTCCTGGTGCCCCATTTAGAAGAGTAGTATATGTTGTGTCATACTAATACATGCTACCATGAGTTATTTATATCTAGCCCCTTGGTGGATTCTGATGAATAGAAACACACACAAAAAGAAAACAACAAAAGAAACTGCCCCGTGAGAAGCACCTCAAGAAAGATGTTATATTAGCTTTGTTTCTAATTAGGTCCTCTTTGCCTCTTTGGGGATTGAATGAACACAGCCACTACAAGACCTGAATCCCTCTAACTCTTCCATATCACTCTCCCCGCAGCCTGATTACCACTTTACAATTAATTGAAAAACCTATGCGTTTAAGTTGCTGCCAGGTGACTAAGCAGGAATAAACACACTTACAGGTGTCTCAGGAAGTGCAACTTTAATGCCTAGTGATTCTGAAATGACTTCCCTCTTGAGTGTGCTCCCCGCAGCCTGGCTCCTAGCTAGGCAGCCATTCTCTTGCAAAGTGGCCCACTTGCAAGTCAGGTGGAGATGGGAAAGAGTCCTCATGCCAGTTTTATTAGTTGGAATATGGATGGATTAAACAAGAAGTAATTGTGATCCTTTGGTGAGAACAGCTATTTTGCAGATGAGCATAGAAGGCTGTGAGTACCATCTTCTCTTCTCATCCTAGGTCTTGAGCCTCTCTTTGTCTTGGCTCCTGTCTACCTGTCCTCCTCATTTTCTCCCTTGAGTACCAAACTCTGCATTTCTTCTCTTTTCCAGATGGTGCCATCTCCTTTCTCATCTCCACGTTTCGAATGCCTGGCAAAGTATCCATCCTCCAAAGTGCATTTTATTTTATTATTTTATTTTATATTAAAAATTATTTTTATTTTTATTTATTATTTGAGAGAGAGAGAGAGGCAGAGAGAGAGAGAGAGAGAGAGAATCCCAAGCAGTCTCCATGCTCAGCACACACAGGGCTCTATCCCACAGCCCTGGGATCAGGATCTGAGCTGAAATCAAGAGTCAGACACTCAGCTGAAATGCATTTTAAATATTTCTTCCTCTAGGAAAGCCCCAGCACTCTTAGGAAGAGTTATTCGGTCTGCTGTGCCTCCCCTTGTCTATGATAGAACGTATTGCATATTGAAATCAACTGATCCAGTTATGTGTCATTCTCTTTCCTTTCCTGGCAGTTTTCTGAAGGTCAGAGCCTTTATCTTATTCATCTTTGATGCCTAGCAATAGTAGAAAATTAATAAACAGCTGCAAATATGTCAGACAACTGAAAAGCTAGATGCCATCTTAAACTTTTGTCCAATGATGTACTGATCTACAAAACAGGTTAAGACAAAATCAAACTTTTTTCTTTTTCTTTTTTTCCTGGAAGGCTGACAGAGCACATCACCTGTGTACAAGGTAATAAGCTTTAAATCCTACTCAAAGCCAAGGAAGTAATTTTATATCCTGACTTCCTGTGAGACTTAGACCCACCATAGATACAGTGCCTGGCTTTGTCAACCATTTCCCTCCCATCCTAATTGGATTACATTACCAAGAGAAGTCCTAGAGTATGGTATCTCTACTTGTTTTCATGTGGTTCTTTATCCCAGGGTGACTCAACTGGGCAGAGAACTGAAAAGGAGAGGAAGTGGCTTTTGTACTGAGAAGTCTAAGGGCAGAACAGAGAAAACTGAAAATGTAAACTAAGTAGGGTAGCTAGCCTGGCCATTGGGGAACAATCTTAGGTGGGTGTGACGTGAAGGGGCACCTATCAGGGGCTTTAGGAGGCTGCTCTGCACGTGGAGGGCGAGAGGCATTTATCACATGACATTATGTGATGTTTCACTGCCCACAGAGAGCACACTGCCCCCTCTCTACCAGTAGTGCTTTTCTTCAAGATGAGGGGAGAAATCTAGCCCCTGCCCGTCCTCAGTAGTCACCAAAGTACAAATGTATTGTGTTTCAGCAATCCCTTTGTGAATCTGTTGCCTGGAGTTTGGAGACTTTTCTCCATAGAAATTATACTCTAAAAGCTGGTTAGATTTCCACCTGGTTCACTAATCCTTGTTAGCCCATGATAAACCTGAGGCAGAGAATCAATAGAAACTTTTCAATCATACCTAACCAATCTCTACAGTATGATTTCCATGAGAAAGCATATCTAAGACCTCACAGAGGGATGCTCATTCTCCCCTTCTTTTCTGTTCTGACTCAGGAGGCTTCTAGGCCCTTGGTATTCATAGGCAATGCTCTGAGGGCCACAATCTGGAACATCAAGTGGTTTCCCATGATTTTGACAAGCCACACTTGTGCTACTGCATTCAGAGGAGACCCTTCTCCATCTTTGTCTTCTTCCTTGATGAAAATGAACTTGCAGGGTCAGTCATGTGAGGAAGAAATGGCCTTGTCCCAGTGGTGGGGTGGGGCCTCCAACTCTGGAAAACCTGTTCTTCTATGTGGGTCATTCTTGTGTTGAGAGTGTGTATGTTGGGGGCTAGGAGGACCAGTTTATGACTATATGAGTGTGCAAGTGTGTGTGCATGTGTGTGTGTGTGCGTGCATGGGCTCACAGGTAGAGCTGGGTGGAAATAGTTTTTGCCTCCACTTGCCAGTTTATTTCTACACATAGATTCCCATCATTCTGTTGGTGCTTCCTTCAGTTTATGACATTTCTCCTTAGTTTTCTCAGCCCGCTCTTGACCAGGGAGGGCTGTTTGTTGGTTTTCCAAGTCTTGCTTTTCCTCTTGGGGTTTCATCACATGGTTTTATTTTTGTGTACCACAGAAAATAAAAGAATGATTATTAAATTTTTGAGAATAATTTGCATATGACTTTATTATGTCTGATGACATTTTACTTATGGACCCATTTAGGGCTTTTTATAAAGAAAAGCAGAGAGTGCTACAAAAACATTCCAAGCATATGAAGAGAGATGGGGAAGTGGCTTTAAAATATTTGTGATCTGGCTGCGTACTTACCGGGTTATAAACACAAATTTCCTACCCCCTAAGATGCTTCTAGCTAATAGTTAGTTCTAAAGTGCAGACACATGGTTTGGCTTTAAGATAAAGCTCTATGGTTCAGGAAACCTCTACCCTCAATGTCACATTAAGGCTTAAAAATAGCTTTCTCATGACATTTGCTATTCTGTCTCTGAGCCTGTCTCTCCACCCCCCTTCCCCTCATTCAGATTGTGCTGTCAGGAGACAGGGACTTCTAAAAGAGTCTACCCAATGATTCTGAAATTTTATCTGGCCCATGACCTAGGTGGCCATTGATGTCACACTCCTTGTCATCCTTTTCCTGTAACTCAAATAGATGATGACAGCAGGGGTAGGGGATGATGCAAGTGCTTCTGACCTCAGATGAATGCTTGTATTCATACAAAACAATCATAATACTTTCTATAAAAAAAATTATATTAGGGAAAGTTTGGGGATACTTGCCCTAAATGATGCACTAATCCCAGTGCCATTCATACTCAGCAGTGCTGATTGACATAGTCCATGATAACAACAGTCACCCAAATGAGATTGCTTTCATTGGGACCATTAATGGTACTGCTGTTTTCAAACAATTTTTTGAAGCTAAATAATATGACCAAGAAGCTGATCAGTATGTTCAGATGCAGACATTCCTCCTTACTTTGGAGTTAGGGAAAGGCAAATCCATTGTTGACCTAAATTCATAGGAGGCAGAGGATTACAGAGATGGTGCTTGGTCCCGCTATTGGAAGACATACCAGAACTTTCTCCAAGGGTTGACACATGGCCAGAACTAGCTGTGAGGAAAGATAGGGCTGCTGAGGAGGTAGGGGTATGCACTCCATGGGTCATGGGAAAGCAGCACATAGAAGGTTTTGAGTATCATGCTATGTGTTCAACTGCATATTTTTCATTGTTTTCTCTAATGTGTTTTCATTTAACTGTTGTGCCAATTTATTCATTTAAAAAAGAAAAAATGAAAAACACCACTTTGGAATAATGCATTTAGGAAGGGCCCACCAGGCTTATTTCTGTCCCCCACCCCATTTCTCATGTGAGTGGTCAGTACTAAGTGCCTCTAAGAATTAGACTTGATTATTTGTTTTTTTCATTTCTAAGGGTCCCTGAGATGCTGCTTCAGTGCCACAGTTGAACCTTAGGAAGTGTGCGTGTGTGTGTGTGTGTGTGTGTGTGTGTGTGTCAGAGATTTAGAAGAAGAATATCATTCGAAATTAGAACTTGAATTAACAGGATTGTGGAGGCAAATGCTGATGCTCAGGAAGCCATTTTCTTATATCCCCAGAAACCATATGTTTAGAGCTGCCCTAATGACCATGGAGTGGGTGGGCTGTTTGCAAACTTCACTTTTGGCTAAACTCTTGTTTGTTTGTTTTTCTTTGCATTTGTCTCTTATTCCCTTCTTGTTGTAGAGGTGAATACACTGAAGAGGGGGTGTGGGAGGCCAGTGAGAAGGTAACTTCACAGTAATTGTTGTCAAGAGGGTCCTATCTCAGGAATCATGGGTTATTTTTTCCCCATCTTTACCCAGGTCTTTGTCATACTGTAGACTTTTAACAAACTGGGAATTAATAAAAAACAACTATAGCCTCCTAAACCATTTGTCATTCTCGTTCTGGGAGTATTGTTACAAAGAAATGCCCTTACAATAAACTGGCTTACTTTTGTCTTCAAGGATAGGAATCATTAGGGCTTACATTGTCCAGTTTATGAAGGCCCAAAATAGATTTCTTGCTCCAACCACAGGCCTATCTAGGAGGATGCCAAAATCCGGAGAAGGCCAGCTGAACCTCTGAGGCAGGCTGGTGAAACTGCGCGATGGGTCACCTCATGTGTAGGGCAGAATTGCTACCAGTTATGAAACATGGGGTGCTGTGTTAGTAATTAACAGCTATTTATAGGTGGCTATTCTATATGAAGTTCCAATCCAGAAGCTGGCAGGAAGGAGTAAAAGAACTAAAAAGCAACATGCTAAATGCAATGTGGTATCCTGGATTGGGTCCTGGAACAGAAAAAGAACATGACAGGAAAAACTGGTGAAAGCCGAATTAAGTCTAGAGTTGAGGTCATAGTAATGTACCAGTGCTAATTTCTTCATTTTGAAAAATGTATCATGGTTATATAAGATGTTAACATAAGGGGAAGCTGAGTGAAGTGCATATAGAAACTTATCGTACTATCTCATCTCAACTTTTCTGTGGATTTAAAACTATTCCAAAATAAAAACTTTCTTTAAAAAAGGCACATACCATCCAAGCTCACAGTAACCTTACTTTGCTAAACTCGGTCTCTGGCTGATGTCAAAAGATTCTCTGAAATGATGACTACACAGTTTACATAAGTTTTTTCAAGGAATATGCATTTTTTACTGAATGTTTTCTTTTGCATATTTCCTGTTAGAAGGTATTTCCTTTGGATGGCTTCTAAGTTGAACCGACACAGAAAGGCTAATGAGTATGTGATTTGCTCTGACCTTTTTGTACGGTCTGCATCAGAGACCAAGTACATATTAAATGGTAAACGAGAATCTCAGAATACCTTCCCCCTGGCCCCTTCACATGGGGACTTAAGGACCTTCAGCATGTGCAAAGTTTAATAGCAAAGAGATGATCTCAACCCCTGCTGGGAAAAGAAGGTATTACTGAGCAATCAAAGATAAAATTACAGGATTATAAAAGAGATACAGAATGTTTCGGCAAGTCTCCTTGTTAAAAGAAAGTGCTCAGAACTTTTTGTAAGAGGACAGTGTTTATTATCCAGAGAGATGAACTTACCAGAGAAACAATTTCACAACCATAGATAATGCTAGCAGTTGAGGGAATGAGACGGAAAAAAGTGGAACTGCGTGCGGTCTCTGCGCTGCATTGAGAAGGTGTTAGTGACTCAACTCCAGCCCCATCAAAGTAGCCCACAGAGTAAATGAGCCTTGGTAGTGTTGATATCTTGAGCAGATCCTGCTTTTAGAAATCTCCATAGATGAGGTGCCTGGGTGGCTCAGTCAGTTAAGCGTCCAAATCTTGATTTGGGCTCAGGTCATGATCTCATGGTTCATGAGTTTGAGCCCTGCATTGGGCTTTGTGCTGAGAGCATGGAGCCTGCTGGGGATTCTCTCTCTCCTTCTCTCTCTGCCCCTACTACTCTCATTTTCTCTTGCTCCTTCTCTCTTTCTCTCTGTCTCTGTCTCTCTCTCTGTCTCTCTCTCTCAAAACAAATAAATAAACTTAAAAAATTAAAAATGAAAAAGAAATCCCCATAGAGCACAAAGCAGTAATGAAGAGCTCCTGGTGGAAAAGTAGACATTCTGAGCCTCCATTCAAACTGTCTTTCCCTTCAGTAAAGGGCAGGAGAGTCTGAGAAAACAATTCCTACTGTGGACTTAGGGCATTCTTTAGATAGGACAGAATCCCCCGAGCTTGGTCCCACTGGCAGAATTATTGATGCAGCAGGTCTGGTGTGGGACCCTGGGGATTTATATTTCCAGCCCGTTCTCCAGCGGTGTTGATGCTATAGATCTGAAAATGTAGACATTCTTTCTGAGTGTTCACAGTGAATCCAGTTGAGATATTTATTTATTTTTCTTTTAAAACCCTCCATTACATATTTTTTTTCCTTTTCTTTAGAGCTGATCCTTTTCTGTCTTTCCCCCAGTGCTGTAGCAATAAAGATAGCAGCAGGAATTGGAGTCCATGTGTCTGTTTCTGATTGTCCTCTCTAGAGATACTGAAGATGGGAAGTGGCATTTGGGGAGGAAAAGATTACAAACCACGGGTATGTTAGATTTGGGCAGAAAGCACCCCACATCTTGCTGCCTTGGTATTTTCCTTCAGGGCTTGTCGGGTGAGGGTGTTGCAGGCCTGACAGTGTGTTCAGAAGTCTGCATGGGGAAGTCATTTGACGCACACAGGAACCTGTCAGACAAGGGGCCATGGGTAGGGGACCCAGGTAATATAGTGTGTCATACCGTGGATGATAGTAGAGACATCCCTGAAGATCTGCTCCATCCAATGTTTGATTTCCTCCCAAAGAGCTGAAAGAGAATCTCATCTAAACATGCATAATCTCTCCCATTTAACTGTGAACTTCCAGGATGGTGGGCATCAAGATTTGCTCACTCTTTCTTTTAAAAGTTATTTTTAAAAATTTGGTTTCTTTTTCAAGATAAAAAGGGAGCACACAGTTGATAGGGAATGTCTAGATAATTTATAAAGGACAAAGAAAAAATGCATTTTATGTAATCATACAGGTATAATCTTTTCAATATTTAAAGACACATCTTTCTAGTTTTTTATTTTTGCTTTTTTCTCCTCCATCTTATGTACATTTGATAAACACAATCTATGTATGTATATGTAAATGTTGCTTTTTTTACGTGGTAGCATGTGGACCGATTGTTGCCTCTAGATGACTGTGCATCTCATCCAACTTGGAAGCCAATGAACATCTACTCCGATCTGTGATTTGCATCATGTCCACCCCCACCTGACTCTCACTCCCTGAGCTCATTGCCTCTCCCTAGAACTCTGCTCAACTACACAGGGCTGGCAGGAGACACATGGGCTCTCCTCATGCTCAGCGCTTTTCTCAGTGCTGCCCCCTTTGCTCCTAGTGCTCTTCCTCCAGATACCTGCATGACTGGTTCCTCAGTCTTTCAGGTTTTTAGTCAGGAGTCCCCTCAACAGTGAGGTCTTGTTGGCTCACTTCTTCCAGGGTGCCTGGGTGGTTCAGTTGGTTAAGTGTCTGACTCTTGATTTCGGCTCAGGTTGTGATCTCAAGGTTTGTGGGTTCGAGCCCTCTGTCGAGTGGTGTGCTTTCAGCACAGAGCCTGCCTGAGATTCTCTCTCTCTCTCTGCACCTCCCCTGCTCATGCATTCTCTCTAAGATAAATAAACATTTAAAAAAATTTTAATGTTTATTTATGTTTAAGAGAGAGAGAGAGAGAGAGACAGAGAGACAGAGTGTGAGCAGGGGAGGGGCAGAGAGAGAGAGGGAGACACAGCATCTGAAGCAGGCTCCAGGCTCTGAGCTGTGAGCACAGAGCCTGATGCAGGGCTCGAACTCACCAGCTGTGAGATCATGACCTGAGCTGAATGAAATTGGATGCTCAACCAAATGAGCCATGCAGGTGCCCCTAAATAAACATTTTTAGAAACTATCACATACTTCTTCCACAAAGCTCATTTCCTCCTTCTGAGCAACTGTGACTAACATACTATGTATTTTACTTATTTATCTTAATTATTATCAGCTTCCCCAACTAGAATATAAACTCCATAACAGGAACTGTCACCTCCATTGTTCCCTGCACTGTCCTCAGTGCAGAATTGACACTTCATGAAAACTTGGTTTAACATGTCAAGGGAAGTAACTTATCAATTCATCAGGAATTATGGTCCATGTTCATTAATATCTTCAATCATGATTTGAATACCTTTGTTTTCATTTAATAACTTTGTTTTCTATTACACCAATATATAATACACTAGTTTGTTAAACATTAGTTTAATAACTAATATACCATTGTTTGTTTGGATATTACCCTCAATTCAGTATATAAATTTTTGCTTATTTGGCTGTAATAATCAGGATTTTAGCAAACAACCTTGTATATATTTACTCAAATCTTTGATAATTTCCTTAGGATAAATTTCCAGAAAAGAAATTTCTGGTCAAGAAGAATGTGATTTTAAATTTTTAAATTACATATTCTCAATTCACTCTCCAGAAAGGCTATATCTTTCTCAAAGCAGTGATTTAGAAAGCTCATTTCTCCTCACCTTTGATAATCCTAGATATTAAAAAAAATTTCCAACTTTATTAGTAAAAAATAGTAACATTAAAAATTTATATTTCTTTCATTACCAGTATTATTGATTTTTTTTCATATTTTTGTTGGACATGTACATTTCTTTTAAACATTTTCAGTTTGTGTTCTCTGCTTCATTTGAGGGCATAGGTTTGCTTTCTTTTACAGCTTTGCAGGTGCTCTTTATATAAATAAGCATTTTTAAAATGCATATGGTTAATATTGCTTACCATTTTCTTTTATTTTTATAACATTTATTTATTTTTGAGAGAGACAAAGCATGAGCAGGAGAGGGGCAGAGAGAGAGGGAAACACACAGTCTGAAGCAGGCTCCAGGGTATGAGCTGTCAGCACAGAGCCCAACACGGGGCTCGAACCCACAAACTGTGAGATCATGACCCGAGCCAAAATCGGACACCCAACCGAGTGAGCCACCCAGGTGCCCCCATTTTCTTTTTAAAAATTCATTTATTTAAATTCAAGTTAGCTAACATACAGTATAATATTAGTTTTAGGAGTAGAACCCAGTGATTCATCACTTACATATAACACCTAGTGCTCATCCCAACAAGTGTTAGCCCTCCCCTCACACACCTCACCTCCAGCAACCCTCAGTTTGTTCACAGTATTTAAGAGTATCTTTTGGTTTCCCTCTTTAAATGGCTTTATGGCACTTTTTGATATGCAGAACATTTTAATGTTCATGAAATGGTACATGTCTATCTTTGTTTCAAAGTATTTTTTATTTTATGTTTAAAAAGCTTAACTCATTCTGAGATTATCTGAATATTTCTATTTTTTCTAGTTTTATGGCTTTATGACGTTTCCTAAATTGTTACAAATCTTCCATTTCCATTTATTTGATAATGTCATTTCCCTTGCTGACTTGAAAGTTCCCTGTATTACATAGTAATTTGAATGCATTCTTTGCTTGTTCTTGCTTTTATTTTGTTTTATAAACCTGAACCTTTCTGTAGCAGAAACCTACCTTAAAATTTATTAGTTTTATAATGTTTTTCATATCTGAGGCTAAATTACTCTTCCTTTTTAATTTTTTAAAATTATATCAGCTTTTTACTTTTTTTTTTTTTTTTTTTGCTTGCAGAAGAAATTCAGGATTATTTTTGCCATTTTTTTCACTTTTTTCAGTTTTCAAATTCTTCCACTGAATTTGTAAATAAATTTGGGAAGAAATGGTTTCTCTTGGTGTTCAGTTAGCTAACTATCTAACCCCGTTTTTTTTAGAGCCATTATTAAATGTGACTCGATGTGCAATTCGTAGTTTCTGCAGGTTCTTCAAGTTCACGGTAAAGCTCCGCCTGTCTGGGCAGCACCTTTTCCTACCCTAGCCGCCTGGTTTTCCAACATTAGGAGTCAATGCCTCACATCACAGCTGTGGTTCCCAAGATGCTGAGTCACTGCAGCCTCTTCAGTGGCTGCCCTTGTAGCCCATCTTTGTGCTGGTGAGGCAGAAGCTACGTCCACCAGTGTATAGGAGTGAGTTGGCATTTCCCTCCCCAGCTGGTAACTAGGAACGAATGCCACCGAATGGATGCAAAAGGGTGACAAGCAGTAAATGGTTTATCAGTTCAAGAAACCACATGATATAGGATAGCTGTCGATTACTTTTTGTTGGTACAGATCTGAGTTTTGGAGAAGGACAGTGGGGTGCAGTCTCTTTTTTTTAGGGATTTCTATTTTATGAGATGCATAATAATAAAATAGCTTATTTCTAAATATAGCTCTTGCTCTAGGTCAGGCACCATTCTAAGTACTTTCCACATATAAATTCATTTAATCCTTACTAGTACCTGATGAGGGAAATCTTATTATTATTCTAGTTTTATAGCTTATCTCAATTGAACTCATGCCTTATAGCAGGCAGAAATTCACTTTAAATTCTGGCATCAGGTGGTCTATCAAATTAATTTTTAGTGTGTGTTCCATCTTTTTCAGCCTTCATTAATATTTTAGAATTGTACTTAGGGAAACACTTAGGGCTGCCAGGTAGGTGCATTTTAAACTGGGATTCATATTTTTTTTTATTAAAAATAAAGCAGAGGTACCAAATTCTATGAAAGAAGGATATATTACTTAATAAATTCTAAGGCAAACACCCTTGTAAACCATTACTAAGTCAAGAAATAGACTTTAGCCTGTCTTCCCATGGCTCCTCCATTTTTCTCATCCCTGTCTTGAACCTCTTTGTCCCAGCAAAAGTAACTGCTATCCTGACTGTTCCAGAACCATTTTCACAGGTTTTTGGATTGTTAGATTGCAACGTGTGCCTTCCTAATTACCAAAGTCTGATCTTGCCCAATTTTTAAAAGCTTGGTGTATTTTTTTTTTTTAATCTATCTGAGTCTACAGGTTTTTTCTCCATTTGCTTTTTTCCCTGTAATTTACCCATAAGAGAACTCAAGGTCATTTGACCCATAGACTTTTCTAAAGTGCAGGTTTTGGGGTGCCTGGGTGGTTTCACTTGGTTAAGCATTCGACTTTGGCTGAGATCATGATCTCAGGGATTGTGGATTCGAGCCCCGTGTCCGGCTCCGTGCTGACAGTTTGGAGCCGGGAGCCTGTTTTGGATTCTGTGTCTTCCTCCCTCTCTCTCTCTCTCTCTCTCTCTCTGCCCCTCCCCTACTTGTGCTCTTTCTCTCTCTCAAAAATAAATAAACATAAAAAAATCTAAACTGCAGGTTTTGCTGATTGTGTATTTGGGGTTTCATTTAACACTTTATCCTTTCTATTCCTTGCAAATTGGCAGGTGCATCCAGAGACTTGATAGGGTTTAAGATGGATGCATTTGGTAAGAGTGTAAATGGTGTTGAGTTCTCTCCTCAAAAGGTGCATAGTATCTGATTGTCTCTTTCTCTGTGATGATAGCAGCTGTTGATACTCAATGTCTAGATCCATTAATTCACTGAAGGTTGCAAAATTGTTTTCTTTTATCATTTCTTTTTCATTGATTCATTGGAGTAATTTTGAGCAAGCAGTTTTTCTCATTTACTGTTTGATACTCTGTGCTATGGTTCCTTTAGAAAAGGCAGAAAAATTGCTTCAGTCTGTCCTTTTATTTACCAATTTTCCAATTAAGGGATTGATTCTCTGTCTTTCTGCAAAGGTGACCAAATAGGCTTTTAAGAAATATTGTTATGAATGTGGAGCTTTAACATATTTGATGGGTTTTGATCAATTGCAATTACTACCTAGTTTCAAGTTCAAATTGTCTCATGTTTTGCCAGGGGGAGCCTTTTCACGCTTGCCCCCAGACCTTGTGTCATGACTGTAATAGTGATCTTTGATAGTTTCCTTGTTAGCTAGTATTGCAGGATACCCCAGGCTCATTTGACATACTTCCTGTAATCACTTATCCCCCCCCCCACCAAGATGGAGTCTCTTTTAGTGTGATGATGTTTCAGGATTGCTAGAGTTTCTGAGTGCTAGGGGTGTTGCATTGAGTTTGTAATCATTTTTAGGTCTTTTTGATGGGTAGAATTAAGAAATATATATATTTTTTACACAGTACTTTATGAGTAAATACTGATTTTTCCAATTCAATCGTGATTATAGTTTTGTACTTACCCTCCCATATTCTTCAGTTTACTCTTTTTCCACATTGAATGTCTTGATTGTCAAAGACTCAGGAAATGACAAAATTAGAATATCTCAAAAGTATTCACTTATTCTATCTAATATTACACATATAACATCCTACAAAGTAACTGTATTAATACTACACCACTAATATATTAAATGATAAATTTTTTTTTCACAACACATACCCTCCCTATTTTTAAATTGTAAAACTATATCTACATTATCTAAACATATAGTGGTTACGTACTATATACAAACCTCCATTTATATATATGAACCTCGAGGGATGCCTAAGTGGGTCAGTCAGTTGGGTGTTCAACTGACTTGATCTTGGCTCAGGTCTTGACTCAGGTCATAATCTCATGGCTCTTGAGTTCAAGTCCCACATCGGGCTCTGCACTGATGGTGTGGAGCCTGCTTGGGATTCACTCTCTCCTCTCTGTCTCTCTGCCCCTACCCTGCTCACGCTCTCTCTCTCTCTCTCTCTCTCTTAAAATAAATAAATAAACTTAAAAATATATATGTACGAACCTCCATTCATCTTGATTCTATAAGTCATTATATGTATCACCCTATCATTAAGTCTGATATTGATGTCTCTCGAGTCATTTTGGTTATTTGAATCATATTCCAGTGGATACAACAACAAGAAAGATTCATGAAAACAAAGTTACCTGAGTTCTTGCCTGTCTCCACGTTGGCCTTTTAAATTTAAGTGTCAGTTTTGCTGGATATAAAACATTAGGCTTGCATTTCTTTACTTGAGAATGTAAAATATATTACCCCATTTGTTTTTGGAATAAGATGTTGCAGGTGAAAAGTCTGAGGCTGATTGAATTTTATTTTCCTTATGAATAAGTCATTTTCTCTGAGGCTCAACTAAATTTGAAAAATGTTATTCTAAAGTTCGATTGTCATTCTGAATCAACCTTCAGGTATGCTCTCTCTATGTATACTTTACTTAACTTTAATTTTAGGAAGCACCAATGTACTTGCTTTCTCTCCATTCTTTTTGGCTTTCTTTTTCAAAGATTTTTATTATTCATATATTGGATGATGTTTGTCTTTCTTTAATTTGTGATTTACTATTGAATCTCTTTGTATCTCTTTAAAAATTTTAAATATTTTCCTCCATTTTGCCTTCTATTTCTCAGAGAATTATTCATTGTATGTATTCATATTCTGTTTCTTCTTGTTTAGTCTTTATTTCTCAAGTGATTTATTCTTTTGTTTCCAATTTTTTTTTTTTTTTTTTGGTTCTTACACAG
The DNA here is from genome assembly GCA_028646485.1 of Cryptoprocta ferox. Taxonomy (NCBI): domain Eukaryota; kingdom Metazoa; phylum Chordata; class Mammalia; order Carnivora; family Eupleridae; genus Cryptoprocta; species Cryptoprocta ferox. Next base: position 34,985,119 of record CM053567.1, on the reverse strand, counting down.
CCCTTGTGAATTTTCTCATTCATCTGTTTCATCTCTTGTATTGCTTTCCAGAAGTTTACTAATTTGCTTTGAATAGAAGCAATAGAAGGTGACTTACTCATGAGGACTTACTGGCTATTAGAGGTTTTAGTGCTCTGAGGTCCATCAGGTACCCCGTTGCTTCACTCTATGTGCTTGCCCACATGCCGATATCCTACAGTGTCTTTATAACTTTTGTTGGCTTATGTTTATATGCTTTCATTTTGAGGTTTATAGAAATATCTTGTCACCTGGTTTTGTTATGAATGTTTCTGTGGGATTCTTCTTTGTCTATCCAGTTCTGTTGTTATTGGAAGATTCAGAGAAATTAAAAAAAAAACTGCCAGCACCTCAGAATCCTCATCTTATTTTGTTTATATATATATATTTTTCATCAATCATCAGATATTTATTAAATGACCTATGATAGGGCCTCTTATAGATACCGAGGATGTACCTCTGAATAAAAAAATTCCTTCCCTCAAGAAGCATATATTATAATGAAGGAAGATAGGCATTATACATGTTCACCAGTAAAAAAAAAAAAAAAAAGAGAGAGAGAAAATTGTCAGGTATAAGTAAGCTCAATCAAGAAGATACAAAAAGGTAATATGTACTCAATTTTTAGTCTATTTCAACACACACACACACACACACACACATATATATATATCATTAGAATAGTACTTTTTAAATGACAAAGCATGTTTTCATATATTGCCTTCTTTTATACTGACTTTTATCTCACAGACAGGGTAGATTTTGTTTCCCATATAATGGGGAGGCATTTCAGACTCAATAATTGTAAATGACATGCAGTACATTTAAAGTCAGGGCTTAAACTGGTATCTTTTTTTGAATATTTATTTGTGTGTGTGTGAGAGAGAGAGAGAGAGAGAGAGAGAGAGAGAGAGAGGGTTAATGGGGTGGGGTAGAGAGAGAGGGAGACACAATTCAAAGAAGGCTCCAAGCTCTGAGCTGTCAGCACAGAGTCCCATACAGGGCTCAACCTCATAAACTGTAAGATCATGACCTGAGCTGAAGTCGGCCTCTTAACCGACTGAACCACCCAGGTGCCCCTAAACTGGCATCTTTTGAAATCATCTGCTCCTCTCGAATTTAATATTTCATGTTTTTCATATCACATGCCACAAAACACTGTGCTGGAGGCTGGGGATGAGACATTTTTAGCCCAAGGAATTAACATTCCATAAGAGATAAGATGTATACTAATGATATTAGAGTGTGGGGAGAAGGGTTAAATGAAGCTCTGCAGGCATGGAAGAAGAATGCCTTTCTGTGGTGTGGAGTACTGGGGAAGCCTTTATGAAGGAGATGGTGTTTGAATGACATTTGCCTGTGGAGAAAGTGGGGGAATTCTGGGTGAGTGAGTCATGTGAATAAGTACACATAGGGATGTACTCAGTATAGTTGGAGGATAACTAGAGTTCATTTATTGGTTTATTTTTTGGATCATATACTTATTCAACAACTTTGTTAGCTACTAGGTGGCAGGTGCTATGCTGGAAGAGAGATATAAGGAGAGATAAGAAAGGAGCTTAGTCTAGTGAGGAAGAGTACTGCTCTTTAACTTGATACAAAAATGAGGCCTGATGGATCAAATCTTCACTTACATGCAGTATGCAACATGGGCAAGCAGCTAGGAGCTGAGCAGCAGAGAAATTTAGAGCTGGGATTTTGAGCTACCCTCCTGACAAGGTCCTTTGTGTTCCTGACCTTGAAAAAAATCAGTCGTCTTGGAGTATATTATGTATGAAAAGCAGTGTTGGGGAGAAAGACTAGAAAAGTGTGTTGAAAGTTAGTTGGTAGCATGCTTTAAATGGCATGATAAGGAATTTATTTTTCCTTAGTAAAAAGCCCTTGAAAATTTTTGATGAGAAGACTGACCCAAGATACCAGTGCAGTATGATGGAAATAGTACCACTTTGAATTTAGCCAGACAAGGATTTAAAAATCAGCTCTCCCATGTTCTAAAAGTATCACAGATTGGCAAATTTCAGTTTCCTGATCTGTAAAAATGGGAATTTATTCATTTATTTATTTGCTAACTCTTTCCTTCATGTATTCATTCATCTAGAGCTACACTGTACAATATCGTAGCCACTATCCCATGAAGCCAATGGACACTTGAAATGTTGATAATTTGAATTGAGATGTGCTGTAAGTATAAAATATATACCAGATTTCAAAATCTTAGTATGATAAAAAAATATTAAATACCTCATTAATAATTTTTATGTTGATGGAAAACCCAAAAGACTCAACCAGAAAGCTGCTAGAACTGATATATGAATTCAGCAAAGTTGCAGGATAGAAAATCAATGTACAGAAATCTGTTGCATTTCTATACACCAATAATGAAGCAACAGGAAGAGAAATCAAGAAATCAATCCCATTTACAATTGCACCACAAACCATAAAATACCTAGGAATAAACCTAACCAAAGATATAAAATACCTACATGCTGAAAACTATAAAAAACCTATGAAAGAAATTGAAGACACAAAGAAAATGGAAAACATTCCATGCTCATGGATTGGAGGAACAAATATTGTTAAAATGTCAATACTACCTGAAGCAATCTACACATTCAGTGCAATTCCAATTAAAATTGCACAGCATTCTTCTCAGAGCTAGAACAAACAATCCTAAAATTTGTATGGAGCTACAAAAGACCCCAAATAGCCAAAGTAATGTTGGAAAAGAAAACCAAAGCAGGAGGCATCACAATCCTGGACTTTAGCCTCTACTACAAAGCTGTAATCATTAAGACAGTTTGGTATTGGCACAAAAATAGACACATGGACCAATGAAATAGAATAGAGAACCTAGAATTCAACCCACAAATGTTTGGCCAACTAATCTTTGACAAAGCAGGAAAGAGTATCCATGGAAAAAAAAGACAGTCTCTTTAGCAAATGAGGCTAGAACTGGACATCAACATGCAGAAAATGAAACTGGATCACTTTCTTACACCATACACAAAAATAAACTCAAAATGGATGAAAGACCTAGATGTGAGGTAGGAAACCATCAAAACCCTAGAGGAGAAAACAGGCAACAACCTCTTTGACCTCAGCCACAGCAACTTCTTACTTGACATGTCTTCAAAGGCAAGGGAAATACAAGCAAAAATGAACTACTGGGACTTCATCAAAATAAAAAGCTTCTGCACTGAAAAGGAAATAATCAACAAACCTAAAAGGCAACCGACGGAATGAGAGAAGTTATTTGCAAATGACATATCAGATCAAGGGTTAGTATCCAAAATCTATAAAGAACTTACCAAACTCAACACCTGAAAAACAAATAATCCATTGAAGAAATGGGCAGAAGACATGAATAGACCTTTTTCCAAAGAAGACATCCAGATGGCCAACAGACACATGAAAAACATACTCAGCGTCACTCATCATCAGGGAAATACAAATCATAACCACACTGGGATACTACCTCACACTAGTCAGAGTGGCTAAAATTAACAACTCAGGAAACATCAGATGTTGGCAAGGATGTGGAGAAAGAGGAACCCTCTTGGACTGTTGGTGGGAATGCAAACTGGTGCAACGGCTCTGGAAAACAGTGTGGAGCTTCCTCAAAAAAATTAAAAATAGAGCTACCCTATGACCTAGCAATAGCACTACTAGGAATTTATCCAAAGGGTACAGAAGTGCTGATTCATAGGGGCACATGTACCCCAATGTTTATAGCAGCACTTTCAACAATAGCCGAATTATGGAAAGATCTCAAATGTCCATCAATTGATGAATGGATAAAGAAAATGTGGTTTATATATACAATGGAATACTACTTGGCAATGAGAAAGAATGAAATCTTGCCATTTGCAACAACATGGATGGGACTGGAGGGTATTATGCTAAGTGAAATAAGTCAGTCAGAGACAGACAGATATCATACATTTTCACTCATATGTGAAATTTCAGAAACTTAACAGAAGACCATGGGGGAAGGGAAGGGGAAAAATAGTTTCAAACAGAGATGGAGGGAGGTAAACCATAAGTGACTCTTAAAAATAGAGAACAAACTGAGGGCTGATGGAGGGGGGAGAGCAGGGGAGAGGGGAAAATGGGTAATGGGCATTGAGGAGGGCACTTGTTGGGATGAGCACTGGGTGTTGTATGTAAGTGATGAATCATGAGAATCTACTCCTGAAACCAAGAGCACACTGTATACACTGTATGTTCACTAACTTTACAATAAATTATATTAATAAAATAAAATAATAAAATAAATAAATAATTTTTATGTTGAATACACGTTGAAAGGAAAAGAATTTGGATATATTGGACTAAATAAAAATATATTTAAAAAATTCATTGCAGAAGTTCTTTTTATTTATCAGTATGGTTATTAGAAAATTTAAATGTGACCATATTTATGGCTTGAACTATATACTCTATGACAGTGCTGTTCTAGATCCTAGGCATATAGTATTGAATAATTTGGTGGCAGGAGACAGATAAGTGATTTTAAGTATCAAAACCATATAATCTTAGAATGCAAAATAGGTGTTGTAAAGAGGGGCATGCAGTGGAGAGGCACTCAGACTTGAACAGAAATAAGGGGAAAAGAACATAAAAGCGGGTTGAAAGATAGAAGTTTGGGGCTGTAATTTGGAGGACAAGGTTACCAGATTTGGGGATACATGTTTTTTAGGGGATGAGAGAAAAGGAAAGAGGAATAAATCCTAAATTTATCTTGGGATGATTATGAAAGCTACATGTGATAGAGTATATAAGGCACACACAATACAATGCTTGGCACATATGACTCTCTGAAAATGGCAGCTGTGCTGATGTGTGGGGTCTGAGGGTGTGTGTGATGATGGGGAATAGTGCTATGAAGGAGATCTCTCTGGCATGGATACCATTACAATTTTAAAGTTGCTTCATCTCCATCCAAATCTTAAAGTGATGTCCCAAACAGGAAATAAAATTTTTCGTTTGGTAGATTTTGATATGTCCAGTGTTTTTAGACATTTGTCTTCTTGTCTTCCCAACTGCATCTCACACATCTTTGTTCTCTCTGGCACATCTGTTTATTGGCAACATTTTTGTTAGCTACTTCTCTTTGTTAGTGGGGCTTATCTAACTTATGTATTATTCCTCTCTCAGGAGCCCTGTCTAATTTCTCCCTTTTGGGGTCTTATAAGTACTGTTACCATCTGTTTAAATATTTCTTCAGTGACTGAAAAACAAACCAATGCCTTCCAAATACTAAAGGCACACAGTGAATTCTATATCCCACCTGAGTAGAAATCTTCCTTCTCTCTTTCTTTTATTGTCAAAATGGCTATTTCCCTCCAGTACTATGGAAATGGAGGATTTTTATCCACTGAGTGGAGAGTTTCTATCCAAGTGACAGGATATGTATCTTTCTAGTTAATGGTGGACGGTGGAAAACAACACTGATACTGGCTTTAAATGTGGACTCTGAAGATGTAGACACTCCACCTTCTCCATGGGCTATCCCAACACCACCCACTTCTTTAGCCAGCAGAACACATCCTTATGTGGGCAAACTTACACTACAACATGTCATTGCCACTATATACATATCAGTATTGGGTATGAACTTTATGCCAAATGGCATTTGTCTTTTCCTGAGACAAAGCAATAATGTTGATAAAAGAGCAAAGGAGAGGTTATTTTATATGCAAAACAGATTTGCATGACTGAGCTAGAATTGGTTAATGGATGGCCACTCCAAGTCATTCCTTCAGCAACTTGAGAATGTCATCTTTATCAAGTTTCCTGTATGTATCCAGACCCATGGCAGACAATGGAGATGGAAGGAAGTATAATTCCTAAATTATCTTGCCTTCAAGATGTTTTTGGAGGGATGATTCTAAAAAAACACTAATTAGGGGCACCTGGATGGCTCAGTCAGGTAAGCATTGGACTTGGGCTCAGGTCATGATCTCATGGTTTGTGTGTTTGAGCCCCACATCATGCTGTCAGCTCTCAGTGCTGAGGCCACTTCAAATACTGTCTCCTTCTCTCTCTGCCCCTCCCCCTCCCCCCACACTTCCTCTTTTTTTCTCCCTCACTCTCAAAAATAAATAAACATTAAAAAAAGAAAAAACACTAATAAAACAATTAAAGGCCAAGACCTAATTAAAATGTACAACACAGATATTAAGGAGGGGGAGAGGTCAGCAGTGAAGGTGTGGGTGAAGTCTTGAAAGGGCTCCTGGATAAAATGGACCTTGACGTCTGGATGTGATTGAAATAGACTGGGAAGAGAGAGAATATCATGACCTAAATGGAGTGGAACAGGATGCATGGGAGAGACGGGCAGACAAGATTGCTCAGGACCCCGGAGCCAGGCAGGAAGCATGACTTCTGGGTCTTTAGATCCCAATAAGGTAGGAGAGAAGGGAAGAGACATTCTTTCCTGTTCCTGCCTCTTTTCAAAGTTAAATATCAGAGTATATGCAACAACATGCACAACACTGGAAATATTTGCATGTATTGGACATTTCATCATTCTACAGGGTATGCACTGAGAAGTCCAGTTACTTCTGCCTCTAGCAGGGGGTTTCGGATGCCTCTTGCCTGAAGGTGTAGCTTAGTAGCAGCTGCGGGTAGAATTCTGTTACAGCCTTAAAATGCCTTTAGCCAAAGTAAACATTAATGACCAGCATTCCAAGGATGGCCAGCTGTGCTCAGCGGAATTCCAAGTATTACAAGGGAGCCCACATGAACAAAATGATTCATATTATTTTTTCCTTTCTCAATGAATCTGCCTCTAAGCAGAAGATGCCCAGAAAAGAAAAGTCAGGCTTCTAGTGTCATTTCTTTGGGCTTTTGAAATCATTTAAATGCATCTCTTAGATTTTTTTTTCTATAACAACTTTATTGAAATATAACTCATATATCATACAATTCATCTATTTAAAGTGTCCAATTCAAGGGTTTTTAGTATATTCAGAATTTTATACCTATCACCAAATAAACTAGAATGTCATCATCACTAGAGAGAAACCCCCTTAGCGTTTGCTCCCCATCTTCCCTAACATCTCCCTCCCTGCTCTCCTACACCTTGACAGTCACTAATCTACTTCCTGAATTCTAGATTTTTCTATTCTGAAAATTTCACATAAAGGGAATCACACAATATATGATCTTTTGCGATTGGCTTTTTTCACTTAGCATACTCTTTTCAAGGTTCATGTGTGTTGTGGGCATGTGTCGGTATTCAATTTGTTTTTTCCGATAGTATGCCATTGTATGGATATAGCACATTTTATTTACCTGTTCTTCAGTTGATGGCCATATGGGCTCTTTCCACTTCTGCGCTATTATAAAGTATACTGCTATAAATATTTATGTACAAATTTTTAGGTAGACATGTATTTTTATTTCTCTCGAATGAAATGTACATTAATTTCTCATTTTTTCATGGTAGTTATGCTGTATAAAGCCACCAACTCTGAATAAGCAAATACTGAGCCAGTGCTTCTAGAGGGAATACAGGGTTAAGTGCCTGCAAGTTGCTGGTCACAAGACTTTTGTCCACTGATCAATACATAAACTCGTTTTATGTGTGTTTCTATTTAAAGATGCCTTATTTAATATATTTCTTAAAATGATTGATTGTGCGTAGTATTTCTTTACAATAAAACCCTAGCTGAGAAGACTTATACTCTCCTGACTCTGGGCAAGATGGTAAATCCCACTGGCTTTTAGCTTTATAACAATGCTGTCAATTATGCTTGTACTATTCATTATTAGCTAAGAATCCACAAATTTAGACACTTTTCCATAGCATTATCAAAGCACTTTCTGGAATAGTTTCACATACACATCAGCAAATTTCCTCTTTCTTACTCTGGATGTACAGTATTATCAGTTAACATGAAACTGACAGTCGCTATCACTGTTACTCATGCCTGAATGAAGCTTATTTAACACACGTATTTCCTCTGTAAAGCACACTATGATCTCTGTGTGCTTCAGAACACTAGACAGCACTTGAGCATTACCCTTGGGGACTATTTTAGGCAGGGAAATCACCAACAAAAAGCACAAAGATGCAAAAAACATGTGGCACTAAATAGACCAAGAAAAGAACACTTGTTTATAGTATAAAATATAAGAAGGCAGAGCATTGCCTTGTCCAACCTCAGCTGGACTCAAACTTTTGGCCCCTCCACACATGTCTGTGAATGATGACAAAAAAGCCATAAGTATTGATTTGGGGGTTACACATAAGTCTTTGCAAGTAGGTAAATTCACAAATGCCTAAGTGTGAATAACGAAGGTTGACTGTACCTAGAAATGGAATTGTTGGGTCATATGGTAACTCTATGTCTCAACTTCTGAGGATGGTTTTCCAGTGTGGCTGCTGCCTTTTACATTCTTGCCAGCAGTGTGTGAGGACTCCTAATTTTCCACGTCCTTGCTCATGCTTTTTTACCACCCACCTTTTTCATTCTCACCATCCTGGTGGTTGTGAAGTGGTGTCTCCTTGTGGTTTGATTTGCATTTTCCTGATGGTGAATGATGTCAAGCATATTGTTATGTTGTACTGGTCATTGCATATCTTTGTAGAAATGTCTATTCAGATCCTTTGCAAACTTTTAAATTTGTGTTATTTTCAAATAAAGTAAGGAGACTTCAGTACCACACTTTCAATAGTGGACAGAATGACTAAGCAGAAGATTAATAAGGGAATAGAAGGAATGAGAAGACATAAAATAACTTGACCTAACATACATAGATGGAATTGTCTAGCTCTCCCTTTGTTTTCGTCAATTTTTGCTTCCTGAATTTTCTATGTTGTTATATGCATGCATATATTAATTATTTTGTTTTCATGATGGCTCAGCACTTTAATCATTACACAATGTCCCTCTTTATCTCTAGTAAAATTTTTTTTAAACTTAGACTTTGTTTGATATTAGTATAGCTGCTACAACTTTCTTGTGGATGCTGTTTGCCTGACACAGCTTTTAATTCTTTTTACTTTTATCCATCTGTATGATTGAAGCTAAAGTGTTATCTCCCCGAGACAACATATAGATTAGTCATGGTTTCCTTTTTATACAATCTCACCATCCCTATATTGTGATTAAATTTTATGTTATTTTCAAATACAGTGTTATTTTTGCTACAGTTGGATTTATGTCTACCGTTTTACTTTTTATTTTTATGTAATAATTGTGTCTTTTTTTTTCTCTTATTTCTTCTTTACTACTTCTTTAGCCTTAAGAAAATATTTTGTACTGCCACATTTGAATTGCTTTAGTTACTATTCCCTATATTATTTTGGACTTTTTCTTTCGTGGTTGCTTTAAGGCTTACCCTATACATCCTGACTTATCGGAAATTTATCCTAGCTTAATTGTACCCAGATACAGAAATGTTAGTCCTATATTGCTGTTTCTCTCTTCCCTCTTTTTGTGCTATTATTATGCAAATTAGATCTATTTCTATTATAAACCCAACATTATATTGTTATATATCTATCTATCTATAGTTGTTAATCTATATCATTTTATATGTTTCAAAGAAGCTGAGAAAAGCAACGAGCAGGATATATTTCAGCAATTGTTATATTAACCTTATTTACCCTTTCTGGTTTTCATCATTTGTTCCTGTGGATTTGAGAATTTCAATCTGGTGTCATTGCCTTGCTCTGGCACAGCTTTGTTTCCACCTACCCTCTTTAGTGTTGTTATTGTCAATACATTATGTTTGTATATATATTGGCCCAACTATAAAAAATAGGTATTTTGCACATATACTTTTTAATTAGTTAAGAAAAGAAAGAAGAAATATGCTTTTATCCTGTTTTTTATAACTACATAATTACCTTTCTTTTCTTTTCATAAGAATTTAAATTATTTTCTGATGTCACTTGCTTTTAACTCGAAGAAATTGATTTAGTATTTCTCATAAGGTAGATCTGTTAATAGCAAATTCTCTTAGTTTAAAAAAAATCTCTAAAGGTCTTTATTTCACCTAAGTTTTTGAAAGATGGCTTTTTTTGGTTTGATGGATTTCTTTTTCTTTCAGCACTACGAATATGCTACCCCTCTGACATCTGGCCTCCAGTGTTTCTGATGAGAAATCAGCTGTTATTCTTATTATGGTTCCCTTGTATGTGATGAATTGTTTTACTTTTCTACTTCAGACTTTCCTCTTAGTTTTGGCTTTCAGCATTTTTACTGTGATGTTTTTGGGTATAGGTAATTTTGTACTTATTCTGCTTGAATTTTGTTGCATTTCTTCAATGTGTATGTGTGCGTTTTTCTTCAAATTTTGGAGGATTTCAGTCATTATTTCTATGAACATTTCTTTCTGTTCTTTTCCCGTTCTCTTCTTCTGACATTACTATTTTATGCACATGTTGGTATACTTAATAGTGTCCCACATTTCTCTGAAGATGTATTCAATTTTCTTTATTTTTTTTTCCTCTCTCTCCTCTTGGATTGCATAATCTCTATTGATATATCTTCAAGTTCACCAATTCTTTCTTCTGTAAGTTCACATCTATTATAAAACCCCTCTAGTGAATTTTTCATTTCAGTTACTGTACTTTTTAACTCTAGAATTTCCATCTGATTCTTTGCTGTAATTTCTGTTTCTTCATTGATATTCTTTTTCTGTTTCTGTTTCTTTTTATGTTTCGTCATTGATATTCTTTTTCAAAAATTTTTAAAGTGTTTATTAATTTTTGAGAGAGAGAGAGAGAGCAAGCTGGGAGGGGCAGAGAGAGAAGGAGACACAGAATCTGAAGCAGGCTTCAGGCTCAAGCTGTCAGCACAGAGCCCGACTTAGGGCTCAAACTCATGAACCATGAGATCACGACCTGAGCTGAAGTTGGACACTTAACCAGCTGAGCCACCCAGGTGCCCCATTCTTTGATATTCTTTATTTGATGGCACATTGTCATCACACCTTCCCTTACTCCTTTAAGCATGATTTCCTATAATTTTTTTGAACATTTGAAATTATTTCAAATCTTTGAAGTTGCTTTGAAGTCTCTGCCAGTTAAATTTAACATCTGAATTCTTATTGTTGTTGTTTTCATGTGTATAGGTTTTTTGCATTTTTTATAATTGTTGTTGTTGAGAACGGAATATTTCAGTTAATATATTGTAGTGATGCTGGATACTGATTCCTCCCCATTCCAGGGTTTGTTTTTGTTGTTTCCTTATTTATTTTTCCAATGTCTTGGCTATACTATTTTAATAGTGTATACTTTCCCATGATGGCAGCCACTAATGTCACTGCTCAGAGGCTCAGCCTTAGGAATGAGACAATCACTGTGGGATGGCAGTGATTTGTACTGGACTCTCTTTGACTGTTTCTTTCTCTGATCTCTATTAAGCTGCTTGCCACTACTGGAATCATACTCATCTTTTAGGCTCTGCTAATTGCTGGATGATTGCTGTATTGTTTTGTCAATGCCCTGGAGTATAAAAGCTGCATTGTGTGATCTAAGTAAATATTGTATTTTTTGTAAGGCTAGTTTTTGAGTCAAGTCTTTGAAGTTTGTTCTGACTCCAGAAAGCCTCCCCTGAGCTATCTCCCTGGTTCTCTCTGGTAAGCTAGCTGGCCTATGGTTTAGCTTGTTGCTCTAATGGAGCTATCAGCTTTCTCTAATTGCTTACCACCAAAGTCTCCATTGTTTTTGAAGCAACCTTAGGCTTAAACCTTTCAATACTCTATTTCAAACAAAGTAAGTTCCTTTGGAGAGGGTTTAGAAGCTTTCTGTTCTTATGGAAAAATTTATGAGCCATTACTGCAGAGTAGGGAACAGGGACAGTGCCTTGTTTGTCCCAGAATGACAACCTTGCTTTATTAGCTAGGCAGAAGTGACAGGGTCTAGTCTTCTCAGTTTGTCTCTCCTGATGTGGAACCCCTGTCCTACAGGCAAGCTGGAGCAGTAGCAATCAGGGTCCCAAAATTCTTGGTCTGCTGTGCCTAGGGTAGAACTTCTGTCCTAAGAATGAGGGAGGGTGAGGGAAGAGAGTATCTGATCTCTTGGCTACATTGCCAGCAATTTATCTTCTGCATCTTGGAGCTAAAGGGGTATTGATGTTGATGGTCTGCCTTCTTGATATAGCCTAACTGGAAGCCGATATAGGAGAGGGAGCCCTATTTTCTTGACCTCAGCCAATCAGAATGGAGCTTCTATCCTGCTTACCTGAATGGTTGGTAGGGAGGGAAAAGGTTATCTCTAAGGTGCCATAGACTCTTGTATTCTTACCAAGAGTTAATATATTTTTTGAATAAATATTTCTTAATTTGCTGTTTGCTCTTGGTATAATTTCCAGAGATTTTAACAGTGTTTTTTATTTTTTTAAATAATCTTTAGCAGTTATGGTTGTTTTGCTGAGAGCAATTGTATAGAATCACTGACATTCTGAAAGTGAAAGTCCCTCTATTAGGCTTTTGCATGCACCTGAAGGAGAATGAAGACAGTTATCTAAATTAAGTAAAAAAAAATACTTATAAAACATAAAAAGGACTTTCAGGACTTGATTTCTGGCCAGTCAGCCAGGGTTTTCTACCTTGATTGAATTCTCCCAAAAACTTCTTTTTTTCTTTTTATTTTTTTTTTACGTTTATTTATTTTTGAGAGACAGAAAGACAGAGCATAAGCAGGGGAGGGGCAGAGAGATTGGGAGACACAGAATCTGAAGCAGGCTCCAGGCTCTGAGCTGTCAGTCCAGAACCCAGCACAGGGCTCAAACTCACAGACTGCGAGATCATGACCTGAGCTGAGGTCGGACGCTCAACCGACCGAGCCACCCAGGTGCCCCTCTCCCGAAAACTTCTAACCTTTGCAAAATGCTTTGACTATGCAGGTTTAGGATATTCCACAAACTTTTTTTTTCTTTCAGCATTGTGGACATTACATTGAAAAAGTCTGAAATTTGCCTCCAGTTTGAAACCCATAATTTAGGACAATATTAGATTTCCCTTCATTTATTTGATAGCTTGGGGCCACTTCTTTAATTCTTTAAGCCAGAAACTTTAAATGTATTCTTTGAGGTCAGTTCATCAAACTTTATGGAATTTCTGCCCTGAGCCATACATCCACATTGCTTGGAGTGCAGTGGGAGACTCCAGTAAAGATGATATGATCTATAGCTGTAAGAAGCCATTAATTTGAGATTTAGAAAGCCAAGAATACACAATTAAATTCTAGCCCTTTGAAGGCATTTGGTTAGTAATGAGATTCTCTCTGGGTAGTTGTGTCTCCACCAGGGTCATTAGAATAGTCAGAGTTGGTGGTATTTACAGTTGCATTATGTGAGGTTTGTTGGCTCCTTCAGTAAATATCCAATAAACATGTCCTGCTGACCTCAAATGCTGCCTAACTTCTCAGGGCACTACTACAGTTTCTCTATTGTCACATACTTAACCTTTCTTGGTCCTTCTTCTACAACTATGACATAGCTACATTCCATGATATTTTGTTGCCTAACCATTGGTTCTTCTCTTCTATTATTATTTGATTCTTCTATATGATTATGTGAATGATATTGCCAAGGAGAGCAGAAAGCTAGGAATATATATGAAAAGTATGATGAAACTAACAAATTTTAGGACAGTGTTCCTCTACTTGAACCCACAGTTGATTTATAAACTACTGATTCCTCTGGTTCTTTTTCTGGCCATCTTCCTGTCAGTCTGAAAGATTCTGGCTGACAACTAAACATCCTTGCAATATTTGTCTCTTCTTCTGATTTTCATGTCATGCAAATTATTAATCCCACAAACCAACACTCAGCGCTGCTTATTCAGTAAACATCTGTAGGTCCCCCTGTGTGACAAGCATTGTGCCAGGTGATGAAGCTTCAATACCAATGAGATGATTTCCTTGACCTTAAAGGAATTTTGTAGGCTTGTGAGATCAAATATGAAAACAGACACATGTAATATTTCAGTGTTCTATTATAAAAGAAGTATGTACAGGACACATAGAGGACTCTAAGGTCAGTGCTCAATTTTGCAGGACAGCAGAGGGAGGCAGAAGAAACTTTATCTCAAGGAAGTGATTATTAAACTGAACCATGAAGCAGATTCTGGAAACACTGGATTACACGATAAGTGATGAGGAAGAGCATTCCAATCATGAGAAAGGCTTGTTGGATGAAAATCTACACAAATAGGCATAATTTACATTATTTTTTTATTTTTTACTTTACATTTGGGAGAGTGTGAGTCCAATAGGGGACGAAATTTTCTTGATTATACTATTTTCCTTTTCTTTTCTGAGTACTTTCTCCAATTCTCCTGGTCTTAACCTCCTTAAGAAGAGAGAAGAGAATCATATTCATCTAGCACAGCATCTAACATATATGGCAGGTCCTTAAAAATATGTTGAATGAATGACTATCATAAATCAATTGATCATTATCCAATTTAAATGAAGCTCTTTGCCCTAGAAACTGTTTCTGAATACACTTCACATACTGATACTAGCCCCTTTGTTGGGTTTCCAGCCCTTCTGTAGAAATATCTATATCATAGAGCTACAGGGAGAAAGGCCAGGCTTGGCTGGCACTTTTTCTAGAAATGCAGAAGGGATGCACAGATTGTAAATAGGTGTAGAGTGTAGGTTAAGCTTTGGCTTATGATCTTGTTCCTAATTTCAAGAAAAATTATGTGCTTTGACTTATATCATGCATAAGAAGGTGAAAAATGAGTAATTTAAATATCCACTTTCACTTTGACAACTTCCCTTTTTTTCTTTTTCTTTTTTCTTTCTTTCCTTTTATTTATAAGACCAATATCCTCTAACATACAGGGTAAAGTACCAGTTTGGGTCTTTCAACCCTCATGAGGTAGCCACTCCCTACTTACTGGGCTCAAACACTTCAGTAACTTCCTGATCCGTAATTTCCTGAAATTCCTGGGCTCTACCCCCTGCATAGGTTCTGTGGCATCTCGTAGGCTTGGTTACAGAAGTAGGTGAAGAAAAACCACCTCTTCCCTGTACTGCTGAGTCCAGTTAGTTTCCATAGTATACACCACAAAGGTGTGAAAGAGTTGGTGATTTTTTTAAAATTTTAACTGAGTGTAAATGTTACAGAATCTGGTCTGTATCACCCAGCAGAAGAACCAAGCAGTACTCAGAGATCTTGAAAGGGAGGAGGTTTATTTTACACCAGTGGGCTCAGAGGAGATCATTCTCCAAAGGTCTGGGTGTAAGGGGAAAACTCAAAGCAACTCGAAGCTTTAAATCATCAGCAAGGATCACTCAGTGGACACAGCCTAATGCCTTACCCAGGTTTCCTGCCCTAAATGTTTTCTCTGTCCAGGAAAGGACCTTTAGGAGAGTTCCTCATTCCTATACAGGATCCATTTCCTCTCAATGGCCCCCCAGCCCCTAACAGAACATTTCCTCAAATCTCAACCATTAACTCTAATAAAGGGGTTGGGGAGGCACACTAAGATTTAATAATCTGAGGTTAAGAGAAAAAATGGCAGTAGGTACCCCCACACCCCTCCCTACACTCCTCTCAAAGACGAACACTAGTTATGAGAGATATTACCAATGAATGCTGTAAGAAAGGAGTTACTTCTCTGACTGCCACAATTTGCAAGGCAACATCTCTCTAGCAGTCTGGACATCTTATTATCCTGCAGAAAATATATAATTCCCTTTTCCCGTCCTATCCCCACCTTCGTCCTCTCCTAATACTATTTTACATTGCACTCTTTGGACCTGCTTGAAATAGGAGAAGGGGCTATTGTGGGACCCTATCCTCATCCAAGGCTGCTCTTTAACAAAAGGATGCTTTGCTGTGACTGTCCCATTGAGGATTAGATTAACTCCTTATCTGAGAGTCTGCCTTACCCGCAGTTTCTAACCAGGCAAAAGGGGAGCCCATGGTTTAATCTTCCCCTTGTTTAATATAGGCAATTGATGATGATCTTTGTGCACAATAGCCAGGTCACATGATCTAAAAAAGGATTTATTTTTTTCTGAATCATGATTCATTTCCATTGTTCTTACAAAAGAATAAAAATCAAGCTGGATTTAAGTATTCCATGCCGTATTTAACTAAATCACCTTTCCCAAAGAAAAGGAAATTACACAAACTCTCCTAGAAAATTCAGCCAGCCTGGTCATCTTAGCTTTATGATATACACTCAAGTTAATTATGAAAAATGTTCAACTCCCTAAAGAAATCTTAAAAAAGAAAATCTTGAACATGTGGCCATGTATCCTGGTGAGGCTAAAATTGGTGAAAGACAGAGCTGAATGCCAAATGATAATTTCTGCTAAATAATTCAGGTCATCTGAACTTTGATATTTTACTTACTTTAATGAGCATAATGGGTGCAATTAGAGACCGTTTCCCTCATGGTGCCAGACATAATGTGCTCTCACCTAATTGTGGGCCCTGTTTTTCTTTGGGCAACTCATATCTGTGCATGTGTCTTGTATTCCCTGTGTCTGGCAAGAGTAGCCATCAAATAAATGTAGGTTGAAGTCAGTAACTGAAAATGTTTTGATAATGATTATCATGAAGAAAAAAGGGTTGTAGAGCAAAAACTAGACATATCAATAAGAAAGCCGGTGGTACATCTCATTTTAACAGAATGGAATGGAGAACAAAAGAAATTTTTGCGAACTTGGGGTTCTCACTAATGTTATTTTTGTTTCTTTCTTCTTCACAGGGAAGTGATGCTGATATGGTGGATAAGAATAAGTGCTGTACACTCTGTAACATGTCCTTTACCTCGGCGGTGGTGGCTGACTCACATTATCAAGGCAAAATCCATGCCAAAAGGTTAAAACTGTTGCTAGGAGAGAAAACTCCATTAAAGACCACAGGTATGTGTGTGGACAATGATCACAGGAGATACTGAAGTCGAGGCGCTGCACCTGTCCCATTAATTGTGCTCCTTCTTCAGAAGAGACTGCCTGACTATTATCTATTGGTAGATGCCCTTCAAAACCTAAAGGGATGGGCAGGTAGCCCAGCAGACTTTGGTGTCATAGGAGGATTAAATATAATTGCACGTGCTCATTCTCTCACCCGGGCTCCTTCACATTAGTAATTCAGCAGCTGGCATCTTCTGCAAGTCTGTTTATATCCTGCAAGATGTTGTCTATCATATTTATCATATATTATATAAGATACTGTTCCTATTATGTAAGGAATGCTATTCTTCCTTAGCTTCAGTATGTAATCCATATGGGTAATGGATAGTGTATTGTGTAGAGTGGGTACATTCACTGCATTTGCCTGTATGATACAGGATATCATCCTGCTCTTATTTTGGTGAGGGTGTGGACGAGAAACACTATGGTCTTTAAAACGTTCCTTTGCAGACAACTAAGGTTTTTATTTTTTTAAATTTTTCCCCTGAGGTGACATTCCTGTTGTCTGTGATTCAAGCCTATTAACTTCAAGAACAAAAAGCTTAAATATTGATAAAAGATCATTTGACCCTGTAATTGCTTAATTAAAATAATTTTTCATAAGTCAAATTATGAAACTAAAATACTGTTGATGTTCAATCAAGTTAGACTATTTGGACAAGGTTTAAATCGTGGTGAAGATGTTACTAGCCTGGGTTATAATCCCAAGAAGCTGGGGATATATTTCATGATGTCTACTCTTCCAATACAATTAAAATTTAGCAGTGCATTTTATCTTTCTGTCTAATGAATCATGCATAAATGTGGGCGTAATTATTTTTTAAATGGTATTTTGGAGATTGGAGAGAGCCTAAAACAATACTTGACTTTTATTCTTGCCAGTGTTTTCCTTAAGAAAAATGTCTTCTTTCACCTAGAGAATAGCAAGAAATCTTTTCACTATATTTTTCTACTTAGTTTAACTGAGGGATATTGTTTTTGTGAAGGTGGCTATGACATTCAGATACAGGATGGGGTTGCGAAACACCTGAAATCTGGAGCCGAGCTCAGCTTGTTCCTGGGCACACTCCGTGTGTTAGCATTTGTAAGCAGCCACTCAGTTGAAACTCCTGATTCTTGCTCTCTAAAAGGTTGGATATTCACCTTGTAACCTACTCCCCAACAAATTTCTTAAAATAGACACCTCAAAGAAGCCGTCACTGGAAAATTTCTACCTGTTTTCCACGAATGAGTAACTAGCCCATTTGTTCTTTCTGCCTAAGCAGAGAATTGCTGTTAAATTTAATTTTGGAGGTAGTGATGGAAGAGGAGAAGCTGGATCTTTGTTTATCATGTCAATTAGCAAAGAGGAGAGTTATTCTTTCTGTGGAAAAAAAAAAAAAACCACCACATGGCACAAATGGTTCTTTGTGAATTTAAATACATCCTCCAGTTAACCAAGCACCAGTTTGTTTTTCTGAATTCAAATACCCTGAGTTGGTAAATATAACTTGGGGGTAATTTGTTAGTTCCCAACAGTGTATTCCCAAAGAAAAATCAATAGCACTTAAACTGCACCCTTTACTCAGTGACTTTGTCTTGGTGTCCACAGAGCTGGCCCAATCCTCAGGATGAGCAAAATCATGTTGCCAGTTAGGCAAGAAGGGGAGGGAGGTGGGGTGGGAGGTAAGTAGCTTGATCCACTCATGGTTTGGGGCTGGGGAAACAGATTTCAGTTGCCTTATGCCAGCATCTCCCTCTCTCAACTAGCTCACAGTTCCCAGGCTGCACATCCCCCTTCTGTAGCTCAGGCTCTCACCCATTCTTTTGGAAGCGGCTTGGAGCAGAAAGGGTCTTGGAAGATGGCAACACCAGACAGAATTAGAGCGTCTGGGAGGCTAAATTGGTCCCTAGGCTTGGGTTGGTGTCAACCCAGCTGCTGGTAGAGAATAGAGGAAGCTGTGTATCCTGCTAGAGCCAGATGAGTCATTAGGTACAAATATAAGCAGAGGGTAGGCATTGGGAGGTGTGGCACAGGATAAGAGTTTGAGGGCTTAATAGGAGAGTGGAACCTAGCAACGGAGAATCTGGGTACAGAGATCCTGCAGAGACTCAAGCTGGGCACCAGCATTGGGAAGGTTTGCTGGTGGTAGCAGGGCCCTGGGTGCAGACTGGTGAAAGTAAAGGCTGTTTAAGAGAGTGACAGGACACCATTATTTAAGACAAGAATACTGTGCTAGAAGTCAAGTATAAGGAACAAATCAGGAACCTGTTTTCCAGACCAAAATATAGGTTGAGGCCTGGTCTTTAACACAAATTCAGTTACTACAAGTAAGGATAAGGACCTAGAGGCACCAGAAAAGAACATGCAGGCCATAGGCTTCCTGAGCTACTAAATTCAATCCCTCCAGCTTGTGAATAGAGTCAGGATTGACTGCCATTCTTTCTTGCTGCCTGAGGCCAAGCCCAGTGGCCATTCTTGAAGGACATCACCCTCAAAGCTGTGGCTGCCCTATGCATATCTAAGAACTGCTTTGCCTACTCCATCAGGTTGGCTTGAAATTATTTCTGTAATGAAAACAAAAGGAAACAAAGAACATATAAAACCCAACCAGCTGAATTAAGGTACTAGAGAGAAGCAAGTCTCCTGCTCAGGGATGCTGCATAAGCTACCCCTCCAAGAATAACAGGCTCTTGAACTGGAGCGATTTCTGGGTAGGGATAATTGAAGCACAGCTCACTGCTTCCCCCCAGCTACTCCATCTGATGAGGGTGAGCAACTGGTATCTGTGAATCATTACCTTTCCGCCTACTCAAGATGTGCTTTGATCAAGCATCAACTGGATATCCTAAAGAATTATTGCAGTTTGAGTTGTCTTCTCCAGATGGGAGCATGTTTACTAGGATTTCTGAAATATTTGACAGGCCCACTTGGACAAATACCAGTTTCTGTTCTTGTTGCGTGGTGTGTTTCAGAATCTCTGTTCTTGCTCTTCTAGGTCCTGCCTAGATGAAGCTTGAGGAGAATTCTAGGCCCACCATGTTTTCACAGGGTCAGGAGACCTTAGCATGGAGGTCTTACCCAAATTAGAGGCTGGCCAGAGGTTGCTGTAATCAGGTCATTTGCCACACTGTGAGAAGGATTTAGAGGAAGCATAGATCAGAGGCCAGAACAATGAAGGGCATGAAAATCCTCTCATTAAGGGGGAGAATAAAGGAATCAGGAGTGGTTTAGCATGGAAAAGAGATTGCTGAGGGGCAAATCTTTGGAAGGTCGTCATGGGAAAAAAGTGATTTGTGGTGTGTGTGTGTGTGTGTGTGAGAGAGAGAGAGAGAGAATGTGTGAGAACATGTGTGTGTGAGAATGAGTGTGTGCATGAGTATGAATGTGTGAGAATATGTGTGACTGTGAGTGTGTATATGTGTGAGTGTGAGAGAGCGTTTGTGAGAATATGGGAGAGTGTATGTGCATGAGTGTGAGAATATGTGAATGTGTATGTGGAAATGTGTGAGGATATATGAGTGTGTGTTTGTGAGAATGTGTGTATACATGTGTAAGAGTGTGTGAGGATATGTGTGTGTGAATGTGTGTGAGACTATGTGACAGTGTCTGTGCATGTGAATGTGAGACCGTGAGCATATATGAGAATGTGTGTTTATATGTGTGCATGAGTGTGAGAGTATTTATGAAAATATATGAGAGTATGTGTTTGTGTGTGCATGAATGTGAGTGTGTATGTGTGTGAGGGAGTGTGTGTGGGCTTGGATGCAACAAATGTACCCAATGAGTAGGTAGAAAATTAAAGAGTTAGATCTGAGCTCAAGATAAGAAAAAGATAATTAAGATTCAGAGATACTAGATTTCTGTAATGAAACCAAAAGGAAACCCAACCAACAGAGTCCGGATGCCAGAGATGGCAGTGCCCTGCTCAGGTATGCTGTGTAAGCTGCCCCTCCCAGAGTAACAGGCCCTGGAGGTAACATCAGACTCTGGTGTGGTGGGTGACTGGGGATTCGGGAGGGGCTTTGAAGCAGAAGCTGGCTGATACTCTACAGGGCATTTCGTGAGAGGGGTCCAGCCCAGGACATCAGCCTAGATAACATTTAAAATCCTTCCAACTTGATTCTCAGCATGATGCCACCTGCAGGCTTGACCTACTGAGCTGATAGACAGAAAGAATGCTGGCCTGGGAGTTAAGAGACAGGAGCCCAGGCCCCAGCTTGGCCTAAGGTGCTGTGTGATCTCATCTGTCATTTAAATCTAACACTGGATGTGTTTACCTCACTGGCCCTTTATAGAACAATAATAGATATGGAAAGTAGAAGGTGAACATGTGGTAAATAAGTCGATGGAGGTGCAGCCCAACTCCTTTCTTCTACCAAAGAGTCTGACTTCCTGGTTAATGTGGGGTTGTTCGAATACTACCTTGGGAGAAGCACAAGGGGACATTGTCCATGTCTCCTTGGAGACAAGCCTTTCTGGGATGAGTTCCATGAACGAAGCAGGTCCTGGTGCTGCAGCTGCTCACTGGAGTGAAACAACGCTGGTGGGCAGTGGGGGTGGGGGGGCAGGGCTGGCCATGGAGCTGAGACTGCTGGGCATTAAGGGAGGAGAGAGACCCCCTCACTAAGTTGGGGGCAGGATGCTGGATCTGGAACTGGTAACTGGCAAGTAGATACAATAGTAAATCATTTTCAAGATGAGAACTCAAGATCTCTAGAGGATAAAAGAAGGCACCAGACACGCCAGTGAGGGCCCCGAGAGGGCATAGATCTCAGAAATATGGAAGAGGAGAAATGCAAAGTGATAAAGGGCTGGAAGCTGATGCCAAACCTCAGAGGTCAGGCTGCAGCTGCTTTAATTCTGCATACATAAGTCTGAGATCTGGCCCTGGAGGCCCCTCACAGGGAGCTGAGTCTGTGGGTGAAGGTGAACACTTCTGACAGAGTGAGGAGGATGAGTAACCAGACAGAGCTGTGCGTTGCCTGACAGCTTCATTCGGGGATCCTGTGCACTTCCCTGTGGTTTTTCGCACGTGGCTACCTGTGTGGCCTACAAGGGTATGTTAGATGGCTGTAGATCTGCCAGTGATAGGGTCCCCAGGGCACTGTGGGAGACCAAACAGTGGTTTCCAAAGATGTCTATGTCCCAATCCCCAGAACCTATGAATATTTGTTACACATCAAGGAGAAATTAAGGTTGCCTATGGAATTAAGATTTCTGACATCTAGAATGATAATATAATAATGTTGTTGTAAGCCACTAAATTTATGATAATTTGTTGCCATGACCACAGGATAGACACTGACCTAAGTAAATACTTGGCCAAAGAAGGCACTTCTTTATATACCTCTCACATATATCCATCTCGGGGTACCTCAAGTGCAATGTGGACAGCACTCACATAACTCTTCTCCGGGGGCTTGCCTTAGGCGCAAAGAAGGTCTGTCTTTGTATCGGGGTCTATTCCCCAAACACAACTTAATACTATATTATGCGAAACTTCTGGTCTATTTCCTATGATGTGAAGGTGAATTTCTTTTCCTAGCATGCAGGAGCCTGTACAAGTTAGCTTTTCTATACCTCCAACCTCATTTCTTCTGTCTTCTCTACACACAGGCCAAACAGTTCTCCTGCACCATCAGCCCACCATGCCTTTCCTCCCACCATCCTATAGCCAAGATGCCCTTTTCCCTCTACCTGTTGTGGATCTCAATACCTTCATCTTTCAAGCATCAATACAGGTCTCATGCAGTCTCTGAAGTCTATCATGGCTGCTGGCAATCACAATGAGTATGGCATTAGCTTTGAAGTTGGACATATCTGGGCCCCATCCTTTATTAACAGAGGACTTCACTTGACTCAGCCTCCTTTTCCCAATCTGTATAGTGGGTATAATGCTATTACTTATATCAAGGATTTTCTGTGATAATTATACAAGCTGGTTAATAGATGCAAAGTGCTTATCACAAAGTGCTCAACCAATCTTAGCTCTGTCCAGTGAGGAAATGGAACTATTTTTATTTATTCTTCTCTGAACTCTGTGTCATATAATTTTGCACTTAAAATATCTTACTGTCCATTATCCAAGGCTGTATCCCTTGGGTGAATTTTCTTTACCCATTGGTCTATAAGCACTCTTCACAGAGGAACCACGTCTCCACACTTAGTCTGAATTCTGCTACATTCCCATACACAAGCTTGCCTGCCATGTTCTTCTCCATAATGGAGAGTGACAGAAAAATGTAACCTGCTGTTCAGTCCCTGCTTGAGGACAAGTACAAGCATAGAAGTATGGGCTAGGGTACAAGGTCACAGAAACCTGGGGGAAAAGAAGAATCAAAACAGCCACAGAAATCTGCCAAATGAAACATTAATCTAGGGTGACTAGACCGACAGGAGGAAGGATAGAGCTAATAGAAATGAGGACCAGATTTGAGGTTAATTTGGAGGATGGGACAAACAATCTGAATCCCCAAAAGGCTGGCCATTGAGGCCTTGGATTGTGTGCTGGGGGCTTTGGATGTATGCTAGGAGGGAGCTATTAAAGGTGTTGGCCTGGCTGTAAGGTGTGGACTAGCTGATAGCAGGGGTATTAGGAAGAAGCACAGCCAGTACAGAGGCTGGGGTTGGGGGCAGTTATGAGCTGTGAGCCCTGAAGATCTCAAGTAGGATGAGGGAGGATCAGGAAGTGGGGAGGAAAGCTGAGTTGGGAATCCAAGGGGCATCAGACATGTCAAATGGGAGCAGGAAGAGCAAACTCAGGGCTGGGTGACTCTGCCAAATCCATTATTGTCTGTGGCCTCAATTGCCCTAGCCTCCTGTAAGGCAGTGCAGCTTCTGACACTGACCTCAACAGATGCTTGTAGAATTGTCACTGATGCCTCGAGAAGTGGCTGCAGGAAGTCCTAGCTGGCTCTTAGTGGAGCTTCTCATTGAACAGAGGTTCGTTCAGCTCCAGTCCCACTGGGCTTTCTGGCCAAAGGTAGTTCATACTGCATGGAGCATGGTGCCTTCTGTTGGTGATTGACTCACCCAGTGAAGCTGGCATTTTCAGACAGAAAATGTCCACCCTAAGGGATAGAAGTAATTTCTCCATCAAAAGTTGAAATTCCCTCATTGGGTATCTGCTATAAGAGAATTCATAACATGGAGGGTTTTTTTTTAAGTTTATTTATTTATTTTGAGAGAGAGAGCGCATGCATGGAGGGGCAGAGAGAGAGGGAGAGGGAGAGAATCCCAAGCAGGCTCTGCACCACCATTGCAGAGCCTGACACAGTGCTCAAACCCATGAAACGCAAGATATGACTTGAGCTGAAATCAAGAATCAGATGCTTAACTGACTGGGCCCCTCAGATGCCCCATAACATGGAGGTTTTGTTTCATTACGTTCTTAGCTTAGTTCCTCTCAACAAAAATCTTGTATCCTGGGAATAAGGAAGTGAATAAGATACCCCTTTGCCCTGCGGAGGCTCTCCGTGTAGTAGGAAGGAACACAGGCACTGGAAAACAATAAAGGACACAGTGTGAATGTCTACAAATACAATAGGATATTGAAGAGAAGTTAAATTAATTGTGGTTGGAGGTGTCTGAGAAGAAGTTATGATGAGAGTCCTTAAATATGGCCTTAATAACCATCTAACCAGTGGGGATTGTTAGGGAAGGGTCTCAGTTCCTCAAAGGAAACCTTTTTCTAGACCAGGATTTCTCACTCAGCAGTATTGACCTTCTCACTTGGGGGAGAGGCTGTTCTGTTTAGCAGCATCCTTGGCCTCTATCCAATAGATTCCAGAAGATCCCTACTAGTTGTGACAATAAAAAATGTCTCTAGATATTGCCAACTGCTTCCTAGGGAGCAAATCTAACTCCAGTCAGGAACCACTGATCTAGATCAGGAATTAGCAAACCTTGGCCCCAGGACCAAATCTGACGTGTTGCTTATTGTATGATCTGCCAGCCAAAAATGTTTGTTTGTAAATGGTTTAAAAAAATCAAAAGAATATTTTGTGACACAGGGGAAATATGTAAAATTCATATTTCAGTGTCCATAAATAAAGTTTTTTGGGACACTACCATACACATTCACTTACATTCAGTCAAGACTGTTTTGGGGCTACACTGGCAGAGCCGAATAGTTGTGACAGGAACCATATGGTCCACAAGGCCTAAAACATTTGCTACATGGTCCTTTCCGTAAAAGGCTTGCTGACCTCTGATCCTGACAGTGAATGATCTCGAGGAAGAGGCAGAACAGGGACAATGGGACTGTGTGGGTCTATACATAAAAGGCAAGCATTTTCCTGGGCTGTATACCTGTGAAGAGCGGAGGAGGCACCGGAACAGGGATCAATGGATAGATGTGACTGAGGGCAGAGGAATGTTTGAGAGCTCTACCTTGGGGAGGTACCCTGAGAACTGAGAATGAGGAAAACTCAGAGGCTTCCCCTTGTTGAGAGCAAGAAAGTTCTCCAGAGAAGCTATAAGAATTGAGTGACAGCCAATGTTTCCACTAGGTCTAAAATTCTAAGATATTTATGAAAACTAAACAGATGAATATTACCCAGATTTTGCCAAAATCTTAATGTGTTTGTAATTCCTGATTTTTAGTACTTATTTGAAATCTATGATCCAACCTACATTAGTTTCTGAGGGCTTCTGCAACAATAAGCTGGGGGGGGGCGCTTAAAATAACAGCAATTATTCTGTTATAGTTGTAGAGGCTGAAAGTTCAAGATCAAGATGTGGGCAGGGCTGTGCTCCCTCTGAAGGCTCTAGGGAAGCATCCTTCCTTGCCTCCTCCTACCTTCTGGTGGCTACTGGCTTCCCTTGGCATTCTAACTTTGTGGCCCCAATCTCATATGCCCATCCTCCCTGTGTCTCTGTGTCCTTCCTTTTATTTTAAAGACACCAGTAAGGCCCGCCTTCATTCACTGTGACCTCCTCTCAGCATAACTAATGACATCTGCAAAGACCTGGATTCCAAATAAGTTCACATTCTGAAATTCTGTGTGGATGTGAATTTGAAGTGGGGGGAGGCACTATTTAACGCCTTACCCAAGCCAACTTCTTTTAAGTGATAGCACATGACAAACATCACAGGCCCTAATATTATGCTTGCTAGCTAGTGTTTTCACCTCTCTTCTCATGAGAAACCCATACAAACAGGATACATGAAACAAGAAACTGTGTTCTTACTCAAAATTCTAAAGAAAACATCATTTAGCTGTTCTTAAAATTTTTTTCAAGAGAATATGAATTGTGTAGTAGAAATCTGAAGCATAGAAAAACAAAAAAAGCTTTAAACCACAAGTATTCCCCACCATCTACCATTAATCAAAGTGAAATTTTAAGATTATCCATAATCTCAATAGTTAGGTATTGTATTTAGGATTAACAAGAAAATTCATTTCTGTTTGTGGCAGGCACGTTAGTCATCCAAAATCCATTTGCTTCCTACATTCCCCAGACTTTGAATTGATCACGCGTAGAAGTAACGTGCGTTACTCTAACACCAGGCTACAAGACAGAGGAGAGCCATTCAACCTACATTAGACTTTTCAAGAACAAGAAAGATGCCTTTATTGTGATACTTTGGGGTTGTTTGTTATTGCAGAAGAGCCTAATCTATCCTGGTTGATTCATTGTCCCTTAAAGTTACTGTTTCATATATAAGCTTTTATGAATACATCTATCATTCTTAGCAAAAATGGATATTGAGCGCTCTCTTTTATGTAATTCTCAGACATCATTGGTTGACAGGAAATGGCATCAGACTTAGCAGTAAATTCCCTTTCATTTTTGACCCTTAAGAGTCTGAAGTTGCTGTAATGTGTGCATGTCTTAACAACAGGAGAAGATTGATACAGAACAGTTTTGACCGTGCTCCAGAGGCATTACAGCATAATGGCTCTGATGATGAGTACATGTAGATCACTTCCTGGCACATAGTAGGCATTTAATAAATATTTGTTGGATGAATGGAAATTGGAAGCATACATGAGAATAAGGAAAGGCGTTTAAATTTCTATAGCTTTGTTTTCAAAGTAAGTTACCTTGGTTATTTAAATTTCAGTTAAATATAATCATCAAAGGCAACGGTTTTCCAACTTTATAGGAAGTGTCTTGCCTGTCCATTTGCTTCATTTAAAGGCATTTCTTTTCTCCTGGTAAAAATAGGTGAAATACAGAGTAAGGTATTTTAACAATGAGACTACTGCCTAGGTGATTTTCACAAATCCTTTTACATAGCATATAAACAAAGGCTCTGAAGTCAGGCTGAGTTTTACAATCTGGGTATACCTGCGTGAACTTTTGTGAGTTATTTTAATTCTCCAGCCCTCTATTTCATATTGGAAAGATGATGGTAATACTTAGATGCTAGGATTATTATAATAAAGGAGAAGGTATATGTAATACTTAATATAGCACCTGCCACACCAGTAAGTGTTGGTAGGGACACGCACACACAGTCGATATTCATTATTTGCAAATTCTGTGTTGTGAATTCACCTACTCACTTTTATTTGTAACAATAAAATCAACACTCATGGCACATTATTGGTTCTTTGTAGACATGTGTAAAGTGGTGAAAAATTTGAGTTGCCCCATGGGCGTGCTCTTAGCTGAGGGTGAACAAGGCAATACTTGGCCTTTTGTTTCAAATTTCATACTGCAAAGAAATGTCTTTTTTTGCAATCTATTTAGTGCCAGGTTTTACACATTTTTGTGGGTTTTGTTGGTGACTTTATCATTTAAAATGCCCCCCAAGGGTAGTGCTGGAGTGCTGTCTGGGTGTTTCTAAATGCAAGAAGCCTGGGATGTGACTTATGGCAAAAATACATGCATTTAGCATATCTTAGTTTAGGCATGAGTTGTATCTTGTTGTCTTTGAGTTACATGTTAATGAATCAAAAATATATATCAAATAAGGTGTCTTTAAACAGAAGCACGTATAAAGCAAGGATCTATATTGATCAGTTGGTCAAAATATGACTATCAGCTCACAGGAACCTTAACTCTGAATTCACCCTAAGGAGCAATGGTTTGGTCTTTGCTAATTCAGTGTTCTTGGAGACTTTTTGAAGAACATAACTAACTGTGAATAACAAGAATTGACTATATCAAAAGTTATATTTATTACATTTATATAAAAAATTTCAAAAAGTCTGTTTGTCATGCAAAACTGAATAAAAAATATATTTTAAAGATTCTAATGTGTAGTAAAAGTATAGTTCAGAGGGCAGAATCTAAACTCATAATAAAATAGATGATCATAGGGGCACCTGGGTGGCTCAGTTGGTTAAGTGTCTGACTCTTGATTTCAGCTTGAGTCATGGTCTCATGGTCATGGGGTTGAGCCCCATGTTGGACTCTGTGCTGAGCAAGAGGCCTGCTTGGGATTCTCTCTCCCTTTCTCTCTCTGCCTCCTTCCCCCTCTTGCATCCTCACAGTCTCTCTCCAAAAAGTAAAAAAATAAAAAAGGTAGTAAATAAATAGATTATCACTGATAATGTTTAAGACATTCTATCAGAAACATCACACTCATTGTTTTATTTACTCATCATAAAAAGCATGAAGTCTAAAGTATCACTATCTCCATTTTATCAAAGAGGGAAGCAAGACTGAGGGTAGAGTGACTTGCCTGAGGTTATGTAGTAAAATAACATAACTGGAACTTGAATTCAGGACCTCTGATTCCCATGTTTCAGGACCTTCATCTGCTTCATAATGCTTAATAAAATGAACTCCAGATTTTTGCTCCCCTGATGAACAGCACAGTTTAATCTGTAAGGCTCTCACCAAGATGATCAGAAGCAGCAAAGCCACAAAGATATGTTTATAAACTTTAAATCAAGTATTTCTTATTTGTAGGAACAGTGAGCAATGTGGGAAAAGGAACAGATAAGCAATGATCTCGTCCACTCTGCTTGTTTGTGTGTAAGTGTGTTTATCATATATTCCTCTTCTGCAATCTCGTTGGTTCTCCTTTCCTTCCTTATTTCCTGTGGAAAATGAGTGAGACAGAGCTTCAGAACTTTTCCATAAATTTCTATGCCAGACACGGAATTGCTTATTTGAGTTCTCTGTTGAATGAATAAAGATCAGGGCATTCTGGATCTGTTTGTAAGTTACATAAATTCAAATTTTAAATAATATATGCACTCCAGGTTCAATCAGCACCTCATATTTGCATATAAGATTTTATACACTGCAGCAGTTCTCTCATCTGAATCAGGTTATTTGGTTTGCCAGCATAGCCTGTCTAGTTACTTGTTTTAATAGATGCAAACAATACTTTGTCAAACTAATGGATCTTCATAGCAGTGCATTTTCTTTTTAATTGGAAAAGCTAGCATGTTCTAAGATGTCATCTGTAGATCAATGCATTTGTTCTGATGATGTCTTTGGCTTTTCTAATTCTTACAAAAGCAACAAGTAAGAGATTCATAGAACTGCAGACCTGGAAGGTGCTTACCCATCATTATTTCAACCGTGTCATTTTCCCGATGAGGAAACAGGCCTAGAGAGGGAAAGGCATTTGCCCGGGGTGATATTATGGGTTGATGGCAAAGAGCCTTCTTTTGTTTTGCAGTAATCTTTCCATGATGTCACGCTGTCCATAGAAAACATACCAATCTGGCCGCTGTCATATAGCGAGTAGGGTTTAAATACATAAGCAATGTGAGGCAAGCTAAATTCTTTTGGCCATGACTTTTGTACACTGGATCCCAAGCTGCTTGGAGCAATGACTAGATCAAGGCTACTGTCTTTTGATTTTATATTTGATGACCAGAGAAACAAAAGATCAAGGATTGGATGGAATTAAAGATTTTAACAATAAGACTACTGCCTAGGTGATTTTCACAAATACTTTTAAATAGTATAAACTCGCTTTTCTTTTTTGGAAGATCAAATAGTGGTATAAGACAGTTGATGATTTCAGCAGCTTTTATGATGTGGTTATACCTTTGTTCCAGAAAGTGTTCTTTAACACATTTTTATGAAGGAATAGAATAGAACAATAAAATTGTCAGTTTCCTGTGCTTATGCTGAAAACTGTCAATAGGAGATGTGGTCAGGGCTTGGAATCCATACACAGAATGCATTACTATTCAGAAAAAACTCTAAGTGAGAGATTTTCTGTCAACTATACTCTTAAATCAACTATTAAAGATAAGAACCCTAAAACTGTCTAGTCTCTGAAATTGAGAAGGCACTTGTAAAGTAAGCACCTTACCTAAAATAATTGGTAGTAAGTGTCCCAGACTGTATTCTCATCCTTTGAAATATCTGTATATTTTAAACATCAGCCTCCAAAGTCTTGTGTAATGCTCAGGTTGGTTTAATAATCAGATTTAATATGTATGAATTAATGGATAGCCCTTGAGTACAACAAATATATTTCTTTACATTTTATTTATGTTTAATTTTTAAATGTTTACTTATTTTTGAGAGACAGAGAGAGTGAATGGGGGAGGAGCAGAAAGAGAGAGAGACACAGAATCTGAAGCAGGCCTCAGGGTGTCAGCACAGAGCCCGACATGGGGCTCAAACCCACAAACCATGAGAGCACAACCTGAACCGAAGTCAGACACTTACTTAACCAACTGAACCACCCAGGAGCCCCATATTTCTTTACATTTTAAAAATCAGTGTAAATTACTTCTCTCCTCTAGCCCTAATGACAGGTTAGAAGACCAGTGTTGGTCATTCTTTGGGGTCCTCTTTGGGGCCACACAAGGGCCTAGAGGCATGTGGGCACCCTTGAAGAAATTTCTCAGCCTGTGGGCTTTGGCTACTTTATGGTCACCCAGGATCATGTTGTGTTCTGGGCCACAGGCTGTAGGTGAAGTCCCAGGGCTTCCTCAGAAGTGAATCTCACTTTCCTGTCTTCCTCTCAGGCTGACATATTCCTTCAGGTCAGTGACTTCCACCGATGGTTTCATCTCCTTTGTGTCAAGTGACGCTTATGGAAAAGAAGGCCAAAGCTCCATTATGGACATTTCTGGGAGATGTCCTGCCACCTGAGACACACTGCTTTTAAGGTGCCCAGGTCTCTATCCATACCTGCAACCCTTTTTTTCCCTCGCCCCTGACATGCCAGTTCCTTTCCTGATATTAGGCACACACTTCTCTGACACACATACCCCCTTGTTCATCAGATAGCCTGACGTGCTTTTGTTCATTCCATCCTGGGAATGGGGAAAACCAGACTTCAAGGCTTAGGCCTCATTTTGGAATAGAGTGGAAAACACCTTTCAATTTTATGAAGTGAGTCCATAGGAAAATAAGACAATTAATTTCTTAATAGGTTTCTCTGCTATCTAACTTGCTATGTGACACAGACACCAAGCCAGTTTACTTACCTGAGGCTTATAAAGATGACATTTTGTGTTTTCTTACTTTACTCTCAGCCTTCAGAGAAGCTGCTTCTCTTGTGTGGATTTCCTACTAATTGTCTGCTGAGCACACACATCATTGAGTCTATGGCTTTAATTATGAATCCATCTAGGTTTTCAAGAGTACTTTGACCACTTTGAGGTATTATGAATTGCAGTCATTCTTATTGTGGGCGATACTGGCTAAAGAAATGGTCTGGGAGTTTTGAGTGCAATCCTGCAAACTGAGAGTCCTCAGTCATTCATAGGCATGGTTGTTGTCTATACCACCTGTTGAGGTTTCACAACCAAGAAGCAGGAGACTGGGGTTTAAGGTGCAGTTATGAATTCCCACTGTAGTTATATCTTGATTAGTGTAAACTGCTAATGATGATCATCTTTATTTTGCTTTTCAGCCAACAGAGCTGATGAAATCTTAATACCTGGACCTTTCATTTTCAGTTAGTAAAACTCATATATCAAGAATGCTGCTGGACAGGGGAGGCAAGAACTAACTCTGGCACATATGGGAATATTTCACTTGCTCTTTATTAACACAAAGGGGAGATCATTTTTAGTCAAAATGATTAAGAAAGATGTGCACCTGTCTGCTTAACCCTAATTATTTAATATTCAAGAGTTTTGCCTTAAAAATGTTATTTTATCCAGTGCCTAGGATGGAGAATGAGTTATACCTAGAAATTCACAGAATCCCAAGTTACCATCTTATCCATCTCTGTTTCCAGCAAGATTCCCTTTAAGTCTTAAGTCCCATCATCTGACATGGTTTAAATGTTCTCCCTTTCATCACTGGGTATTAATAATGCTCTCATTCTCCAAACCTTCCTCAGCTACCCACCCCAGGGGCAGTAAACGTGTCTTAATATCACGCATCATGTTCCCTTAAGCTCCTTGTCTTCTAAAGACCTACTGTTCAGGCTCAGTCTGTTTTTCCTTTTTAGCAGCTTTGGAAGAACAGCTGGTCATCAGTCTAAATTCCATAATCCTCTATGTGTCTCAAGTGTTATTAAGTAATGCTTCAGCTTCTCATCTTCTGGCCAAGTAATCTCACATTCTTTAACCATTACTCATACACCTTTCTTCCTTAAGCCACCTCTCTGGCTCTTCCCTACACTTCCTGGCAATCTATAATCCATCCCAGATGGCTTTGAAAGGATCTTAGATTGCTGTGGTCACCACAAACTTATGACCAGATACATGAACTTCTCTTGACCAGTAAGTGAGATTTCTGACTTTCTCTTTCTAAACACTCCCTTGTTTTATGCTCACCATGTTCCCAGTCTCTGTGAGGGCAGCCTCTGTCTGTAGAATTTCTGGCAGAAATGATGTCAGTATGGGACATGGGAAAACATGGAGTAGGAATTAGGAGATCTGGCTTCCAGTCTTCTTTTTCTCTGTGGCCAGGATGTCTGGGAACTAACTTTTATCAAGCAGGCACAACAAAGATATGAGTTTGAACCATTAGTCCCATTTTATTTTAGGAAATATTCTCACTATAGTTAAAGTAACTCCATTCTGAGTGTCCATGTGAATCTAGTTTGATTTTATTTCAAAACCTTTATTCTCTCTAAATCTGTCACCCCTTATGATTTTTTTAAAATAGGCTTCTGAATTAGTGCAATTTAAGGCAATAGTTCTGTGGGTTAATTAAAAGTATTTCTATTCCAGATTTTAAGTTGCATGAGGGCTGAGGTGGTGTTGTATGTTAATGTGGAAGTTGGTGCCAATGCAGAGTAGAATGAATGAAACATGAAAATACAGATGACTTGTAAGATTGAAGTGAAAGTGAGGCCCATGCCAGATGCTATCCCTCCAGTCTGATGCTTCCCAACCCTGTCTGCACACTAGAAGCACCTACAAAACCAGCTGTTTCCCATACCCACCCTCAGGGATTCTGATATAATTGGCCTGGGGTGGGGCCTAGAGTCCATAAGTGTTCAACATCTCCCAGGTGGTTCTTACCTTTGTCAGGGCTTAGAACCATTGATCTAACCCAGGGCTTTCCAAATTTAGTTTGCATATCAATCACCCTAAGCTCTCCTAAAGGTGGATTCTCATCTAGAGGTCCAGGGTGGGGCTTGAGATTTGCATCTCCAAAAAACTGCCAGATGATGTTGATGATCTTGGTCTATGGAGCACTCTTAGAGTTGCAAACTTTAAGCAGCATCACCTTCATTAGCTGTCAATGGCACCCTTGTTCTAAACATTCTTGAATAGAAATCATTTGTATTCTCTTTCCGGAACTCCCTTTTAACTGTGTCTGCAGGGCAACAATGAAGTATGCAATTTGTGGTCAAGCCATAGTTAAATGAATGATTATGGATGATACATCTAAATAATTCAGAATCTGGCTTGGTCTCTGTTCCCCCAGGGACTAAATTAACTTAATGATTTTATGACATTGATTTGCAAAGTCTTATCTAGCTAAAACCTCTTCTTTATTTGTAATCATCCTCTGCCCACCAACTCCATTGCTAATATCAGAAGCAGTGGTATAAGGCAATGATTTTTAAACTTGTAGGGACTGGAGGACCTTCTTGCTTTAGCATTTGATGCTCTGGATTCTCTTGATCCAAGCACTGGGAATACCTAACATGAAAGAGCAGAGTGTCTCCATCTGTCTCAGAAGACCTCGAGAAGTTTTAGTGTTGAAGTCATAGAGCTGACTTAGATAGCATCAAACCTTCAGATGTAGCAGTTTCCAAGTGGCAGTTAATAAAACACTTTATTTCTAGATTAAATCCAAAGAGATACATGCAAAATATATGCATAGCTAATATTCATATTCAGTTAGTATTAAATATGAAGTAGAAGCAATTTTCCTAACTTGCAAACTGTGGAATTTTAAGGACAATGGGACTTTTAGGGATAAATGCTTAAGGTCACTCAACACAGAGGTGGAGTGGAGAAACCTGATTGGGGGAAGCATGCTGGTTGAGGGTGAAAAATAGATACACGTGTTTTTTTCAGGGAACAAGACCAGTACTAACTTCTCTAAAATTATTTCTAAGGGTTCAGCTTCCTTCGGCCCACACCAAAAGGCTACGCTCTCTCTGTGTCTACCTCTGAACTTAGCTTGTACTTTATCTGTGCTGTGCTTCTGGCACCGGTTGCTTTTCTCATCTTTGAATCCTCCATAAATATTCATAGGACATAAGAAATGATCCAGGAAGCTGGCTCTCTAGTTGAATAGCTGATGCTGCTGGATCAGTAAATCATTCCCATCCATGAGGATGGGGTATAGATTAAGGGAAGCCGGGGGTGACGGCAGCAGAATGAAAGAATAGGAGCTAGGACCTGTCCTCAGGGTTCAGCTCACCAGTCTCCAGCCTCTGGCAACACTGCCTGGGATCTGGGTGATGCCCTCTGACTCCCCCCTTTAAGATGGCCTCTGCTGGCCCAGGCATAGGGGTGCCAGTGCATCAATGAATCCCCATCAGGGAAAGCCACTCTGCCCTCTGGGACTCTGCCTCTTGTCTCAGATTCATGAGGAAAGGCATTTTCAGCACTGTCCAGTTAGCAGGCCATTGATTCTTGTAAGCAATAAGCAAAGTATGTAGTAGGGTGATGTCATAACTCCTAGTATCCAAACAACTTAATAAGTATTTATGTCCTAATAATTCAGCCAGCATGTATTGAAGGAAAACTTAATATTTGCATTTCATCCTTAAAAAAATCACATTTGGTCATGGATGCGTTTGCCTGTTGGACAAGGCATAGCTTCTCAAATCTTTGGATTAGTGGACATTGTCACTTTTGTTTCCTGCTCGTCACTGGTTGGCTAGATGGATTGGAGGTAGACAGCAGCCTCCAAAAATCCTGGTTCGCAGGAATATGAACTCATTCAAAGGACAGTAGCATCTAATGTTGAGACTGTGAACTTCCTCAGGAGAGTGGTTGCCATGGTGTCTAATGGATATCTCTATGCTTTTCTCAGAATTGTAAATAATCCTATGGTTTTCCTTGATGTTGACTGCATCATCCCAGGGCATCTCTCTGCACAGAGTTTGGGAACTATGGCCATAACCAAAGATTTTCACACTGAACTTAGAAGAAGTAAAGCACCTTCCGAAGAAGTAAAGGACCAAATGCTGTGAATGCATTATACCTACAATGCAACAGCTCTTTTTAAGTTCAGTCTGGACTGAAAGGATGCCTTCCTACTAGCAGAATTTCCTAAAGTAAAATTCCTTCTCTCACACAGATAGCTTTGTGGGAATAAACTGCTGCCCTTATTCAACAAGGGTTTATTTAATACATACTATGTGCCTCACCTGGTTCTGGGGACCTGGGATACAGTGGCAGACAAAACAGATAAAGATCCTGCCCTCATGAGGCCTACATTCTATCCCTTTGTTTTCAACACATGGAAGAATGCAATGTATCACAGCCTTAGGATTCTTTTGTCAAACAACATGAGAAAATTATAAAAGGACTTTCATCTCCTCTAAAGTTCTGTCTAATGGCTTATTTTCAAAGATTAGGTTTCTGCAGGAAACAGACGTACTTAAGATATTTAGAACCCAATCAGTAACTGAAACTAGAGGGAATTATTCAATATTAATGAAAATCAATGATCTATGAATACTATAATAATGAAGACTGATGATATATGAATGTAGTGTGGGTGAGAAAGCAGTTCCTGTTAATAGGCTGATTATAATTAGAGTTTTGATACAAAATTGAATTGGAATGATGGTTCTGATAAGCCACCCTCGCTTTTATTTCTTCTTGGGAAGTGTTTAATGGCACGTATTTTGGAACATGAAATGTTTTACAGTGTAATTTCATTTGTGGCATACAAGAAACAGCACATGGCTTTTCCTATTTTGCAGCCTTGGGTAGAGGAACTCACTTCCAAACATATCATATGAAAAGGAAGAGGGTTTCTTCATTTTATCTAAATAACGAGAGTGGTTTTGGGGATCTGCCATATAATGGGAAAACGGCTTTCGCCTGTATCTTTTGGAGAAATAGGAGAAGCTGGGACCTTTACCTCATATTCTGACTGAGCCAGCTTTCTCCCAACCCATTTTCCCCCAAATCAACAATAAATTAATAAATAAATCACCACAAATAAAATCTTCTGCAATTTAAGACCTGGTTGTGGCTCCACGCGTCCCCTAAGCAGTGTTTTCTCCACTTTGCACTAAAACACGTTAGCAAGAAATGTGGCCTATATGTAAGT
This sequence comes from Cryptoprocta ferox, assembly GCA_028646485.1. Lineage (NCBI taxonomy): Eukaryota > Metazoa > Chordata > Mammalia > Carnivora > Eupleridae > Cryptoprocta > Cryptoprocta ferox. The sequence continues at coordinate 34,948,631 of CM053567.1, read as the reverse complement.
TGTAAAATAAAAATGTGTTCCCTCTGCATCAAGGAGTGTATATCCACTAGTATAAAACAAATCACCGTAATCTGCAACTGAGAAATAACCATTGCTAAGATATTGATTTATAGCCTTCTAGTCTTTATAGTTTTAAATATGTGGGTGTGTGTAATTTAATAATAAGTAATTTGGTTTACACCCTACATATAACACATCTTTGGTTTATATTATATCCCAAGCATTTCTCCAGGTCATTAACTATTAAATATTTTTTTTCTAAAATGTGTTTTTGATTGCTGCATGATATTTCACAATATAGATGCCCACAATTTATGTAATCTCTCCCCACATAAAACATCTAACTTGTTTTTAACCCGGTAAAGCTTAACAAAATCATTCAAGATTTAAAATTAGCCATTTAGGAAAACATGAAAATCCACCCAGTTGATTATGCCTGAAATGTATCAGTCCTTTTCTTCCTTTATTGATCATGTTGGTTGAGCATCTACCATCTAGACAAGAGTCCTTGTCCTCTGGGAGAGATGCAAAGAGATATACTTTGAGCCCTGACTTTGCCTGGTTTGCATGAGTTAAGGCACTAACCTGCAGAAGAGGCTGGAAGACTGAGTTATCCATCCACACTGACAGCTGTCTCCTCAGCCAGGAGCTGAAAGGCACAGGCACATTTAACTGTCAATAACATTTGCAAAAACAAAAACAACCCCCCCCCCCAAATAGTGATACTTGCTGAAGGATTCCTACTGTCATTAATTTGATTTATGTTAGGGTAGGACAAAAAGAGTAAAAGGAAAGGCAGTTGATTATAGGCACTGGGAATTGGAAACATTGTTTTAAGGAAAATGCATATTTCCACATAATCCCTGCTGAGAACAGATGTTGAAGCCTAGGAAATGTGTTCTGTTTATTTGGCCTATTGCTCCCTCAGCATCATTGGAAACTAGTTGGCACTAAACTATGGCACTGGTCTTTGAGTCAAAAGATCTGGCATTTGCCTTTGTCTTTGCCGCCGGTTATTAATTAGAGGACCCTATGATCGCTGACTTATCTCCCTGAATTTCAAGCTGCCTCATCGGTCAAACAGGATTTGGGGGCAACTTAAAGAACAAAATACATGGAACAGACAGAATGGAATAAACTGTATAATGTCAAACAAACCCGAGGAATTAGCATTTTGGATAAGAATAACTTAGGTGAGAAAGCAACATACTTTGGAAGAAGTAAATTCCTGAAACTATTTCAGTAGCCTCTAAGTCATTTGTGAGGATGGACTAAGTTTTGTTATCCTAAAGCCTAGAAAGCATCAGGAATGAATGAAAGAGGGAGAAAGGAAAAGACAGGGGAGGAAGGGAGAGGAGGGGAAGGTGGGGAGGAGAAGAGAGGGGAGAGGAATGGAGGAGAGGAGAGAAAGGGGATGCAAGTGAAAGCTGCACATTTGGGGGTTGAAGGCACCCTGTGCTGTGGTCCAGAAGGCAGACAGGCAGGTAAGAATACCATTGCCTGCTGACTATGTGATCCCTTTCTCTGGCTAAGGACACCCACATGCTGATCTGACAAGTAAAGCTTTGAGATCTATTGATAGATCTTGTCTGGTTGGTTGAAAGAGCACTTGCTCTAGTCTCCCAAGCAGTTATTTACAAAATTTTTACTAATTCCTTTCTCCAGTATGATGTTAAATCAGGTGTGACCCCAGAAGCTAGGATAACGAACTCATTCCTGTTTGCCTGGGATCGTCCCTGTTTTAGTACTGGGAGTCCCACGTCCTGGGAACCTTCTCAGTTCTTGGCAAACTCGGATGGTTGGTACCATGCCAGAAGCTTGGAGTGAGGGTTTAGATGCTGTGCTAAACGAATCCAAGTAAATGGCTTCCTGTTTGAAAGTAAAATTTCCAGAATGATGTGCATAATTTGAACTCTCTAAAATGTATAGAAATAGGCCACCTCGGCAAACAGACAGAAGTTGGATACAATACTGACTTCCTGTATATCCAATTGAATCCAAAAAACAGGGAGACTGGGACATGTGTCTACACTTTGATATGTTGCCTTTCTTTAATTTAGCTTTCACTTCCCCACCTCCACCCAGAACCTTGCTAGTGATTGTCTAGTACTTATATTTATATTGACTGGTACAGCACTCAAGCCCTAAATGATTCAATTTAGAAGAGGTAAGAAAACTCTTGGTCACTGGTACTTTATTCACTTCTAATGCAAAGAGCATCCATCCATTCGTTCATTTAGCAAAAGGCATGGGATATACACTGCATGAGCACCACCAGGCAAGGTGCTGACTCATGGAGAGTGTGGTTGTATACAATGTTACATGACAGAGTGAGGAAGTATGCTGAGAGAGATGCTCACAGGGTGCTCTGAAAATATTTTTGTCCTTATATCAACTGTGGTTATTCTACCAGGAAAAAAAAATAGGAGAGAGATATTATTCTAAACTATTGCTCAAGACAACTTAGCCAACAGTCTACAAATAGCTACTGTGAACTTGCTCCTTGACAAACCTTATGCAGGGGTTATTGAAAATGGCTCTCATGTCAGGTGATTCTTAGAAATCAAGTTTCGGATACTGACTTCTTTTAATTGTCTCAACATTAGAACAACTTAAGTTTATTATAGTTACTCTGAACTGGCTATAGATCCCTGATCTTCTGTTCAAAATACTGGGGGCTGTATGTGTTGTGAGAGTCAGAAATTTAGCAGTTTAGTTATGTAATTAGGTCCGTATAATATATATTATATTTCAGCACATCTAGGATAGCACTCCATATTTAGAGACATTAATAATTCTATTGCTACATGTATGTTTATACAAGTGATTATATATCATATAACATATTATATATATTTACTTATAAATTTTCACTTATATTATATATTTATATAAATTTATATAAAATATATATTTATATAAATATGATAAATAGTCTCTTCTGAATTCAGGTCATGTTTTAATAAAAAATGAGTCATGAAGAAAAATTTGAATTTTAGAAGTTTTTTATTTTTTCTGAGTGGAAACAAGGGGTTGTGGACCTGCATTCAAGAAGACAGCACACACCAAAGTATCCAGTATTGACGTGTAAGTATTATGATCTAATTTCTCTTATGCATGCACACACACGAGCGTGCACACACAAGTAAGATTATAAGGTGGTGTTTAAGAAATGTCCAGTGAATTGTGTGGTTAGTAAGTGCTTTGAGTTTAGAGGAGGGAGAACCACTTGCTTGGGATTCCAAGGCCTCACAGAGTGGATGGGACTGCACAGCACCTGCAGGCCAGGTGTTTAGCCAGGAGGAGAGGGATGGTGGCCCAGGCCGGATGGTACCAGTCAAAGTTAGGTGGTGCTGTGTCTCAGCAGCTTAATGTGTATATGAGTTTCTGCTTGAGACAAGGGATCAGAATTGTTATTTAATTTTTGTAATATAAATTTATAACATTAGCTGCTATTTTGGAGAAACGTTTATATCTTGGTGAAATGGGGAAATTGATTAGGGGTTTAAAAAGTTCCAAGTACAGTGAGAAAGAATGAAATCTGGTCATTTGCAGCAACGTGGATGGAATTGGAGGGTGTTATGCTAAGTGAAAAAGGTCAGTCAGAGAAAGACAGATACCATATATTTTCACTCATATGTGGATCTTGAGAAACTTAACAGAAGATCATGGGGGAGGGGAAGGGGGAAAAAGGTACAGAGAGGGAGGGAGGCAAACCCTCCAAAAAAAAAAAAAAAAGGAGACTCTTAAATACTGAGAACAAACTGAGGGTTAATGGGGGGTGGGGGAGAGGGGAAAGTAGGTGATGGACATTGAGGAGGACACTTGTTGGGATGAGCACTGGGTGTCGTATGGAAACCAATTTGGCAATAAATTGTATTTAAAAAAAAAGTGCCAAGTAAGTATTATTTCCTTCTGCCTCATAGATAAAGATATGGCATTGCAGTTACTGTCTACAAAATAATTGGCTTTATTGCTGTGGGATATAGTATGTGACTTTCTTTTATGTAAAGATCTAGGAAGACTATTGTATAGTCACTTTCAAATAAAATCTGGCAATATTTGTGTTAGTGGTTCTCAACATTGGCTATACTTTGGAAACATGGATCAAGGTGGTATGGGAGGAGGGCATTAAAGCATCCTGCTGCCTGCTCCTACCCAGAGATTCAGAATTGAACGGAATTGGTCTGGGGGACAGCCTGGACATAGAGATTTTTAAAGCTCCTGCTGAGTCTAATGTTTGCCCTAGGTTGAAAACTATTGGTTTTGATGAATGAACTCTTGGTTTTAAGTTGTACATAGAGGAGGTGAAGTCAGTTTTAGCTAAATATTCTTGCAATTAGAATAAAAACATAAAGCATGAAATTTAAATAAAAATGAACCATACATCAACCAGAGTGTTCCGTTATAAACAGTTTTCAGAACAAACCACAATCTTTATCCTATTTTGTATTCATTTTATTGGAAGGATATACTTTTGCCAAAGAACTATGGGTGTTATAGTTCATGCTCACACACAGATTTAGCGTTATGATCTGGAGACTGCTCTCTTCCTATATAATCTTGCTATTTGGCACTCAGTCAAAGCCATAAAAGAGAGAGAGCAAGCTTGTACAATTTTGTTCCATCCCCACACTATGGGCTTTAAAGAGATGGTGACCCTGAATTTTACCCTTGTGGAAACCAGAGACATCAGAGATTTGCCAGAGATGACACAGCTCAGGGGGTGATGGAATCCAACCCACCCTTGATTTCTGACTTTGATCCCACACGATTTCCACCCCCTCATGCTGCTGCCTTTTCTTGCCCTTACAGGAAATATAAACTCAGTTGGGATTGATGAGGACAATTGGAAATAGGAGCATAAGAAAAATTAAACTTTAGGGCTGTACATTGGGTAGTGGAATTATTAAGGAGGAGAAGCTATAGTACAGATGCAGCGTTAACCTACTTTCTTGTGTGAGAGATAAGATTATCTTATTTGATGGATATTTTGTTGTGCATCACTCCTGCCGGAAAGTGGTATAAGAGGTATCAATAGATAAAATTGACTCAGATGTTTTTTTAGGGCCCAGTTTAGAGAAAAGTGAGCTATGCTTCAAGAATAAACGTTCATTCTGATCACAAACATTTGATATGTTTTCCTTGCCATAAAAAACAATAGATGGATATAAATCCTCAGAAATTGATAGGGTTGCAGGAAACTTTGAAGTAAGATCCAATTTCCTTCTGAAAAGTGGGTAGAAGTCCTTTTACATACAGGTCCCCTGAGTATTTGTAGCTTTTATTAGCATTTCTAAGTTATAACAGAATGATACTGGGTGGCCCCTGGTTTTGGTATGGCCCACTTTTGAGCTTTATTTTCATATGGTGATATATGACTGAATCTAGTAATGAGGCTTTTAAGACATGTACTATTTCTCTAAGTCCCTATAGAAACAATACCATTAAGTTTCATCCAAGCTAGCTGAAACTTCTCCATCTGGTGAAATCTCTAGGTAGAGAAGACTTTTTCAAGATATTGCCACAATACAGTCATTCCTTGAATCAAAATGTTATTTAGCAAGTATTTATTTGAATGTTTGTTATTTAATCTGAAAAAAAAGCCCACATAAAACTGATTTGAAAGGTTGGGGGGTTGATTAAGTATTTACTGATTATTGAGGTTCCAGATTTCAGCTTTTCTTTGGAATGACACTAATGTTCATGGTTTTGCCAAGTCTACACATTAGAGAGTCAAAGAATGAACAGAAGGTACTGCTATATTGCATTATGACTAATGGGCCATATGAGAATTTAAATATCTTTCTTCTGTAAAATATTTGATTAGAAACTTTTTCCAAATTTAAATTAAATCTGGTGTAGAACAAAAATGACTGAGGTCTAGAAAAATATCTAAATTTGCTTATTATAAAATTACTTATTAAGAAGTATAAAAAGAGTCTTTAGAGGTATTGTAAGGAACATTGGCCTTGGAAATTCAGGATTTGATTTGGAGTCTTGCCTTTGCCATAACTAGATATGTCACCATCAGTAAATCATGTGGCATCTGTGAGGTTCATGAGGTGAGAAATGGGACAGTAATCCAAGTCATAGCTATTGGGAAGATGAAAGCACATTGTATGTTGTAATGCAGAAGAAAGTTATTTTTACTTTTTGTTAGAAAACTCCTTCAAGTTAGGTTTTTCTTTTAATTTCTGGACCAAAAATAACTGAAAGCTCACAATGGAATGTGTTAAGTTAATAGCTTGGGCTGTGCAATCTCAAAATAGTGATATTATGCCTTTTCAGTTTAGATAAGCAGCATCTGCTCTATACTGTTTGTCTTTTGGCCTTTTAAAACTTTATTATACTTTCAACATCAATTTTAGCAGGTATGGGCTAAAAATAACCTATCACAGTAAACAGAAGAAACTGACAATAAAATGAGCACAGTTTTGTCAATTGGTACAATCCTTGTAACTGAAAGAAATGCTTCTATCACTTGGGCAAGTCCTTTATGTATTGGCTATTTCTAGTTATAGCACACAAACGTCTAACTCATTCATTCAGAATCTTTGAAGCCATAACTGTTCAACATTTACTCCAAGTTTTGGCTTTGATTTAATGGATCCCTTTCTTACCTCCAAGAGTTTATTTTTGAAAATCGTTCTTTCTTCATAAAGAATGGTCTCCTGAACTATCAGATTTAAGCATAACAACATAAGAAATCCAATCTCAATAAATAATAAATAAATAAATAAATAAATAAATAATAAATAGAAATTTTTGGTTATATCCCAGCTTCAAAAATGAAGGCTGGCAAAAGTCATTTTCCTGCTTTCAGTAAACTCTGGATTTTGAGCTCTAGAATGAACATGAGACTTTTCCATCTTCAGATATTGAAGACATGTGCACTCAGTAATGGACTAACCTGGCCTGTGCTTCTCTCTGGTTCTTTTCCTTCACAGCAACACCCCTGAACTCACTTAAGCCTCCAAGGGTGGAGACTGCTCCAGTGGTCCCATCTCCCTATCAAAGAAGAGATTCAGACAGATACTGTGGGCTCTGTGCAGCCTGGTTTAACAATCCTCTGATGGCCCAGCAACATTATGATGGCAAGAAACACAAAAAGAATGCAGCAAGAGTTGCTTTATTAGAACAGCTTGGGACAACTCTGGATATGGGAGAACTAAGAGGTAAGAGAAACTCTTTCAATTTCTGCCACCAAACTGGGCTCTTAGAGAAAGATTGTGTTTTCACAAATTGCATTAATTACTAAGGAAAAATCTAGGCTTATCTAAAAGGAATAGAAAGCAAAGGAAATGAGCAGAAAACTAGCTTAATTTCTGTAATCTCCTTCGTTTCAAAGTCTTTGTTATTTCCATATTTTTATTGACTGTTTTTCAGATTTAAGCCACCCAAATATGAACCAGATTTTCTCTTTCTGCTTTATCTTTAAATACCTTTGCTAATGACTGCTTTTGTAGATGAGCAGTATGAGAGAAGATGCTAAAAGAGACCAAATAGCATTATCTTATTAAACTTTTGTGTTTTATGAATCCAACCCAAACAAAGCAACATGTTGACTCCATTTCATAGCTTAAAATAAGCCCAAGTTCCTTTAATAGAAATATCTAGGAAACTGAGGTAAGACAGTTCTATGTGCCACCGTATGGCCAATACCCAGGTTCCCCACCAAACCCTGGCAGATATTTCCTCAAGTGACAGAATGCATGCAACATTTGAAATTCATGTGGGGTTTCACAGAAGTTTCTGAGTGGAGACTTGGGAACCACTGGATGAGGATATTCCTGTGGGTTCTTTAGGAAGACAGTTACCAATTCATGGCACTTGATAGCATATCATCAACAACCGTTTAAGCATTTTTGATCACCTAAACATTTTTGATCAATTGATGTTGGCAGTGGAGAAGTAGGACAGAATCACATATGGTATTTTTCTCTGAGAAGATACATTTTCTCAGAAAAAATAATTTTGCAAAGGGTGCTATTAATACTGTACTCCAAGTGCTGTATGGGTTAGGTGAGCTTTGATGGCTGGCTTGATGGATTATGAATCATTGTTCATAATAGCTCTCATAACAAAGTTTGCAATTCAATTTTGAGAATTTTCAGAATGGAATCTGCATTTAAACTGGGTTCTTTGTATGGAGCCTACAATTCTCTCCCTAACTGGGCTATGAGCCGCCAAAAGGGATTGCTGTAGTCGGGAAATGCCCTGGTACAATTCTAGAGCAGGTAAGTTGTGGGACTAGAGATCACACTGTGTGAGCTTAAAAAGATTGAAGGACGGGTCATTTCTGATTCTTTTGATTGAGGAAGACTTCACCCAAGAAAGGGATTTGAGTGGAAAGTGGAAATGTGGGTAGCATTTCAGCAGGCATTCCATGTGAGCACATACATAAATGTATAGGCAAAGAAACAGGAAAACATAAGCTGTAGCTGGCAAATAAACACATCATCATGGAAGAATCCTCTCATGCTGTATAGATTTAGGATAGGAGGTCTATTCGTACATCTATAGAGCTTGATTAGAGATGGATTTTTCCAAGATATGTAATTAAGAACGACAAATAAGAACAAACATTAAAAACACTTTATGTGGGGTTTGTTTTTAGCTATAGAAAAATAACATGGGGCTTTGTGTTTCGGAATGTTGGATAATTTCATCGCAAAGGCTTTTGAATTGTTGATGCTATTGCTTTTTGTTAGGGGATTTCTTGTATCCTCAGTCTATGTCTTGTTAAAAAAATACAGCAAGAGTCTCTCCATAGCTGAAGGCCTTCCCGAAACTCACTGTTACTGGCAGATAACAAGTTGGCTCAGTGACTCCTTCACAGCAGGGCACTGAAGGAGAAAAATAGGGCTTTATTTATGTTTTGTGCCAGATATTATGACTCGTAGAAGAATTATTTCTAGAGCACATTCTTCTTGTCTATTTTGAATTATCAGTGCTGCATCTTTTATGTACAACCACATCTTAATGACTTGGGCATCTGAATTCTGTAACATTTGAGCAGCTTGTCTTTTATACAGAAGACAAAAAGGGCTGCTCTTTGACTTGATAACTCAATGTGACTATGACTCAGTAGCACATGAGAGGCGATTAGCATTGAACACAATGTCCTTGAAACCAACCTTTCCACCCACCCCAGGTGACATCTTGATATATGTTTATTCAGGCATTAAATATTGCAAAAGCTTGAAGAGTAGAGCACTGATGATAAACCAGTGCTTTTAAACACACGCATGCACGCACATGCACACACACACACACACACACATGCACGCACATACGCACACACTCCAAACCCCTATTTCTAGACTGCTTCCAATGTATTATCAATCAATTACTAAGGACAAAACTACTAATTAGTAAATATAGGTATAGCTATAACTTTTTAAAAACTGGTGCCATGCAGCTAGAGCACAATATGACAGTGTTTCAAGCTTTCTTTCTTTCATAGAACTCAGTTTTTTAAACACTACAACATTGACTTATTTATTAGGGCTTTCCTGATTTTCTGTCTTCCTCCCTACTCCTATAGAATGTTAGCAACTTGAAAGCAGGCATTTATGTCTGTTTTGCTCACTGATGTGTTCAAAATGCCTAGAACAATGACAGACACATAGTAGATTCTCAATCATTGCTGAATAAATAGAGAAAGCAAAAACTTAATCGCCTAAAAGTCTACATTCTTAAGATGATAATCATTTTTACTTCTTTTTTAAAAATGTTTTTTAATATATTTTAATAAAAAGAGTGCAAGACAGCAGGGGAGGGTGGAGAAAGAGATGAAAAGAGAGAGGGGGAGGGAGGGAGGGAGAGGGAGGGAGGGAGGGAGGGAGAGAGAATCTCAAGCAGTCTCCATGCTATCAGCGCAGAGCCCAATGAGGGGCTTGAACTTATAAACTGTGAGATCATAACCTGAGCCTGAATTAAGAGTCAGATGCTTAACCAACTGAGCCACTCAGGCACCACAATAATCATTTTTACTTCTAAAAGGATCCTGACTGAATAATTTTTACAAGAAATTATTTATGATTTTTTTCCTAATTTTTAAAAATGATGTATATTTTATATACTGTGAAATGCAAGTATTAAGTGTTATATAGTTCTGAGGATATTGACAATGCAAACATTTGTATAACCCACAGCCTATCGAGATATATAATTTATCCATCCTGAGAAAAATCCCTGTGCCCCTTCCCAGTCAATCCCAGCGAACAACTTTTCCTATTTTTTCACCTAAATTAGTTTTGCCTATTTTTAAACTTCATATAAATGGAGTCGATGTATGTATTTTGTGTGTGTGTCTAGTTTCTCTTACATAGCATATTATTTTTCAAATGTATCCATTTGTTGCATATAAAACAGAGTAGCCCCTTGCTCTTCATTGCTGAGTAGTATCTACTATATAAAAGTCCCACAATTTATCTGTTCTCCTCTTGATTTATATTGTGTGTAAGCTATTTCAAATAAAGCTTTTATGAACATTCTTTTTGTGGTCAACATATGTGGTCAACTCCTTGGTAAACACCTAGGAGTAAAATTGCTGGGTCATAAAGTTGGGTATATTTTTTAACTATATAAGAAATGGTCAAAATATTTTCTGAAGTAGCTGCATTATTTTGCATTCCCCAAAGCAACATATACAAGTTCCATATTCCCACCAGGACTTGTTTTTGTCAGTTTTCAAAATTTTAGCCATTCTAGTGGGTGTAGAAAAGTATTTCACTATGGCTTTACTTTGAATTTTCATTGTTGACTAATGATGTCAAATATTTTTGTTTTAAAATTTTATTTATTTGAGACAGAGAGAGAGAATGAGAGAGAGAAAGAGAGAGAGAGAGAGAGAGAGAGAGAATCTGACATGGGACTCAAATCCACTAAATCATGAGATCATGACCTGAGCTGAAATCAAGAGTCAAACTCTCAACTGACTGAGCCACCCAGGCACCCTTTCAAACACTTTTTTAATGTCCTTATTGGTCATTCGTATATCTTCCTTTGGGAAGTGTCTGTTCATGTCTTTTGTATATTTTTAAAAAATGTTGGTTTGTCTTTTTATTACTGAGTAATAGGTAGGAGCTTTTCATATATTATCAATAAAAATCCTTTGTCAGATATATGCATTGCAAATATGTTCTCCTACTCTACAATTTGGCTATTCATTTCTTTAAACAGTGTCTGGTGAACAGACATTATTATTAAAAGTCTGATATTTTTTTTATATTTATATTTTTTCCCTTTTATGATCATTGCTTTTTGGATCACATCTAAAAAATCCTTGCTTGCACCCATGATCAGAGATATTCTTACATGTTTTCTTTTACAAATTTCAGTTTTAGCTCTTATATCTAGGATTATGATATATCTCTAACTTTTGTGTATCGTATGAAATAGAAGTTGAGAGACATTTTGTTTTATACACTTACTAAGTTGTTACAGAAAATTTATTAAAAATATCTTCTTTTCCTCATTGAATGATCTTGGCACCATTATTGAAAATCTGTTGATTGCGTGTAAGTCTCTTTGTATACAAGCTATTGTGTTCCACTGATTTGTTTTTCTTTATGCCAGTGTCTCATTGTACTGATTCTTTTAGCATTATGAAAGTCTTGAAATCAGGTAATACAGGCTTTCCAGGTTTGTTTGTCATTCTCAATATTGCTCGGCTGTTCTAAATCATTTGCATCTCTACATAAATTTCAAAATCAGCTTTTCAATTTCTACACAGAAAGCTTATTGGAATATTGAATGGGATTGAATTTAATCTATAGATCAATTTGGGGAGAGGTTTTAAATTTCTTCATAATATTGAGTCTTCTAATCCATGAACATACTATACCTATTTATTTATGATTGTTTCAAGTTCTGTCAGCAACATTCTGTAGTTTTCAGTGTAAAGGTTTAGCACATTATTTAAAATTTTTCCTCAAGTATTTTCTGTTCTTTAACACTAATATAAATTTTTTTTTGAAATTTTATTTTTATGTGTTGATTATTGATATAGAAAATGCAGTTGAATTTTCTACACTGATCCTGATTCCTGTAACCTACACATAACTTTCCACCATTATTTATATATAATATAATAGCACAAAAAATTGCACCTTTTGTATTTTTTGGTATTCACACTATTTAGCATTGAAAACTATAGAATTTTGTTAGCATTCTTGCCTTCCTTTGCTTCAAGTAGGAAATCAAATTAAAAAAAATTATTCTTATAGATGAACAAAGAATTTTAAATGTGATTGGCCTAAATGGTTATTGCTATGCATAACCTGGTTACTAACTCAACTTTAGCATCATTTGTTCTAGAAAACAGATGTCTCTACTTCCGAGTTTTAATTTAACAAGAAAAATCATCACCTTTTTCTGAATATGGAGTCCAATGTAGAAAACAAAAGAGGTCACTGAATTATGAAACTATAAAATTCAAATATCACAAAGTACTTCAGAGGGTTTTATAGTTTAAATTCTTTTTGGTAGCATAAAACACAGATACTAGGCAGTTTCTTATTTAGAAAGAGTGGAAGGTAGAAACTATGAAGTTACAGTTAGGTGGAGGTAGAATATACATTTTGCAGATCTTTATCATTTATTCTTTTAACAGTTGTAGAATGGAAAAATAGTTATTTCAGTGTTTCAGAGGAAACTAGAAATCTGGTGTGATTCTCATCTGAAGACACAGAGAAGAGGAACTCATTTGAAAATTTAATAATGTTTCTGAGCATTATGAGCAGATAGTGTTGGGAAGGACATCAAACATCATCAAATTATACTCATTCTTTTTTTTAACAGAGCAGCGTTCAGTGAAGTGACTTGACTGTTTCCCTTCAAAGCTATGGCTAGATCCACAACTCCTGAATGTGTGCACCCCAATTTCTAGTGACTCATCATTGACTAACTAGAACGCTTAATAATTAACTTAAAACAAAACAGCTGAGTTTAGGGACTTATCTATTTTTAAATGCATAAAATTTGCTTGGAACTCAAGTACAGAATTGGCACCGTCAACTCTCAGTTTTCTGGAAATGAATCACTTACAAAATGCCTTATATAGCTTTAATAAAAGAGTTTTCCCCACAGTCAGGACTCCATCTCAGCTGGAGTGAATATAGAAAGGCAAAGAAATCATATTTACTATTCATAGGGGCCTGGCATTGGGAAGCAAAGTTCTGTGAAGAGAAAACATATATCCAGAGAGGTCACTAGAATTTATTACCCTCTCTATAACGCAGTTTCTGCCTTTATTAGTGGGAATGGAGATTAATTTCCAAGGGATACAAGAAGCTTATATAGGACTTCAAATCATTAAAGTAGTATGTGAATCCGAAAGAGCAGATATACCTCAAAATAAGCAGACCATTGGAGTGAGAGACTTTTACTGTTTGACTTATTTCTGCTGTGGTCTTTCAGGTGATAATGGGTTGTCTGTCTTATATTTTGTCCCACTTAATCTTCCTTTGGCTTTTGCTCATAGCTCAGGCAGTAGACAGCCTAGTCACCTCATTCAGTGGCACTCCTCTACCTTCAGTTACCTAAGATACCTGTGCAGGGGGACTTGGGCACTGGGTCTGCTCCAAAGTCTGCTCCAGTGGAAAGAAAGGCACACTAGGTAAAAAGTAAACAGTTTTCAAAGGCAACCAGAACAACTATCGCAATGTAAAAATTACCTCAAAGTATACATGCTTAGAACACCAAAAGATTTTTATTCTATCTCTAGGGTTCTGTGGGGGGAATTTAGGAGAGGCTTGGCTGGGTGATTCTGGAAAATGTAAAAAGCTGAATGAAAGGAGAAAGAAAACATGACTCACTCATATGTTGGCGGGAGGCCTCAGTTTTTCTCCTTGTCGTCCTCTCCCAGGGTTTAGAATACTTCTGCTATGGTGGCCGGCTTCCCACAGAGTGAGCCCTTCCTGAGAGAGATCAGGTGGAATGCTTGAGGGTCATATAGCATCACCTGCAACACATTCTGTTTAGTAGAAGTCAATGCCAGACCATAGTCAAGGGCTGGTAGAGCATTAGACTCTGTCTTTTTCTTTTTAAAAAACACTTTTTTAACATTTATTCAGTTTTGAGAGACAGAAAGAGACAGATTGTGAGCAGGGGAGCAGCAGAGAGAGAGGGAGACACAGAATCCGAAGCAGGCTTCAGGCTCTGAACTGTCAGCTCAGAGCCTGATGCGAGGCTGAAATTCATAAACCTGACCTGAGCTGAAGTCGGCCATTTAACTGACTGAGCCACCCAGGGGCCCCTAGACTTCATCTTTGAAGAGAGGATTGTTAGAGAATATGGGGACATTTCCAAACCACCACAATCCATCAGACTGCAGGTGGACAACTGACCTATGTGACAAACTCAATTCTGTCACACCCTTGTAGACTTTAGAGTGAAAATCATCTCATCCACAGGTGGAATTAATATATGTAATAAATGTATCAAATCAAGGATTTCTTCTTGTTTTTGTTTTTTTAACTAAAATTTAACAGAGATTTCTGCCTATGCTCATGAGAACCAAACCAACAGAAAATAGTCTCTCTGTGATCCTCTGCCCAAGGTCCGGGCCTGGCCTAATGCATGCTATGGCCATCTGAAGTTTGCTTGAGAATATCCATATTAGTTTTAAATAATCCTTTTTCATCCAACAACCATAATCCCTTTGTACTTGGCCAATCCTATATGCCTAAGGGATTCCAAAGATCTGGGGACCAAATTAATTGGAGTCAACAACTTGATTGTAGGCTCCCAATCTCCATGTGAGTTCATAGAAACAAGTTCCAATCAGGTGACTTGAGGTCAAGTTTTTAGAAACAAAAAGCTTGTTATATATTATTGCTTGGTTTCCTCTCTAACTCATTTATTTATTCATCCATTTTTCTATTCATCTACTGATACTGAACTCCTACTGTATACCAGGCACAAAGTGTTGGAGATAATACAGTGAATGAAAGAAAAAGGTCCTTTTCTTGGGAAGAAGTCAGAAAATAAAGAAGCAAAATATTTTTAGCCCATGGCAAGTGCTAAAGGGAAAAAAAGTGGGACGATAAAGAAATAATGAAATAGGTGATAGGTTCCTTTGCATGGGATAGTTAGTAACAGCCTTTCAGAGAAGCTGACATATGGAACTGTGGCCTGAATGAGGGGGAGGGACCAGACATGAAGCACCTGCTCATTCTTTGCAGAGGTACTAGCAAGTGCAAAGGGCCCTGTCTGGGGAAATGGCATGGCACATCTGAGGACTGATGGCAGGCAGAGTGCCTGAAGCTGATAAGAAGGGTAAACTGTGAGATGGGGTTTAGATAGAGTCACACTGTGCAGATCTTAATAGGTCATGAGGTTTTGATTTATTCTAAGTGCACATAGGTGTTTGCAGCTCATCTTGCTTGTGAATCCACATGCTCTACTTTTTCTCTTCTGAAGGACATGGTTCATTTCCACTCTAGGTCACCTCTCTTCCCTCTGTCTAAGACCTGCTGATGTTGCTCCTGTAATTCCTGTGAATACACCCTTTACATACTTCCTTTGTTCAAGGTGGCATTTCTCATGCTGCTAGCAGATTTTTAGGGTGGCAAAACTTTCCGGCAAGAGATGCATCATTCATTCATGGTTTTCAGGGTTAAAAAACAAAACACAACCCTGGAGTCCCTTTAATGTTTTAAAGGCAAGAACATGGTTTCTTTCATGGTTTCTTTCATGGTTTCTTTCTTGGCTGTGGGTAAGTGCTTTGAAGAAGAGAAATTTCTTAACAGTCATTGAGTTGAGGAGGAAACTAAGCTCAGAAATAGCATTTTGGCCACTGCAGGATAGCACGGGTATTAAATGGGAATGCATCAGATGCGTTCGGCCATGTGAGGGGCAGTTTATTCATGGGAAAATGGACTTAACAAGTATCCGCTGAAGTCTTCATTTTTAGAACAGAGGATTCTGGTCACTGATTAAGTCTTGCCTAATTGGGCAAGCAGAAGACCCAGACTGTCAAGTAAAGGAAAGGTGAAGGTGACAGTGGGAATGGAGTAGCGAAGCCACTATAATTTGAGGTCAGTGGAGTAAGGTGAGCCTTGAAAGACAATTAGAAGATATTCAGTTTAGGTAGCTGAGTGGGATGAAGTTGCAGGCTGAGGACAGAGCCTATGAAAAGGCATGGCAGCAAGGGTTGCAGGGCTCCTTTCAGGAGACATATGGTGTGGCTGGAACGTCAGGCCAGGTTTGGTAATAATGAGAGAAGTAGCTAGAGAAAGAGAGTCAGATCATGGTAGGAGTTGAATCCTTTCATTTAACCCTGGAAGGCTGTGGGAGTGATTTCAGGATTTTGGCAGGACATTTGTATTTCTGAAAGGAGTCTATAGACAGCTGTGTGGAGGGTGGAATACAAGGGAACTAGACAGAAGACGGGGAGATTTATTGGAAGGCTATTAATTTAATCCAGTGAGAAATTATGCTAACTTCAATTAAAGAAAATAGTAGCAGTGAGCATAACGGAACAGAATGAGAAAGAAAATTGGATCTGAGTTCAACAGAATTTGGTGGACAGTTGGTTTTTCAGAGCCCCTGACAGCTGCCTCTTCTGTGTAGACACAGGGCCTGTCTGTGATTTACTCTTAACTTGCCATGCCACATTCTAGATACTGTGAGAGTCTTCTTCTGAAGTGTAAATCCCAGCACTGAGCACTGGGTGATATCAGTCCTAATACTTTTAACCCAGTTTGGGTCTTGTTAAAATTTCTTGAGGGCAGGGTGGGCCATGTCTCATTTTTCTTTGCATCACTGACAGAATCCAAAACAATATATTGTTGATAGAAGGTCCTATATGAATATCCAGGGATTTGAGTGGTCTTACCCTGTTAACCAACTTAAAGACTGCATTCCATATTTTCCTATTTCTAGGTACAATCAGAATTATGGGTCTCAAATTGATGATTGAACATTTCACAGTGCTGAATATTTGATAAAAAATTACTATGTTAAGTGAGGTGCATTTTTATTGCACTTAATAAGTTAAAACAGGGGCTGGGTGGCTCAGTCGGTTGAGCATACGACTTCGGCTCAGGTCATGATCTTACAGTTCATGGGTTCGAGCCCCGTGTCGGGCTCTGTGCTGGCAGCTCAGAGCCTGGAGCCTGCTTCCGATTCTGTATGTCCCTCTCTCTCTGCCCCTCCCCTGCTCATGATCTGTCTCGCTCTGTCTCGCAAAAATAAATAAATGTTAAAAAAATTTTTTTTAAAAGTTAAAACAAAAACAGTAGTTCATTCCTTGTACTAATATTTTCAATCTCTGAAAGCTGTATGTATTTTAGCTAGTTAAGAATCAGCAGAAAATAGGACCTTTAAGCGGATATGATAATTATAGAACACAATTCTAAATTGAATGGTAGGGGAAGAGGTGCCAGAAGAAAATACTCAGCTTAGATTACACCTGGTTATTTTTGCATTATTATTTTTAATGTGTTTTGACACTTCAGCTATTGCATATAGACTCATTTTGATCTTCAGAGCCCACATTTTGGGTTAGATAATTAAACTGCTTAAATGGCTCATGTTCCTGTCATGTTATTGAAGTGGGAAAATAGTGTGATATAGAAGAGTTCATTTTCATTCATTCATTCATTCATTCACTCACAGTTACTAAGTATCTATTATGTGCTGGCTTTGTGCCTGAAGTTATCCAGAATATTGAAATGTCTGACTCATCTTCTAAATCTCAAGGGTTTAGAATCTGAAGAAGGGGAGGAGAGCAAGATAATACCTTTATGGAAATAAATATAACACAAAATATGAAAAAGAAATGAGAGCTTAAGAGTTACCCCAGCCCAACGGTTAGGGGTTTGAAAATCAAGCAGAAATGATTTCCAACTTGGAGTTAGCATCAGACATGTGGAAATTTGTGACCAGATTCTTTATAGCCAAGAGAGCAGCATGACCAAAGGCATGGAGAGATGGGAAAAGTGTGAGCAAAATTAGCAATCAAATTCAGTGAGTAAAAGTGTAAGTGAGAAAAAGCTGGGAAGACAGATCAAAACCAAATTATAAATAGCCTTGCATGTCAGGTGTCAGGCAAACCTGAACTTTTTCGATAGCCACTGACTTTTTTTTTTTTTTTTGAGTAGGGAAATGACCAGTTTCATGTGTGCTTTAAGGGATTACTGTGTGTTGGACTGAAGTGGGGAGATTCAAGAGGCCAGGAAACCAGATGGAATAATGCAGAGGCCTGTATGGAAAGCTTGGAGGGGACTGGAGGGGTTGGGGGAGGCGGAGGACAGTAAAAGATATATCTCTTTCTGTAGCAGTCAGCATGCTCTTCCCCTCAACAAAATTCAAGAGAGCAGGAGCATTAGAATTCTGAAAGACACCTTGGCAAGGCCTTGGGAACACTAATAGAAAAAATATATAAATTTAATGAGTAATATGAGTAATAACTTAAATTTGTGCTCAATCTCAAATCCAACAAGGAATGTGGTCGAACATTCACAGTAGTCTATTTACATCCTGTAGGGCAATTCTTTCCTCAGCTGAGACAGACTCTTACCCATTACTGTTATTAATGAACCTAATAAATGGAACACTGTCTAAAGAAGCTTGGTTAACTCTTTATCATCACCAACTAGGTTTCAAAAAAGATGAGCTTGGCTTTTAAAATGGAATCATTTGGCCTCCATTTATGCATTGTGGGCACACTCATTAAATAGAAAACTACATACCAACTTGGATTTCTAATTTGAGTTGGCTAATACATTAGAAACAGCCTCAGATTTGATGTATAGAACCAGTGTCCTTGGCTGTGAGATGTTGAGCAAGAAAGGGACAAAAGCAACATCAAAACACACCCACCAAAATCCAAGTCACTTAACCGATCCATAGTTGCCAATTTGGGCTACATTGAGGAAGCTGACAGTATTATGTGAGGCTGCTAACCAAGTTATTTTTTTTTTTTCTCAGTACCTTAAGGCCCTTCTTCAGTATTGATTGCAGGTCTCTACTGTTTAGTTTAAGCTCAAAAACTATGGTAGTATTTTGTGAGAGCTCAGCACAATGTTTTCCTAAGGTTCTAGGAATGTATATTTGTTATGCTGGCTCTTAAAAGCTGTGGGCTTTTTTAGTGGCATGCATTCATTTGACAAAAGCAGGGATCTTGTGAAAAAATGCAAAATCAGGAGAAACCTGTCCTTCAATGAACAGGGAACTATTTTATTTGTTTCCAAAATCTTAGCTTTAACTCCCATACAAAAAAGTGGTCCTAAGTCTTTTATTTTAAGGCTGCTACAGATAGATCAGATTTTTCTGCAGTAAATGGGACTCTATAAAGTTGATTATAAATTGTTATTAAAACATATGAAACAGATGTCAGGTTTACTCAAAGTAGAACATATCTACTGGTGTTTTTGTTCACTATGTATTTTGACTGATTTTTAAGGAGCACTTACCATGTGATAGACATTGTGATAAATACCGGAATATGAAGATGACATTGTCCTGGAACATGAAAGAAGACATTCTTCTGTCTTCAAGAAGTCTACAGCATAGTAATTGCTGTGGCAAATGAAATATTGCAAAAAGCTTTCTACTTGAAGGGTTTTGGTGTATCTTCTGTATGTAAATTAATAGATATATGGGAAAGAAAGAAACAGATAAAAGTGTAGTCCATTCTACACTTTCAATCTATTTTTCAAAGAGATTCTGCTACTGATAATTATCATCTCCTGTGAATGTTTACTCAAGAAAATGGGGATTTTATATTTGAAGTTGAGGTAAGGAAGGCATCAGCAGGCATCTTGATAAATTGTGTTTGGAACCTTTATATGGCTGTATGCCCAGGACCAAAGCTGCTACATAAAATGGAGAAATTCAATCCTGTAGATGTTTTTTTTTACAATGGAGTCACCCAGAAGAAAGATCTCTTTCTTTATTCATCCATTAGTCATTCAACAAATACTTACTAGGTGATTATTATGTTACAAACATCATGTTCAATGCTGGAGATGCAATACTGAAGAAAGCATAGTCCTTGCCTTCAGAAAACTTTTATGCTAGTAGGAAATGCAAGCATTTTAATATTACTTAAAGATTGTGTTTAAAATCCCGAAGTGATTTACATGCCTTAACTGAGAGAAGTGGAAAATTTCCCCCTAAAATCTTGGAAAAACCTCTTTAACTTAAAAATACACAGCAATAAAACTAAAGATTCGTTGGAAATATAGAAGCTGGTGGTGTGCTGCCAATAAAAACGTTATTTACCAAAACAGGTCTTTTATTTGGAAGGTGTGTATGATGCCTACATTAGCTAAATGGGTTCTTAGACCTGAATAATGAACAAAAATACGCAATAATTTGAATTTGGAGTCTATTTTTACAAAGTATGACAAATAATGATACATTTACTGAAATAGCTAATGGACCAGTGAAGTGGTAGCATAGCTTTTCACAGATACCAGCTGGCAAACTGTTAAATGATTTGAAATGAGTTATCAAGCACTGCTGTTTTGTAAATAAGTCTTGATTTCCTTTGCCTTACATGTGAAAGAGAGGCATCTATTGCTCAATATGAACCCTTTTAGGGGTAGCCATGGTTTCACAAAATCCTGGTGAATCATTAAGGTTCAGTACAGTGGACTGAGTCAGGAACCCTGGAGGTGAGTCCCAAAGTCCTGTTACTAAGTAGCTGAGATCTTGATGAGTCACTTTACCTCTCTGGGCCTCAGACTCCTCTCTATAAAATGAAGGTGTTGGGTTGCATTATCCAAGTGTTTCTTCTCACATTGTCTTCCATTTAGTTTCCATATGGTTCAGTGTGAACAGCAGAGGAGCACTTGCTGTGAGTCTGCATACTAGGGGTATGGATAGTTTCACCTCCAGGATAGGATTTGGTATATCAGATGGCCCAAGCCCAGTTTTAATAATGAACTGATCCTACCTTGGGACCCTAAGAAAGAGGTTTTTTTTGTCCCCTTTCTATTCCTTTGACCACCTATAGATTTCCACAGTCCAGGGTCAATGTAAGACTTGATTCAGGTATGTGGTCATAGTAAAAACTTTGGATTTCTGTTTAGCTTGAGTCTGAACAGACTGTATCTTGACTTGCAGCCCTAAGCAAACCAACAGAAGAGACATTTCAAGTTATTCTCCTCATACCTGAGACTTACTGTCAATCTTCAAAAGACAATGCCAACTTTATCTTTTTAGTCATCCCTTTATCTGGTCTCTCTTCTATAGCCCTCCCTTAATTTCAAGTGCATATCTATAAGATTCCTATTTTAGTTCTCAGACTTAAAAGTTCTTCAGTGGAATCAGTGGTCATTGGCCTCTGCAACATACATGCACACATACACACACGTATCCACACATATATACATGATTTGACTAATCATATATATTGTTTCTAATTATCTCTCACTTTCACGAAGTATGGCTGCCATGTGAATGGAATTCACCATTGTTGCTACCCACTCATGGCGATCCACTCTGGTAATAATGGAGTAACTCTTATCAGATTAACCCCTACTGATAATTATAAACTCTGGTCAAAATATTAAAAATTTTTACGTGCAAGCAATGAAGAATATTAAAAAACAAGCAGGAACTTGAGGAAAGTGAATACTTGGAAGAAGGAAACAACATTGAGTGGTTTTCCCAATTTATATAGCTTTTAAACTCAGGGCTGACCCATGACAGCACCAAGCTAGTTAACTAAAACTCAGATAAAAACCTATAGTCTTACTGACTTTAAGAATAGAAGGAAGAGTACTGAGTGGTCATAGAACTGGGAAATTGAGGGGCCATTCAAGAAAAGAGAAAGCCACAGAGGATATGGCTCATATTTAAGTATATACTCTGCTGAAACTTGTATCTGATACCTAAGCAACACATCCATGATGCTAACTCCAAACAGCTTACCTAAGGCTAGAAGTACTGAAAAAAAAAATTTTAGCTGCAGTACCCTCCCAACACATATACCATTGAGAAGACAGAGTTAGGGGTAAGAGTTCAGCCAAGTTCACTGCCTGCTTTAAAAATCAATACTCTTTGAAGAAATATAATAAAATCTAGAGTTTACACAATGAATAATTTCATAATGTCCAGATACAGTATTAAATTAATATATATGCATATGAAAAAATAGGAAAATATAAACCATACTCATAAGAAAATGCAATCAATGCAGATAATACTGTGATATGCTTGGAGATATAAAAGAAAATATACTCACAATGAGTTAAGAAATAGAAAATCTAATCAGTAATAGAAACAAAAAAAAAACAAGTGAAAATTTTAGATCTGAAAAATAAAAGTCAAAATTTAGAAATCACTGGATGCATTTATAACTAATTGCATTGATAAATCAATGAACTTGAAGTTAGATCAATAGAAATTAACTGATCTAAAAAAATAAGAGAAAAAATATTTAAAAAAAACATCATAAAAGTGTGTAACAATGTCAACAAGTATAATATATGTGAAAGACACAAACTTACATTTTTAAGCAGCTCTTGAACCCTAAGTAGGATAAATATAAAGAAAACCACACTAGAATCATCAAGCCATCATAGTCAAACTGCTGAAAACAAAAGATAAGGAGAAAATCTTGAAAGCAGCCAGAGAAAAATTACACACTACAAAGAAAGCAACAACAATATGAATTACAACTGATTTCTCATTCAAACAAAAAAAATCAAATTCAGAAGTCAGTGAAATTCTTCAAAGTACTGAAATAAAAACAAACAAACCTGTCGACCAGTGAAAATATTCTTCAAGAATAAAGGTGTAATAAAGACATTTTCAAATGAATAAAACTGAAGAATTTTGGCAGCAGATCTGCACAACAAGAAGTGCTAAAGAGTTCTTCAGGCTATCCAGAAATACCAGATGGAAAATCAGATCTTCATGAAGGAAGGAAAATCACCAGGCATTATAAATATGTAGATTAGCATAGAAGGCTTTCTTTTCTCTTAATTTCTTTGAAATACATACGATCCTTTCCTATGTCTCTTTTGTAAAAAATGAGATGTAATTCAACACAGACGTAATTCACCATTTCAAAGTATACAGTTTAGTGGTTTTTAGTATATTCACAAACTTGTGCAACCATGAGCACAATCAATTTTAGAATGTTCCATCACTGCCAAAAGGCCCTGTACCATCAGTGGTTACTCCCCATTCTCCCTAACCATGAATAGATATTTTGTCTCTAAACTTGTTTGTTCTGAACATTTCATGTAAATGGAATCCTACAATGTGTGCCTTCTAACGTCTGGATATTTCACTAACATATTGTTTTTGAGGTTAATCCATGTTGCAACATGTACTGTACGAGTTCATCACTCATTTTAATTGCTGAATTATATTCCATTCTATGGATCACCCTTTGTTTATCCATTCATCAATTAATGGGAATTTGGACTGTTTCCACATTTTGACTATTATGATTAATACTACTTTGAACATTCATGTAAAAGTTTTTGTATAGATGTATGTTTTCAGTTCCCTTGGATATATACCTAGGAGTAGAATTGCTGGGGTATATGATAACTCTTATGTTTAACTTTTTAAGAGACTATAAACCTGCTTTCAAATGTGGCTGTACTATTTATATTCCTATCAGCAATATCCAGGTATTCCAATTTCTTTGCATCCTTGCCAGCCCTAATTATTATCTATCTTCTTAATTCCAACTATCGTAGTGGCTAATGACGAGTGTCTTATCATGTGTTTATTGGACATTTGTGAATGTTCATACACATTTTTGTATGTTCTATGCATATCCTTTGTCAAGTTTTTAATTGAGTTATTTGTCTTTTTGTCTTAGGATTTTTATATTTTGGATACTAGACTTTTAGAAGATATATGATATGCATTTTTTTCTTCCATTTTTGGGTTATCTTTTCAGTTTCTTAGTAGTATCCTTTGAAGTACAAATATTTAATTTTGAATAAGTTTAATTTGTATGTATTTTTTGTTGTTGTTTGTATTTTTGGTTCTTTTCTAAGGGACTACTCTTTAATTGTCACAAAGATTTACACCAAATTTTCTTTTATTTCTTACATTCAGGACTTTGGTCCAGTTTGAGTTAATTTTGTATATGGTTTGAGGTAGGATTCCAACTTCATTCTTTTGCATGTGAATATCCAGTTTTACTAGCAGCATTTGTTGAAAAGATTGTTTCCTTATTGAATTGTCTTGGCATCTTTGCTGAAATTAATTGACCATCAATTTATGAGTTTATTTCTGGGCTATCAATTCTATTCTATTGGTCAACAGGTCTATCTATATTCCAGTACCACACAATCTTGACTATTGTAGCACTGCAGTAAGCTTTGAGATCAAGAAGTGTCAGTGCTTCAAATTTATTTTTCTCTTTCAAAACTTATTTTGGCTATTCTGGGTCCCTTCCATTTCCATATGAATTTTAGGGTCACTTTGTTAATTTATTTAAAAATAACAGCTATAAGTTGATAGTGCTTGTCTTGAATCTGTAGATTAATTTGAGGAATATTGCCATATTAACAATATTAAGTCTTCCATGAGCACAGCATCTCCATTTATTTAGGTCTTTTAAACACTTTTTTCAATAATATTTTATAGTATTCAGTGTATAAGTCTTGCATGTATTTTGTTAAGCTTATTCCTAATATTGTATTACCTTTAATACAACTATAAGTGGCATTGTTTTCTTAATTTCTTTTTTATGTTACTCATTGTAAGTGCATGGAAATCCAATTGCGTGAATTTTTTATATTGATCTTGAATCTTACACCTTTGTAAAACTCATTTATTAACACTAGTAGTTTGTGAGTGTTAAACTTTCTATATACAAAATCAAGTCATCTGCAAATAGAGAGTGTTATCTCTTATTTTCCAATGTGGATACTTTTTATTTCATTTTCTTTCCTAACAGCCCTGGCCAGAACCTCCAAGGCATTGTTGATAGAGGTGGTGAGAGTGGACACACTTGTCTTGTTCCTGATCATAGGGAGAAAGATTTTAGTTGTTCACCAGCAAGTTTGTGCTAGTTGTGGACTTTTCATGGATGCTCTTTATCAGGTTGAGGAATTTCCTTTCTTTTCCTAGTTCATTGAATGTTTTTTATCATGAAAGACTGTTGGGAATTGTCAAATGCTTTTTTTCAAATTTTTTAATGTTTATTTTTGAAAGAGAAAGACAGAGAGAGAGAGAGAGCATGAGTGGTAGAGAGGCAGAGAGTAAGAGAGAGAGAGAGAGAGAAAGAGAGAAAGAGAGAGAGAGAGATGCAGAATCAGAAGTAGTCTTCAGGTTCTGAGCTTTCAGCACAGAGCCAGATACGGGGCTTGTACCTGCGAACCACAAGATCATGACCTGAACAGAATTGGACGCTTAGGTGACTGAGCCACCCAGGTGCCCCATCAAATGCTTTTTATTTATCCACTGAGATGGTAATGTGATTTGTGCCTTTTATTCTATTTATATGATAAATTATATTATAAATTTTTATATGTTGAACCAACCTTGCATTCCTGGTATAATTTTAACTTGGTCATGGTGAATAATCCTTTTTATTTTTCTAAATTTAGTTGCTAGTATTTTGTTGAGGACTTTAATTACAAGAGATACTGGTTATAGCTCTCCTTTCTTGTTTATGATTTTGTCTGTGTGTGTGTGTGTGTGTGTGTGTGTGTGTGAGGGTACTATATAGACCTATAGGGACATTGAGATTGAGGAATCTGGGGACTGATCAGGGGAAAAGATATGACCACTAGGTGACAGTAGCACATGGGAGATTTATTTGAGTGATGCTTTGGCAGGTTTACATGCTGGAAACTCCCTCATAGTATAAGACTAGCCAGAGGCTATAGCACAGGGACCACTACCCAGAAAAAGAGATGGTGAAGGGAGCTAGTAAGGGAAAGAAAAATTTGGAGAAGGGACTTATGGTATAAGTGATATCTCTGGGCAGTTTGGCAGGGTGTCTCTAGATCAAAGAACTCTAAAGGCAGCATGGCTAATATTAGGTCTTTTATAGCTACAAGATATATTTTACCTGTGGCTAGCAGAGTTAGGGTATAGTTTCATGGGGTGTGCAAAACAGGCAGGTTCTAAGTGCCTAAAATCTGCTTATTTGAGCTCTGTTTAAAACAATTGGATGTAAAAATTCAAGATTAGTTTTGGTGGGCTTTGAGCTAGTACAGCAATGGTAGGGCTAATATACAAGGGCTATCTTTGGCTCATTTGTATAATATGGTCTCATAAAGTGAGTTAGGAAGTATTTTCTCCACTTTTGTTTTTAGGAAGAGTTTGTGAAGGATTGGTGCTAATTCTTAAAATGGTTAGTGGAATTTACCATTGAAGCTGTCTAATCCTAGATATTTCTTTGTGTGGAAAGTTTGATTACTAATTTGATCTTTACTTGATATAGGTCTATTTCATATACTGTTTTTTCTTAAGCTAGTGTTTGTAGTTTTCTAAGCATTTATTTAATTTCACTAGGTTGTCTTATTTGTTGTCACACAATTGTCCATAGTATTCACTTACAATCCTTCTTATTTCCATGAGATCATTAGTGATATCCTCACTTTCATTCCTGATTTTAGTAATTTGTGAGTTCTGTCTCTCTCTGTCTCTGTCTCTGTCTCTCTCTCTCTCTGTCTCTCTCTCTTTTGGTCAATCTAGCTAAAGGTTTATTAATTTTGTTGATCTTTTAAAAGAAACAACTTTTGGTTTTGTTGATTTTCTTTAATGTTTTTCTGTACTCTGTGTCATGTATTTCCACTCTAATGTATATTACCTACTCCCTTCTGCTTTTTTTTTTTGGTTTATTTTACTCCTTTTCTAGTTTCTTAAGATCGGAAGTTAGATTATAGATTATTGGTTTCAGATCTTTATTATGTTTTTTTAAAGCATGTGTTTATAGCTATGAATTTCTGAATATTGCTTTTGCTTCATCCCATAAGTTTTGATATGTTGTTTTCACTCCATTTAAACTCAATATATTTTGTCCATTTTTATTTCTTCTTTAAGCCATTGGTTATTTCAATGTGTGATTTAATTTTCATATATTTATGAATTTTTCAAGTTTCTTTATCAATTTCTAATTTTATTACATGATGGTTAGATGATATACTTAGCATGATTTCAGTCCTTTTAAATGTATTGGAATTTGTTTTATAGATCAACATATGGTCTGTTCTAGAGAATGGTCCATGTGCCCTTAAGAAGAATAGGTATTCTACTGTGGATGAGCTAAGTGTTCTGTAAATATCTCTTAGGTCTACTTGGTTTACAGTGTTGCTCAAGTATTCAATTTCCTTCTTGACCTTTTGCCTGGTTGTTCTATACATATTGAAAATGAAATATTGATATCTCCAATTATTAAATTTGAATGGTCTATTCTCCCTAAAATTCTGTCATTTTTTGCTTCCTGTACTTTTGAAGTTCTATTCCTAGGCACATATATAATTGTTATATCTTACTGATAGTTTATGTTATCATTATAAAACATCCTTTTTTGTTTCTATGCTATGTTTAGACTAAATACAATTGACAACTACAGCATAAAGAATGGAAATGTAAGTTTTTAATGCTTTATATGAACTGATAAGTACTAATTCTAAATAGAATAAAAAATTAAAGTATGTGTAAAATAATCTTTAGAGAAACCACAAAAAAATACAAAGAGGTATAACTAAAAGATAATGGATAAATTAAAATAATCTTCTAAAAAATCAATTAAATCAAAAGAGACATGAAAGAAGAAATAGGGAAACAAAAAATAGATGGGAAGAAATAGATGGGATGAACAGAAATAGTAAAAATGGACCCCAAATCTATCTTATTAGTTACATTAAATGTAAATGGATCAAAAGATGGATGTTTTCAGAATGGACAAAGTCTAAGACTCAGCTAAACCAGTGAAGACCTAAATATTATTAGCTTAAAAAGGAGATATTTCTTTGTGTAAATTTATTCCGGAAAGGATATTTATCTACCATAGTGTGAATCATTCACAGAAAAAAGATTATGATATTATTATTGCAAAATTACCCTGTTGTATTTGTGTTACATTACTATATACATATTACTCCATATAGCTGTGTATACCATACAACTGTGCACACTATACTTTATGAATGATTTAAGGGTGTTCAAAGGCAATTTTAATTTTAACATATTTTGTTTCATATGGAAACTGTGCCTCTCTTGATTGTCACTGAACTGTACTTAGCTCACCTTTCTTGTATGAACATCTACTTAGTGCTAGAAATCTTACTGCCACACTTGAAGCATTCCAGTCATATTTCAATCAGGCATTTTCTCTAGTATCTTTATCTTAAGCTCTCCATAGCCCATCCACTGGGCTAAAGAGAATTCTTTTCCCCAAGTAAGAATATAGGTAGACATAAAACTTCTCTCCTATTGATATTTTTTTCTCCATTTGTACAAATAAAGACCCTTACTACAACGGACCTAAATTCCCTATCTGTTCTATTTGACTCTCTATATTCTTCTCTCTAATCCATCTAATTTACTTTAACTTTTTTGAGAGAGAGAGAGGGAGGGATGGAGGGAGAGAGACAGAGAGAGAGAGAGAGAGAGACAGAGAGAGAGAGAGAGAGAAAGAGAGAGAACAAGTTGGGGAGGGGCAGAGAGCGAGAGTGAGAGAGAATTTCAAGTAGGCTCCATGCCCAGCATTAGCGCCTGATGTGGGGCTTGATCCCACCACTGTGAGATCATGACCTCAGCTGAAATCAAGAGTTGGATGCTTAACCAACTGAGCCACCCAGGTGACCCTAGTTTTTAAAATCACAATATTTATTATGTCACAACTCTCCCTAAAACCTTATGTGTACCTTCAAGTGCTAGTTGCTGAGTAAAGTCAGGTTCTTTTTCAACTCAGTAACTCATGATTTGCATTCCTGTCTTCATTTTTTGTTTATTTATTTTTTATTTTAAAATTGTTTTAGATTTACAGAAGAATTGAGAATCTAGTACAGAGAGTTTTCATATCACCACACTCATTTTTCCTATTATTAACATCTTACCTTTGTGTCATACATTTGTCACAGTTTGTGAATCAATATCGTACATTATTATTAACAAAAGTTAACAATTTATTCAGATTTATTTCATTCTTACTTCATATACTTTATCTGTTCCAGACTCCTGCACTCCATTATAATTATTAATCATGTCTCCTTAGGCTCCTTTAAGCTGGGACAGTTTCTTAGACTTCCCTCATTTTTCATGATCTTGACAGTTTTGAGGGAATTGGTCAGATTTTTGGAGAATGCCTCTTCATTGGTGTTATCATTATGATTTGACTGGGGTTATGGGTTTTTGAGGCAAATACCATGGTAATAAATTGCCATTTTTTATCACATCATATTAAGTGCACATACAATCAGTATGACTTAACAACTGTTAATGTTAACCTTGATACCTGCTAATGATCATGCTGGTCATATTGCACTCTTTGGAAGGAAGTCACTATGCAGACCCCACACTGGAGGAGTGGGGAATTATCTTCCATGGTCTCGTGAATGGAGTATCTATGCAAATTAATTGGAACTCTTCTGCATGGGAGATTTGTATTTTCTTCCTTGTTTATCCAAACATTTATTCATAGTATTTATTTATAAACTCATGAGTATATTTATTTTATACTTTTGACTATAATCCAATTCTACTCTATTTATTTTGTTGCTCAAATTGTTCTAGATTTCATTTATAAGGGCTCTTTTAGTTAGCTCCTATGTCTCTTTCACATACTTATATATTGCTGGAAGTTTTATTATATTTTATTTATTGTTTTTTTGTTGCTGTTGTTTATTTGTTTTGTTTACACCTCCTTCCTTTCTGGCATAACAAGATGCTTGAGGCTTATCTTTTAAATTTCCTACCTTGGTCCTAGTATCAGTGTTAGTGTGTTCTGGAAGGTGTTCTGTTTTTGTTTGTTTGTTTGTTTGTTTTGTTTTGTTGCTGTTGCTGTTTTTAGGAGAATGATATTAGAAACCAAGATCCCAATATCTGGTGCTAGGTTTCTTATTTACTTTGATTTTTCCCTTTTATTCTATCAAGTCAATTTTTTTCTCTCCAAATGTTTTTCTTTCTTATTTTTTCTTTTTTCTGAATTCCATCTATGCCCTTTAGTGCATCATTCCTCTACATGGTCTCTCTCTTCAATCTATTTCCCATTTGGCAGCCAGAGAGACTTTTATAAAATACAAATCTCATTATGCCATTACCCTACTTAAAAACCTTCATAAGATCAGCCGTGCCCTTAGGAGAAAGTTTAAACTTAATATCGTTGGAAAGAATTTTGGGATATGGTTGCTGTTTTCTTCTCCAACTTCACCTCTAAAACTCTCAACTTCAGTTTATACTGCATCCATACTGAAATAATTTTAGTTCCTAATAAGCCTTGCATAGTTTTATTCCTGGAATACTGCCCTTACTCATCTCTTTTTGCCAAAATAGATACACACACACACACACACACACACACACACTTCCTTGTGTAGATTCTTCCTCAACTTTCAGATATCTTCTTAGATGATTGTCTTCTAGGAAGCTATTTCTAAAATTCATCCAGGCTGGGCTCCCTAACTTCTTTCTCCCACAGGGAGAACCAGTACCTGGGTTTCCTGTTGCAGCTTCATCACAGTATTTCACAGTCACCTTTTCACATGTCTCTTCCCTCCAGACAGAAAGCTATGTAATGGGAGCGACTTTGTACATTTGTTTCATCACTGTATTATTAACACAACCAAATGTATAGCACTTGATATACACTAGAGGAGCATTTGTTTAGTAAATCAGTAAGTGACTCATGAGGTATTTCCCCTCATACTAGTTTCAAGGATATAGTGGTTGCTGATGTATTTCCATAGGAATATGGTTGGTCAAGTGTTAAATGTATATGAATTTTTGTAGGCAGAGTATCCCTCAGTATGTGAGACATCTCCTCCATAATGGAAAGATGTGAACAGTTAATTAAACCAATCTATTGTTACTCATAATAAGGCTGAGTTTCTGGTTTCCTTTGTTATTCATTTCCAAATACAAACAGAAGGCAGAGTGCAGCTTCTGGGCTGCTTGAGATCAGTTCTAATCTAGTGTGTGGGCATGTGCTTGGCTAAACAGACTGGGAAACCAGCCATGGAGAAATGAACAGGAATTCTGAAGCTGCCAAGAAATTTACACCTGCACCTCATGGCTCAGAATAGAACATGGTCTCAAAGGTATTTTCAAATAAGTTGCGAAACTTCTATACTTTCACCCTGACACTTACACACTCACAAAGACTCTAACACAAGAACAAACAGATACAGTTTGGCATTGCTCTGCCCACAGAAAACTTTGGTATCTTTTAAATATGTTTCCTTAGGAAACTAGGACAATCATTTTGCTCTCATGAAATATGGCTTGAATGTGAGGTTTCCAGAGCTACCCGAATGGAAATGATCTCTACTCCTTCTGAACATATGTGCAGCAATGCTCTTCCTCTAAATCTGATTGTATATTACAGATGTTACCTTCAGTCCTCTTCTCTTAACTTAGATCTCCCTTCGATGGCAAAATGGAGAGAATATTAATAACCCTCCACTAACAGATAGTTTCTCCAGGAGAGAGCCTAAGCCTGCCAAAGTTTGCTGGGTATTACATTTGGAAGGAAAGTCTTTCACCCTGGTATTAAGTGGAGTTATCAGGATATACTTGTCTTAAAGTATCGGGATATACTTGACTCTATAGGGTCAAATTAGGAAGACAGAACAGTTGAATACACTGAAGTATTTGGTATTTTTAGTCTCCGAGAAGCCAGGTTGATTGTATGTCTGTACTGTCCCTCTTGGCCATGCTGATTAGGATGACTGTTTCATGGGGCACCTGGGTGGCTCAGTCAGTTAAGCATCTGACTTCGGCTTAAGTCATGATCTCACCACTCATGAGTCCAGCCCCGCATCAGGCTCTTTGCTGATAGCTCAGAGCCTGGAGCCTGCCTCTAATTCTGTGTCTCCCTCTCTTTCTGCCCCTCTCCCCCTTAAGCTCTGTCTCCCTCTCTCAAAAATAAATAAATGTTAAAAAAAAAAAGGATAACAGTTTCATTTTTTCTTCTACTCTTTATCTTTGATAACCCAGGAAAATTATTTTGTCAGTACTCTATATTAATTAATGCTAATCCATTAGGAACAGTGGGCCATGTGGTACGGGTATGATTTTTTTATTGTAGCCATTAGGGTTGACAGATAAAATATAGGATGGTCAGTTAAATTTGAATTTCAGATAAGCAAATATTTTTTAATATAAATATACAAGTATGTAATATCTGGGATTTTTTTACTAAAAAATATTTTTTTGTTGATCCAAAATTCAAATTTAACTAAGCATCCTACATTTTTATTAGCTTAATGTTATGCCTAATCCTTCAGGCCAAAATATCTTTAAGAGTTTGAATTTCAATCAAAGAATAAAGGACTATTTTAGAAGAGGAAAATGGGTCCGCTGCAATTTTACAATATCAGCTTTGGCTCTCCGGCATCTCAAAATTTGCAAAGTCATTTTGAAAAAAAGAGTAGTTACCACCACTGTTTTTTTTAAATAATTCATTTCTGTGCAAATTATTAGGAGGTTTAAAGTATGTAAAGATTTCTGAGCTTTTACTACATTCCTATTCCTCTAACAAGATTTGAAAAATGACCTAAGCAAAATAAATGTAAATGTTTTCCACATAAAATTTACTTCTTTTCCATTAAATTGTGACATCAAAGCCTCAGTCATCTCCTCTTTTCTTTTGAAGGGTTTCAATGTCAATTATGGCCATTACTAACCTTTGCTTTTTTCAGATAGATTATTTCATCTGCCATCTAGACACAGAGCTTCAGAGATATTGGAAATATTTAACACATTTACAGAGTGCTTCTTATTGGGACTGAGCTAACATTAGTCATTCTTTTAAATATTTAAAAAGTTTGATTTGAAAAGTTTATGAATTCTTAAGCAAGTCATGTGTATTCTGCTTTGTTTTTGCTGCTGCAATATATCCTGCCTTTTTAAAAAAGTGAATTAAGTTAATAAACCATCTTTTTTTTTCCAAATAAGAACTCTGCAGAACTAACATGAAAAGCCTCTGATATATCTTTAAAATCACTTGGCAACAAACCAAGCCTAGGTGTGTTATATATATATAAAACTTCTTGTTAGTTGTTTATTGGCAGGCACAGGTCGTTCCATCTTTGTGATAAGAACCATACAAAAAAGAAGCAACTCTTAGAATAAAGATGCTTCCTCCATGCAATCAAGGTGGAGTGATTATTGAAAGACTTCATAACTGCGACTCTTAAAGTATCACTTAATATGGGCACATACTGGATTTTGCTGAGCCACTTTCCTAGCCTTCATATGCTCTGTAAGTTTTCTACCAACATTAAGATGAGTATAAGGGAGGGGCACCTGGGTGGCTCAGTTGGTTAAGCGTCTGACTCTTGGTTTTGGCTCAGGTCATGATCTCAAGGTTTCATGAGTTCAAGCCCCATGTCAGGCTCTGTGGCTGATGGTGAAGAACCTGCTTGAGATTCTTTCTCTCTCTCTCCTTCTTTCTCTCTTTCTCTGCCCTTTCCCTACTCGCACTATCTCTGTCTCTCTCAAATAAATAAATAAACTTAAAAAAATTATAAGACTATCTCTCATTCAATGAGTATGAAGTAAAGACAAACCAAAGATTTGTGGGTTTTGTTGTTGTTGCTGTTGTTGATGTGAACATCTTCCCAGCACCCCCAAACTACTCCACACACAGACCTCCCAGGGAGGGACTGGTGCACAGCATCATGGTGGGTCTTGAAAGAAAGGACCCCGCCACCCATCTGACAGTGATGTGAGTAGCTCAGATGTTCTCATGAGGAGCCAGGGTGCCCTCATGGCCTGGACTGTCTTGGGGGCTATTTCTGTACACAGCTTCCATTGCAGCAAGTGATCCACCTAATAATTATTTTAATGTTGCAGTGGGAGGATTTATGTTTCTAAAATGTAATTTTAATAATTCTCTGATTGAGTCTATTAATCTCTCTCTTTCTGGGGAGATAGGGAGTGGTGGGCACATAGCCTTCAGGAATTGCATGTTAACACCTTTTTAAAGTTTCTTTATCCAGACCTTGGGTGATTCAGAGACTTCTATGTTGAAGTCACACATTTACTGGTACTGTCAGCCTCATTGTCATTAATTCTGATTTGGTGCTCAGCAATTCCCATGATAACTGTTGACTTTTATTGTCTCTCTAAAATTGGTTCCATTCTGAGAATAATCTGAAACTAATTTCATGTTATTTTATTTTGGTCATATTACTGTGGCATTCCCTCCCAGCCCTTCTCCGACACTTACAATTTGGCTGAGAAATGTAGCTTCAAGACAGAGAAGGCATTTCAGTTCTCTACACCCTCATGGGGATTGCAGAGTTGTTGTTGTTGTTGTTTAAATCTATTTCATTATTTTTTATATTTGAGAGTCAGACTGTCTTCCTCTTTTTGGAACTTTTGAAGGAGGTTATTTGTTCAGGAGCTACACATTGGAGCCACAGCTACAGAAGCAATTACTTTTTAAGGATAGTAGCTCTGCATTTGGCAGCTCTCGGATCAGAAAAAGGTACTGTGACTCCCTCTGGAGGGAGGTATTTGTTAAAAAGATGAAAGGTTTTCATTAAAAAACTTGGCAATTGCAGCTTATGAATTCGGTCAAATTAAAATTGATCTCAGGGCCCCAGTCCCTCATAAAAAGATTCCTCAATGCCCCAAATGTACCCGTTAGGCTGTTACTTGATTGTCTGAGACACAGACTCTTCCCTGCCCATTGATCCATTGTCAGTGATTCCTCTTTGGTACCCCAAGCTCCACGATTTAATTATGAGCTCCTCTGGGCTGTGCCACTTGCGATCACCCTCTGTTCTTCTCTTACAGCCCGAGAAGCTTTAGCAGGCACAGCAAATTATCCTCCTTTTCTAAGGTGTTGTTTATTTTCCTGAAAGAATAATAGAAGGCAGCCAAAGAAATATGAAGACGTTTTAAGCTGACCTTCTGAACACCAAAAAACCCCCCTAAATGAATAGCTATCGTAAGGCAATGTTGATTGTGTTTGTCAGAATAAATTGAGCGGTGGCTTAAAATTAAAAAAAAAAATGACGGATATGTGCAGGACTTGAGGCAACTGTTTGACTTTGTGTCAGAGATGCTGGTTTTTCCCAAACTGAAACCTTTTGTGCACCGTACTTCAACCCCGACTGCTTGGTGGAGTTGGTTTTTCAATTGTAATCAGTTTTGTGAGTGCAAGCATGTTTCTTGAGAAGAAAAGGCACACAGAATGCATGTGCATGTGTTTGCACACTTGAATTTCTACTAATGAATTTTCTTATGTTCATTAAATGAAAAAGCAATGACCTATTGAGAAGTGTGTCTGAATAATCATAGGTTCAGGGCACCTGGGTGGCTCAGTTGATTAAGTGTCTGACTTTGGCTCATGTCATGATCTCGTGGTTCATGGGTTTGAGCCCTGCATTTGGGCTCTGTGCTGACAGCTCAGAGCCTGGAGCCTGCATTGGATTCTGTGTCTCCCTCTCTCTCTGCCCTCCTCCACTCGTACTCTCTCTCTCTCTCTCTCTCTGTCTCAAAAATAAATAAACATTAAAAAAAAAAGAATAATCATAGGCTGTTTTGGAAGTTTCCCCAATTTTGATTGCAGAACTTGTTAGTTCTGCACAACACATCTTACAGCAGTCAGCTAAGAAGCTTACTCAAATGTCTGTAACCTTTAGAAAAGGGCCTGAACCACTGACATTTTTTCTGGAAGGTGATGATGATGGGGTCCCCAAAATGTTTCAGAAATTAGTCTTTCCTCCTCAGACTTTTTAATTAGATTATAGGGTTTTTTTTTTAACTTTATAAGCTCTCCTTTTAAAATATTGCTTTTAAGAACATATGCATAAAGGCTAAGCCATGAGTCACTTGCTCTATAATAGTAAATATTTTCAGGTATCTTTTGATGGCCATGACACCAAAGTTAATGAGGAGGTCACTGAAGATGCAGTGTGATTTTTCAAGGCCATAGCATTAGTAAATGATATAAGGATGCAAACCCAGGACTTTAAACTTGAATGCTAGTGCTTTTTCAGGAACATTGCAGTCACTCTTTCAATGGAAATTCCTTTGAAATTTCAATGGAAATAAATATTTAGTGAACCCCTACTACCAGGGAATGGGGTTTTTCTTGCTTGGTCAGGGGACAGGAGATCTTGAAACATAGGAAGGCCTGGATGCTAGGCTGAAGTATGTGAGTGTGTCTGTGTGTGGTGGGGTAGAGGTGTTCTTTAAAGAGAAAGAGGTCACAGAGAGCAGAGGAGGCAGCAGGAGGTTGTTAGCAGAAGAGAGGAAGCACAAAATAAGATGGAAGGAAGCAGTAGCAAATTTTTCCTAGTTATTCTTACCATTTGTGTTTAGGTCCCCAGAGAAAGTAATGATCAAGCTTTATAGAAAATCACTTCCCAAGCCAAGTTAGTTCCTTGGCTAAGGGGGCCTCTCAGGAATCATACAAATGGTAATGCTTTGTACAGCATTTCCATTTGGGAGAGAAAACCTAGGAACACTATCTGTTGTTCATGTGGTTGTTGGAGAATTGAGTTGTGTGAGTGGCTGAGCAGTTTATACATGGACCACTGGGAAATGACTGCCCTTGCCTTTGAGAAGATTATCCACCATATAAATGGGGAGACAGAATCGAAACATATGACTGGACTCTAAAAATATCATTAGAAAACCCCTATGAATGTATACAGATTAATATACTGCAAATGATGTGCAAAGTGCCAAAGGGATGTGGGGAATGGACTCCTTAGAATCTGTAAGAAGCTAGATTGCAAAATAAATCATGCATTAGTATTTTTTCTATAACTGTGTGGATGGCTCCATTCCTTAGTAGCTTTTACACATAAGTTAATTGTGTGAGATTATTGATGTTTGAGTTGTTTTTTGTAAAGTTATCAGAAGGTATTATGAATGCAAAGAAGGCAATTGAGCTTAAGATCACTGTGCTGAATGATTCCTCCGGAAAGGAAACCTTTACCTGCAGACAGTGCACATTTCCTGCCCAACTCCTTGCATACAGAATTAGAACTTCTAGAGCTTCTTAATTACATATAGAATGACTGCTTGATGCATAACATTATTGCTTCAGCTTACTTTTAAATTTCTGGGTGAAATTAAGGATGTGGAAATAATCTTTCTCTAGGATTGGTGTTATTAAGAGTGCTTCTGGGCTGTGAAAGATAATTTCTTAGAGGTGACAGAAAATAGAAGATATTTCTCCCCAGCTATTTAAAGGGACAAACCTGGGGTAAATGCACACATTTCTCAGATGCATAGAGGAAGGAAACTGTTTTGTTTGTCTAAACCTATCAGGTCTTTTCCATGTACCTCTAACTATTGTTGGCCAAAAAGAAATTAACTTTATTCAGTCTGATGGCATTTAAAGCATAGTTGTATCTGAAATTTGAACAGCCTTTAGACAACACTCCACTTATAGGGTACTTGCCCCAACTCCTCCTTTCACCCCTGCCTACAGCAGAAAATCATTCTAGGCATATAATTTTATAGATTTTTTTTAAAGTCATGTTATTTTCTCTCTGGCTTATTACTAATTGATAATATAAAAATAATACTAACATAGAAATAAGAAGATAATAAAAGAGAGCAATATATCACTATGGTGGGTTGAATAGTCTCCAAAGACATGTCCACCCAGAACCTCGGACCTGTGACCTTATTTGGAATAAGGGTCTCTGCAAGTGTAGTTGAGGTAAAATTTCAAAGTGAGATTATCCTTGATTAATGGGCACCAAATCTAGTAATGAAAGTCTTATAAGATACAGAAAAAAATAAAAACCCAGAAACACAGAGAAAAAAGGCACTTGAAGGTAAGAGATAAGGCAGAGATTGAAATTATGTATGCCACAAAACAAAGAATTCCAGGAGCCACCAGGAGTCACCAGAAGCTGGAAGAGGCGATGAAAGATTTTCTCTTAGAGCCTTCACAGGGAATTGGACTGTCGACACTTTGATTTCTGACTTCTAGCCCCCAAACTGCAAGAGAAAAAATTCCTGTTGTTTTAAGCCATGCAGTTTGTAGTATTTGTTATAGCAACCTTAGACTACTTCACCACCATAACCCATAACCCATCAAATGTTTGTCTCCATTCTTTAATTCCATGTGCACACATATTTGACATAGTAGTGTTATGGTATAGGTTCTAGTTAAAAGGGAAGAAAAGCTATTACTTATTGAGCATATTCAGTGTGCCAGAGTGGGCACCTGCTGTCATGGGGCTGTCTTTTTTGTTGTTGGGTATGGTTTTCACCCATTTAGTCTTAAGAATCTTCCAGGGTTGAGAGAGTTGTGTTGTAATGGGGAGGAGATTACAATCTGTTGCAGAAGAAATGCAAAGAAAGATAATTAACATTATCCTTTTGGCATTCAAAATTTGATTGTGCAGTAATCCAATGACCATGAAAGCTAGGCTAATGTCTAAAATCCTTCCATTTTTTTTTCTATCATTGCCCACAAGTCCACCCCCAAATCTACCCTTCTGAGTACATAAAAAGCCAAGCCTGGGCAACTCAACTCAGAGTTCTACCAGGGTACAATATCCCTTCTGCCCCGATAGTGAGACCTTTGTCAGTGAAACATGCTGTGTGCCGATAAAGAGAGTGTATAGTATAGGGAAAAGAACTAGTCAGCCACTGAGCAGACATATGTTAAGTGAGAGTGATACTTAATGCAGAAAAGGGCTTTCTCTTCATTATCACCCCATGGTCCATCCCCATATAAACCTGGTGAGTAACCTCAAAGTGACTTAGGTCACTTAGTATAACCAAGCTAAGAGGCCCTGAAGCTTTCACTTCTCCAAGCTTCCCTCCCTTCCCTAATGGTATACGCAGGTCCCAGAAATATTGGCAAGCCTGGCTGGGAGCTTCTAGAAGGTATTGCCAAAATAGGGGCAGAATGGCTCTATAGGAAAAGCTTCCAAACAGCTTACCCAGGCAGGGGTAAGTGGTGGTTGTCATTGTCAGAGTCTCAAGATGTCTCCGATATCTGGGAGAGGTGAAGGGAGTCCACATAAGCCAGGAGTGCTACTATGACCTGTCCATGCTCAGAAAGCATAGACCATGGGTTACCCCAGCTACCACTACAAATGTCAGCAGAGAAATAATCATGTGGCTGAAAGACATTACCTTGAAGGTCAGCATTGCTGAAGGACACTGAGCCCAGGGACCTTCCCTTGACTATGAGTCTATATAAACCACAACTCTCCACATACACCCAAATATTACCTTGAAGAGGTAGTTAGGAAGGCAGGATGACTGAGAAGTAAAACAAACAAACAAACAAACAAAAAAACCCAAGAACATTTAAGATCTCATCTTGATATCCAGACCTTAACCACATCTGCAAAGACCCTTATTCCAAACAAGGTCACATTCTGGTAGATATAGGTAGATATATCTTTAGAGGGCTACTTACTATTCAAACCACCATAGTGATGTATTTTTCTCTTTTATTATGTTCTTATTCCTGCAATCATATTGTTTTTGCATTATCAATTAGTAATAAACAAAAAAGAAAATAGCATAGATTTTAAAAAATCAACAAAACTCTGTGATTTAGATAATTTCCCTTTTTCTAAACACTTCCCTGCCTCTCCTCAAGAAATTCTCTGTGCCTGGCCATCATTTTTCATAGCAATTCTTGCATCTAGAAACAAGCTCTATAAAGCTGTATTCAAGACATCAAGGATCAAATATTCCACCCCAGGAATTTGCAGCCCTGTCTGTTCAACTACTAAACAGCCCTGTCAATAGAATCACAGTAATTCTTGGTTCTACCTAACTAGCTGGACAGGCAGAAAAGATTTCCCTGTGGCCATTTAACTTGGAAAGAAGATGTGAATGTAAATCTAGTCCTCTTATGCATAGGCACAAAATGTCTTCAGGGCAGTACTGACTTAAGAGGTTTAGTCTTTGTATTTGAAGATGAAGCATTCATGTTGAACTGAGGAATTCATCATCATCATCTCAAGGTTAGAGTGCCAGGTTAGACTTAGGTTCAGGAAACTTCTAAGGGGTAGCTTCCCATTCAGAGCCTCAGATTTGTTTCCCCAAATCTTTGAACGTGAAACCCTCTTGAAATGTGACTCTGGGGTACCTGGATGGCTCTGTCAGTTAAGCATCCATCTTTTGATTTTGGCTCAGGTAATGATCTCACAGTTCATGAGTTTGAGCCCCGCATCAGGTTCTATGCTAACAGTGCAGAGACTGCTTGGGGTTCTCTCTCTCCCTCTCTCTGTGTCCCGCCCCACTCACTCTCTCTTTCTTTCTAAATAAATAAATAAATAAATAAACTTTAAAAAAGGTGACTCCATTCCTCTTTCTCACTTTTGAAATAAGAGATTTGGACTACATGGTACCATTATGCTCCTTTTATGTCTGGAAGTTTAAAAGACTATGATTTGACTATCACAACCTATCTCCTTATGCCTCCATTCAAATATGAAAACACTGAGGGAGCAGGCCTGAAAGGGAAATTGAAATTATCTTGCATTAGAACTAAGCAGAATTAAACAAATCACTCAACCTTTCTGTTTCATAGTGTCTAATCTGTAAAATAATTGCATTGAAATTCAAATTCATAATCCCTATGCCTTTCTAGCTCTAACTTTCCATTATGGCACTGCCTAATGTGATAGCCACTGGTCACATGTGGGGAAAGTAATATACATTTGAAAGTAATATAGACTTCTCATTAATGTTTTTATATTAATTATATGTTGAAATGATAGCTTTTTGGATATGCGATAAAATAACATTTATTAGTAAAATTGATTTCACCTGTTTTGCTGTATTTTTTACTGTGCATTTTCTAATTTCTAGAAAATTTGAATTACATATGTGATCCATAATATAATTTCTCTTATATAGTGCTATTCTATATCTATGTAAAACAGTTTTGAGATGAAGGCCCATATGTCCAGAGTTACATACAGTGGTCATGTACCACGTGTGCTTGTCATTTGCAAGTGCATGCATATAACTACCCGCACATATACATATACACAAGGCAGCTTTTAGAAAACAACGTTACTGTTGGAGTGCCTGCGTGACTCAATGGGTTGAGTGTCCAAATCTTGATTTTAGCTCAGGTCCTTATCCGAGGGTGATGGTATCAAACCCCGTGTTGGGGTCGGCACTCAGTGTAGAGCCTGCTTGAGGTTCTCTTTCTCTCTCTGTCTCTGCCCTTCTTCCGCACTCAAGCTCTCTCTCTCTAAAATAAACAAACAAGAAAACAATGTTACTGTAAACCATGTTTCATCCTGTTCCTTTGCTATCAGGCAATCTAGTACTACTACCAGTTGGTTATAAACACTCAATTTAGAAAAATAAAGGCTGTGACCTAACACAAATTATGTATTGATATAGATTATCTTTTTAAACAGATGAGAGGGCTGGGTCGTAGCTCCAGCATTTATTAACCATATGATCTTGGGTCATTTGCTTGACTTCTCTGAGCTTATAATAGCAATAGGCATAGTGCATACTTAATGGTTATTATGAAATAAAATGATGTGTATGAAATCCTTAGCAATATAATTGGTGTATAATAAACCTTCCAAAAATTGTGCTATTCAGTATGACCTTTGTCCTTTAATCCATATATTACCATCTTAACAAATCTTTCCTGTCTTCATTTCATTTCTTATTTAGTCTAGATGGGGACATATCTCCTAATCTGTAGTATATCTCTAATTATACCTGCTGGTCCCTTGCCCTGTTGTATTTGCACCTCCTCAGACAGGCTGTAACCTGGCACCATCCCGTGATCTTTACCTCCTCTCCTATGACCAAAATGTTGAGTCTCCAATGGGAAAAATCACCTAAAACTTGGGTCATGACAAATTAACAGTCCCTCCTTAGCTCTGAGGTCAGACCTCAGTTCTTTTGTGTATACTTACATCATATTCTTTCTCATTCCCTGTGAACAGACAATTCAAGGCTGACAACTTGTTTGAAGTCTTCACCCTTTACCAAGTTCTCTCTCAGCAGGTGGCTGCCCCTGGTTCTACAGAGACAAAATTGAGAACTTAAAGCAGTAAATCTCATGGCCTCCTGCCTCTGCATCTATGACTTACTTTTACCTCCTTCCCCCATCCTCTCAAAGGATTCTTTCAGAAATAGAGCTATATCAATTACAAAGCCTTATTAAGAAACATATTTGTTGAACACAGAGAGTGCTTATTGCT
The DNA here is from genome assembly GCA_028646485.1 of Cryptoprocta ferox. Classification (NCBI taxonomy): domain Eukaryota; kingdom Metazoa; phylum Chordata; class Mammalia; order Carnivora; family Eupleridae; genus Cryptoprocta; species Cryptoprocta ferox. The sequence continues at coordinate 34,906,332 of CM053567.1, read as the reverse complement.
ATGTAAAAAAAAAAAAAAGATGCTTCTCTCATTGGATTTAAAGTCTGAATAAGCAAGCTGAAATAATTCAAATATCAAAAATTAGCTTAGAAAGTATTTAAATCTCACAGGTATAAGATGTTTTAATTATATTCCCTGCTTATACATAGTTGAAAATTTTTAAATGGTAGAAGAAGTATAATCCAAATGATAAATTGACTTAGAGCATTGTTAATAAATGTTAATAAATATTAATTTTAGGAGTCTATATGTCTTTCTGGTCCATGGAGACAGTAAAACAATGAATATTCTCCTTATATATAGACACACATGTATGCATACAGTTTGTTTATATGTATATGTGAGTGTGTATATGTATGCATATATGTTCTTGTTTGTCTTTTATTTATCTAAGCATTAGATTCTAATGCCTGACTATGCTGTTAGCATATATTGGGTTCTGAAATGTAACTAGTTACATAATGTGGTGATACATTCTTTGAGTGCTTAATGCCCTTAAAAATCTCAGTCTCTCTGATAAAATATTCCACAGCAATATTCTTAAGAGGAATACATGTCTCAGATTTTCAAGGACAAACCAGATTTCAAATCTCCCGACACAGTAGTTCTTTGATTGTTGATTGGCTTAAAGATCATTTATTGACTATCTGCTAAACCAGGGACCATTCAATGGGGAAGGTGGATGCAATGTAGATAAGAGCGATACAATTTTATAAACAGAATTACTCAGGAAAATGGCAAAGGGAACAAACAATTCAGATGGAGTTATCAGGAAATTGTCACAAGGTCATATGACCTAACCTCTGGCTTGGAAATATAGTTCCTTAACTGAGTAATTCCATAGTTCCTCATTCTATCCTTCTTTCACCCAAATGCCAAACCCAGTGTGTTGTGGCTTCTCCTGTAGAGGGCTGCAGCAGTAAATGGCTCGCTCCAGCCTACCCGCCTCTTCTCTGTGTTCTTCTGTTGCCCTGCTCACTGCCTGTCCATCCAGCATCTCCCATTAGCACCTGCAATTTTGCACCATCTTCGCTTGAAAGACACACAGGCATTTTTTTTTCAGTCTGACGCATGCCTGACTTCATACCAGTAGGATGAAGATCTGTCCTCTCAGACAATGTGCTAGGTACAGAGCTCAGTCACAAACAGATCTTTAAACAACCAGCTTACCATTCCTCACCTGCGTGTTTCCTGCTGATGACATAGTGGCAGGGAGAGTGACATGTGATGGGACGGGGTGGGGGGCATGTAGAGGAGGCAGGATTGGCAGTTAGCAGGCAAGCTTCATCTTGGGAGGCTAGTCTCGGCCCTACACACAGATGACTTATATATCCCTGGGGATTTTTTTTTTCCAGTTTCCTTATTTAAGAACTGAAATCTCTTCTAATGCTGCTATTCCTAGAAAGTAGCTACACAAATTCCAACTTTGTCAGAATCCTCATCTTATTCAACTGGGAACATTTTTATTTCCTATTGGCTTCTGAAATACCACACTTACCTGATTTTCCTCCTTAATAGATGTGCTTTCTAAGACTCTCTGACTGTCTTCTTCTTGCATATCTGATTCTAGAAATTGAAATGCCCCAGGGCCCTATCCTTACCATTTTCTTTTCTCCATCTGTATGTTCTACCTCAATGCTCTTACCTAGTCCCATGGCTTCTTCAAATGTTGTCTTTACAATGATGATTGACAGATTTATTTATCTCACTCTAACCTCTTTTCTGATAGCCACCTGCCTGTTCTACATCTGCATTTGGTGTCTGATAAGTATTTTAAACTTAACATGTCTCAAATGAACCAATTGCCTCCCTACTCCAGCACAGCCTGCCCTGATTCCCATCTTGTCATTGTCAGTGGTACCATATCCATGCTAAAAATCTTGATGAGAGTCATTATTGATTCTTTTCTTTTCCCCAAATCCCACATTTCATTCATCCATAGGTCCAGGGTTCTCTATTCCAAAACATATAACATAATCTTATATATATGTGTATATATATATACACACACATATATATATGTAATGTGGACTTGTTTTTTATTAATTTTTTAATATTTATTTATTTTGAGAGAGAGAACATGAGTTGTGGGGGGTACAGAGAGAGAGGGGGAGAGAGAATCCCAAGTAGGCTCCGTGTTGTCAGCACAGGGTCAGATGTGGGGCTCAATCTCACAAACTGTGAGACCATGACCTGAGCTGAAACCAAGAATCAGACACTTAACTGATTGAGCCACCCAGGCTCCCCTAATCTGGCTATAGGCCATGACCACCCTAGTCTAAGCTATTTTAACTCTTCTGACCAGAACCGTGGCCTCCATGTTCTTCCTATCCTGCAGGACAGAGTTATATTTCTAAGGCATAAATTATTAAGCACCCCTGCTAAAACATCTCCAATGACTTCCCATTGTAACTGAATAAAATCCTGGAAGGCCCATATGATCAGGCATCTGCCTTCCCCTGCCTCCTTGTGCATTATTCTCCAGCTGCTGATTTTCCGTACACTGGTTACATCAAGCTTGTTTCATTTTCAGAGACTTTGAATTTGTTGTTCCTAACTGCTTACAATTCTGTTCCCTAAATCCCCACATGATTGTCCCTTTTCATTATTCATGCTGAACTCAAATGTCATTATTTTCAGAGGTGCTTCTCAATACTCTGGGAAAGGCAGTCCCTGTTCCATTACTTTCTACTATGTTACCTTATTTCAACTTCTTCAGAGCACTTGGCAGATCTGAAATTATCTGATTTTTTCCCCATATGTCTACCAGAGTATGAGCTCTTTGGACCAGTGACTCTGTCCCTGTCTTCATAGCCACATCTTCAGTGGCTGAGTCAGTGCCTGGCCTAGGGGAGATACACAGTCACTAATTGTTGATTGATTGACTAACCACTAGGTTCAACCAGCTCTTGCTGCTTTGCCTCTTCAACAACTAGATGAAAAAATGGAGTTCTCTTCATAGGTGAGAATCTCCTTTCTTTGGGCCAGTCCCTTTAGTTCAGTCCCTGAGTCAGGTAGGAAGAGGATGTGTATTGAGATATAAGAAGAAATTCGAAATAAATTTACAGCTAATCATTTAATCAAATATTAATAAAACATTTCATTTTTAATTAAATTTTTTAATGTTTATTTTTGAGAGAGAGAGAGAGAGAGTGAGAGACTGAGCATGAGTGAGGTAAGGGCAGAGAGATAGGGAGACACAAGATCTAAAGCAAGTTCCAGGTTCTGCGCTGTCAGCACAGAGGCTGACATGGGGTTCTAACCACGAACTGTGAGATCATGACCTGAGCCAAAGTCAGACGCTTAACTGACTGAGCCACCCAAGACACCCCTCAACAAATATTTCTTAAAGATCAGAGGTGTGTTGGGCAATAGAGGCTGAGCAACAAAAGCAGGTAAATCATGATCTCTACCCTTAAGGAGTTTATCATTTAATAAAGAAAATGGACACTGCCTTAGTTAGCTCAGACTTTCATAACAAGATACCAAAGACAAGATGACTTAAGTAACAGAAATTGATTTTATCACAGTTCTGGGGTCTGCAGGTCCAAGACCCCAAGGTGCCAGCATGATCAGGTTCTTGTGAGAGCCTTCTCACTGGCTTGCAGATGGCTGCCATCTTGCTGTTTCCTCACACGCCCTTTCCTCAGTGAGTGTGCAGCAGTGGGGGAGAGAGATTTCTCTTTCTCTTCCTCTTATAAGACCACCAATTCTATTGGATTAGGACACTATTCTTGTGACCTCATTTAACGTTAATTACTTCCTAAAGATCTCATCTCCAAATATTACCACATTGGGCTTAGGGCTCCAACATATGAATTTTGGGGGACTTCAATTCAGTTGACAGCAAACACATACACAAGTCCTTGCAGCGCACCCACAGAGGGAAATAGAGGATGCTGTGGAACACAAGCAAGAAAAGGCAGTGTGAGTAGGGGCTAGCTGGTCCAGATGCTTCCCAAAAGGAATCAGCATGGGCCAGTGATGAGAGTCTGGTGAACCAATGTTCCTCATAAGGCTCAAGTGTCTGTAGGACGCAAGGGATTAAGGGTCTTCAGTCACCGAAGGTGTCTTCTACTGGAATCCACACATCAGCACTGTGATGATAGGATGGGGCAGGCAGAGACTTTGTTATTTCTGTGGTTTGTTATTCCAGGGCTAAAACTTAGAAGAAGAAGGGGTCTTTTATTTCATCTTAGGATTGATGTGACCTGTCAGGGGCTCCTGTGGTTTCTAGACCTCCATATGGCTCATGCCCCAGTATGATGGATTTCCAACAACTGAGAGAACTGTTGTTTTCTGGTTGTTGTTAGAATGTTTAATGCAATCCTTTACACCCATGATATTTCCCACAAATCAGAGGAACGATAGACCTGGGGATCTACAGGCTCAGTGATGATTACTTTATCCAGCCAGATTAAGCAAGGCCAAGCTAAGGCAAAATTGTCAAGCGGTCTTTTTGATTTCTTGGCCCCTCTTTTTTTAAAATTTTTTTAAAGTTTTATTTATTTTTGAGACAGAGAGAGACAGAGCATGAGAGGGGGAGGGGCAGAGAGAGAAGGAGACACAGAATCCAAAGCAGGCTCCAGGCTCTGAGCTGTCAGCACAGAGCCCGACATGGGGCTCGAACCCACAAACGTGA
>CM053567.1:34865173-34901190 GCA_028646485.1 Cryptoprocta ferox | reverse complement strand
ATCATGACCTGAGCCGAAGTCGGAGGCTTAACCGACTGAGCCACCCAGGCACCCCCTTGGCCCCTCTTATGAGTAAGTTGACTATTAGTAAAAGTGAAAATAGGTAAAATAATCATACTAGGCACTGACTAGTGTTTTCTTATGCATTATCTCACCTGGCGAGGAAAACAGTATTAGTCTTGTTTTCAGATTCGCAGAAGAGTGTTTAGAGTAGGGACGGCATTTGCCGGGAGCAAACTCCAAGTCTGCACTCTTGCCTCTGTGCCATATTGTCTTAGTGTCGCATGCTATCCCCCTGTAGCTGCCATGAAACCAAGCACTGAGATGACCAGGCACTAATCAAGTGACCCTTCCTCTCTCTTGGTAGCAACCTGTGCTGCCTTTTCCAGTCTTCATTCTGCTCACTGGTTAGCAGTGTCCTTATTAATTTCCTAGCTAGTCAGAAGGCTCTTGGAGACCTCAGATGCTGTTTTATCTGTCTTGGTGTTTTAGCCCTTAACAGAGTCTGACACATAGTTGGGAGGCAATAAATGTTTGTCAAATAAAGTGTCAATGCCATATCATCTCTTAGAATCATAACATTTGAGCTGGCCTTAAATACCCTCTTTAGCAAATAAGGCACAGAACTCAGAGAATAAAAGGATTTTTGTAAGGTCACCCTTCAGTGCCAGTGTTTAGAAGAGAACAGATTCTCAGTCCAAGGTTCCTTCCTCTCCATAACCCTGTGTCAGCCATGCCAGGTCCTCAGAAGGGCCTCCTCTAAAGTGTTTGAGGAGACAGGTATTTGGAGCAAAGGCCCTTCCCAGGCTCCTTCAATCGTAGACCATATGCATATATTCACTCTCTTCACTGTTTTCTTTAGCAGATATAAGCATAAACTCTGGATATTTGAAATAAATTATTTTGTTTTATGTATGTTTCATACATTTAAATAATAAGCATAGTAATTGGTTAGTAAAAAGAACTTCCATGTCATTTATCAACTGAAACTTCTCTTGTAGTTTCACTTATTGCTGATGTACAGTTAGCACGTTATTAAATCCTTTACACAAACTCTTTTTTTTTAAATTTTTTAGTGTTTATTCTTGAGAGAGAGAGAAAGAGGGAGAGAGAGAAGGACCAGGGAAGGGGAAGAGAGAGAGGGAGACACAGACTCTGAAGCAGGCTTCAGGCTTTGAGCTGTCAGCACAGAGCCCAATACAGGGCTCAGACTCACAAGCCGTGAGATCATGACCTGAGCCAAAGTTGGACACTTAACTGACTGAGCCACCCAGGTGCCCCTCCTTTGCACAAACTCTAGCTGCAAAGCTTATGATAACTTTTTCTAGTAAATGAGAGTGGAGTTTCTATTTTTACTAAAATTAAGTGAAAGCTTCAGTATGTATAGTGCCCTTTAAATAAATTCCATGACCCTGTAAATGATGTACTAGCTCTAACACAAGTGAAATAGGAAAGCAATGGGTAAGCTTTAAAATATGATTTGACCAGCCTTGAACCATTCATAGATGGCATGAAAGAATCATTAAAATAATTAGGTCCTAGACCCTGCATGATGCTTAGACATCTGGTCCAAGTCATTCATTTTACAGAGGGGAAAAATCCAAAGAGGAGACATGCAATGTTTTCCTGATTCCCCACCACATTTTCCAGTTACCTTGAAAGCTGAGGCCTCTAGATGGCTTCTAGATATAGTAGGGAGCGTGCCCAAAGGCAAGGTCCAAGGACTCAATGTCATTAACTTAATAATGATGTCACATGTATCACTATTGTTGCTTCTTTCAACTCTAATCTTGGGACTTTAAATTCCTGGCCCTGCCAGGTACCACCAGGGTGAATCTTTCTTTCTGTCCTTATTATTTACCCCAACTTCTGAATGCCCGAATCTTTGCAGATTACCTGTTGCTCAGACTTGGACTCACTTCAGGGCAAATGGAATTATATCCTGCTTCCAGCCATTCCCTCCAGATTTGAGTACTGGTTTGGGACTGTCTTCAGTCTCTTGCATCTGTATTCATTCTTCAGTGAAGCAAGATCTGCCCTTGCCTAAGTATTCCAGCATCCTCCCATCCCTCTGCCTGGTGAGTTTTACCAGACAAGTGGTCCTTGTGTGTGCTGGCCTGTCTCACAAGCACAGGCTCTGTCTGGCACTGAGTAACTTTCCCAAAGTGCTCCCAGTTCCTCCCTGGTAAGGCTGAGACTAGAATCACAGTGTCTCTCCTTCCATCCAGCCCACTGTCCTCTGTAATACATTACCCACTCATATTAACCTAGAGAGACTAGAAAATTTGGCTGTCACTTCTCTAGTAAAATGACTTAGGCCCCATTTTTTTTTTGAAATAGAACGTTGATAATATTAGAATATAAATAATTCTGTCAAGACATTACTAGTATTCCAAATGGTCTAAGATGCATTACAAATGAATAAGCAGCAGGGGATATGTAATCAAATGCCTCTATTGAAAAATAAATGCACAATGCGGGCTTAAAAAGAGCGGGAGCAACAAAAAGGCTTATCTGAGAGTCTCACTAAATACAAACAGATCTTCCTCAACACTTTTGTGCCAATTCACATACAGATTGTATTAGGCACTATAATTGCAGAATTATAACCTAGCAGAGACATTTGTTATGGGATGACTCAAATAGAAGCAATAGGAAGCCAAGTGGCTAGATCAAGACCTTAATGATAAAATCTGCAAAATGAGCAATTGGGAGTGAAGAATTGTTGGTTAGAAAATTTATGTTATAATAATGTCTGATAGATTTTACATTGGGAGCATCTCAAAATCTAAAATGAATCTCTCTTTGAATAAATCTTTGCCTTGCTATTAAATGGGTTTCCTGGATCTTATAGGAAAGATTCTGATCTACAAAAAATATTCTTTAACAGAAGAGTGAAGGTGATGTTAACAAGTAACAGATCTCCTAGCCCTGAGCAGGGAAGGCCTTCATTTTGTCCTGGTTCTGTGGCCTGTGGCCATCTGTCCCACCATGCTCTGGGGAATGGTACAAAAGGGAGCCCTCTGACACGTTTCCCACATCAACCTTTGCTCCAACATCGACTCTCTTGTTGCTTTAACTTGCCTAGACTTTTATTTTTCACTTTAACGTTAGCCTCTACCATTGACCCTTCAGGATGGAGAGTGGCAGAGGTGAAATTATCGCAAACTGGGTCACTACTCACACCCTCTAGAAATTCTCGGCCTGCTATGTTCCTAAATAAGCTGAGACACTCTCATAGCTTGGAATCTCTCTGAACTCTATGGCTAGAGAGAAACTTTGTGTCAAACACCCTCCAAACACTGGGATTTTGTTTGGCTGGTGGCCTAACAGATGTGGAACTGAATGTATCTAGTGGGCTTTCTTCTTGCAAGTTAGTGATTTGTTCAGTGCAATGAGATCGAGATATCTCCAGCCACTGGTCATGAGCTGTGCTTCAAGGGGGGGAAAACACACTGTTAACTCACAGTTAGAGAGCGTGCATTGGGCTGTGTGTGGTGGATGTGGTCTACAGGGATCCCTCCCGACTCTCTGCAGGACGTGATTCTTTACTCAGGGGAGGCAGATAATGGCTGAGTCCCCTTTTAATGCCTGTGATTAAAGTATCAGCAGTGGATAGCTGGTACTAAGAAATGGGTGAGATAAAATAGGTACTGGCAATCACTCTTCCCTAGATGTTGCTGACTGGCTCCAGGTCCCTGCTTCTCTCTGGTACCTGCCAACTTGGACCTTGTTTCTGCTAGCTACACCATATGCCACTTGTGCTACCCTGTGACCAAGATAAAAGGCTCTGCCGCAGTCTCTCTCCCTGCTTGTCCCTTCTTGCTGTGTTCTTCTGGACTTGTAGCTTCCCCATCAGTGTCTGCCTTAGGAGCACATCTATGAGCTGCTTGACACCAGCCTGAATCCCACCCAGCATAGGCTAAGCATGGAAGGTGCTAAGTGTGCTCCACCCATGTAGAGAAACCCAAATTATTTGTGCTTTCATTTCATTTTATTTTATTTGGCTTTTTTCTTTTATTCCCTCCTCCATGCCCCAAGACATCTTCCTGAACTATGAAGACTCCAAAGAGTTTGAATGGACATTTGTGTGTCCATGTTACCCCCCACCTATGCGCCCTCAGTGCACATCAACTTGAGTTAACACTGTTGCCACCAGCATCTCTTTGTCTGAGGGCTTTCTCTGGTCACCAGAGTCCACTTTTCCTTCCTTGTGGTAGGCTGAAAGCATCAGATAATTAATATCCCCTGCCCCTCCCCCCAGCAACCTATCTCAATGACTGAGTCTTGGTATATAAGACCTTCACCCCTCAGCTGACATTGCTCTGCAACACTGCAGACACTCTATACTCACTCCCGAGTCCCCAGTGGGAGTCACCTGCGTTCTTAGAGCTCATCTACTGGAAAACAAACCCTTCATTAGCTGTTTTCCTTACCTGCCTGTTTCCCCACTCCCTCATTAGGGTTGCCTGGAATTGCCTCCAGAATTGACTTCTTGCACTCAATTCCTTGAATCAGTCACTTCTGGAGAAACCCAAACTAAGATGCTGTTTAAACAATACCAAGTAAGGATATGATTTAGGAAGCTATTTTTCAGACTAATGAATGAGCCACCCCTTTGTTTCTCTCCTCCTTTCCATCTTTTGTGTGGATCTGACCTCTAAAACCCATGTTTTTTTTTCTTTTACTAGGCATAGGATAATGTAATATGCTCAATAAAAATGACCACGTGATTTCAATTTTTATATTAAACAAATGAGTGAGTAGCTTAGATTTAGAAGTATTATAGGACAATTAAAAACCTTGTACTGAGTAGTATCTGATTTTCTGTCGACACAAACTGCATCCTCTTAAAAGATATTTAAACCATGGTTTCATTTTTTAAATCAGGAGCATCGGTTAGACACTATGAAATATATTTGATGTCAGGAAGTATTATTTATGCCTGCTTTTTTTTTTTCCCCAGACCCTCTGACAGAATTGTTTGTGAACGTTTAGCCTCTTAGAGCAGTGATATAGGAGATAAATACCAATGGCTCCTGCGGGACTCTCTGTTACAAAGAAAAACACTGCCTCATATTGCCTTTGTCCTGGATATCCCAGGAAAAGATTTTTTTCTTTTTGTTCTAATTGGACTGATAGTTTTAAAAGTCTCTAAATGCCAAATGTGAAAAGTCAGATTAAGATGGTATTGTTTCTAAAGGTTGTTAGGCTTGTTAAAACACACACAGACTGGAAAGTAGTGCCTACAGGTTAATGTGAAAAAGCAGTCATGATTCAACAGCCACCATCCAGGAATCTCAATCGTATCTTCTAAAGGTAGAGAGTGGGATAGAATTTGAGAGAAAATTCTGGTGGTGGGATCTGTGCCATGTGCCTTATTTGCTTTATTTTTAATCTCATACCAATGGTCCACAGCCAAACTACCTATAGGAGGGAAATTTCCTTTTAGAAAAGACAAAACATTTGGCTGATCTTGGGCTTCCTCAGTGGATTGGATATTCAGTAAACAGTTTGTATCTGCGGACATAGCTCCTAGTATATCATCGAGTCTTCAGTGATACAATACTTAGTTGTGTGGTTTTTCTTCAGAATTATGCTATAACTTTATTGGTGGTGGGGACCCTGCTTCTACTCTTAAGTATCCCACATTCCACATTACGCTATTTACTTAACTAGGGCATTGTAACTACAGAGGGTGCTTCACAGATATTTGCCCAAAGAATATTCAGAATGTTCTTGCTTCACAATTTTCCATTTCATTTTAGCCTTAGACACATTCTGGAATTCCAAAAATCCAAAAGATAGTGTCTATTTGTGGAGTGATCTTCCATTCTATGACATCGTTTAGAATATATTCTTAGAAGCTGCCTCTGCTACAAAATGCTAACAATTTTTTAGATAACATTTATGTTGAACTGTTGGAAATTCAACCTTTGGTGAACATTAGATTCATCTTGTCCAAAATACAGATGCCTAGATATTAGCTCTGGAAATTCTGGTTCAGGAGTCTGAAATGGGGCCTAAATATGTATTTTTAAGAAGCTTCTTGTGTATATCAATGCTTTATAACCATTCCCCTAAAGTCTTGCTATTACTCTCCCCGAAATCCTAGTATTAAAACAAAACAAAGCAAAAAACATGAGGAGCAGTCTATTTTTAAATTTTTTTGTAAAAAAAATATAAAGGATATGATTCACTACATTACTTTACAACCCTTGTGTAAAGATCATCGTGACTTCATGAGAAATATCTCCCAAAGCTCAGGGTCTAGTAACAGTTGAGATTTTTTTTCTTGTTAAGTTTACTGCCAATTATTATTAACTTATGAAACTTATTATTTTTTCTTCTTTGTTCTGGCTGCTAGAAAAACTAAACCAAAATTTTATGAAATTATTGTCGCTTTCCTCCAATAGGCTTTTAAACTATAAATATTCATTTTTCTTTCCCTTTAAGGTTTGATGCAGAAAATGAGCCAAAGGTTCTTATCTTATTGAAAAAAGGTTTCTATTTAAAGTTGCATAAAATCCTCTTTAGAAGTTTTCTCAGTCCTGGATTCCCTAGAAAACAGAGCTTGAGGCAAGGATTAAATGTTGATGCTTTGTTTGCTAGGTGCAAACCCGGGGCAGCAGAAGTGAGGAAAAAATGGAGGGAATCCAAAGAAGGAGATGAGGCAATAAAATGTGATACATCACTGTGTGGGCCACTGCTTCATGATGAGCTATGAAGAGACACAGAAGGTGATCCAGCAGAGCTCTCGCTCAATATGTGGATGCTTCTGGATTCTCTGTGTTGAGGAGACTTACCTTAAACAAGCCCATAAGAGGGAAGAACAAGGGGGAAGTCCTTTGTCTAGATTTATTCCACTTATGATTTTCTTTGGAGCAAAATTGGCCCCATGCAAAGCTAACTCCTTCATACTTCCAAAATGTATTTTCCAAGCTTTTTGGAGGCTGCTTTGGGATGCCAGATCCCATACTCTGCAGTGTGATGTTTCATTCAAGGTTGGAAGTTGTTGAAGGAGCCAGTAACTCAGTGCATGTGCTTGGCCCATGGCTCTGAGTAAGGCCCAGTGACTTATTGACCTCTGGTGGTGGCATCGAGTCCAGGAAAAACTGGTCAGCTGAAGAAAGTCAAGATGACAGATGAGATGTACATTTGATATATAGGTAGATAAGGAAGTGGAGAACAGGTTAAAGGCCTAAGGTAGAAAAAAGTCAGGAGGAAATAAAAGTCCATAGCTAATAGAGAGTGAATGTAAGAATGTTGGGAAGAGGGCAAAGCTTATTTAACCATTTTAAATTAGTAAGTGAAGAATTCCTAGCGTAAATGATTGGGTAGAAATACGATTAACAGGAATATAGAAAATAAGAGAAACCTGTTTATTGGGAGGTTGTTGAGGTAGCAAGGACACTTTTGGACACGTTAGGGTTGAGGCACCTGCAGGTCACTCAGGCAAAGATGCCAGCCAACCATTGGATATGTGAGAGGAGCTTAGGGGTGAAGCTAAGACTAACCATGTGGACTTCAGATCATCAGCATGAAGGGGGTACTAACATCCTTGAATGAATAAAATCAGTTATAAGAGCAAGGAGAAAAGTGAGCCAAGCACAAAACCTTGAGGAATATTAACATGTAAGGAATGGATATTGTGTATGCATGGGAAGAGTTGACAATAAGGGACACTTAAAAAGAGTTGTCAGAAATATGGAATTAGAAATTTCCTATGGGTGTCACTAGAAACTTATTTGGCATGGAACCTGCACTCCCACTCTTTGTGTGGACACAGAAATGTATCTTTGTGTCTGTAAATATCACCCTAAGCTTTTATTTAGCATGCACATACTCATGAAAGAGAGAAAAAGCGAATATAAATGAGAATGTATTGGGTTTCTATAATAGATCATGAACCATATTGGGCACTTGATATATGGTGCCATCTTCATTCCTTCACAATAATCCTATGAAGCGAGTTGTTCATTATCTATCATCATTCTTACAAGGTAGGAAACTTGGCCTCAAGACCTGACAATAGTAATAGTGCTGACATTGGAACCTCAGGTTTGTTTGAACCCAAAGTCGATGTTCTTTCCCTACACTGGACTACCTCTGCCTTTCACCCTTGACAATGGGTACCTGGCCATAAAAATCTTGCTGAAAAAGCAGCTCCGGATTGCAGAGAGAGTTCCAGACACCCCACTTCTTCCAGTTTAGTGCTGCACTTAAGCTGCTTGTCTGTAAAACTAAAATAGATGATAGTAAATTTTTATTTTTAACCTCTCTTGAGAAACCATTTGAACATTTGAAACTTTTACTTTTCATCTTTACTGATCTCCCTCACTAGTGCTCAGAATAATGGACATCACACAAAACATTTTCTCCAGAAGGAAATCCTACAATGATATGGTATAGGACAGAAAAATGTTTTTCTAAATGTGATTACATGCACCAGACAATATGTTGAAGTGTGAATTTTAGAGATTAGATATATTCCACAGATAATATGTAAATGTTCCAGACAGACACAATTAATGATGACACCCTGATGTAATTTAAATGGACCACTACCTACATAATGCTGTGGCTGACATGCTGGGCCTGTATTTTTGCCTTGAATAGATTTTCAACATTTGAATGGAATATTTAGGCTTTTATGCTAAAATAAAAGAGCACAGTGAAATAAGCTATTACACGGTCCATTAAAACTACTTTTAAGTGACTCTCCATAGCAAAAGATTCCACAACTTTTGCATTTGCAAAAGGAACTTTTCAATTAAGCACAGACCACTGTTCTCAGAACCCAAAGGAGAGTGAAGGTGCCACTCTAGGTCTTTTTGAAAATGATAATTCTATATTTGCTATATGATTATGAAGAGAAATCTCCATAACAGCCATCACACACACAAACCAAGACCAGCCAAGTGATGTAAGAGAGTAAATCTGGTTACTTCATTTGAGAATAGGAGAAAGTTAGTCTAGAACTACTTTGGGTTTCACCGACAGCTTGCTTTCTCTACTGCCCACCTTTTTGTTGTTTATAGAGCCTGCAGATTTGAATCAAAGATATATCCAAAGATTCAAAAGTGCACGATCCACCATCTCTTCCTTATTTGCAGTCTCAAGGAAAACACGGCAAACATACAAACATCAAATTTTTATTTCTCTGTGAAATCCAGCCACTTTTCCCAAGCAGAAAAGATAACAGAATTAAATTGTATTCATGCCATTTGTGAAAAAAATTCTTCCTCTTTTCATCTAAATAAAGCAGACAACTCATTTCCCTTTAAGTCATTCCACTGGCAATCAAGCTTTCCAGACAGATGCAATCAAAAAAATGTATATAATTTGATGGATCATCCACTTGATTAGGATATTTTTTTGTGTAATTTTCTTTGGGTATCCCCTCATGGGATGAATTCTGACCCTGTATAACTCCTCATCCAACCTATTTTTGCTTTGTAATAGTGTGTCTACCTAAGGCATAATGTGCTTACAAAGTTTTGCCTGTTTGATCTAGGATAAAAGCTAAGTATATACCCAGGTGTTCTTTGTGCATGTGAAAAATATTTTTGGTATTCTTTAAATTTATTCATGTGTGTTTCTGTGAATGCTTTCTCAGTTTCCTGGACATATTGTATTAAATGGAAGCTTTCCAAGCCCTGGATTCAATAATCAATGGGGATTTATTTGTGGATTCTTTGTAGTTTTGCCTTCCATGCTTGGTATTATTGGAAGATACTTTTGTTTTTATTCTTTAAAAAAACTGTGGAGAGTTCACTGATTGGAATCTGTTAAAATTGCAGTGCACTGATTAATCTTCTAACAACAATAATGGTTAGAGATGCCACTTTACCTTGGAACTGGTTAACTATCAGGTTAGAATAAAGAAGAGACTAAAGTCTAGATTTGGCCATTGATACAGTAAATTATGTGACCTGTATGTTTTCTGAGTTAGCAGTCTGTGGGTTCAGCTGGAACATGGAGGGTCTCAAAAGTGAACTGAAAGGGCTTGAAAACTTGAGGGAAGCTAAGGTTCAATGCTATGGGGAAAATTTGGAGGGGTGACAGACCAAAGGGCCTTGAACTGGTTATCCATCAAAGATACCAAAAAAGTGAGGGTATGTGAGAAGAATATTGAGAAGTATCCAGGAAAAAAAAATCTGACTGCTCTTTTGTCATACTGAATGTGTGGTTTGGCCAAGTTCAAAAGGCAGATAGTAAGTCAGATTGGCCAGTATCAGAGCCTAAACTGTGGGTTTGGGGATGAAGTTCTTGCTTGAAAGCAAATAACCAAACCTCAGGCAGTGGTCAGGTAACCAATGGGCTGGTAAACAACCTTTGGGCAGTGATCAGCGTATTGCTGGCAGTAAAACACACAGTCACCCATGGGGATGGCCAGTGTGAAGTTGGGGAGTATCCTAGTGGGCAGGAGAAGCGTGGCCTCAAGATCTAGAGGCAGGGAACACACTTCATTCAATGAAGATAGTGCTACTCCAAACGTAGTTCATGGACTGGTGCTGATCCAAAAAACTGATTTTTCAGGTCCGTAATGAGGCAAGTATAGAAATTGAGAGTAAACATTTAAAAACTTTTTACAGTAACTTTATAGAGTAATTTTAAGTCTGTTAGATCTGATAATAAAACTTAGGGTCTGCCTCGTCCATGTCTTTGTTTTTTATTTTATTTTGCCACTAATTTAATTTTTATTGGATTTTACGCAAGTGTGGTCTGCAACACATTGAAAATTAAAAGTCAATAAAAATGAAAAAGTTTGGTTCTTTACCACAGATATTTTGAGAAGCACTGACTGTGTAAGAGAAATAAAACAGACCTCAGCAGGTCTCAGTTTCTTCCTTGCCTTCTAGCTTTGCCCTATTTTTTTGCTGTCTACCTCCCCTCCATGGGTACTTTGAAGACCTGATAAATCACAAGGCTTACTGAAACACTACTTGGAAAATATTGCGCTGATGGTTGTGGGTACCCAGACTGCAGGTTTTGGATAAAGGTGTAAAGTGACCACCTAAGTGAAAACCACAAGGATACACCCTGAACTCCCTGCCCCCCTATAAATCCTGACCCTGTTGCAGCTGGATATCACTGGTCTTCAGTGCTCCCTGATGGCACATCAGCTGAATAAAGCCTTTTAGTTCTATTTGTCCCTTAAATGGTTTCCTTCAACAATTGAATATATTCAAGTAATAAGGGGTGCTAAAAATGACAGCCATTTTTAAGTTGAGGGATGGGGTTGAGTCTTATACTGCTGCCAGTCTATGTTATATGCTTGAAATTTAAGTGCTCAGGTATAGACTGAATAGTGGATTTCCAAACTCACTTGGCCAGAGGGACACAAGTGACTTCTTTTCCCTTGGAGTACTATAATTGAGGAGAAGTCTAGAGCAGCTTGTGGATCTCTTTGTGGACAGTTGGAATGGCACTGGAGCAGCCAGTGGGGACTGTTATGAGGACATAAGCACTTTTAAGGCATCACAGCCAAGGCAAGAATCTAGTTTCTAGACTTGGCATGATGGGAGATGTATCAGTCTAGACATTGGGAACCCCATCAGAAGGCTCATTGTGTGGGGCAGCACAGCAAGATCAGATTACAGTGAGTGTGACCAGCTGCTCAGTCCTGAGGTGTAGGACCAGAACTTGCTCACTTCCTCCTTCCTGAGGTGAGAGGGGTTCTATCTAGGGACTGCAAGAGGGGAGGCTGGGTGTTACAAGGTATGTTTGTAGATTTGCCTGTGGTTAAGGGCAGTTGGGCCACCTGTGAAGGAAGAGAATGGATATATGGACTTGGACCCAGGCAGGACTCTGCTAACTTCCTGTACTTTCTACACAACTCAATATGAGTTGTGTAGGAATGCTTTAGTTGGTGCATATTTATCTTGGTAGAACTTGAAGATGAAAATTAGCATGGCTTAGGCTTAGGTCAGAATTAACAGAGAAAATCTGAATTCAGGGGAAACTTTACCTTCCTTATCTGTTGCTTCTGCCATAGGAGGAGTGACTGATGTTCTAATTCATGAAAATAAGGTGAGAGAGAGAGAGAGAGAGAGGAGAGAGAGAGAGCTTTCTCCATCACCAACATTCCCTCTCCACCCCTCTTCTCCCAACCATCCAACCACTTCCAACTAAATAGCTGTTTAGTGAGTGGATCTATGAGCAGGACTTGTGGCAGGTGCTGGGGGTGTCTGTCTTGAAATGACTTGAAATGCCATTGTTGCTTCAAAGCAGCTTTTAGTTTTAATAGGGAGATGCACACATAAGAAAAATTAAAATATACTACTTTTAATAGTTCAGGACTAAGATAAGTTGCAAACTTTGCATGATTAGTAGAGACGATCACTGCCCATGGATCCACAGGATGACCTAGTCATTGTGCACTGTGAAGAAGGACAGGCAGAAAGGATTGGTGCCAGAACTGAAGGCTCAATTATACTGAATGATAGGGATCCTCTCTGCCTTCCCACCCTTCTCCTTAATATAGCACATGCTTAAGCAATCACCATCCTCATACATTCCTCCTCCAGATGTCTCCAACCCCATCCCCAACCTGCCTCTAGACACAGCCCTGAGAGAGGAAGCCTCTCTTAGGACACCACACAGCCACATAATCATGAGCCTTCACCATACTTCAATTCTTAGATTCAGAGAAAGTGGATGGTTCCCTAAAAAGGCATATCATCATGTGAGATGTTAACTTAGTTTCTACCAAAGGAAAGAAAATTTTGGCTCTTTTAGTGGAGAAGGCCCCTTATACCAGGAGAGCACTCCTTTGGTGAAGATCTTCAACTTTACCTTGGAAATTTAGCTCTTCAACTTCCTGAAAGTTGGTGTAGAAAACATTTAAGTCTATACATGTATGTCTGTGTGTGTGTGTGTGTGTGTGTATTTATGTGTCTATTTGTGTGTATTTGTGTGTATTTGACAATTAAAGCCCTCCTGATTAACCTTAGTTGTAGACCTAAATTGAATACCTACTGTATGTAGAGGCTTATGTTAGACATACATAAATAAATCAGACATTTCCTGTTCTCCAGGGACTTATAACCAAGTAGGACAAGAGAACAGAGCATTAGATAATTAAAATGCAATGGAGAAAAGAGGAAGGAAAAGGATGAGAGAAAATTTCCATTAAGAAGTTTTGATTGATTTGACTATGTCTACTTATTGAATTAACCATTTTCTCATCCAATTTCCCCACCACGTTGTAACTATTGATTAAAGATCAATTATTTGTATTGGACGATCAGGAAAAATCCTGTGACAATCCACATACCTGGTAATACTTATACCTAGAAACTATCAGTTGGAACATCAAATAAGTATTTTCAAGCTGTTGAGATTTTATCTCATGGGATTGTAGGCCTAAGATTTTATTTTTCTATACATATTCACAAAAAAATTCCACAATAAATTCTTTGTACCCTTTAATTATATATATTGTGGTTTACTTTGATTTAGAAATAAGCATATCATATGGCATATGAAAAAAAATGAATTGTGTGTGTTCTTTTTTTCCATTCTGTGGTTTAATTTTATATCATAAAATCCAGGGAGTTTTTAAAATTACTCATACTCTTTGTCTCTTCAAATACTTCCTTTCAGAAAGGCATATTGGAATCTTGGTGGGAGGAAAAGAGTCACTATAGTTATTTATTTATTTTATTTTTTATTTATTTTGAGAGACAGAGAGTGAGTAGGTGAGGGGCAGAGAGAGAAAAGGAGGGAGAGAATCCCAAGCAGTTTCCACACTCTCAGAGCTGAGCCTGATGCTTGAATCCATGAACCATGAGATCATGACCTGAGTGGAAATCAAGAGTCTTAACCAACTGAGCCACCCAGGTGCCCCACACTGTAGTTATTTTTGATGCCCTCGCCCCCATCCACAAACATTGGTTTTAAACAGCCATGAAATTCAAATAATAGTTAAATGAATATTCCCATCCAAGTAACCAAAAAGGAAAGGACCATTTGGATATTTCTCTAAATATTAAGTGTTTCTTCAGTGTTCAACTTATCTTTTATCAACATTACCTTTAAATAAATGGTTATTCATTTCATTTGTTCATCCATACATCTATCCCTTCAAATATTTACTGAGTGCCTCTATGTATCAGATGCTCCTTGGAGCTTGGTACACAGATTGTAATGCAGCATTCTAGAAAATAGGTGTTTTTTTTTTTAGTTCATTTGTTTATTTATTTTAAGAGAGAGAGGGCATGAATGGGGGAGGAACAGAGGGAGAGAGTGAGAGAATCCCAAGCAGGCTCCCAACTGTCAGCGTAGAGCCCAACGTGTGGTTCAGTCTCACCAACTGTGAGATCATGACCTGAGCCGAAATCAAGAGTCAGATGCCTAACCAATTGGGCCACCCAGTTGCCCCATAAAATTGTTTTAAAAAGTAAAATATATTATATGTTAGATTCTGCTAATTTCTAAAAGAAAGATGAGGGAGAAAAAGAGGGGAGTGAGGTGAAAGTGTTTGCAGTGTCACTGGAGCATTTAACAAAGGCCTCCCAGAGAAAGTGACTTTTGAATGACAATCTGAAGTTGCTGAGGACAAGCCATGCACAGATCTGGCAATGAGCAGACAGAGAGGTGAGCATGGGGTGGGGGTCAAGGATGGTGAGGCTGAGAGGCAAGGAGGGAGGTCAGGCCAGCATGATGGTGTGAGGCTGCTCTGATGACTCTAGCTTGTAATCAGAGTGTGATGGGAAGCCATTGGACTGACACATTCACTGGATTACTCTCACTGCTGTGTTGAGAATTAAGTTGGGAGGGAAGGAGGAGCAGCAGTCAGATGGGTATGGATGCCAACTGGGATTATTCAGATGGGAAATAAGTGGGGCTTAAGCTAGGGTTGTAGCAGCGGAGGTGTCAAGAATTGGATCAATTTTATCCATATATCCCACTTCTGTGTACTGAAAGCAAGGACTCAGGCAAAGAAGTGCACACCCATGCTCATAGCAGCATTATCCATAATGGACAGAAGGGGGAAGCAACGAGTTTCTGTCGATAGGTGAATGGGAAAACAAAGTGTGATAATCTGTATAAATGGAATAGTATTCAGCCTTAAAAAGGGAGGGAGATTCTGACATATGCTCCGACATGGATGAACCTGAGGATGTGAACCTAGAGGAAATAAGCCAGCCACAAGAGGACAAATACTTTGTGAATCCACTCATATGAGCAGTCATTCACAGAGACAGAAAGTACAATGGTGGGGAGAGGGGAAGGGGACATTACCATTCAATGGGCCCAGAGTTCAGTTTTGTGACATAAGAAGGGTCCCATGGGTGGAGGGTGTCAAGGGCAGCACAGTAGCATGGATGTGCTTCATGCCACTGAACTATACACCTCAAAATGGTCAAGTTGGCAAATTTATGTTACTTGTATGTACCATGATCAAAACAGTTCACATTTTTTAAAATTAAGACTAGAATCTGGATGTATTTTGAAGATGGAGCCAACTGAGCTGGATGGGGTGGGTAGAGGATTGGAGGTTGGCTCTAATGTTGGAATCTGGGCAGCCTGGAGAGCAGAGCCCTTGGAGGAATGGTTCCAAATGGAAAGCAAAAAGCTTGGTTTTATAAATGCAGACATTTCAGTTATATCTCTCTTGCCTTTCTTCTTTTTGGGGAAGAAGGGAATATCCTAACCTTTTTTTTGGCATTTTATATTTATGACCCTCAAGTCCTCACACTGCCTCAACCTCCCATGGCAAGTATATGCAGTGGATTCTCTATTCATGCTAGTTATTCTATAAATCCCTCTAGCCCAAAACTGACTGAGCCACTACTGAACCACTGATCCTAAAAGAAAAATGTACATTTGTCTGAATACACATCTCACATAGATTATAATCCTCTTGGGATGCCTGGGTGGCTCAGTTGGTTAGGCATGGGACTCTTGATTTCAGCTCAGGTCATGATCTCATGGTCATGAGATTGTGCCCCTTGTCAGGCTCCACCCTAGGCATAGAGCCTGCTTAAGATTCTCTCTTTCCCCTTTCTCTGCCCCTCTGTGCCCTCAAAAAAGTTATCATCTTCTCAACAAACCATTCATACCAGTAGAGTGTGTTTTCTTTATATTATGAAAGAATGAGGTTTGGAAGCATTAAGTGACTTTTCTGAGGCTGCCCCACTAATAGGTGCCAGAGTTGGGGTTCAAACCTCATCAACCAGCCCCAATGCTGGAATTTGTTGGGCTATGCTGGCTAGTTCCTCCCATCTCCATCCTCTGGTCATCTCTGTTTGAAAGCTGAAACAAGAAGTCAGAGTGTCATCTGTTTAACCTCTTTTGAGAACATGCATGTGGACTGCTCTGTACACATCTGGAAATGATCACAAAGTATCACCAGTATTGATTCAGGAATTACAAATAAGTTTTAGTGAGTAGACAATTTTATAGATATGAATCCATGAACAATATCATATATCATGTCATATTGTATTATATATCATTATAAAGATACATGGAAATAGAGGTGGATGCATGGATGGATGGATGGATGGATGGATCGATAGATAGATATTCTATTTAGATACATCAAAGTCTACTGGGAAGTCAGTTTGAGCAATTGGATAGGAATCGCCACTCTCACCAGAGCCATTGGCTGCTCAGTGTTTATAAGGACTCTAGAGAATAAATGGCATTGTTAACAGAGGCTGTTAATGGAAGACAAAAACCAAGTTCTTCAGATGGATCCTTGAGTGTGCTCCTTAAGAATAAAGAAGATGCAATTACATGACTTCCAATATACCCTTCTGCATTTTCCTTTTTATCTAATTTATGAACTTAGCTAATTACCTATTCAATAGCCTCAATCACTCAATTTAAGAACAAAGCAGACAAAATATACTGAGCTCCACTGTGTCAACAGCTTTCTAAGAAGCAGTTCATGTAATGTCATATCTTCCATGTTTTCAAAAAAAAAAATTTTAATGAAGAATGGAGATAATTTTCAATTCAACTTTATGCCAAGCAAATATATATGATGATTAGTATATAAGGACGCATTTGACCTGTCAAAAAAGATGTGTATAAATAGCATCTGTAGAGAAGGCAGCTTGCCAGAATAATTTGAATATGCCTCAGAATGCTAAAAAAGAGAACTTATTCTGAAATATTAAATTATTTTGACTCTCCCATTCATAAGTTAGGTCTGTATTTTTGTCTAAAGCAAAGGATCATCATTATTAAAAATAACAATTGTAGTTTACATTTATTGAGCTGTTTGGTTGTTATTCATCTATATTAACTCTTTGACTTTTCCTATAAACTCTAAAATAGGTACAATTATTATTTTCAATCTACAGATTAGGGAGTGAAGTTTAAATAATAAGTATAGATTGAAAGGGGGCAAAATACAGGTTTCTCCTCCTGAACATGATCGAGGGGTACTTGATTCTTCCATATCAGTAGTTTCCCATATTCTTAGGCTCCAATATATTTGAGAATTATTGAGTCCACCTTTTCTAGATTTTTATGTTTTCTTTTCCTAACATCACATTTCTTCTATCTGTAAATTGTACATTTTGCTATTCTGTGTTACCTTATAAATCAAACAAGATCAGTCATGTTTTTATAAATAGATAAGGCTGCTGGGATAATGGGATTAAATAGGGAGAGCTCCTGCCCCGTGTCCTAGAGAAAAGTCACTTCTTCAAGTAGCAGGGGACCACATGTGTCAGGCAGGTAGCTATGTGGTTGCAGTGATTTGAAGGCCATGGACTTCATAAAGCTCTCTCCCACCCATCTGGCCAAAGCTGAAACTCCACTTTTATTTTATATATTTTTTAATGTTTATTATTTATTTAAAAAATTTTTTAACATTTATTTATTTTTGAGAGACAGAGAGAGACAGATCATGAGCGGGGGAGGAGCAGAGAGAGAGAGGGACACACAGAATCGGAAGCAGGCTCCAGGCTCTAAGCTGCCAGCACAGAGCCTGACGCAGGGCTCAAACCCACGAACTGTGAGATCATGACCTGAGCCAAAGGTGGACGCTCAACTGACTAAGCCACCCAGGAACCCCTATTATTTATTTTTGAGAGAGAGACAGAGTATGAGCAAGGGAGGGACAGAGAGAGAGTGAGACACAGAATCTGAAGCAGGCTCCAGGCTCTGTACTATCAGCACAGAGCCCAGTGTAGGGCTCGAACTCATGACTGTGAGATCATTACCTGAGCTGAAGTCAGATGCTCAACTGACTGAGTCACACAGGTGCCTCTGAAACTCGACCTTTAAAGTTCTTTTCTTTGAGTGTTGAAGATTTTTTAATTCCAAACATCCATATTAAAAGGCCAGTCCTGGTGGGAAGCAGCATACAGCTACTATTTAACACAGAGTTTGTCAGGTTGTCTGTTCAAAGTAAGGTAAGGACTGAGGCACCTGTGTGGCTCAGTTGGTTAAATGTCTGACTTCAGCTCAGGTCATGGTCTCTCAGTTTGTGAGTTTGATCCGTGAGTCAGCTCTGTGCTGACAGCTCAGAGCCTGGAGCCTGCTTCAGATTCTGTGTCTCCCTCTCTCTCTGCCCCTCCCCCACTCACACTCTGTCTCTCTGTCTCTCAGAAATGAATAAACATTAAAAAACAAAACAAAAAAACGAAACAAAAAAAAAAAAACAAAGTAAGGTAAGGACCTGCCCATAGGAGGTAGATGTCTACAAGCAGGCAAGAAGGATTAACAAACTAGAAGAACCCCCAAGATTATATTCACATACTCAATGGCTGGTTTGTGTGTGAATGATAGAGAGAGGGAAAGAGCACAATCTCATTTATAAAGTGATTCAAAGGAGATAGTGACAATTAGGACATTTTTGTTGTTCATACTTCACTTTTGAATCCTTCTTGGGCTCCGTCTCTCAAAAATTACCACCAATTGCTCCTGCTGCTTCCTGGGGCTTTTTGATTGACCAGGTAGCTGGGATAGCTCCATAGCAAAGGTTGCTAAAGATGCATTTGGACTCCCAGCAGATGTCTGAAAGAGCTGACAATCACTGTGTCCTCAGCTAATGCAGCTAAAAGGTCAATACCACAATTCTTTGACAGCTGTGGCCCTAATAGCACAATTGACAGTTCTTCGGAGAAATCACAGCAACTTGTGATCCTTAACCCTTAGGAAGGCATGAGAGATAGTCTGAAGAGGTACCACTGCAGGACAGAGAAGGGAAGATATGTGCATCTATGCTTTCCCACGCACCTATTGGGCAACAACCAACTATCTGAGTCTTAATTTATCCCATTGTTTAACATGATGCCACAGCCCAAAACTTCATGTTAGGAGTATAGTCTAGTTTAGGGATAATGGAGTCTGTAATCAGCAGTTGTGTTGTAGGAAAAAAAATAAATTTTTTGAAAACACTTTACGTAAAAGAAATCCCCTTCTATGTTATTAGTTGTTTATATCCATAGAGATCAATGGCACTGGTGTAGGACTCAAAGGAAAAAGCATGTTTCATGGTCTATGAATTTCCATTTGTACCACATCAATATCCAGACCAGGAAGAAGATATTTTGATTGTAAGTGGTTATTTAATATATTTTTAAAAATCACTTGAGTACAATTCAAATAATAGATTGTTTCAGAGTAGTTTTATTTCTGTTTTCTTAACATTTAATTCAACTCATACAAATAAAAGAAAAATAAGTTCAATCCTTTGGGTATTATCATAATAGTACTGATAACCTCTAAGGCTAAAATTAAGGTTGTAAGGGGCTGATTTTCTCAAAGCATGAAAATGTATCATCTATTCTCTGCCACGTAGAATACATCTAAACCTTCTTCCAGTAAGGCAGCTTTTTAAATATTAAGAATAAAGTACTCTGTCCCTTCTGAGTCTTCTCAGTAGGGTGACAATTTTCCAGTCCTTTCTTGGGTCAGACCTCCAACATGGCTGAAATTGTCTTTTAATTACTGAGAATAAATTTATTCCATAGCTTTAGGTTTTGTTTGTTTGGAAATAGCTTTGAAGATGCAAAGCCATTTGCTTCGTGATTCCATTTTCAAGGCTGTGCATACATACTATTTAAGTAGAGAAAGAATTGTTTTAGATAATATGTGTTCTTTGTTTAATTGACTGTTTGGTACCCTGCAGTCTATGCCCATAGGCAGTGGGATGAATTCAAAAGGCTAAGCATTTAAACATCCTGTACACTATCAGCACTGTAAGAAGGGGTATACAGGCTCTTCTTTAACTGGGACTACAACAAACCCTGATCTTAGTGGGGTCACCTTGACTTAAACTCACAAGGAAGAGATATTCCATAGTGCAAGTCTAATATTGGACATATAAGTATTCCTCATGTTATCTTTGGGAGGGGTAGCATGACAAAATGCAGTGGTTTTCAAACTCTGCTTCACAGACCCCACAATCCCTTACTTGGGGTAGCCTACGTGCTATCCTTAGTGTGTGATGGGAAACTGATGTTTGAACCCTCTAACCCCCATTTCAACAAGAGCAGCTATGCCTTGTCCATTTCACATGTTAGTCTCAAATTAAGGTTTTTTTTTTTAGAAACAGAATTCTTCTACTTTCCTTCCCTCACTCCCATTTTTCTATTAAAACCCCCAATGTAGTTATTAAGATCATTAGCTTTGAAATCAGAACCAGATTCTGGCTTTTCCAACTTGCTAATTCTGTAGGGTTTCGTTTTGTTTTGTTTTTGAGAGAGAGAGTGCAAGTGGGGGAGAGAGGCAGAGGGAGAGAGAGAGAAAGAAAGAGAGAATCTTAAGCAGACTCCACACTCAGTGCGGAGCCTGACACGGGGCTCCTTCCCATGACCCTGGGATAATAACCTGAGCATAAATCAAGAGTTAGACACTCAACTGACTGAGCTATCCAGTTACCTTGCTAGAACTGTGGTTTCAATGTCTTTAAACCATGGTTTTCTCATGTGTAAAATGGGTTAATAATGTCCATAAGGTGGTTTTAAGGATTAAATATGATAATAGTGATTCCTTCATTCTTCTAGAAAAGCTTTCTTCTCTCTGCTTCCCCGATACCACCTCTACCAGTTAGGGTTTGATCAGAGGAGTACAACCACCATGACTGATATAGAATAAGGAACTTAGTATAAGGGACTTAGGCATTATGGGAACTGGTAAGGCAGTCTAGGTATTGTTGTTTATTCTGTATCTAGTGTTGGGCCTGAAGTCAGCAGAGCTGACATTCAGGAAGGAAAAATGGTTGTGAGGCAGGGAAGAGTGAGGACAAACTACTTGAGAGGTAAAATTGGAACTGAACACTGTGTCTGAGTGTTGGTGCCCCAGGTTCAAGGATACGGGTGACCTTGAACCAGCTTCCCACACTCACATCGTGCCCAAGATTCAGCAACACCAAAGGTGGAGATCCACTGAGAGTAGGAGATGCCATGGACCTGGCTCCTACTAAGTGCATGAGAGCGAGATAGCAGATCATCAATGTTTTGACATCAGGAAGTACTAACTTCTCCTCTACTCTCTTCCCTTCACCTACACCGTCTCTATAGATGATCTAATCATTTCTGTGGCTTTAACTACCACTTACATTTGATGACTTCCTGAATTACCAGAATATTCCTTGCCTGACTTTTCTATGATTTATGTTAGTGTGCTGGAGCTGGAATGACACAGACATAAAAAGCATGCCGCTAGCACTCTACCCTTCACCAATGACAGACTTGGCTAACAGATGATGGCAATCTTTCTCTATCATCTGGATGGAGGGCTCATAATCTTTTCATAGCACTCTGGCAGCCACTACCAACCAATCAGAATTGATAGACAAGCTGCATTATATTTGCTATCCCTAGAAGAATAGGTAGAATTCATTGAGATGGAGCTTAATGGAGATAAACAGTAATATCTAAGTAATCAAATATAAAATTAGTGGAAATGAAGATTTGGCTTAGCAGAAACCTGTGTGGAAAAGACTTAGAATTGATTGCTAGTAGGTTCAATGTAGTTGCAGATTTCAGGGAATCATTGTTACCAGATACACTCTCTCTCTTTCTCTCTCTCTTTCTCAAAGCTTTAAATGTATTGTTAGAATTAATGGTGCACAAGGGATGTGACAATCCTTCTATACCTTGTATACTGATGAAACCACACTATAGACTTGGCCTTCAGTTTGAAGGTCATATCTTAAGAATGCCATCAACAAATAGGAAATGCCACTCAGAAGGTAATGATAGAGTTGTTGCAGGAGACTTGAACCTATCTTATAATGAAGAACATTGTCAAAGTGCCAATGGACTTTCGGCCTGGTAATCAGAACCTTAGGGGATGTGATAGCTTTCCGCAAGAAGGTGCTATATTTGGAGAGATGGTAATAAACTTGTGCACAAAGCAGAACTGAGGGCAGTGGTAGAATTCAGCCGTAGTTAGAAAAGAACACCTCCAAGTGCAAGCTGATACAAGCAATTCTGCTTGTAAAACCTTCATGTGTCCACCATGAGGTTTTGGACAATACCAATGGTTTCTCCAAAACTTTCACCTTGGGGAGCTTTACAAAATGTTCCACTCTAGATTTACTGAATCACAGTTACCTGGGATTTGTGTTAACAAATTGCACTTGATTCTCTAGTGGCCAATGTGAGGACCATTGGACTAGATGAGCCCTAAAGAACCTCATTTCTGGGACTCCATTCCTAGTCACCTGTCACAGGAGACAGTATGCATAGTGGTTAGGCATGAGTCTTGAACAGAATGCATGGGTTCAAAATCCAGCTGTGTCTCCAACCAGCTCTGATTTTGTGTAACTAAGACTCTGTACCTCAATTTCCTCATCTGTTAAATCAGGATGATAATGTCTGCTCATAGGGTGTTGCAAAGAGTTAATAAGAAAATGAGTAAAGTGGGCACAAACAGTGCTTATATATGGCATATGTAATGTGAGTATTAGCTACTATTTTTTATACTGGAAAATGACAGATCCATTTAGAGGACTGTTTGATTAATGCATGTGTAAGAAGTCGGGGAGAAAGAAATAATTCACAACCAAGTGCCTTATTGTTTTTACTTTTATATTATTAATCATCTTTCAAAATGGTCCCAGCTTTAGTACAGAACGTATGGAAATATTTCTTTGCATGTTGCAAGGTTATCAATGCATAAATAGGAAAATGAAGTTTACTTTCTAGAAATGTGAAACAGTAGAACGTGTAGGATATAAATGGGGAGGAACAGAAACTGCTAAACTCCAGTCTTGCTGAGGTTTTCATGTAGAATCACATCCATTAACTTTTCTTAACAAAATGAAATATGCAGATCTTGGATATACAATCTGATTAATTTTGGTAAATGAATATACCCTTTACTACCATTCCAATCAAGATATAGAACAGGTATTTTGCTCTGGAAATTTTTCTTGTATCCTTTTCTAGTCAACCCCTACTTCCCAAACACAACACCTTTCTGAATTCTGTTATTAGAGAATAATAGCTTTGCTCTTGTTGAGTTTTATATGAGTGAAATAATACAGTATATGCTCCTTCATATCTTTCTTTACCAACATGTTATGTTTTTCAGACTCATTAATGTTGAGCATAAATCAAGGGTTTTCTAAATTTTGTTTTTTCGTTTTGAAGTATTATTCCATTGTATAAATATATCATAATTTGCTATCACTTCATGTGTTAATGAACGTTTAGATTATTTTGAGATTTGGGCTATTAGAGATAAAGCTGCTATAAACATCCTTGTACAGACTTTTTTATATGAAGTTTTTGTGTCTCTGAGAAAAATATCTAGGAGTAGAATGTCTGAGTCTTAGAGTAAATATCTGATTAACTTGGAAGAAACTAACAGATTTTCCAAGTAGTTTTATCGTTTCTTCAATCTCCTCCAGAATGTATGAGAATTCCAGTTGTTCCAAATGGTCATTTATATTTGGTATTTTTGTTTTATTTGATGTTAGCATTTGTAGTGGGCTTGAGATAGTATTTAGTTGTTCTTTTGATTTTTATTTCCCTGGTGACAAATGATGTTGAGCACCTTTTCATGTGCTTATTGATCATTTTTATATCATTTTTATGACTAATCTGATCAAGTATTTTGTCCTTTGAAAAATTGGGCTGTTTATCTTTTTGTTATTGACATGTACGTAGGAGTTAATTACATCTTCTGGACACAAGTGCTGTATCAGATGTAAATATTATAAATATTTCTTTTTCTTAGGATGTGGCTTACCTTTTTATTTTCTTAACAGTGTCTTTTTATAGGCAGAAGTTTTAGTTTTTATAAACTCCAATTAAAAAAAAACAAAAAAACCCTCCAATTTATCGTTTTTTTAATGTTTAATTTGTTTTGTCCCCTAAGAAATCTGTACCTATGCCAAGTTCATGAAGATATTCTCCTATATTTTCCTAGAAGTTTTATAGTTTTAGCTTTTACATTTAAATTTATAATTAATCTTAATTTTAATGTGTGCCCTGAGGCAGAGGTTGATGTTCATTTTTTGTTTCATACATTTATCCAGTTGTTCTAGCACCATTTGTTGAAAAAGCTTTCTTTCCCCCTTTGAATTGCCTTGACACCTTTATTGAAAATCAATGAAAGTGGTCAAAAGGTACAAACTTACAGTTATAAAATAAATAAGTACTAGGGATGTAATGTACAACATGATGACTATAGTTAACATTGCTGTTTGGTATATTTGAAAATGGCTAAAAGGGTAGATCTTAAGTTCTCATAGAAAGGAAAATACATTTTTTCTTAAAAAAAGTTTTTTAAATCTATATGAGATGGGGATGTTAGTTAAACTTACTGTGGTAATCATTTCATAATATATGTATGTCAATTCATTATGGGGTATACGTTAAACTTATGCAGTGCTGTATGTCAATTATATTTCAATAAAACTGGAAAGAATCAATTGACCCTAGGTGTGTACATCCAGTTCTGGACTCTCTATTGTGTTCCGCTCACACAATTTATCCATCCGTATGCTAATGGAACACTGTTATGATTAGATCAACTTTTGTAGTAAATCTTGAAATCCTTAAGTGAGAGTCCTTAAAATTTTCTTTTTTCAAATTATTTTGGCCATTTTAACTACTTAGACTTCCACACAAATTTTATTTTTTTACATGAATATTTATTTATTTAAATTCTAGTTAACATACATACACTGCAATATTGGTTTCAGGAGTAGGGTTCAGTGCTTCATCACTTATATATGATGCCCAGTGCTCATCACAACAAGTGCCCTCCTTAATATTCATCACCCATCTAACCCATTTCCCACACCTCCCTCCATCAACCCTCAGTTTGTTCTTTTTCACTAAGAGTCTCTTATGCTTTGTTTACCTCTCTTCTCTTCCCCTGCCTCTTCTCTTCCCCCATCCCTTCCCATGTGTTCATCTGTTTTGCTTGTTAAATTCCACATATGAGTGAAATCATATATTTGTCTTTTTCTGTTTGACTTATTTTGCATAGCAGAATGCATTCTGGCACTATCCACATCATTCCAAATGGCAAGATTTCATTCTTTTTGATGGCTGAATAATATCCTGTTGTATATATAAATACTGCATCTTCTTTATCCATTCATTAGTTGATGGACACTAGGGTTCTTTCTGTAGTTTGGCTATTATTGATAATGTTGCTATAAACATCAGGGAGCATGTATCCCTTCGAAACTGTATTTTTGTATCCTTTGGGTAAATACCTAGCAACGTAATTGCTGGATCATTGGATAGTTCTACTTTTAATTTTTAAAGAACCTCCATACTGTTCTCCAACATGGCTGCACCAGTTTGCATTCCCCCCAGTAGTGCAAGAGGGGTCCCCTTTCTCTGCATCCTTGCCAACACATGTTGTTTCTTGTGTTATTAATTTTAGCTACTCTGACAGGTGTGAGGTGGTATCCCATCATGGTTTTGATTTGTATTTCCCTGATGATGAGTGATGTTGAGCATCTTTTCATGTGTCTGTTAGCCATCTGGATGTCTTTTTTGGAAAAGTATCTGTTCGTGTCTTTTGCCCATTTCTTTACTGGATTATTTGTTTTTTTGGGGTTTTGGGTTTGATAAGTTCTTTATAGATTTTGAGTACTAACCCTCTATCAGATATGTCATTTGCAAATATATTCTCTCATTCCATAGGCTGCCTTTCAGGGTTTTTTTTTTTTTTTTTTTTTTGGTTGTTTCCTTCCCTGTGCAGAAGCTTTTTATCTTGATGAAGTCCCAGTAGTTCATTTTTGCTTTTGTTTCCCTTCCCTCCAGAGACTGTCTAGTAAGAAGTGGCTATGGCTGAGGTCAAAGAGGTTGCTGCCTGCATTCTCTAGGATTTTGATGGTTTCCTTCTCACATTTAGGTCTTTTGTCCATTTTTAATTTATTTTTGTGTATGGTATAAGAAAGTGGTCTGGTTTCATTCTGCATGTTGCTGTCCAGTTTTCCTAAAAACATCTGTTGGAGAAGACTCTTTTTCCATTGGATATTCTTTTCTCCTTTGTCGAAGATGAGTTGACCATATAGGTGTAGGCCCATTCCTGGGTTTTCTATTCTGTTCCACTGATCTATGTGTCTGTTTTTGTGCCAGTACCATAGTGTCTTGATGACTACAGCTTTGTAATACAGCTTATAATCTGGAATCTTGATGCGTCCAGTTTTGCTTTTCTTTTTCAAGATTGCTTTGGCTATTCGGGGTATTTTGTGGCTCCACACAAATTTTAGGATTTGTTCTAACTCCATAAAAAATGCTGGTGGCATTTTGATAGGGATTGCACTATATATCCACACAAATTTTAGAATCCACTTGTCTATTTCTGTAAAGAGCCTGTTGGAATTCTGATCAAGTTTGCACTGAATCTATGGGAGAACTGATATCTTAACAGTAACGATTCTCTTAGTTTATGAATATGGTATATTCTGTCCCAATTTAGGTAGTTCTTAATTTCTCTCAACAATGTTTTGTAGTTTTTAGTCTTGTACAGCTTTTGTTAAATTTCTTCCTAAGTGTTTTAAAATATTTTTGATACTATTACAATGGTATTTTTAATTTTTATTTCCAGATGGCTTTGTGTATTGTGACCTTTCTAAACTCACTTATTCTAGTAGTTATTTTGTTCGTCCCTTAAGATCCTCTGTATAAACAATCATATCTTCTATGAATAAGGACAATTTTACTTCTTCATTTCCAATCTGTAAGCCTTTCATTTGTCTTTTTTCACCACATTGTCTAGAATGTCTGGTGCAAGGTCATATACAAATGACAAGAGCAGCATTCTTGGCTTTTTTTCTGATTTTAAGAAACTGTTCAATAATTCACCATTTAATATAATATTCACTGTAGGTTTTTGATAGATGCTCTTTATGAAATTAAAAAGTTATTTTCTACTGTGCTGAGAATTTTGATCACTAATGGATATTAAAATTGTCAAGTGCTTATTTCTGTATCTATTAGGACTATATTATTTTCTCATTTTATTTGTTAATATACCAAATTATATTATTTGATTAAAAAATTTTTTTTATTTATTATTGAGACAGAAACAGAGCATGAGTGGGGGAGGGTCAGAGAGAGAGGGAGACACAGAATCTGAAGCAGGCTCTAGGCTCTGAACTGTCAGCACAGAGCCTGATGCGGGGCTCGAACCCACGAACTGTGAGATCATGACCTGAGGCGAAGTCAGCCGCTTAACCAACTGAGCCACCCACGTGCCCCTATTATTTGATTTTTAAATGTTAAACTACTCTTACTTCCTGGAATAAACAGATTTGGTTATGATGGAACTGATATATGTATGTATGTACACATACATACACACATGTCTATATCTGTTATATGTTTCTGATTTGCTAATTTTTAACAGATTTTTGGGGTCATATTCATGACAAATATTGGTTTGCCATTTTATTGTCTTTTAGAGTATGTCAACTTTTTTATTAGTGTTATGTTGGTTCAAAACAAGTATGGAAGTATTTCCTCTTCCTCCTCTGTTTACTAAAATAGTTTGTGTAAGTTGATATTATGCAATCCTTTGATGTTCGATAGAATTCTCCAAGGAACTCTGGGTCTAGAGCTTTCTTTGTGGGAACATTTTGGACAAGAAATTCAATTTCATTAATAGATAAAGGGTATCTTTATTTTCTATTTCATCGTGTGTTAGTTTGGGTAAGTTGAATTTTTAAAGACATTTGTCTATTTCATATACTTTGTCAGATTTATTGGCATAAAATTGTTCATGATATTCTTTATTATCCTTATAAAAGCCTATAGGATCTGTGTTAATAACAATTGTTTTATCTTTATAATTTAAGTTTCTTTTTCTAAGCCTCCATTAGATTTTTTTGAGCTAATTTGTACATTAATCCTTTCTAAAAAGAAGATTCGGGTTTTCTTTTTATTTTTTGTTTCTATTTTCTTGATTTCTTCTCTATATTATTTCTTTTCTTATACTTGTTTTTAGTTTAATTTTTTTGTCTTTTTCTAGTTTCATAGGACTTCAACTTTGACCATTGACTTTGAGCCTCTCTTCCATTCTGATATAAAGCTATGCATTTCCCTCTAAAAACTGATTAACTGATTAATTATTACTTAATTATTAATTATAAATATCTACATATAATTATTAATTATAAATATCTATAAATATAAATTCATACAAAATCATTAATAGTTTTGTTTAGATCTTTTAAATTAACTACTGATTTTTTTTGTTTTATTGCTGTATCAACTACTGAGAAAGGAGAGTTAACATCTCTTATTATCATAGACTTGTCTATTTCTCCCTGTAGTTCTACCAGTTCTTGTCTCATGTATCCATAAGCTGTATCATTAGCTAAACTGCACTTAGAATTGTTAGGTCCTCCCAGTGGATTTCTCCCTTTGTCATTATAAAACATCCTTTTTATAGCTAGTAATATTTCTTGTCTTGAAATCTATTTTGCCTAATATTAACATAGGCACCTCCACTTCATATGCTTACTGCTTGCATGATATGTATTTTTCTTTCTCTTTACTTTCAACGTGTAAGTGCACAAAGTATACCTCTAGAAGATAATATATATTTAGATCTTGGTTTTTATTTAGACTGACAATTTCTGCCTTTTAAATATTTGGTCCATTTACATATAATATAATTAGTGTTATAGTTGAATTTAGCTATACCATTTGCTATTTATTTTCAATATTTTCCATTTGTTTTCTTTTTACCTACTCTTTTTCCTGCCTTCTGGATTAATCAAATATTTTTTATTATCCTACTTAATTTTTTCTATAGGCTCTTTAGCTTTATATCTTTGCATTTGTTTCTAGGGGATTTTAATATGCATCCTTAAAGGACTACTATGTATTTAGAACTAATATTTACCATTTTATGTAAAATATGATATTTTAACAGTAATGTTCTACTCCTATACATTCTTGTGCTATTGTTTTCATGTATCTTACACATATATACATTATAAACACCACAACAGACAATACATTACAGGGTTTTATTTTATTGTTTTCTGTCTTGAAATAAATTTAGATGAATAAAAAACAGAGTTACCCACATATTATTCATTTATGGTATTCTTCATTTTTTCCTGTAGATCTGAATTTACATCTGGTGCCATTTGCCTTCCACCTGAAGAACCTTATAAGCATTTCTGTAATGTAGGTCTGCTGGAAATCTACTCTCTTGGTTTTTGTTCATTGAAAATGTTCTTATTCCACTTTCAGTTTTGAAGGATTTTTTTTTTTTTACAGAATATAAAATTCTGGTTTGGCAGGTGCTTTGTTTTGTTTGTTTGTTTGTTTGTTTCTTTTTGAATAATCCTAGCCAATTTCCATTCCAAGTCCTCTCTGCCTGGTGTTCATTCTCCTTCTTGGCAACTCTTTAATCAGTTTTTCACATCACAGCCTGAATCTCATCCCTCTGGTTTCATTTCACACTTCTCAGAGAACTCTGTTGACCATTCTGTCCAAAATCACTCTTCTTCCCTGTTTCTCTCTCATTATCCTATATATTTCCTGCATGACACCTTCAAACTCTTTAATTGTGTTTTATTCATTTACTTGTTTCTTGTCTTTAAACCTGACTAGCTCCATCAAAAAATTATTTTGTCTCTTTTATTCTCTCCTACAATCTTGGCATTCAGCAAAATTACCTGGCATTGTAATGAAGGTGCAATGATGTTTCTCTAATATAAATGGATACAACTGAAGTTGCAGGGGCATCTAGAGTCTGGCTTTGCTAGACTTGAAAAGACACGTTGAGTAGTCCCATACTGCTAAACACTCCAGGACCATCTGTTTTACACACTGTGCTAGGAATATAAATACAAAAGTGATGCATCTTCAGGAAGCCTTTCCAGACTCTCTGAGTTAGAAACCATCTCCTCCTCTATTCACATCCATTCCACTCATCCTGACTGTGGTACTTTTTATGATCTACCTTGCACTGTTGCTATTTGTATACATATCTTCTCTCTCCAACTGACTGTCAGCTCCTTGCAGCAGTGATTATAGTTTCCAACACATATTGGCAACCCTGCAGAAATAACTTTTAGGTATGCAAAGGTTTCAGGATACTCTTAATATGGTATTGTACTGAAAATGAATGGAATAAGAAAGTTAGCATTTTTGTTTAATAAAATTCTCTAGTTCTCTGAGGAAAAAGAAGCTGTATAATTCCGAACTAATTAGGATTTCAACTGAGCATTAATAAAGCCCTAACTTCCCACCAAGGACACTGTGTCATGTGTGGGGGAGGACTCCTCTGCCCCTTTTCTGCCTTGGTTCTCGTTTATACCCAGTGCCTCTCTAGTTTATGCTTCCTAGAGTTTACACTGTAATAAAGTACCAGCTCTTTCCTGCCCACGCCTCTGTTGGGCTGCAGAGCATGAGAATTGTAATGGAAATCACAGATCAGAATATTTTTTGGATTTGTTGGTGATCTTAAAAACGCCCATTTTTAAACATAAATATTTATGCTTGTTGCCAAGCTGAACCTCAATTTGTTATGAGGAGAACTTTGATTAGTCTGTAGTCTGAAGAGGACCCGTATAAATAGTAGTTACCATTTATCATGACAGCCTTGATGGAAAACTCAGGAGAGAGGAAAGCCTGACACTGGTTTTCATATTCTGATTCCATACATAAAAGAAAGAATGGATCAACCTTGGATAAGTATTCAAACAGCTCACATGCTGGTTGTGATAACTTATAGTCTCTGGGTTTAGGAACTACAGTCATCTTTCTGAGTCATGCACACCTGTGAAATGGAAAGGTGATGTAAGTACAGCTCTTCTTTAGGGAAACTTTATTTATTTGTTTGTTCATTTGTTTGTTTATTTAAGACACAGTATTGTTCTAACAAATTCAATTTACCAAAGGGATTGTGAATAATAATGGGCCAGTACTTTTTAAAGTGTGTGTGTGTTTGTGCATGTGTATGGTGGGGGTTGAGTTACAGCTCTGAAACTTCTTATAGATTCCTAGGCCCAATCCAAAGATTATAGAGTCAGAATCTCTGGAATCTGTCTGGGAATCTGCATTTTGGCACAATCGCTGGAGGATGCAACCACACTCAGAAGTTTGGGAGTCATTGCTTGAGGTAATAGAGTCCACAGTTGTCTATTGCCTCTCTGAACTATCAGCCTGTACTTGGAAAGCTTTTATTCCCTTAGATTGCTTCCCAGGAAGATCCTAGAGATCTGTGGTTTTGTTGTTTTTTCCCATAACTGAACTGACTCTTACCTGAATCACAGTTAGGTAAATCAGTGTCCAATTACGTAATTGAAACTGAAACAAAAACAATTTAGTCCTTACACTGGCCAGTCCGGCTTATCATATGACACGACAAATAGGTTTCCCTGAAACACGCATGGGGACCCTAAGAATTTGAAAGTCTCCAGGAAGTTCTGTTGTTTGTCACATTACTGATGATATTGTAATATTCTGTTGGCAGGGCTCAAAAGATATAATCAGAGAGTATCTTATTCCTGCCCTCTGCTGCTTTTTCAAACCATCTCTGTGGGGTTAATGCTTCCCTACTCCTTGGATAAAAAGTAGGATAAGTTTCATGAATTTTTACTCACTTTTAAGTGGAAAAAGTTATTTACTCTCATTCATACATAGAAGTTCTATGCCATTAATTGATATATCCAGGATAGAAAAATAATTTAAAAAATTTTTAATGTTTATTTATTTGCGAGAGAGAGAGACAGAGTGTGAGTGGGGAAGAGCAGAGAGGGAATGAGACACAGAATCCAAAGTAGGCTCCAAGCTCTGAGATGTCAGCACAGAGCCCAAGGCAGGGCTTGAACTCATGAACCACGAGATCATGACCTGAACCAACGTAAGATGCTTAATGAACTGAGCCACCCAGGTGCCCCTAGAAAAATAATTTTTGAATATCTACAAACTTTTGGGCACCTGAGTGGCTCAGTCAGTTAAATGTCTGGCTCTTGGTTTCAGCTCAAGTCATGATCTCACAGTTCATGAGTTTGGGCCCCGCATCAGGCTCCACGCTGGCAGTGCAGAGCCTGCTTCAGATTCTCTCTCTCTCTGTCTCTCTCTCTCCTCCTCCTCCTCCTCCCCCTTGCTCATTTTCACTCTCAATCTCAAAATAAATAAACTTCAAAATAAATAAATGAATAAATAAATAGCTCCAAACTTTATTAAAAGTTAGCTCCCTTCCCCCCCCCCACCCCCCTCAGCTCATATTTGCTTGGGTTGCCTATTTGCTGTGAAAAAAGACAGTTGAGTAGGGTCCTCTCTTTTTCTCTGCTCGGGGCGTTTTCTTTTATCCCTTTAGCTCAGAAGGCTGCCTCAGGTTCCTCAAGGGCTGAGGGATGCAGGATGTCAGGTCAGGAGGGGAAAGGGATAAGAGTTGACTTGATAGATAGATATGCATACAAGTCTGGTATAGATGCTGCCAGATCTGGCAGAGGCTGCAAACAGACTCTTCGTTTCATGAGGAGATTTCATAGCTTTCTCAGGAACTCAGCATTGCTTGATATGGGCTAAGTATCTCCTCTGGGATCACTTTAAGCCCCAGGATAGCAAGCTGATCACTCTTAACATTTTTCTGATGAGGTCTTATTGCCTCCAACTCAAATATTCAAGACATCACCAAACTAGCCCTGCTGATACCCAGTACAAACATAGTCTGTGGAAACTGTAACATACCTTTTACTCTGACAAGCAGTGAGAATACAGGCCATGCTCAAAATTGCCACCTTTCTTGCTTTGCCATCAAGGTGGCTAACCAGCCACAGACTCTAGCATTTTGGATCTTGCAGGTGGTATAGTCTAGCAAATGGCTTCGTGAGTGCAAGGAGGCACTTCTTAAGCTCTCTAGGGAGTTCCATTGCATTCTTTTCCCATAAGTTTGAGGAGACAGAGAAGGACACCCCCAATTCACATGGATGAGGGTAAGTAAAACTCACAGTTTAATATGTCTCCTTTAGGAAATCCTCTACCTATCTCTTTCTTTCTTCTCCACTGTCTTTTTGAGACTGGTGGTGGCTGGGCAGCTGGAGATTGGAAACTGGTTCTTGACTATTTTCTTTGGATGTTTTGAACTGGGGTTCTCATACATCACTTTATTCATATGGGTGTAGGGCTGCAATTTCGGGCTTCATCTGGGACATTGGCAAAAAAAGAGTCCCATTTTAACATCTCTTTGAAATCATAATAATAGTTAACTTATGTTGATCACTTGTTATGTACCAGACACTCTTTCATACATGCTTTATCTCACTCCATCCTTCCCAAAATCCTTTAAGGAAACAGAAATCCAGAGAAGTCAAATAATTTGTGTAATCTCACCAGATTGCAGATTACAATAGTCTGCTGACATTTTGAATTATTTTCCTTACAGAATAATGGGAATGATTTTGTCTCCTAGAAAGAAAATGGCATGCATTCATCAGAAAAAAAAAATATTTACAGCTGTTTATAATTCTTGCTTTTATGATAGTAAGACATAGAATTTTGGAGAAAATTAATAACAACTTTGTGATGTGAATGGCTCTGTCTTCATGTGGAGGCCAGGAAGAAATTATGTGACTTCCTCTAGATCATATAACCAGGAATAATTGTAACCACAATTTAAATCCAAAATTTATGCCTTCATAAGTTTATGAAACACACCATCAACTTTACTTTTCTCTCTACTCTGATAGGACATATAACAGAAGGAATATCTTTAATGTGGATCTCTGAGCTGCGGCAAATGTTTAAAGATTTTTGGTTAAAGCTACTTTCTAACGTGTTTGACTCTAGATGAATCAATATTATAAAGAAATCAAGGTTTTTACTAAAATCCTTGAAGGCAAAGAGCATCTTATTCATCTTGGAATCCCTAGAGTCCAGTCCAAAGTTGATAATTTATTAATGAATGAATTGAATGAATTAAATTAATAAACAAATTAATGAATAACTTTCTTTTAAACTCTTTAGTGGAATGTAAACTTTTATGTGAATTAGATTATTATCCTTCTCTTGGTATTTACATTTTATAAGATGATCCTGGAAGAACTCAAATGGATGAGGCCTAAAGCTGAATTTCTGATTCTGCCATTGGAATAGGTTTGAAAGAGTAAGTGAGACAGATTTTTTTTCTCTGGAGTCTCAAATTTCATTGAAGAGAGGACAGGTTACCATGTCTCTATGCCTTAAGGAAAAAGTAGAATGTGTCTTTTGTTTGTGTTACAAAATGTCCAGAAACACTGTATCTCAAAGAAGCATGTTCTAATAATTTTAGTCATCCAGAAAGAGAGCAGCCTGCTTCTAACTTCTGCTAAGGGATGTGTTGGCTGGGCTCTGGAAGGAGAATTGAAATGTTGGTGGGGTAGACCAGATGGCCTCTAATACTCTGTCCTGAACTTTTAGAGATTCCAGGATGCATTCAGGTAGCTGATGGCAAGGACACAGCTAATCAAATCTGTCTGTTGTCCACAGGTCTGAGGCGCAATTACAGATGTACCATCTGCAGTGTCTCTCTAAACTCCATAGAACAGTATCATGCCCATCTGAAAGGATCTAAACACCAGACCAAGTAGGTACTTTTCATGCTTTCAACCTTCGGGCCTTTTGTATATAATTTATAAAATGGTGAAAAAAGGCTAAACATTTTACTTATTTCAAAATATGTCAATAGAAATGGCATCTCTTTATCTCCAAATTTCCCTTGATATTTATGTTGAAGCCTCTAGGGTCGACCTAGCACAACTTAAAGAATGGCTTCTTCATTTTTGGAACAAGTAATAACAGGCTTTATTGTTTGCTTGTTTTCATTCTTTAGTTTTTTCAAGAACATATTCAGCATATTTTCACAAATTTCAGGAAACTTTTAGAGATATACTATGTGTTTCTAAATAAACAATTTTATCTGTGTTTGAAGGATGTGCCATACTTTGGTGTTGTGAAGTCAAATTCTATGATTTTCTTCTACCACTTAACATTTCTAGATGAATATTGTTGATTAGTATAGAAACCCAACAAATCCCCTGGTATATCAAGTTATTCACATGCATAGCTCTTTTCCAATTAAATGGAAGTTCATTCCATTCCCCCCCCCCCAATTCTCATAATTTCAAACCAGAAAAGTCTATCAGGCATAATTTCACCTACAAATTTCACAGTATAAATATACTGTGCATCTTTTAAAAAAACAGTGACGTTAGCTTTGTAGGTTTTTTTTTTTTTAAACTTTATAGTTTATTGTCAGGTTGGTTTCCATATAACACCCAGTGCTCTTCCCCACAAGTGACCTCCACCAAGACCATCACCCCCCATTACCTTTCCCCCTTCCCCTTCCCCCCTCAGTTTGTTTTCAGTATTCAGGAGTCTCTCGTGTTTTGTCTCCCTCCCTCTCCCTAACTCTTTTTCTCCTTCCCCTCCCCATGGTCCTCTGTTGGGTTTCTCCTGTTAGACCTATGAGTGCAAACATATGGTATCTGTCCTTCTCCACCTGACTTATTTCGCTTAGCATGACACCCTCGAGGTCCATCCACTTTGCTACGAATGGCCAGATTTCATTCTTTCTCATTGCCATGTAGTATTCCATTGTATAGATGAACCACATCT
>CM053567.1:34807463-34864673 GCA_028646485.1 Cryptoprocta ferox | reverse complement strand
CCACCTATTAAAGAGGCTATCTTTTTGCCATTGGATACTCTTTCCTCCTTTGTCAAAGATTAATTGGCCATACATTTGTGAGTCCAGTTCTGGACTCTCTAATCTATTCCACTGGTCTATGTGTCTGTTTTTGTGCCAGTAGCTTTGTAGGTATTTTTAAAGTACCTGCTAGGACTGCTAATAAAATCTAACAAAATAGGAAAAAATACCAAAGAATATCTCAAAAATATGTGAGTGTAATTGTTTTAATTTCTCTCATATTCATTAGCAGAATCATTTAACAGATTTGACTGTATCAAGGCCTCATGAATAATGAATGACTCATTCAACAAACATTTATTGAGAGCCCACTATATGTCAGACTCTAAAGTGTGCCCTGGGGAAGAAAAGATGAATCAAATTAGATCTTCTTCTTGTGGAGCTCTTTGCCAGGCTGAGGAAACAGCCATGTGAACACAGGGAATATTCTCTAACACCAGAATGTGTAGACCCAGAGCTTTGGGTACCCAGGAGGGAGCAACCAAGACAAGTTTGACAGGGACATCAGTGTAGAACCTGGACACACAAATGAGGTTGTGGTCTGATTTTGCTCACCATCGTAATAACCCCGCTGCCCAGCATAGCACTTGACACATACAAAGAGCTTCATAAACATTTTTGATTGAATGAATGTGTGACTTGAAAAGATGAGTGACAATTTTCCAGGCAGGGACATGAGGAAAGTACATTGATGGCAAGGACATTTTTTTTTTTTTTTTGCAAAGGTATAAAGATGTACGTCACAGGGGTCTGGCGTAGGTGAGGAAATGTAAGCCTAGAGTTAGTTATGGACTCTTGGTCTTTCCTCAATTGGTGCTGTCTCATGAGTCAAAGCCGCTTTCATGACTTGTTTACTCTGATCCACTGCAGAGGGTTTTGTCGAGGTAATTCTTCAAAAAGATGTTCTCTGATTTGTGATGGAGTATCTAGGGCACTTGTATTGATTACTGGACACCTCCATCCCCTCCCCTAACAGTTTACTCAGTGTGTCTCTAACTAATATTTTGTGACAGGCACCGAATGTGGTCTCATCAACATGCCATCTGATGGACACAAAGACACATTACAAGCAGCTGCAACAATAAATGATAATCTTTTAGAGGCATGCATTTATTGCTCTTAACAAATAAAAAATGGTAGACAATAGTGACTTTAAGTGGCACTACTTAGGTAAAGAAATAATTCAAATAATATCTCCATCTCCAGGGAAATATTTATCTCTCTTTGTGTACCTATGCAACTTCATGTGCCGGAATGTGTGCTAGGCATTTCCACACCCATCATCTCATTTAATCCTCTTAACTATCTTCAGATAAATGTCATTAACCCATTATTTTACACAAGAAAGTAAAGGCTCAGAGAGACCAAATGACCTACCAAGCATCACCTTGCCAACAAATGGCAGAACCAGGACTGAACCTAGCAGTGTCTGACTCATGATTCTACATCTCCCATCTCACTGAGCTACCACAGTGAGGACTGTAATAGGATGAACTTTGAAAAAGAGAGCATTTCTTTCCCAGTTGCTTTACTAAATAAATGTGACTCCAAAGGTGTACATCTCCAACCATGCTTCCTTTCCAGGAACCAAGACACTTGTCTCTACTTCAGAAGCACAAGGTTGTTCTCCTTCTAAAGAGTGAAATGAGGGAAACATGAGGGGAATAATTGCAAAAGCCCTGTCCTACATGACTGTTTCATCTGCCCTTTTACCTAATTTGGATATCACGTGTGTGCATATGTGTGTGTGTATGTGTGTGTTTACAAGAAGATTATTCCATAATTTTTTTGTAATCCCCTTCTCAGGTTTGGTATCAAGTTTATGCTGACATTAAACAAGGTGGGAGGTCTGCTCTCTGTTGCTAATCTCTGAATGAGTTTGTGGTGAAATGTTGTCACTTCTTACTTAAATATTAGGAAGAATTCATTAGGGAAGCCATCTGGGCCTGGAGATTATACTGTGGGAATATTCTTATTGAAAATTTAATTTCTTCAATGGAGCCCTGTTCATATTTTCTATTTCTTCTTGTATCAGTTTTAATAAGTTATTTTTCAATGAATTTGCCCATTTTATCTACATTTTTAAATGTATTGGCATAAAGTTGTTCATGGTATCCCCTGATTTTATTTTTAATATCTGTGGGATATGTTTCATTCCTAATATTGTTTATGTGTCTCTTCTTTTTTTCTTAAATTTTTTGTTAATTTTGTTAAAAGTTTATCAGTCTTTGAGCCTTTTTGAGGAAGGAATGTTGGGATTTGTTTATTTTTTCTGGGCACAGCTCTTTTCTGCCATTAAGAAAATGCTTTTCTTTCTACTCCCTGTGTATTTAATTTTTCCTTTCCCTCCAGCTTCTTCATAGGAAAGTATAGATTATCCATTTTCAAGTATTTCCTTTTCTTCTAATATATGCATTTAAGGCTCTCAATATTCCTCAACAAAGGATATAGCTACATTACACAAGTTGTTTTTTGTATCCTAGAGGTTTTAATATGTAATATTTTCATTATTATTTATTTCAACTTATTTTCTGATTTTTACTGTGATTTATTCTTTTACTTATGGTGATTTATAAGTGCCTTGCTGAAAATCTAATATGTGGGGGATTTTTCTGTTTATATTTTGGGGGATTAATTTGTACTGGATTTCACTGGGGTCAGAGAACATATTCCAAATGATTTCAGTCTCCTGAAATGTAGATAAACTTACTCTGTGCCTCAGGCAAATGTTCAATTTTGATAAAACTCCATGTTCCCTTGGAAAAAATGTATCTTTTTCAGT
Organism: Cryptoprocta ferox; assembly: GCA_028646485.1. NCBI lineage: Eukaryota > Metazoa > Chordata > Mammalia > Carnivora > Eupleridae > Cryptoprocta > Cryptoprocta ferox. The sequence continues at coordinate 34,861,852 of CM053567.1, read as the reverse complement.
AATTGGGTAAGTGGTTCTGTATATCAATTAGGTAAAGTTTTTTAATCTTGTTTTTTCATCAAGTTTTTAAGTCTTATATGTTACTGATTTTTTTGTCTGTTTATTATATCCATGAGAAATAGAGGTACTTAAAAAACTTATGACTATAAATATGGATTTTTCTGTGTGTCCTTTTAATTCTACTTCTTTGCTTTATATATTTAAAGGTATACTATTAGATGCTTACAAATTTAAGATTTTTAAAAAATATTCCTATGGAATTGGCTCTTTTGTCATCATGAAATGTCCTCTGACTAGTAATACTGTTCTTAAAGTACATTGACCTCAGCCACCCCAATTCTTCAAATCTTCCAAAGTTTTTCCTTTAAATTTTATCCAGCTTTTGTTTTGTTCTCAGGTGGAAGGTTAGTATGATACCAATTACTCTATCAGAGCTGAAATTGGAAGTCAGCCAAATGGTTCTTAACGACTCTAATCTGACCAATTAAATCAACATAAGTATTAAGGTGGCAGTAATTTTCAAGGTCTTATATTTATATTTTTAGTAATAACTTCTAGAGAGGTGTTCAGATGGGAGATTATTAAATTGTGTCGTGGAAAGAACACTGAATTTCAAGTCAGGAGATTTTATTTCTAGTGCAACTTTGCCACTGAGTGACCAGGGGCAGTAACAAATCTTTAGGTTTCACTTTCCTCATAGATAAGTGATTAGCGATGTCAAGAACATGACAAGTGTATGTCCACTTTCTATGCCTTGCTCACAATCCTGGTATTCTTTCTTACTACTCTTGAATTCAGCCTTAACATTCTTAACACAGGGTAGGGTCTTTGCAGATGTTAAGAATCTCAAGATGAAATAATTCTGGTGTTTTTATGAGAGGAAGAAAGGGATATCGGGGCACAGAGAGAAGAAGGCCACATGAAGACAGAGGTAGAGATTAGGATTGTTTCTCCTAACCAAGAAAATCCATGAGCCAGCAGGGATATGGAAGAGGCAAGAGGGATTCTCCTCTAGAGCTTTTGGAAAGGGCCGCTGACACCTTGATTTCAGACATATGTTCTCTAGAGCTGAGAATAGATTTCTATTGTTTGAAGCCACCCATTTTGTGGTATTTTTTTCGGGGAGCCCTAGGAAATGAATATATTGTGAAACATACTTGCCTTGTTCCACAAGTATCTTTTCAGTTATGTTTTTCAGGCATCTCCTTCCTATGTCTTTTCCAATAATAACAACAATGATGATGATGTATATGTTGAGGATGCCACCACTGTTAACTGGAGGAAACTTCTGCACAATTGGCCCATGGCATCCCTGTAATTGACCAGATGTTCACATCTTCATTTTATAGGTTAGAAAATTAAGACTCTGAGAAGTGACTTGTCCAAGGCCCCAAAAATAATTGGTTGGCAGACCCAAGGGCAGAAGTCAGGGTATTGGCCATCATTACTATTACAATTATAAAAATACTTAAATAATACTATTATTATCATATTGTTCTTTCCTAGTAATAAAGAGGCTCTTTCTTTTTCGGCAAATGTCATAAACATCAAAATGACAGTCAAATTTTACTCCATTGTTAAATAATAAGAGAAATATTAGGTATCTGATGCTTTTAAAGGTTTAGAAATGCAAATGATCACACTGACATATAAAGCAATTGCCTATTAGTAGATTTTTCAGGCTTTCCAGGGAATATAGTCTGTCAATTAGTACAAATGAGTAAAATGAAATTTAAAGGCACATGGATACATACCATAGACTAATGAACAATTCCCCCATAATGTACTTAAATTTGAGTTTAGGGAACACTTCAAGCCTAAGGACATTATATTATGTAGAAATAATGGATATAAAAGTTGTCATTACTTACTTTGATACTTCAGTTGGTTGAAAATGAGACACAAGTGTCTAAGAGAATAAATCAGACTGACCAAAAGTTAGTAGTAATTTCTAAATGTGCTTCTTCCTTTGAGAAGAAACTTTAAATGGTGATATCCATAGCTTTTTCTACAGTTTTTCCCAACTAGTGTGAATCCTCCAGACAAGTCTTCATATCATTCATTTTTCTGTTATATTCATTTATTTCTTAAGTGATTGAATGGATATTAACCTAATTTTCAGAGCTGGAATGTATTTATTTGTTTTAGATACCTTGGAAATCAGTTCTTACATTTAGGGTAGCAGTTAGTTATCTGAGGAGTATACAATAATAAATAAGATAGTGTTGAAAGGATGCCAACCATCAAGAACCATCTGTACTTTTAGGGGAGCCTGGGTGGCTCAGCAGTTAAGCCTCCGATTTCAGCTCAGGTCATGATCTCACAGTTTGTGAGTTCAAGCTCCATATTGGGCTGTGTGCTGAAAGCAAGGAGCCTGCTTGGAATTTCTGTTTCCCTCTCTCTCTCCCCCTCCCTGGCTTGCTCACTCTCTCTCTCTTAAAAAATAAATAAACATAAAAATTTTTTAAAAAAAGAACCATCTGTACTTTTAATAAAATAAAAGTAGTCTAAAACCCCAAGAAATGTTTGGAAGCAAGCAAACAAACAAGCAACAAATCAATGCATGGGTGTCTTCAAAGGCTAAAGATCTAGGTATTTTTGGTGGAATTTTCAATATGGTTGACTGGCCTATCCAAGAATTTCAGGAATCAAAAGGGCTGGGACTTTGGTATCATGCTATATTTTTTCAACAGAAAGTTTTTTTCTCCCCTGAAAAACATAGAATATATATGTCATCAGTGACATTCTGAGATAGCAGGGCATAAGACAGGTTTTAAAATAGAGCTGCCTTTCCTGAGGAGCATTAAGTTATTTCTCTTCAGCTGATAATAATTTGTAAATTGCTCAGAAACTCTTGAAATAAAGGGTGAAATATAGAACCCAAGGCAACTGCATTTTGACTCTGGCTGTGCAAAATGGCTTTTCTAGAAGTAGGGCTTACGGACTGTCACCAACTCTTTCTAGCCACGGGGAATCCTAGGTGCTCTAAATAGGGTGCGTGCTACAGGCGTTAGAGACAAGGATGTGGCAGGGTCTGTAGGTCAGAGGGTGTTCTCTCTTGAGCCCTGTTTTTAATAGGCAGAATGTTCAAGCCCGTTACTTTCAAGAGCCCCCACTTCTTTGAGAAAGGCCTCTGATGAAACAGAGTTCAACTTCTCAAAAGGGAGAGAAAAGAGCCTATAGAGAGAAGAATTCCAGAGAAACCAGAGCAAAGCTATACATCTCTCTATATATAGCACCAATGCACAGGCAATCCTAACAGCTCTATTTTTCCAAGTCTCACTCGCATGCTTTTGCTAAATATGCCATACCTAGGATACATTATAATTATAGTATGTGACTAGATTAGGCCTTTGCAGGCTTGAGAAGAACTAAATGGGGAGCACTTTTATTCTTTCATATTACTTCTAGAATTACCAATGGCACCTAATATTCTTTAGCTCACTCATTTACTAGCCCCCTCTTTTGGGGGGGACTAGTAATCATTATTTTGTCTTGCTTGAAATTTGTGTGAGTCATGGCTGTCTCCAGAGTAGTTGTGAGCTGATGATTTAATATCTTGGATTTAACTGTGGGCACCATTGAACACCTCTCATGTTCTTTGTTATGCTGCTTCAGCTAGTCATCCAGGACCAGTCACCAAGGCTTGGTTCCGAAGAGTGCCTCTGTGTTGAGAAGGAAAAGAAATGGAAGGAGGGTTGTGGATGCCAACAGACTTGGCCTGGGAGGCACATGCCAGCACCACTTCTCACACCCTGTGCAGCTTTTCAAAACAAAAAAATAGTTTTTAAACCAGTCTGTTGAGACTCAAAAAAATAATTTTTAAACCAGTCTGTTGAGACTCAACTTACACACAACAAGATACATCACTTTTAGCCGCATATTGGGACAGGTTTTGACAGTTGTGTCTACCATGTCACTAGCAGCTCAATCAATGTACAGACCATTTTCATAATCACCAAAAGTTCTCTTGGGCCCCCTTTTCAGCTCATATCCCAATCCCCGCCCTCCCAGCCAAACACTGATTTCTGTCCCCATAACTTAGTTTGACTGTCCTGGAACCTAACAGGATAATATTGTAGGTATTCATTTCTGTCTGGCTTCTTTGCCTCAGCTCAACATGATGGTTTGGAGATGCATTCACATTATTGCATGTGTGAGTAGTTCTTTCCTTCTCTGTGTGGTTTCCAACAAATTGTGTCCCCTCATTGAACTTCATTCAGCGTCTTCATCAAAACATGAGGGGGCTGGAAAATGGGGTAGTCAAAGTCTCTTATTTCTAACATTCTCTGATTTTATGACTTTGAGATTTACCATTTTTAACTTTAATATTTTTTAGCTGGCTGAAGATTGGCTGTAAACATAATTCTTCCTTAGTGTTTACTTTTCTGCTGCTGGGTGGCCTAAAAGCTGACCAATCCTTTAAGAGTTAGTCCTGTGAGAGGAGATGTTCCCTGGAGGCCTACCCTTAAACAAAAGGCAAAGGGGCTTTTCAAATGCTTAGGATTTGGGGCAAAAGGAGTGGAGTTGGTTGTGTAAAAAGGTAAAGAAGCTTATTTTTAACTTTATTCAAAGCTATGAATACAGAACATAATGTCGGTGCCTTTTTAAGCACACAGGAGTAGGTAGGAGGGAATTGGTAAGGTTCTGAGGTAGACCTTGGCCCCTCACCTGAGCAGGCTTCCTTGCACTCCTTCTGGGTCTTCTGTAAGTTACTATAAGCACTTCTCTCACATTTCACCAGAGTTCATTAGAAAATGAGAGTATGTCCATTTGTAAACTATCTTTAGCTGCCATTGACTTTTACTCCAATCAGACTTTAGTAGAATATAGAGCTTTACCAGCATTTGTCTAATCTCTTAAAGGTTATCCTGGAACATGAAATGCCAGGGAATTGAATTAAATTATCTCACTTCATTTAGGTCAATTTTGTTGGGGAAGTGGGGAGAGGAGAGGAGATGTAAATGGAAATCTGCCCTTGGTCTCCTTACTGAGTTTAAACTCTCTATCACCTCTCTGAAGGGTGGAAGAGAGGATTGGATAGGGTCCATTTGACTGTGTTTTCCATAGTGTGGATGGGGTAGTGGTGAGTGATTAGACAGATCAGCTCCTCACTCCATTTAATTCAATCCCATGACCAAAATCTATCAAACACCTACTACATGTAGGGCATTAAACAGGCCTTGGGGACAACAGAAGGAGATGCAGTGATAATTATACCTCTCAACACGTTTATAATGTTGATGAGAAGATGCAAAAAGTAGTCAAGTAATTACAGTTAAGATCAGAATAAGATATGGTAAGTATAAGAAGTACAAAATGTTGCTGAAATTCAGAAGAGGAAGTAATTGCATCTGGTTGGGGATCATTAGAAAAGGCTATTGTAAAGTGAATGCAGTAAAATGGTTTTGAAATGAAAACGTCTGGTTCAGTCCTTACTCTACCGTCTACTAACTGTGTGACCTTGGGCATGTTACTTAAAGGCCTCTCTGTGACTTAGTTTCCACATTAGGAAAATATAACAGATTATTTAAAAAATTTACCAAACTGATTGGAGTGGAATTGAGTTTTAAGAACTACAAAAACAACAACAGTAAAAAATACTCAAGTGTGTAGACAGACTGGGCATGAAGTTTTTTCTCAATAAGCATTAATTATCATTTCATAGTAATGAAATTACCTCAAAGAAGGGGTAGCTGGATGTTGAGGTAACATCTAATACTTCTGTTCCAAGTACTATTTCTGCGAGACTGACTCAGAATCCTTAACAGCAAACTTTAGTTTCTTGCCCAAAGTTGGGGCTTCTGGACTCACACACAATTTCAGGTCTACTCAGTGTTGAGAATCCAAACTGACCTTAATCAGATAATTAGATACAAAGAATGATCTGAGAGAACCCTTCAAAGAATGTCCTCATTTTGAGTTTCTTGTGTTCATTTGCTTTCTACCTGCTCCAAGTCCTCATTTCATACAACAGTTTCAAGATTGATATTCAATCTTCCAACACCAGAAAGAACATTTTCTGGACATCTCCAATTACATGTGGTCTTTATATCTAGTTCCTACTCAGGCTTTCTGCTTTATCAAGCTCTCTGATAACCAGTTGCATTTTGTCAAACACCTGTAATTAACACATTTTTCTCCAAAGACCATGGATTATAAACCTTGAAAATAAATTAAACAAATTGAACAATACTCCTGGCTGAATTCCCTAAAATCATTGTCCTAATATTCTTTGAGACTCCCTGGATAGAGTATCTTTACCATTTTGATTAGAGAGGTTTATTTTTCTTTCCTATTTGCATTTTTTATTTTGCCATTTAAAAAGAGTATTTGTAGTCCTTTTTCTCAAACACCTACAGCTCATACTAGAATCTGGCTAATCTCAACATTAACTGATTAAATCCAACTTTGAGTCAGAGTGTTTGATAAATGCCTGATTTTCCAGAATTGGAAGGGTTTTCTCAAAAAACAAATGAACTCTGTGTATGAGGGTGACATCTCTTTAAGTGTTGGCCACTATTATAGAAGTTATAACTTAATGATAAACATTTTAAAGATATTTGTGTTTCTTTTCTTTGAGTTAATATTATCTGGACCATTGTATATTGTACTAAGAATAGCCAGATATAGCCAAAATCTGGACCTCAGTCAGAATATAAATTTACATAACCATCATTATAGTCATATATATCTGCCACTCTTAATAGTCTTTAACAGCAAATAGAAAATGTGTGGCTTTCTATAGCTTTTAGGGTCACAGAAAAATCTCAGTCCATTTCATGCTGAGTAGTCAAATACAAATCAAAATCTATAAAGCTAGCTTTCAGAAATGTTGGTGATATTTCAAGCTCAGGACACAAGTAGTTCAAAGCTCTACCCACAGCCTCTGGTGCTATTATCCCTTTCAGAGATATATGTCTTCTCTTCCTTATTTAAGTGCCCTTTCTTCTAAAGACACCTAACAGGCTAACATGTGCACTTTACTCTTTTTGAATTATAAAACCATCACCACTGAACTTATTTCCGTTCTAACAAAAAGATCTTATAATAACCTTTAAGTAGATGAGTTTCAGACCTCTAATTTTGTTTCCTTGACAATGGATAAAGTTGAAATAATGGATTTCATTTTCTAACATCTTTTCAGTGCTAAGTAAGATAAACTTACTAATAGGTAAGATTTTCATGGTCAGACAACTTACTAAATTAGAATCTATGTCCCTGAGTATCTATATCAGAAAATGATACCTTAAGTGTCTGCCATAGATGGGTTTAGCTGGGTGTTCTAATGTTGCTCATTTTAAATCCAGCTTTAAGTCAGCATAATTCTTATTCAGGGCAATGGTAGTTGGGATTCTTCAGATTTTTCAGCAGCCTCCATACTTGGATGGTTTGGAAGTCAACTATACTGGTATCAATTTCTTCATCTTGGAACCAGATGTCATTATTGTGTTATTCCATAATAAGTAGGGGCCTGGAGATAAAAGTATGCCTCCCATGGAAAAGATATACCAGGTAAAATGTAATTGGAGATGCTCACTACAGCCAGGAAATTTAGTGGCAAACATCTATTGTTCCCCTTTAAAAAGTGACAGGAATGAGGTCAGGCTCTCTCACACCAGTATGTCAGGAAAGCATCAGTACAAAGAAAAGATATGTCATTGCTTTTCAGTGTACGTATACATTGAAGAGGCATCTTTCATTTCAAATTTAACTCGCAGGAAACCCAGTAACAGGTAACAATTTAATCAACCTTTTAGAATGTGCAAGTGATATTTCTATAGTGAATCTAGAGAGTTCATTTCTGTGGATCAAATTGGTTCACTCATGATCTGGAGGTTTTCAGTAAGATGACATGTCATGGTGAAAGAACAGCAAAACAGTCACTGATTGGGTCAAGGGTTTAACAAATAAGTGGCCCACTATGTGTTGGGTTCTAAGTCACTTAGTAGAAAATAACAAAGTAATAAGTTCCATTTCCTGTCTTTAAAGTGATAATGTAATTTTTTAAATGCCTAAACACTAGGGGTGCTTGGGTGGCTCAGTCAGTTAAATGATTACTCTTGGTTTTGGCTCAGGGTTGTGAGTTCAAACTGTCCTGGCAATACGGAGCCTACGGATTCTCTTCTCTTCTCTTCTCTTCTCTTCTCTTCTCTTCTCTTCTCTTCTCTCTCTCTCTCTCCCCTTCTCTCTCTCTCTCTCTCTCTCCTGCCCCTCCCCAACTTGCACTATCTCTGCCTTTCTCAAAATAAATAAATGCCTAAGCCCCAAAGCTTTGTTATTCCAGAGAGATCCCTTGACTCTTGGGTCCATTGAAATTGCAAGAGAGGACATTGGTGCCTTCACTCTGTGGTGAAGGTTGGAGAGCTCTCTGAACAGTTGGCACTGAAGGGAGCTGGGTGACTGGGCACAACATGGAACATGCCTGCCAGAACAATATCATCCCCAGAAATGTAGGTTCTAAACCCGTGGTAGCCTGGAAGCCTGAGTTACCAAGGGAAGAAAGAAGGCAGGCTCAGGAGCCATGAGGGATACCAGGTACAAACAGAATGAGTTACCAAGAAGTGCTTGTTTTTTTGTTGTATGGACTTCTAAGGACTTATCCTCCTCCCCTCACCCAAACTACTTTCTTCTCTCAAAACTTCACATTTTCTGGGTTCTTTTTTTTTTTTTGAAGAGACCTCATTACTTATTTATGGTGATTTAAACTTATAACACCTAAGAGGATATTTCAATGTTATTAAGTGAGGGAAGAAACCAGGAATGAAAATTGCATTAAGAATAAATGACATTTGTGATCAAAGAATGATGATTAGAGATGCTTATCTGTCCAACTTCTGTTAGAAACTACTCTAATTATTCTTTCTCCCTTCATGCTCATAACACTTTCTCTAGTGTACAGTTCTAGGAAATGATAGCAAATGATTAGCTCCTATAAGATAATGCACAGATAAAAGAGTAAGACTGAGTCAGATTTTCATAACAAGAACTGCTTCATTGTTCAAAAACAGATTTTTTTTTTTACTCTCAATGTGGGTAATTTTTTTTAACCTAGAAGTAGGATTTTTCCTGGATATTTTGATTAAAATATCTCATCCTGGGCCCACAATGTATGTACAATAATTAATAGTCTTTCTTTTCTCAACTGTTTAATTAGAGTTGAGGCCAGCACAGGATTTGAATGACTAAAGTCAATGAATATCATGAATATCATTCCACAATATTCTCTGCTAATTATGAGTAATTTATTCATTCGCAGGGGAGAATGTGGCAGGCTGTAACACTGGACCTGCCTTCTGATGTGATTTCAGGGACCTGTTTTGTTCTCTCACAGTGATACCCTTTTCCCCGTACACACCTGCTAGCTAATGGCCAAATTATATTTTTCCAAAGGAAAAAAAGTTATTTTGTCTGTTTTCCTATAGAAGTCCCAGGGATAATGGCACAGTGGGATGTGTAAATGACAAATATCAGAATCTTACCTGTGAGAAGTTTAGATGGGAGGGGACCAAGATAGAAGTATAAAGGGCATCATTGAGTTGGGTAGAGAGGCAGAGTGGGGAGACTGAGACTGGCAAGGACAAACTTGGCCTGTTTGGGCCCAGGGCCAGGCAAACTTGAAGAGATAATATTTGCTTCCTTATACTCTGGACTTATAGAAAGACAAGTGGGAAATATAACACTGAATGAGTTCAATATTTTTTTCTATGCAAAAATGTTTCTAGACTCCCTTACCATGATAATTTTGTCTGTTATGGTTTCTTTGGTTTCTCTAGCTTAGTGCTCATAAAGCAAAGATTTCAACTATTCTGGAACAATCACAGATGTATTGACCTCATGACTCACACATTTTTATCCCTTTGAAAGAGAGGGAATAAGTAGCTCCTTTATCATTTTTAGTCAGAGAGAGGTGTCTAGATAACAGATATGTGGCCTCTGAGAGTCAGAGTAGCTTGGGATGAGAGAGTGGGGAACTCCTCCCTCAGCCACTGGTGTGTAAGGCCAATGAGTGTCCCTGTGGACAGTCTGACCATGGAAGGAGCTAGAAGGGGCTAAGAAACACCACTTCTGCTTCTGAGCATCCTCCCCACAACCCCAGTCTCTGACTGGTTTTCAGAGTCAAAAGAACAGAGCCACTGTAGTCTAAAAAATCATGTCTATATCATCTGTCCTCATAGGTATGGATCCAATCAGAGACTTGGAGGTGGAGAGAAATACATTAGCAAGTCATGCAGAATTATGCAGACCAAAAAAAAAAAAATTTAAATAATAGTTCTAAGTCAAGTTTTATAATCTAGTTTAGAATATTTCCTTTCCTTTTCTTTTTCTTTTTACTTTAAAATTATTTCTCCTACTAGTAGTGTTCAAAGAAAATGAATTGCATCCATTACCTTTGGATTTAGACAGCAGATGTTGTTAGGATTTTCTGGCATGACCTCCTTTTCTAGAGCCAACGTACTTGAAAATGATTCAGTTCTGTTCTGTATATTTACTTGATGTCAAGCTAAGTGTCTGATATCACATGGATATAAGACTAGCCAGTAGTGTGACCTCTGCCTTCAAGAAGCATAGAGTTTACCTGAGAAAACTAATTAACAAACAGAATAAAATGCTAATATGTGATTGTAATTTTACATGTCATCATGCGAAGAATCAAGAGAAGGGAGAGGTGAGTGCAGACACGAATAAGGAGAGAAATGTGCTTGGATGAGAAGAGCCTGGGCTGAGGAACAAGGATGAATTCAGTCTGGGATGAGCTGAGTTTTAAGAGCATCTAGGTGGAGATGCCAGTGAGTATTTAGGTTTATGGGTCTAGAGTTCTGAAAATAAATGATGGCTGGAGATAACGGTTTGGGAGTTATTAGCTCATAGCAGATTAATGAACTAGATGAGATGATAATGGATGAGATCATTCAAGGAGTGTGCATAGAGAAGAAGGATAAGTACACATTCATGCATGCATGTGCACACCTACATGCGCATACACACAGGGTGACAAAGGAGGAGAAGCCAGTACTTTTTCTTATAATGACACATTTAATATTTCTTTTCTAAGTAGGAGAATAGGACAGATTAGTGCTTCAGAAGCCAAGGAGGAGAAACATTTCAAGAATGCGGGTGGTGGTGTTCAGATTAACTAAATATGAATGAATCAAGTAGGAAGAGGACTAAAAAAATCCAGAGACTTTGTCAATCAGGAGGTAGTGGTTGATTTTTCCCAGGGGAGTCTTGCTGAAGTTTTGAGACTATGATGACCACAATGGCTGGGGTAAGAACAAAGTAAGGGAGTTCTTTACCAGTGTTCTCACTGGGTGAAGGGAAAGGGCCCTGCAGCCTCAGAGATGACCCAGTGAGAAGGGCAGAGGGGGATGTGTAGCCATGTGGCATGTAAAAAGGAAGGGTTTGCATGAGAACTCAAAATTAAATAGAAGACGCCTTTTTAAAATAATAGTATGTGGAATTTCATAAAAACAGATTTCTATTAGAAGTGGACATGTAGGGTCAAAAGTACCACCCACTAAACTTTTCCCCTGAGCCCTACTGTTCTGTGGATCTCTGAGGAACCATTTAATAACCATTGTTGACAGGACAACAGGAGAAATGGTCTCCAGCCTGGGGTATGGACATGATTCTGATAGAGACTGGAAGAGCCTTAGTGAGTTAAGCTTTAGACACATTGCTTTTGAAGTAATGGTACTTTATCTAAGTGGGATTGTCCTGAAGCAAGCTTGGTATGCAGATACAAGCCAGGGCTTAAAAATGGAGATTTTGGAGTCAGCCAGATAGGTGAAAGTTAAAGCCTGGAGAATAGGTGTATCCTTCAAAGTGGAGAAAGGACAGAGAGTAAAAGCAGCACCATGAACATTGTATCAACCAGGATTCAAGCAGAGAAGCAAAACCACTAGGAGGTGCCTCCCTCTGCCCTTGCCCTCCTCTGTCATACACACACACACACACACACACTCTCTCTCTCTCTCACAGAGACACATACTCTCACACACAGACACACTCTCACAAACATGTAGAGAGACACACTCACACACAGACTCACACTCTCACACTCATACCTAGACACACACGCTCACACTCAGACACCCCCCCCCCAGGGATTTGACCTTAGATAATTGTGGGAGCTGGTTAAGCACCATCTAAAACTGTTGCCTTTACATCTGATGCTTGAGCCTGAAGTATGCAGCACAGGCTGTTAGAAAGGGCAATGGATATAAAGTGGGGCAGAGCAAGGCCAAGCTTGAATTCCCAAGCAGGAGCTGGTACCTGTAAGGTGGACAGAACCCATGTTAACGCTCACCACCTTCAACCTCCATGGAGTGAACATTCTGCAGGAGGATGTGACACTTACATGTGTGGGCTACAGAAGCACTGACCTCCCGAGTGTAAAAAGACAAAACCAGAAACGGACAGGGAAGGGAATCTCAGGAAACATCGTTCAGCCTAGCCATGTTCCGTAGCATACGTGCTTCGTGGCCACATTACAAAACTACCATGGCACACTAAGAAAGCTACTACATAACAATATAAGGCAGAATAATCAAATGCCAAATGAGAGGCCAAAACATTAAGTGCTGAGTCATTTTGTCTCTTTTTGAAAAAAATTAAACAAACCAAAAATAGAGGGACTTCAAAGGTTTCCAGTTTTCTCAGGAAGATAAACTTGTTTTATTAATGAGTGCCATTCTGAATCTCTTTGCTTTAGCTACGTATAAACATTATAAATGAGAAGACCATTTTTTGGTAACTGAACCGTATGCCTTTAATGAAAATATTCTAGACTCACATGTCAGAAAATTGATATCCATGTAGGAATGAATTATACCCAGCATACTAAAAAATTAAAATATCACCTGGAGAATACATGATTTTATCAGCATAGTGAGATTAATTTGAAGGGAGAGATACAGTGATTTGTTTTCTCATTGATGAGAAGAAAGAAAATTCCGCTGGTGCTATGGCTTAGGGATTTATTGCAGATCTTTCATGGGAAATGGACCATCTGTGGTTGGATGCATTATTATTTATATAATTTGTTCAGGACAACAAGTTATGATAAAATATCCAATTTCCCTTGGTGAAATTGTCTATTTTGCTTTTAATATATATGTAAAGTTTGCCAGGATTATGAAAGATCATTCTAAAGAAAATAACTTCACCAGTTTGTAATGGGTGGGATTGGAGACCCATTATGTGGCACAAATTTGTCAGTGGCAGGAAGCCATTTACTGAGGCTGATACCAGGACAAGAGTTCATTGTAGAGTTGGACAAACATCAGGGAATGAAAATTTTTAAAACTTACAATAGACATGGAGTCCTCACCAAGCCCCAGCTCCTTTACGAGTCATGACTAGGGAAGATGGCACAAGGGTTTGGTCACAGAGGAGCTTATAGGGACCTTTCCTTGGTGCTCTATTCTTTTCTATCAGCACACTTTCCAGAAAAGATCTAATCCATTTGATACATGCCATCAAATCCAGCCCTGACTCCAGACTCTCTAGTCGGTCATCTCAAATTTAACATGATTAAAAAGAGAACACTCAGTTTCCTTCCATGACCTCCTTCTTCCCACATCTCTAAACAGCACTACCATTTATCCAGTTGCTCAGGGCAGAAGTCTGCAAACTTACCTTGATGCCTTTCCTTCCCTCCATGTTAGATATATCAGCCAGTCCTGTGATGCTGCCTCTGTGTATCTCATCTCTCCATCTCCACTGTTGGCACCCTTGTCCAAGCCTCTGGTCTCTATCTTTTCTGGACTCCCTGCATCAGCCTCCTGACTTGGCCCCTATGGGCATATTTTGCTTTCTCTATGCCATTCCTCACACAGGAGCCAAACTGAGCTTTCACAAATGCAATCTAGATTTTATTCTTCTTCACTGAAAATCCATTGAAGATTTCCCATTGAACTCAGAAGAGAATCCAAACTCCTCTTGCTGGCTTACAGAGCTGAGTGCCATCCCACCTTTACCCACCTCTCTGTGCTAGCTCAGACCAATCTCCCCCTGCCCACTGTGCTCTGGGAATGCTGACCAGACTTTGTTCTGATTTTCAAACAACCAAACATTTTTCTGCCTTATCTGTGTTTCCTACACTAACTGGAGTCTCTTCCCTATGTGTTTACCACCAACCACCACAGGATTAACTCCTTCTTGTCAACCAAATCTAAGCTTAAATGTCTCCTAGGTGTTCTCTGTCACATCATTCTATTTTAACTCTCTACCTAGCACTTATTCCCCTCTGCCTATACCTTCTTTCCTTCCTTCCTTTCTTCCTTCCTTCCTTCCTTCTGTCCTTCCTTCCTTCCTTCCTTCCTTCCTTCTTGCTTGCTTTCTTGCTTTCTTGCTATCATCTATCTAAATCTATCTGTCATCTATCTAATCTATCTACCTATCATCGCTCTCTCTCTCTCTCTCTCTCTCTCTCTTCATCTATCCACCTATGTTTTCATAAATAGAACAAAAGTTACAAAGGAGCAGGGAATTTCTGGATTTTGTTCCCTGCTATATCTCCAGTGGCTAGAATGGACAGCACACAGAAAACCTGAATTGCATTCTAGTATTAAAGACAGAGACAGATAACTTTAATATAAGATAGGAAATGCCATGTTAGGGGAAGGCCAAGTGCTATAGAAGCATAAGAGGGCCAGCCAGTGCAGCCTGTGAGAAGACTTCCTGGAAGAGGTCGTACTTGACTTGAGTTTTTAATGAATAGATGTACAAGAAAGGTAAGGTAGTTGATCTAAGAAGTGACACCACCATTAGTAAAGACCAATTTAGATCTTTAGAAAAGAGCCTGGAGTGTAGAGAGAGAGAAATAGGCCTGAGACATTATCAGGAGATAGGAGCTAGAGTAAGTGGTATTAAATGTCATTAAAGAGAATAGAGGGGGAGAGAGGGAGAGAGACAGACAGACAGACAATACTTACAGGTAGTGGAGTCACATTGAAGGATTTAATTTTTTTAATTTTTTAAAAATATTTATTTATTTTTGACAGAGAGAGACAGAGAGACAGAGTGTGAATGGGGGAGGGGCAGAGAGAGAGGGAGACAGAATCTGAAGCAGGCTCCAGGCTCTGAGCTGTCAGCACAGAATCCAAGTGGGGCTCGAACCCACAAACTGTGAGATCATGACCTATCCCAAAGTCAGTTTCTTAACTGACTGAGCCACCCAGGTGCCCCCACATGGAAGGATTTTAAAAATATTACTCAGGCAACAGATTGGAAAAGCCTAGAAACAGAGGAAACAATTAAGAGATTAGTAAGGTAGTCTAGGCAAGAGGTGCCAAGCTCCTGAGGTGGAAGGGTGGTTGGAGCACTGGGTGGAAGAAGGGCTGGAGGGGGAGGTCATCTAAGACATTAATGGTTCCATGCAGTGAAGGAAGGATGCCTACAGGTGGATTCTGTGCAATAATCTGGACTTCAGACTCATGTGGCATGGGCTGGTGGCATCACTTGAATATAAGAGGAAAAGCTTATTTGAGAGAAAGAGGAAAATCATGAGTTCAGTTTTACCTATGTTAAGTTTGAGATGTCTGTGCAGCATTGAGAAAATTTTTCTAATAAAAATTGGATATAAGAGTTTGGATGAGAGGGTTACAAAATCAGGAGTAGAAATATAGATTTAGGAATCCTCATGGAGATACTCATTCAAATGATGAGCAAAAGTGCTATTGAATAAAAAGGCATATAGAATAAAAGGCAAGCAAGGATGAAACCTTGGGAAATAGCAAAATTTTAAGTGTGGGTGGAAGAAATTATATGAAGGAGATCAAAAAGGGATAATTTAGAGGTAGGGGAATCATGTGGCTAGTATCTCAGAACACTGGACAGATTTTTAAGAAAGAGGGAGTGATAGGCAGAGTCAAATGCAGGGAGTAAAATCTGGTAAGAGACAGTCTAAGTGCTGTCTGCATAGTCTGGAGTGCGCTGTTTTGATAACCTTAGGGAAAGCAGCATGTGAAGTGGTCAGGAGAGAAGATAGACTAGTGTTTGAAGGATGAGTGAGAGGTGAGGAAGGGAATATGAGGGAATAGAGTATTTGCTGAATGACTTAACTTTGCAGAGAGTGTGAGAAGATCTAGAGAAGATAAGACTAGAAAGCTCCAGGGTTGAAAGAGAAGATCCTGTCCTCCAGTAGAAGGAAGGCCCCATACTCTGAGACTGAAGGAAGAACAGAGGGATCATAGGTACATTATTCATTGGAGAGAAGGAGGCAGGGGAGTTTCAGCCGTATGAGTTCCATCTTACCAGTGAGGAAGGACTCATCATCTGGAGGAGAGGAGAGGCTATATACCTCATTCAAAAGAACACATGCTGTGACAGTTAGTAGTTGTCACATAACTCACTAGTTGTATGTTATCTGGAAAGTAGCTTAACCTCCCTAAGATTCAGTTTCTTTATCTGTAGAATGGGGTTATCAGTGCTGATCTCATGGGGTTATGAGAATCAAATAAGATCATTACCATAAAGCTAAGCACAGTGCTTCACCTAGGCAAGCTCTCAGTATATATTAGCTGCTGCTATTGTTGTCACTATTGATCATGAAGGCTGCAGGGGATATCTGAGATGGTGACTAAGAAGTAGTTGAGAAGTAGTTGATGAAGAACAAGTAAAAAGATTGGCAAATGTTATTGATAACCCAGCTGGGATGGATGAGAAAGTGGTATGAGGCAGAATGACATTTCCCCCAACGATTTTAGTGTATTTATGAATATTTAATATTTCAAGTGAGCTGTGTGGAGGCAGAAGTTTATGTCTAATGTTCTCACTGATGTATTTCCAAAATCTAGATTTGTTTGTTTCATTAATTTCTGTTTGTTTTAAAAGACAGTGATGGGCTTCTAACTGTCCAATGCAGAAGCAGAAGTTGATAGTTTGATTGCAGTTCTAATGGAAGCCTCCTCTCTCCTTGTCTTTTATGCAATTATGAAAGCCTTTAAGTGACAAAATTACTTAGGGATGATCCCACCTTTTCCCATGTCAGCTTATATAACTATAAGGAATTTTAGGGACAGAAATATGGAACAGTAGTGATTTTGATATATGTAACACCTGTAATTCCTATACCCCTGAGTGGCAGAAATGGCCATGGGCAGTGCTTTTGTTAATTTCCCTCACTTTCAAGTGTCCTCATGTGAAAACTGATGTTAACAAGTGCTATGCAATTGGATATGATGATTATATGAAATAAAGTATCTGATACTTGGTGTACATCTTGGCACAGAATGAATAATCAGTAAGTAATTCTTTTCTCTCCCCTGTTAACTAACACAGTCACTGGCATGGGAATGGATTCATGCAGACAGTATAATATAGAAGAAATGATGTTAGATTGAAATTGTGGGGTCCTGAATTCTCATGCCATCCATATTACTTATTTTCTATGAAATTTTAAGCAGTTCACTTTAAGTCATCTACAAAATGTAGGATAATAATTTTCCTACTTTCCCAACGGGATTATTGTGAGGATCAAATGAGATCAGGCATGAAATGCTATCTGAATGTAAGGTGCCATTATTTTGGTCCTTAAAACCACCTGAAAGGCATTCTTATCTTAGGATGAGAGTCAAGCATAGCTTTGGACTTTTTTAGTATTCTCAGGCCCCATTTTTCTGTGATGGCACAAGAAACTCAGCAGCTACTTGAAACACGATGTACCACCTATTATAACTGCAAAACATCAGAACAGAACATCCAGGTTTCCTCTGTATTAACTATCTGCTATTGTGTAAGAAATTTTCCCCAAACCAAGTAGCCTAAACAACAAATATTTGCTATCTCATAGTTTCTGTGAATAGGGAATACCAAGATGTAGCCTGGGGTTGAAGTCATCCTCAGGCTTGAATGGGGCTGAAGAGTATGCTTTAAAGATGGCGCACCCACATGGCTATTGGTGAGAGGCCTCTGATCCTCACCACAGGGCTCCTTCCTCATGAGGTGGCAGCTAGCTTCTTCTAGTGTGAGAAATCCAAGAAGAAGAGCAAGGAGGGGGACACAGTACCTTGTGCAACCAAGTCTCTAAAATCACATACCATTAACTGTATTTTTTTTTCGAGAAGCAAGTTAAGTCCAGGCACAGTAAGGGAGGGGTTGGGGTAGAGACTAGACTCCCTCCCTTGAAAGGAATAATGTGAAAGAATCTGTGGACATACTTTAAAGCCACCACACTTTTTCATAGAGCCAAGGAGTGATCACCTGGGGTCCCCTTGGACATCAGCAGAGTGTGTGGCTGCCTGTGCTGGTCAGTGATACATTTAGCATGAGGAGACTTATTCTAATATAAATATTAGTTCAATTTATTGAAAAATCTCTAATGTAAACAGTTTTTTTGATACTTTCTAGGAGACAGATTTTAGCAAGTGGACTAGGGAGGATTTGGAGAGTAAGTACAGGACGGGGGAGCGGCCAAGTGGCAGAAGGACAGAGAATTAGCCCCTGAAAGCACAGCTTTACAACTGTATGTATTTATGAAGGGCTGAGCTGTGAGGCCTGAGGAGGACTAAACTCTCTGAAAAGTGGCAGTAGCAACAGCAGCTCTATTGGTGGCCAGATGACCTAAAAAGTAGTAATGATACTGGAAAAATTTCTCAGACCCTGCGAAAGAGCTCTCCTCAGAACCGGAGCTGGGAATAGAGCCCAAAAGAGTGAGTGGGTTCACAAGAGTAAGAGAGGGTTATTATGAGCAACCTTTCCAAGTAGATTTCAATTTTGGAGAAATACCAAGCTGTAAATTCATCTCAGACATTTAAAATGCATTAGATGCCACCACAGCCCTGGCTGTCAATTCAGCCAGCATTTACTGAGCAGCAATTGTGTGTCAGACATGGTTCTTGTGGCGTACACATTTATTAGCTCATTCAATCCTCAGAAACACTGTATAGGAAGTTTTACTATTATTCTCCTTTTATAGGAGATTAGTGCTCTGGGAGGTTATGTTCCTTGTTCAAAGTCACACAGGTAGCAAAGGGAAAAACTGGGATTTGAATCCAAGTTGTTTAAACTTTAGTAGCTCTCATTTCTTAAATGAGAAATTGCAAATGCAGATATATCAGGGATTAAATAATATTTCTTAAAGTGTAGTATCTCCCTAAATAAAAGACTGGTATCTACCTTGTTCCATGAAGAGTACCTTGCTCTTGACAACACAGTTCAAAATGAGGGTGATGAGTTTCTTTCAGATCTCTTCTGCACATTTACATCTTTCTCATTCAGAGATGAAGTTGTGTGTTCCCCACAACAAATTGCCCACCTTTCTTGAACATTCAGGCTATACCCAATCCCAGTGTATCTTCTACTATGTAACAACTAATGGCAGCTTAAGTACTCAAACAGACCAACCTAAAATTACAAAATTTCGAATACTTGATTTATAATTATACTTTTAATTAAAATGTCAGTAGGGCAATTTGATATCTTTTTTTTTATAAACCTTATCTGTTAGAATTTGCTCATTCACCATTATTCCTTCAGGAAAAGAAAACATTTGCTCCTTCTCCCTCATGTTTTTCTTTAAAAAAATTTTTTTTTACATTTTTTATTTATTTTTGAGAGACAGAGACAGAGTGTGAACAGGGGAGGGGCAGAGAGAGAAAGAGACACAGAATCTGAACCAGGCTCCAGGCTCTGAGCTAGTGGTCAGCACAGAACCCAACGTGGGGCTCCAACCCACGAACCATGAGATCATGACCTGAGCCAAAGTTAGACCTTCAACCGACTGAGCCACCCAGGTGCCCCGTCCCTCATGTTTCCCTACAGCCTTTGGTTTCTACCCCTGCCCTCCAGGCCTGTGTGCCATTCATCCAGGCCTTCCTTCATTTAGTCAGTAAACACCATCCATTCACTCTTTCAACATGCATTTATTGAACATCTACTATGTGCTAAGCATTTTTCTAGTTACTAATGAACCATTGCGGGTTGTGAGCCAGCCACTGCACTCGGCTCTGTGGGTACAGAGATGTTGTGTAAGACACCATCACTCTAATGGACAAATGCAGTGTAATAGGAGAAGTGATGGCATTTCAGGTGGGATACAATGGAGATGTATGAATATTTACATCTCTAATATTAATAGTGATATTATTAGTTACATATATAACATACTATTATTACATATGATGTATCATTTTACCTAGGGATCATAAGATGGAGGAGAACCATGTCAGATAAAAAGTAGGCTTGGGGCATCTGGGTGGCTCAGTCAGTTAAGCAGCCGACTTCGGCTCAGGTCTGATCTCATGGTTCACGAGTTCGAGCTGCACATTGGGCTCTGTGTTGACAGCTTAGAGCCTGAAGCCTGCTACAGATTCTGTGTTTCCATCTCTCTCTGCCCCTCCCCTGCTCACTCTGTCTCTCTCTCTCTCTCAAAAATAAGTTAAGGGAAAAAAAAGTAGGCTTTCACCAGACAGTCACTGCATTAGTCTGGGACTGGATCCCCTAAGAAGTAGCTGCCAAGAGAGGATTAAATGTGTAAACACATCATTAGGGGAAAGAAGTGAGAGAAAGTGCAACGTGATGCAAGAGAAACTGTGAAAGCTGTCAGACCACATGTCTGGCCCTGAATAAGGGAAAGAGGTAGGGGAAAGTCGGGTGGAATTATCCTAGA
Source organism: Cryptoprocta ferox (assembly GCA_028646485.1). Lineage (NCBI taxonomy): Eukaryota > Metazoa > Chordata > Mammalia > Carnivora > Eupleridae > Cryptoprocta > Cryptoprocta ferox. Next base: position 34,841,238 of record CM053567.1, on the reverse strand, counting down.
CCATTGTATCATCCTCAGAAGAAGGAGCCAAAGTCAGCCCCAGAAGAACTCCCTGCCTTCCAGAAAAGATCTGCCTTAAGATCTCTGCTGCCCTCAGGCTTGGTCTGGGAGGAGTCCAGGAGAAGCAGTCAGAGCTCAGAGTCAGAACCTGCATCTCTGTCTCTCTTGGTTGACACTGTTCCCTGTAGCTCTGGGGGTGTAGGAGGCCCCTTGTCGCAGTGAGGCCAGAACTCCAGGCAAAGGGCAGATTAAACAAAGGATTTGCTTCAAGCAGCTTGGTACACTTTAGGAGACCAACAAACTCAAAATGGCTGGAGCATAATGTGGATTTTGGTTGGTGAAATAAAGCAAGAAGGGCAGGTACTGAGAAATATACTGGAGAGATTCAGTAACCAAATTATAGAGTCTAATGTGTAAACCTAAAGGATTTGGGCAATGAGGAGACATTGAAGAATTTTAAGTAGGGAAGGAACCTAATCAGGTTTTAATAAATCAGTGGATGTATTAGAAGATATAACAAACAGTGAGAGGAGGTGAAAAATCTTATATTCTGAACTATCATAGCCACACTAGAGATACAGAGGTTCAGAGAGTTGCTTGACAAGTAGAATGAACATCGCTCAATTCCCAATTATGTGTGAGGAGTCTTTGATTCCCATATTTCTGGCTTGGGCACTAGAGGGTAGAGCCATTTCCTCAGCTATGGACTGCATAAAGAGACACTGGTTGGGAAAATAAAATGTCTTGGACAGTGTGGCATTTGAGGTAGCACTATTTTACCCAGCGCTGAGAAGAGAACTCAAGGCTTGAGAGGCATGCTGGGGAGTTGTGAGCCTTTCTTCCTCAGGAGACATTTTAATGACCCAGCACAGTTGGCCCACTGCCTCAAATCTTGTAAGAGGAGGGTGTTAGTGAGCTTGCTCTCTTCATCTCTGTCTCTCTTTTGACCTTTGTCTACTTAGCAAAAGTTAGTAAAGAGAAAAACAGCTACAGATTAATGTAACGGTGATGAGATCATGAAATTGCAGAATGAATTTCTCACCAAATGGACAAGGTACTCCATCAGCCCCATCCTTGTCTTTGTCCTTCTTTTTTTTGGGAGAACACAGCCTTGCACTCTCCAGACAGATATGTGGAGTGAATATACAGACACTGGTCAAGAGCACCCTTATCTCTGGACAGCTGCCAGTGGATGGATGGCCAACCATATCTGACTTCCTTGCCCCAGCAGTGCAGAAATCACCCACAGAAATTGCCAGATTCCCTAATAAAACAATGTGCTTTGCTTCCAGACTTCCTTCTTATTACTTAAGTTTCATGCCATTAATTCAGGCAACATAAAAATTGCCAACCAAAATTGTATGCATAAATCACACAATCTTGGGGCAAGGCAGAAGAGAAAGAAAGATCAGTGTGATTCTCTGGGGAATGTGAAAAGGATTTAAGATCTAATTTTTTAAAGCAACTACCTGCCCTGGGAGGTGTGCAAAGTACTTCATAGCATTTTTTTTTCTTTTTTCCCCTTTCCTCCTCCTCTTTTACTTCCTCCTCCCCCTCCCTTCTCCCCTTCTCCCCTTCTTCATCTTCATCTTTGTCTTCATCTTCTTTTTTTTAAGGAAATTTAAAGTTTCCTTATTTATTTTGAGGGAGCAAAAGAGAGAGAGAATCCCAAGCAGGCTACACGCTATGAGCCCAGAGACCAATGTGGGGCTCAAACCTACAAACCGTGAGATCATGACTTGAGCTGAAATCAAAAGTTGGACACTCAACTGACTGAGCCACCCAGGTGCCACTCATCTTTTTTTTTTTAAGTTTATTTATTTTGAGAGAGAGATAGAGAGCATGATGAGGGGAGGGGCAGAGAAAGAAAGAGAGAGAAAATCTCAAGCAGGCTCCAAGTGGTCAGTGCACAGAGCCCAACGCAGGCCTTAAACTTATGAAACTGTGAGACCCCGACCTGAGCCAAAATCAAGAGTTGGACACCTAACCGACTGAGCCATCCAGGCACCCCAATCTTCATCTTCTTTTAATTCACTGAATCCTTGATGATCAGTCCGCTTCTTGGTTCAAAACACACTAACAGCTTTCCCTCTTGTTCATCATAAAATCCAAGCCTGTGCATTGACCTACAAGGCCCCCACACACCCAAACCTCCTACCTCCAGTTATCTCTTTGCCTTCCTCCAGCTTCTCCTCCTCTGTCCCTCAGCTGCAGCCACACTGACCTCCTTGCTGCTCTGAAACCCCCAACAGCGCTCTAGCCTCAGAGTGTTTGTGCTTGCTGATTCCTCTTCCTCCCAACCACCTGTCACCTGGCAAGTTCCTAGCACACGCAAATAGCAAGTTCCCTGACCACTCCATTCAAAATTGCAACTCTTGTTCCCACATCATCCACATCCTCTGCCCTGCATTATTTTTCTTCATAGTCCTTATCACCTTCCAATACACCATCTATTAAAAAAAAGAAGATGAAGACAAAGATGAAGATGGAGAAGGGGAGAAGGGGAGGGGGAGGAGGAAGTAAAAGAGGAGGAGGAAAGGGGAAAAAAGAAAAAAAAAATGCTATGAAGTACTTTGCACACCTCCTGGGGCAGGTAGTTGCTTTAAAAAATTAGATCTTAAATCCTTTTCACATTCCCCAGAGAATCACACTGATCTTTCTTTCTCTTCTGCCTTGCCCCAAGATTGCGTGATTTATGCATACAATTTTGGTTGGCAATAAATCATTATTTTCATGTGTCGTCAGTGGCTCCGTACTAAACTGTAAGGCATGGAATTTTGCCGCTTTGATTTCCCATGGTCTCCTTATCACATTACAACAGTGCCTGGCTCTAAAGGGGCAACTCTTCATGATCCTCATTCATAGATGGGTTGACTTAGCTAAGAACACAGATCATTTTCCCAGATCACATGATCAGTACACCGTGCAGCCTTAAATTCAAACCCAGATTTATCTGGCCCCAAGATCCACATTCTTTTTCACTACACTGTGGTTTCCTTCCTTTCCAAATTGCCAACTAAATACTTTCCTAGGATCAGGAGATGGCTTCCATTCAGAGAATGACCTCTTTCTAGACTCTGAATTCTCAATCAAGGAGTCAGACTGTGAGGGACCTGTGGGAAAGGCCAAGAAAGGAAATAAATGACATCAACACTAGCATAAGGGTTCTGCATGCTCGTAAGAGTGAAACACCCAGTGCTTCATAAGATCGCTGGAAACATTTTTCTCTATCCCCAGTCTGGATCACAGGCACATGGGCTGTGGGAAAACTGGTGACACACACGTGCCAGCCAAGCGTTCCATTTATATTGCATTCACAGATGTCTAATTGAAGTTTGCTGTTTATTAACAGAAGCTGCTTTGCCGTTCAGAAATGGGAGTTAATCAAAATATTGCAAATGGCGCACCTTGAGAAATGTCACTCCTTATCATGATTGCATTTCCATATTTTTTCCATGTTTGCTGCATGTATGAAATGCTTTTAAAAATTATACACTACTCACACCAGCCCCTGGTGGCAGGATGCATCTGAGTCTATTCCAAGGATCTGGCAGAAATGGTATTGAACCATATTTCAATGCAGCTTTATGTGCTGCACATAACCTACATTTCTATAGCAATCGGTTAGGAGCAGAGCAATTCCTGGCACTTCTAGCTCACACTGAGCCCCCGAGAGCCCGGCTCCCTTCTCCCTTCCCTCTCTGTTAGTCATCAGGGAGTAAAGGTCAGGGGCTGGAAGCAGATAATTATGCTGCCTCAGGAATCAGTGCTTCCCTCTAAGGACCATTGGACTGTAATTCATTTCTTCTGTCTTTCTTCTCAGGTATTAACAAAGTCAACAAAAAAGGATTTTTTTCCCCATCAGGACTTGCCAGCCCTGGATGAGAGGAGTCAGCATGAATTTTAATCACAACGTCTATTTTTCAGCCCTGAATTTTCCATAATCAATTGCTTTTTGTTTATTAATTGAAAGGCAATATATTTGGAGTTTGAGAATTGCTGGATCTTGACCCCTAGGAGACCACTCATTCACATTCAAAACCTGGCTGGCGTGTGCTTCTCCACAGAGCCCAAACTTATGTAAGAGGTACATTAGAAGCTGATATTTTCTTGTTGAAGTGATTCACCCTACGGTTCTTTAAATGGGTCAACTCATGCTGTAAATTAATTTACACAAAATGAAGTCAAATCCTCTCTAGTTATTTATTTATTTATGTTTTAAGGGAAAAAATCTATAGCAGAGGTGAGATATATGTAGATTCTCCTTATGTTGACCTTTCTTTCAGACTTTTCCTCAGGGCTTTCTCTGGTTTGTTTTCCTTTAGTTACTCTACCCCATTTACCTTTCTGAGGTGTGTGAAGGAGGTTGTGATGCAAGGGGCATGTCCAAGTGAGTGTGACTCACTGCATCAACCATATAACTTATCTGATGGGAAGAGCCTATGGTGATGGCATTTGAATAGGCACACATTAATTGTTGACTGTTTGTCTGTCTGTTTGTTTGCCAGGATGTAGTGAGGGGATGTCAGTGTTTCACAGGACTACTAGGATCAGAGCAAATCATTCTTTGATCTCTCTTCTACTTGATTTTCCATAACTCTTCTTCTCCATTTACTGATTATATTAGTTTGCTAAGGTTACTGTAACAAACCACCACAGACTGAGTGGCTTATACAATGGGAGTTTATTCTGTCATAGTTCTGGAGGCTAGAAATCTGAAATCAGTGTGTCAGCAAGACCATGCTACATCTGAAGGTACTGGGGAAGGATGTTTGAGGCCTCTCACCCAGCTTCTGGTAGTTCCTTGGCTTGTGGTAGCCTAACTCCAAGGGCTACCACATGGGCATTTTCTTTGTAGACATAACTGTGTCCAAAATCTCTCTTCTGGAAGAACACTGGTCAGGTTGGATTAGATTCACCCTACTGCAGTATTAGCTCATCTTAACTAATTACATGGGCAACGACTCTCTTTCCAAATAAGGTTACATTCTGAGTATTGGGAGTTAGACCTTTAACATATGAATGGGGGGCACATATTCAGTCCATAGCACTGACTATTTTTATCTGTTGTTGCTTAACTAATTCTCCCTAAATTTGGTGCCCTAAATATTTACTATCTCACAATGACTGTGGGACAAGAATCTAGGCATGGTTTATTGAGGTTCTCTGGCTCTGGGTTTCTTCTAAGGCTTTAGTCAAGTCTGCACTAAGGGTGAATCTGTCTCCAGTCTCACTCAGGTGGTTGTTGGCAGGATCTGATTCCTGATGAATAGTTGGAATAAGGGCCTCCATTCCTCATGCCAGAGGCATTTCTGGGCTGGGCAGCTCATAACAATCTGAGCAAGCAAGAAGGCAACAGACAGTGTGGGAGGGAACAAGATGGAAATCACAGTGTTTTATAACTTGATCTAGCAATAATACTGTCCATATTCTATTTGTTAGAAGCAAGTCACTGGATTCAGCAAACACTCAAAGGGGAGGGATCTCAACAGTACAGGGATGCAGGGATCTTTGGAAAGCATTTCTCCAATGCTGCTTACCTTGGTCTGCCCTCTGGGCCATCCTTTTCCATGAAAGCCAGTACACGTTTGCATCCAACTAGTTTGGTTGACCTGCTTCTTGCCAGTAGACTTCCTGGGGTCTGCTGACCTCATTTTTTATTGATTCTACTCCTTTCAATCCAAAAGACCACTATTTCTGCTGATACAATTCTCTCAAAAACTCTGAGAGATTTCTGTGAATCTTACTGGGGTTTGCTGTACTAGAAAAAAAGTCACATCCTGAAATCTCTTGGATAAAAGACTTTCTCTAGTTTGAGTTTTGTTGAGAAGGCTGAAACAAAGCCCTCATATTTCCCAGGGGTCCTATTGTTCCCCTGAGACAACTTGTATGTAATGCCCTCACTCTCTTCAGCAGCTCCTTGTGTGGGACCCACTAATGGTCTGATCCTTTGATCTTTTTGAAGTCCTGACCAAGGGCAATGCTGTCTCATTCAGCTTTATCTCTAGATCACATTTTCCTGACAACCTAGAAGCCATTTCTTAATTTTAGCATCTTTTGCTATCTAGAGAGGCTGAGAATTTTCAAAATCATCAAGTCTTGGCTCCTTTTTGTGTAACAGTTCTTCCATCAATCTGTCACTCTTGCAGTTTACTATAAGCAGTAAGGAGAGGCTGAACACACAGTTGAAAATCTCCTGAGTGAGATCACCAAGTTCATTAGCACTGGTCAAGACAAAGTTGTGAGGTGGAATATGTACTTTAACAGCCACCCCTTTCCCCACACTCCAGGAATAAATACAGATGCTCCTTGTGTCATCTCCCTGCTCTTCTCCTCCCCACACCCCCTCTGACTTAATTGCCCTTTGCAGTTCCTAACTATTATGCCAACGTTTTTAGAACCCCCAGCCTGACAAATGTCTTGTTTCCAATAGTTCAAGTATATGAGATTCAAGTCCTTGGACACTTAGAGGTCTCTAGTGATAGATTCATCTTACAAGCCAACCATTGACAATGCTATAGTTAGCTAATATGTTATTCCCACTACATTATCTCAATTAAAAGATATACCATAGACTTTAAGGAGTATTAAAGTCATATGGTTACATAAAGTTATAACTAATGATTTACATTTGAATAGCTTTTTCACTAATTTTACCATTTACAAAGGGCTTTCATTAATCCATTTATTTCTCACCAAACTCCTATGCAGGAGATGTCTTAACCTCAGTTTAGAGATTAGAGACCTGGGGCTCGGGGAGGATGAGTCATTTTCTACCTGTTACATGACTTAGATGGTGTCATGTGGCACCAGGACCAGATGGTGTCATGTGGCACCATGTGGCACTTACCTTCTCCATTGAATAGCTGAGGAAGTTGAGGTTTTCAGGGATGAAGATACATAGCCATTTAGTGGTAATTCCAGGCCTAGATTTTAAATTGAAGGCTCTTTTCTGAGTTCATTTGCTTTGGGGTTTTGATAATAATACAAAAATTGTCAAATAATTAGTATGAAAATTGCATTATAATTGTAATACTATTTTTACCACCAGCAGGCCAGTCCGGGTACCAGAGTCTTCCCTGACCCCTCAGTGACCCTGGCATTAGTACAGACCTCTGTCAGCTTCCAGCCTTCCTCCTCTCCATCCCAGGCTGACATCTCTCCCAGCAAACTGGCTACATCTCATCCCACCATACTTCCCAGTCTCCTTCCTAGCAATCAGACTCACACAGTATTTCTTTTCTGTTTTTATCACTTCAGTTCCCTGTCCTTCCCTTTCCCATGAGCTCCCTACATACCCCACCAACACATGCTTCTGCCAGCTCATTCCTTTCCATCTACTACCCTGCTTCACGGACTTCAATTCCTATCTGCTCAAGGACTGGCTTGAGAAGTGGCTTTCCACCTCTACAGTTGCTGACCTGGGCATACTCAGAGTCATTTGGAATTGTTGGCCTCCACGTTCTCAAAAGGCTCATACCCCAGGACATTTGCACATGAGTAGAAGGAGAGGAAGACACCATCTTAGGGTTTGGACATTTCCTCTCTCCTAACCCCTAAGCTTAGAGTCACTGAAATGTTTGAGAGATGGCTACACATTAGTTGAGCATAATAGCAAGCAGTCTCTCCATTAAATGCACCCATTATTTTTCTTCATTTTATTTTGCATTTTGTGGAAAATTAATGGAATTTACATGATTGTAGGACTTCTTTTTAAAAGGAATTTTGTGGGGAGCCTGGGAGGATAGCAAAGTAGGAAGATCCTAAGCTTACCTTACTTTTTCCCGTGGATACACCTAGATCACAGCCATAGCAGAGCAACTAACTCAGAAAATAACTGAAAGACTGTAAGAACAGACTTTCTACAGTTAATTATAGAGAGGAGACCACATCGAAAATGGTAGGAGGAGCAGAGATGCAGTCAGGAGCCAAACTCCCTGTGAGATGAACCACAAACAGGAGGGACACCAAGAGCATGGAGAAGGGTGAGGAGCAGACCACACACCCAGCACCCCAGACATGAGGGACCTCTACTGGGACGATGAGTGCCCATAACATTTGGCACCAAAAACCAGAGGGGCTTAACTATGTGAGTTTTTATGATGTGTGGGGTTTCACTCTGAGTACTTTAAATTTCAGCAGGCTTAGCTCTGTGAGAGCCACAGAGCAGTAGGAAACTGAGTCCCCACCCTTAAAGAGCCAGCATAACAAACAATCCTGTGGAGATACCGCATAGAAGCAGCAATTGAAAGCCCTTGGGGTATTACTGGGATAATTATTTACTGATCTCAGAACATACACTGGAGGGGGAGGGATCTTTATGAAACTTCTCCAAGAGTAAAAGAGCTAGTGGGTGCCATTTCTCCTCACCCCCCAACCTTCAGCTTAGATGCCTGGACACCTGCCAGAACCAGTGTGCAAACACTCACAACTAGCTTCCTAACAGCTTGTCCTGCCTGTATATTCTCCTGTAGATCTGTCCCATCCAACCTGCCCCACTTGGTGGGAGTCCCTCCAAGATGGCACTTGACATTCTGCAAGCAGCCCCAATACTGACCAGCACTACTCCAATATGATTCTTGCCCTCGGAAGAGGGGAAGATAAGCACACACATCAGTTTGACTGCTGCCCCAGCAATGAGTTGGTGACAGACCTCTGATCTCACTTCTGGCCCTGCCCACCAACAAAAACCTCACAGGGGACAGGGAAAAAAGAGAACACTGTAGTTTGGAGTCACTGCAACCCCGACAGACAGACTGAAGGCAAACATCTTATGTGACCCAACTACAAGCGCAAGACAGACTCAGACTGGCACAGACTCATCCTTAAGGCACAAGGATGAAATCCTATCTGCAACAGGCAAAGAGTTCCATTGCATATGACTGGATTGAAGGCAAAAGCATTTCAATCACAACAGAAGGGTGCACAAAATATATGAGATACCTGAATCACCTGATTCAGGTGTACAGGGGACACTGCACTGCAGGGCACTACAGGGCATCTTCTTCATAAGACCACTACTTTCAGGATTAAGAGGCATAGCTGACTTTCCTAATAAATAGAAACAAACACAGAGAATTAGAAAAAATGAAGATACAGGATATGTCCCAAATGAAAGTGTGACCAAATCACACCAAAAGAGCTAAATGAAATGGAAATAAGCAATATACCTGGACAGAGAATTCAAAGTAATGGTCGTAAAAATACTTACCAGACTTGAGAAAAGAGTGGAGGATCTCAGTGAGACCTTCAACAAAGACATAGAAAATATAAAAAAGCACTAATCAGGGATGAAGAACTCAATAACTGAAATTAAGAATACACAAGAGGGGATAACTAGCAGACTAGAGAAAGCAGGACAGATCAGCAACCTGGAAGACAGAGTAATGGAAAGCAACCAAGCTAAACAGCAAAAAGAATAAAGATTAATAAAAACAAAAATAGAGTAAGGGAACTCAGTGACATCATCAAGTGTAATGACATTTGCATTATAGGGATCCCAGAAGGAGAATAGAAGGAACAGAGGCAGAAAATTTATTTGAAGAAATAATAGCTGAAAACTTTCCTAATCTGGGGAGGGAAACATAAATCCAGATCCAGGAAGCACAGAGAGCCCCAACAAAATCTACCCAAGGAGGTCCACCCAAGACACATAGAAGTTAAAATGACAGAAGTAATGAAAAAGAATTTTAAAAGCAATGGGAGAAAAGAAAATAGTTATATACAAGGAAAACCCTATAAAGACTATCAGCTGATTTTTCAGCAGAAAATTTGCAGGCCAGAAATGAATGGCATAATATATTGAAAGTGATGAAAAGTGGAAACCTGCAGCAAAGATATTCCACCCAGCAAGGCTATTGTTCAGAATAGAAAAAGAGATCTAGCCTTCCAAGAAATGTTAAAAGGAAGTCTTTGAGTAGAAATAAAAATAGTGAGAAAATTATGAAAGGGGGAAATCCGTGTGGCTCAGTTGGTTAAGTGTCTGACTCTGGTTTCAGCTCAGGTCATGATCTCACCATTCATGAGTTCAAGGCCACATTGGGGTCTGTGTTGACAGTATGGAGCTTGCTTAGGATTTTTTCTCTCTCCCTCTCTCTCTCTGCCTCTCCCCTCCTCACTCACTCACTCTCTCTCTCAAATAAAAACACTTTAATAAAAAGAAAATTATTAAAGGAAATAATTTTTCACAGGTAAATAGAAACAATAATATTAAGTAGTAGATAAATGACTTATAAAAACAGCATGGAGATTAAAACACAAAAGCGGGGTGTCTGGGTGGCTCAGTTGGTTAAGCGTCGGACTTCAGCTCAGGTCATGATCTGACGGTTCGTGGGTTTGAGCCCCACATCAGGCTCTGTGCCCAGAGCTCAGAGCCTGGAGCCTGCTTCAAATTCTGTCTCCCTCTCTTTCTCTGCCACACACCCTCTCATGCTCTGTCTCTGTCTCTTAAAAATAAACATTAAAAAACACACACACACACACAAGCAATAAAATCAATTATATATATAAAAGTCAATCAAGGGATTCACAAAATAAAAATATATAAATTATGACATCATATACATAACACATGGGGAGAGAGTAAAAATTTAGTGCTTTAAGTTGGGTTCAAACTTAAGTAACCATCAACTTAACATAGACGGCTATATGCATAAGATGTTATATGTTAACCTAATGGTAACCACAAATAAAAAAACCGGAAACCTGTAATAGATATGTGAAAAATAAAGAGAAAGTAATCCAAGCATATTACTATAGAAAGCCATCAAACCACAAGAAGAGAGTAAGAGAAGAAGGGAACAGAGGAACTACAAAAACAACCATAAAACAAGTAACAAAAATGAGAGTAAGTACATACCTATCAATAATTATATTGAATATAAATGGACAAAATACTTTAGTCAAAAGATAGAAGGTGACTGAATAGATAAAAAAAAGCAGGACTCATCTCTATACTGCCTACAAGAGACTCACTTCAGACCTAAAGTCACTTACATATTGAAAGTGAAGAGATAGAAAAACGTTTACCATACAAATAGAAGCAAAAAGAAACCTGGGGTAGCAATACTTATATCAGGCAAATGAACTTTAAAACAAAGACTGCAACATGAGACAAAGAAGGACACTGCACAATGATAAAGGGAACAATCCAATAAGAAGATATAACAATCACACCCAACATGGGAACACCCTAATACAACCATTTACATACATAAAAGAACAAATTGATAGTAATACACTTTTAGTAGGGGACTTTCACACCACGTCAGATCAGTGGATGGATCATTAGACAGAAAATCAACAAAGAAACAATGGCTTTGAATGACACTTTGGTCTAGATAGATCTAACAGATATATCTAACAGATATATTCAGAATATTCCATCCCAAAACAGCAGAATACATAATCTTTTCAAGTGCACATGGAATCCTCTCCAGAATAAATCACATGTTAGACCACAAAACAAGTCTCAACAAAATCAGAAAAGATTAAAATCATAATAGAATGGAAATAAGTGAAACACAGTCTAAAAAACAGTAGAACAGAACAATGAAACCAGGAGATAGTTCTTGAAAGGATAAATAACATTGATTAACCATTAGTCAGACTCATTATAAAGAGAGAGAGAGAGAGAGAGAAGACTCAAGTAAGTAAAAAAATTCTCCTTGGAAATGAGGAGAAATAGCAACCAACACAACAGAAATACAAAGGATTACATATAATTCAAAGGATTATATACTATACATGAAAAATTATATGCCAATGTTTGGACAACATACAAGAAATGACTAAATTCCTGGAAACATTTAACCTTCCAATACTGAATCAGGAAGAAATAGAAAATTTGAACAGACTGATTACTGGCAATAAAATGGAATCGGTAATCAAATACCCTCAACAAATGAAAGTCCAGAAACAGAGGACTTCGTGGGTGAATTCAACCAAACATTTAAAGAGTTAATACCTCTTCTGCTCAAACTATTACAAAAATTAAAAGAAGAAAAACTTCCAAAATAATTCCATGAGGCCAGCATTACCCTGACACTGAAACCAGATATAGACATTACAAAAAAGGAAAACTATAGGCCAATATTTCTGGTGAACATAGATGCAAAAATCTTCAACAAAAGATTAGCAAACCAAATCCAACAATATATTTAAAAAATCATTCACCACGATAAAGTGGGATTTATTCCAAGGATACAAGGTGGTTCAATATTTGCAAATCAATCAATGTGATATATCACATTAACAATATAAAGGATATAAAACCATATGAATATCTTACTAGATGCAGAAAAGGCATTTGACAAAATACAAGATACATTCATGATAAAAACTCTAAACAAATTAGGATTATAGGGAACATACCTCTATTTAATGAAAGCCATATATGAAAAACCCAGAGCTAACATCATAGTCAATGGTGAAAAGCTGAAAGCTTTTCCTCTAAGATCAGGAATAAGCCAAGGATATCCACTTTCACCACTTTTATTCCACATAGTACTGGAAGTCCTAGCCACAATAATCAGACAAGAAAAAGAAATAAAAGGAATCCAAACTGGTAAGGAAGAAGTAAAACTTTCAGTATTTGCAGATAACATGATACTATATATAGAAAACCCTAAAAACTCCACCAAAAAAAAAAATTGCTAGAACTGATAAATGAATTCAGTGAAGTCACAGGATAAAAAATCAACATACAGAAATCTGTTACATTTCTATACACTAATAATGAAGGAACAGAAAGAAAAATTTTAAAATAAGCCCATTTACAATTGGACAACCAAGGAATAACATACCTAGGAATAAACTGAACGAAGGAGGTGAAAGACCTGTATTCCAAAAACTGTAAAACACTGAAGAAATAAATTAAGGATGACATAACCAAATTGAAAAATATTCCATGCTCATGGATTGGGAGAACCAATATTGTTAAAATGTCCATACTACCTGAAACAATCTATAGATTTAATGCAATCTCTATCAAAATACAAACAACATTTTTCACAGGCCTAGAACAAATAATCCTGAAATTTGTATGGAACCATGAAAGACCTCAAAAAGCCAAAGCAATAATGGAAAAGAAGGACGAAACTGCAGGTATCACAATCCCAGATTTCAAGATATACTACAGAGCTGTAGTAATCAAAACAGTATGGTACTATCGCAAAAATAGACACATAGATCAATAGAACAGAATAGAAAGCCAAGAAATAAGCCCACACTTTTATGATCAATTAATCTACAACCAAGGAGCCAAGAATATACAATGGGAAAAATTCTCTTCAACAAATGGTGTTGGGAAAACTGGACAACTACCTGCAAAAGATTGAAACTGGACCATTTTCTTATACCATACACACACATACACATACACACAAACCCCTCAAAATAGATTAAAGACCTAAATGTGAGACCTGAAACCATAAAATTCCAAGAAAGCATAGACAGTCACCACTTTGACACCAGCCATAGAAATATTTTTTTAAAGATATGTCTCCTTTGGCAAGGGAAACAAAAGAAAAATTAAACTATTTGGACTATACCAAACTAAAAAGCTTTTGCCTAGTGAAGGAAAGCATCAACAAAACAAAAGGGCAATCTACTGAATAGAAGAAGATACTTGCAAATGATGTATCTGATAACAGGTTAATATCCAAAACATATAAAGAGCTTCTACATCAACACCAAAAATCCCACAAATGATCCAATTAAAAATGGGCAGAGGACATGAATAGACATTTTCCCCAAAAAGATATGCAGATGGCCAAAGATATGTGAAAAGATGCTCGACATCACTAAATCATCAGAGATGCAAATCAAAACAATAAAGAATGGGGCACCTGGGTGGCTCAGGCTGTCTGTTGTCAGTACAGAGCCCGCTTTGGATCCTCTGTCCCCTCTCTCTTTGTCTCTCCCCCACTCTCTCAAAAATAAATAAACATTAAAAAAAAAACAACAATGGAGTATCACCTCACACCTGTCAGAATGCCTAAAATGAAAAGCACAGGAACAATAACAACAGCAGCAGGTGTTGGTGAGGATGTGGAGAAAAGGAACACTCGTGCACTGTTAGTGGGAATGTAAACTCGTGTGGCCACTGTGGAAAACAGTGTGGAGATTCCTAAAAACATAAAAAAAAAATACCATAGATGAATGGATAAGGAAGATGTGATACACACACACACACACACACACACACACACACACACACAGTGGAATATTACTCAGCCATGGAAAAGAATGAAATCTTGTCATTTTCAACAACATGGGTGGATCTAGAGGGTATAATGATAAATAAGTGAACTATGTCAGTCAAAGAAAGACAAATGCCATATTTTTATATGTATGTGGAATTTAAGAAACAAAATAAATGAGCAATGTAAAAAAGAGACAAAAAAATAGACTCTTAAGTATAGATTATAAATTGGTGGTTGCCAGAAGAGAAGTGGGTAAGAAGATGGATGGATAGGTGACAGGGATTAAGAATACACTTATGACGAACACCGAGTATATATAGAATTGTATTGCACACCTGAAACTAATATACCCTGTATATTAATTATAATTCAATTATATATAACATATATAATTATATACATATATATAAATATATATAAAAGAACATATAAAAGAAATACGGTTTATATTTCAAAACATATCTGATTTCAGATACTTTTGGTGGTTCTAGACCAGCACTGCCCAGTAGAATCCCCTGTGATGATGGAAATGATCTATTCTATACAGGGTATACAGGGTATTCTAAACAGGGTAATCTATTCTATACAGGGTAGTAGCCACTAGCTACACGTGGCTATGGAGTACTCGAAATGTGGCCAGTGTGAGTGAGGAACCAAAGTTTTAATTGTATGTAATTTTAATTATTTTACATTTAAATAATCACCTGTAGACTGGATATGCTAGTGGACAGTATAGTCTGCACAATCTTAGCCTTTTTTTTTTTGACAGGAGGGAACATTGTGCACCCATCAAATATTAGCATTCATCCCAGCCCCACTATCTTTGTGCTATAATATATGCCGTTGTTTTCCATGATTCTTCACCTACCCTGGAAACATGTAGAACCAGAGCTGCCCTTGGTTCCAGAAAGCATAACTCACTTCAACACCCTGTCTTTCTTTCTGCCCATTACATAAGACACAGTAATCTACTTAGCCTAATGCAGAGGACCATGTAGCCAAGTGATACTAGTACTAATAATGATCATATGGCTGATGTCAAAGTGGTTACTGCCTATTTCTCTTCTGGAGTTTTATGGTTTCTGGTGTCACATTTAGGTCTTTAATCCATTTTGAGTTTATTTTTGTGTATGGTGTAAGAAAGTGGTCCAGTTTCATTCTGGACAGCATGTAGCTGTCCAGTTTTCCCAACACCATTTGTTTAAAAGACTTTTTCTCACTATATGTCCTTGTCTCTTTTGCCATGGATTAAGTGACCATAAGTGTGGGGTTATTTCTGGACTCTCTATTCTGTTCCATTGCTCTATGTCTCTATTTTTTTGTGCCAGTACCATACTTTTTTGATTACTGCAGCTTTGTAATGTATCTTGAAATCTGAAATTGTGATACCTGCAGCTTTGTCCTTCCCCATTGTAATGCTGTTGCCTCATTTGTCATACATTAGTTGACGATACTTTGTGTGGTGACAGAAGGTAACTATTTTTATCATGGTGAGTATTTCATGATATATGTACTGCTGAAATCACTATGCTGTACACCTGAAACTAATATAACATTGTACATCAATTATACTTCAATTAAAAATAAATAAACACAGGGAAAAAAACAAACATCACAATGTAAATGTTAAAAACCAAAACCCAAACCAAAAACCAAAAAACAAAGATACTCCTAATAATTGGCAAATTCCAAGGGCTTGGGATCTCCACCCCAAGAACCTGGGACAAAAAAATCCCAAATTCTTTATTATATAGCAGCTACATCAGAAATTTATTTGCTCAAGTGACTAAGAACAAGGCTAAGGACAGAAAAATCTCTAATTTTTTTTGTAGTTATTGGACGTATTCATATGTATTATCTCAGTCCTCCAGATTTTGTGTTATTGATGGATAAACTGAAACTAATAAAGTTAAAAACATGGTACATAAATATCCAACTAGCAATAATGGGTGTTGGAGTTTAAAATAAAGTTTTCTAACTTTAAATCACAAGCCCTTTGAATGTGTAAGACTAGAAGACAGATATAAGAACAGAGATGCTTTGAATTCTTAATTGGTTTTCTTATCTGTGATTGAAGGCTGAAAATGGATTTGCCCAAAACAGAACAGGAACTGAGGAATGTAGTAGCTGAGAGTTAGGCTTTTCCTCAATGTGCCAGTTGATTCCTTCTCTGGTCTCATGTGTTTCTTTGGAGAAGGTTATGCATTGATTCTGTCAGTACTTATTGCAAGCGTTGAAAATACAGAAATAGAGTCACAGGCTTCTTTGGAGGGAGGACAGATAGTAAATAAAAAATGGCAATATGATGTGGTTACAGAAACAATAGAGGAAAGCACTTGGATGGGTCCTAACTAGGATGGGTAGGGAAGAGGGAGTCAGGAAAGATTTCTTGCAGGAGACAAAGTAGGAGCTGAGGCTTAGAAGCAAACCGAGACTAATCATGCTTCCCAATCTATAAGTGAATGGAAAAGGGATACTGGACTCTCACCTTGATCTAGGAGGCTGATGGGTCCTGGTGATGCCCCAAAGCCTAGCACTTTGTTAGTTTCCTTGCTCTGTTTGCATCTGCCTCAGCTGTGGCTAGAACCATCGCAGGAGGAATGGAGTCTCCAAAATAAAGGGGATGGGGATGTAAGGATGCAGGCCTCAGAAATGCTAGGGGTAAATGAGTGTGTCAGGGGTTCCATTGAATTTTTCATCTATAAAATGAGGACTTTGGACTTTCCTATATGATCCCTGGGGTCCTTCTGCCTCTAACATTTCATTATTTTGTGATTTCATAAAAAATGTTTTGCAAAGCAGATGAATAATGTAAACAAGATTATAGAGAGAATATTTGCCTTCTTAAGGGAATAAATTGTTCTCAAGTACTTCAGGAGCATTCATTTGCATATAAACAATGCAAATTCTATATAAACAGAGGAGGCTTGTTTTCTTAGGTGTTTTGGTAAGTTAATTACAAATCATTCTTGTCAATTTCGCTAGTCTATGTGTATTAGGAAGTAATAGACCTGCATTCATTTTAAATATTCTATACTACTGAATATTCACAGTTTCTTGAATGTTCATAATAGCTGACTTTTCTCTGAATTAGCCTGTTTCTTGAATCTTAAATGATTTCTTTATTCAGTGGGTTATAAATATATGGGATTTATTTTTTCAAGAAGAATTTGGGGAAATTCATCCTGCCATTCTTTTAACTCCTAGTGTCTTATGGTCTGTCTACATCTTTTCTCCCTCTATAATTCTGAGTGCTTCTTTCCTCCACCCCCATCCCCTATCACTTAGGCTACTTAAATTTCCACTGACAACTAACATTTTGCAAGTATTTTATTTGTTTAGACAAATTCCAAAGACGGGCATCATATCATGCACAGAAGAAATCCATTTTCCTTGTTCCATTTTCTCCATGCTTCATCTTTTGTCCCACATTTTTTCTCTTCTTGTCTCTCCAACCCATCTCATTCCCTGCCATTCACCATTCTCAGAAGCAGGACACACTGCATCCTTTGTCACAGCACTTCACTGACAACTTGCTGTGGCTTGAGAATTTTCTTGAGGTTTTGTTCTCTGCTCCCTAGTGGCTGCTCGAAATATTCCAAATGCATTTGGTTGGGGCAGGGTAAGTTTGGGGAAGGATATTTAAGGGAAGCATGCTTCCACTAAAAGGAATGGGAAAATCTAGGCAAGGCAAGGAGTGAAGGATGTGGTCCCAGGCAGAAGGAAGAGCTTATACAAACTATAGAAGCACATGGGAGCATGGCAGGTTCAGAAATGTCTGTGATGGGAGTTTAGAATGATTAAGGGCCACTGACAAAAAGATGGAGCTGGTGGAGAAGCAGCGGCCACATCACAAATGACCATTGTGTATTATATTTTTCTCCAGTAGGAACCTAGTGAAAGACTGTAACACCAGTGTGATGATACAGCAGGGCTGGTTGCAAAGGTGCCAGAGAGAAGCCGAGTGTAATGTCAAGGTTCCGGAAGAGGGCATGGGTGGGAGGTGCCAAGACATGCCAAATTTCGGAGTAAAATAGTAGGCCAATAAGACTTGTGGTTGATTGGTTATGGGGTGGGAGATAAAAAGAAATGAGCCAGGGAAGACATTGAATTTCTGCTGTGAGCTCTTGTTTGCCAAGTTAGGGAATGCAAGAAAAGAAAGAATCGAAATTGAGGGAGGCTTGATTTGGGAAATCTAGCTTAATTTGGTTTATCTTTGCCCTATGGTGATAAACTGAGCAAAAGTGACAAGTGCTTGGATGTCATTCATGGCACATCTCAGGCAGCATATCAAAGTCATGATTGTTCAATAACGTGTGTGGAAAATGTCTGAAACATAGCTCCTCCTCATCCAACAAACCTAACTAATTCTGGCCACATCATTTGTAGAAGCCATGGTCTACGGTTTCATTTCTTATGTCCCTGTAAACTTGCTGTCTGGGTATCAGAAACCAGGCTTCATCATGACTAAGGATACTCTGCTTAGTTTTTTAATCGGTTTATTGAATAGTTTAAATTTAGTGTGGGACAAGCATATCAATTTTTCTCCAGTAACCATCTCCAAACACACTGCTCAAAACACCTTCCACACCCCTCTCCCCAATCTTGATAACAACTCAGGAAGACCGCATACATTTCTGGTCATCTTCCATAGTGAGAACAGTTCAATTTTGGTATTGAAAATTCCTTTTTAGGTAAAAAAGAATGAGATCTTCATCTGTGACAATATGGTTGAAACTAAACGTATTACTTATTGAAAGAAGTCTGACAGAAAAAGACAAATATCCCCATACGATTTCACTTATATATGGAATTTAAAACACAAATGAACAAAGAAAAGTTTTTTTAATGTCTATTTATTTTTGAGAGAGAGAGAGAGTGTGTGTATGTGTATGCATATGTGTGTCGGGGAGAGGCAAAGGAAGAGGGAGGCAGACGGCTCCATGCTGACAGAAGAGAGCCTGATGTGGGGCTCGAACTCACAAACTGAGATCATGACCCGAGCTGAAGTTGGACGCTTAACTGACTGAGCCACCCAGGTGCGCCAAAGAAATTTTTTAAAAAGCAGAAACAGAACCATAAATTCAGAGAACAAACTAGTGGTCACCAGAGGAGAAGGTGGAAGAAAATGGGCAAGATGGGTGGTAGGGAGGTGGAGATACACGCTTCCAGGTACGGACTAAAGAAATCATGGGGATGAAAGGTAGAGCATGGTGAATAAAGTAAATGGTAGCGTAATAGCGTTGACCAGTGACAGATGGTAACTACACTAATGGGGGGCGGGGCATAGTATAATGTGTAGAGTGGTTGAATCACTAAATTGTACACCTGAAACTAATGTAACATTGTGTGTCAACTATACTTCAATTGGAAAAAAAGGATGAAAGAAATCCTTACTAGTGTACATAAGGCCCAGTTTGGAACACCACCTCCTCTGAACCTTCCAGGTCTGAATGGGCAAAAAGGCAACTAGTACAAAGAGAAGATTTTTTTACTTAACTGGTCCTCCAAGGGTGCTTCTCATTCAGTGTAGGGTCTTGAGAATGCACACCCACCCTGCAAGGCCATCTCCATGCGGCAGGAACTCCTTCCTACAGCGGCTGGAGCTCACGGAAGTCTGATGGAGCCCCACGGTTCACTGATATGGACAGTTCTCTTTTTGGAAAGTGGAGATGCCCATTCCAAATTGCTGTCAAACTTTTCTAACTGTATTCCGAGACCCGAAGAAAAGCACCTAGTAACCTTCAGTTACATTTTTTTAAGTGAAGTGGCAGCTATGTTATATCATTTTTATGATGATATATGTCAAAAATAAAGTGAGCTCTATGAGTATGTTGGTACATATACAGGGCAATTGAAATTCTCTTCAAATCGAATTAACTCTCAGACTCTGAGAACAGACACTGTCCCTCACCACAAATGGCATCTATATAATGCATTCTTTTTTCCCTATGTCTTTCTTCAATTTTCTATTTAAAGAAATTTCTGAAAATACATGAATTATGCAGCTTATCTCTCAGATGAAAAAGAATTTTCTCCTTGGATTGAATGGCTGCATATTTATTAATAGCAGTAAAATTGTCCATGTTCTTTTGTATCAAATGGGATGCTGACTAAAATATGAAGGAGCCTTTTCAGGAATAATACGAGTAACAGATGAATAATTATAAAAGCTATATGGAATTGAAAGACATTTTAATTTGTCATTGCTTCTGTGTTCAGAGAGGATCTGAATAATTATTCTGACTATAAAAAGGAAGAGTGTGATATTTTTGCTCCTTATGGGATTAAGTTCTTAATATACCACTTTTACTATAAGTTAAAAAAAACCACCTCTCTTGTAGTCTCCTCTAATTATGTAATCATAGCTATGGCCGCTCAGCTACGTATGTGTTTGGTCTTTTCACTGTCAGACGGAGGTGCTGCGCTTCAAACTCATTTTATTCTGAAAAGTGTTCATCTTTGCAGTTTATAAAAATGAGATTATACTTGTTTGCTTACTGAAAACTTTCAACCTTTATGTCACATTAATACATGAAAATGACAAGGACTGTAGAATTTCCTCCGGTCATGACTAGATGGAGCAGAAACTGAATATGAGATTCCAAAGCAGGATTTTTTTCTTTTTATAACAACCATTTAAAAGTGGCTGTGCTTACCAGGGTCATTACAAGGCAAAATTCCAGCTATCTTTTCTTACCCAGCAATACATGTGGTTTCCATTTTCTTTTGGTCTGCCTTCTACAACAACATTCAAACGCTTATTCGGATCCTAAGAATATTTTATGACAGCTTTTTTTTGTTTTTCAGAAAATAAAATTTCAAGAGATGCCATGTGTGCTTCTAGGTGAATGATAGAATTTTCCTTTGTAGCTTGTGAATTTTCATTTACCAGATTTCCACTACCATATTTAGCTCTTAATGAAGAAGGATAGGAAAATCTATGCAAGTATTCTAACCTGCTCCAGCATTTTTACCACTGTCTCTAAGATATGGCTTTAGGGATAATTGTCAACTAGGAGCAGATCCTGTTTTGGCAGCCTCATTGCAGCCAGAGGACATGCTCCTTGCTGTGAGAGAAATTTCCTGCACAGAATGCCAACAAGCCTTTTGCCTTTTGATTCTGATCTTTCCTGGAGTTCAGTCCCCACCTCTAAGAAGCTGTGTGAATGTGTGTGATTCATTTAGCCAATTTAAGCCTCACCATTTAAAATGGAGAACATTTAAGTGTTCTTACCATTAAAATGGAAAGAAATGACATCCAAATTAAAGCCTTAATGATCTCACCATTAAAATAGGAAGAAATGACATCCAAATTAAAGGTGGGGATTAAATTAGATGTAAAATAAATGTAAAATTCTTGACACACACAGTAGGCATGCAATGCACACCGTTGGCATGCAATAAATGGTAGTATCTTCTTATCATAAAGAAAAACAAAACCCCAGGGGCGCCTGGGTGGCTCAGTCAGTTAAGCGTCCAACTTCAGCTCAGGTCATGATCTCACAGTTCATGGGATCGAGCCCTGCATTGGGCTCTGTGCTGATGGCTCAGAGCCTGGAGCCTGTTTCAGATTCTGTGTCTCAATTCTCTCTCTGCCCCTCCCCTGCTCATTCTCTGTCTCTGTCTCTCTCTGTGTGTCTTACAAAAATAAATAAAATGTTAAAAATTTAAAAAAAAAGAAAAAAGAAAAACAAAACCCCAGACCTTTAAGAATTAGTTACCTGTTTAATTTAAATCAGTACTTTTTGAGACTAAAACCAGAAAACATTTCCCCTATATATCAATATCAGGGAAGATTCTGAATGAATTGAGAATGAGGTTTATAATAGTAATTTGAAATCCAAATGCTGTAATGTTGTTCTCCCTCCCAACAAAAGAGTTCTACAAGTCATTCTATCTGAAACTTAAAGATGGGTATAGGCAATCCATCATAAATATAAGTCAATTGATTAATTTCATCTTAACAACTTATGAAATGAAAGTGATATCTGTACTGACAGGACTGAGACACGTATTTTGTTGTAATTACATAGAGATGATGTTGGTAATTGAGTTATTATATTTACAGGTTATTTAGAATGTAAAAGATTCATCATACAAATCCAGCTTTACTTTAATTTGATGGCTAAAGTGATGTGGGGGAGAGATTGAGACAGAGAAGGAGGGGAAGCAAGGAAAGAGGGAGGTTGGAATATGTAATTATGAAAGAAAGTAAGACTGTGTTCCTTCTGTCTTATAGCCTGAAGAATAAGTAGTGAAATCATCAATCAAGAGATGAGAAAAAAAAATACCAGGATTTTTCTGCCGTGGAGAATTGCTTATCAACTACCAGAGGAGGATACTCTCTTGAACAATGAACATTTCTTATGAGGATTCACAGATTAACATTTGACTAATCTTGGTTTTGGAGAGTGAATGAGCTTGCTTTCTTCTTTCTTTCTTTCTTTCTTTCTTTCTTTCTTTCTTTCTTTCTTTTAATTTTGTGGTAAGTTATGATATTTGGATGGATTTTTAAATTCTTTCCTGATAATCTATTTAGCACATGTTCTAAATTATAATCCTATAGCAAATCATCCAAACTTGAAGACAGTGGGAAAATCTAAATGTCCAATTTATTCTAGATTTCTTCAACACATAACTATTCCATGAAATCTTTGATGATTGAGATGTAGAGCACCTCTATCAAGAAAGAAACATTATTTGTTCATCATGCAGAACATGATTGGCGACAACATGCACAGAACCAGAATGAGTCACTATTAGTAGAAGATACATAATGGACATAAATATGCCTCCTTCATTTCACCTTCAAAACTGTGAGCCAGGTTTGCCATCTGAACGACGAGAATAAAGAGGGTGAATAGAGGAAGAATCCCCATCCTTTTTTTCTGATCATTTAAAGAAGAGTTTCTCAAGGTTAAGCCAAGTTCTCTTTGCAAGCTGCCAAAATAATAGCTTAGGAAGAGAATTCGTTTGCCTGCATGATGATCCTCTTAGGCAAAAATGTCTGAAAAGCAGTTGACCTTGATGAAATGTTTTCCCAAAAGCATCCAAGAGAAGAATTACAAACCCCAGAATGAGAGGGAAATAAATGAACATTTCTTATGAATTTGGCCTTAACTGTGGGCTTTGATGTGGGTTGTTAGCAATTTGGAAAGAACTGAGTAAATTCTGAAGAAATGACAGCCTTGGGTATGGTGAGTCCACCTATTCCTGTTTCTCACTGGAGCCCTTTTGCCGAGCCAATGTTCAATCACTTTGGAAAGAACACCACTGGCAGACTGGAAACCTGTCATTCTCTAATGGGGAACGCCTCTGAGTGTAAATTATAAAGCCTTCTCTGGGTTTCATTCTTCTCCGTCGTGACTGGATCTGGTGTTCTGCAGGCTGACCGCAAGGCCAGACATTTAACTTCTATTCATGATGCTTCTCAGTGATCTGGCTGGGTTGCCCTTTGTACATTGTGACGTGCAGGCACATGATCTCCTGGTGTCAGGATTTTCTAGACGTCCATTGTTTTTCCACAGAGAGCTGAGGTGGTTACGACTCAGTGAGCAATAAATGAAATGACTTAGAAATGCACAGTGTTGTTATTATGGTGTTTGGAATTTGGTCCCATTCCCTTGAGAGGGCCCACTCAGGAGGGACCCGGGTTGCCAGCTTTTGTGCCTACAGAGACCAGCAGCTTCCACCAGCCACGTGCTGTCCCACAGGAAGGAAGGAGGGTGTGATGGGAAGCAATCTATTTTGGAAAGCACACAACAGAGCTACAAACCTCCAATGATGACTTGTCTTCGAATGTGTGAAATAACGCTTTTTTTTTGTCAATTCTGCTGTAAAATAAGCACTGGCCAAGTTAAAAAAAAAACAACAACTTTGTTTCTGTTTTTGTGTAGTGAGTGAGCTCATACCCTCAAGTGTTTTTTTTTTTAATAACCTAATATAGATGAGCCTATGAACATAGATCTCTTTTGATATACACAGAGGCTATGCCAAACCCTTTACAGATCAGCTTCCGGATATAATAATCAGATTACTTCAGAACTCCTCATCCAAATACCATTACTCCTTGGCAACCCGTCAAGTGAAAGTGAATATGCTGCCAGAGATTTTGCTTGTTTGTTTTCAAATTTCTTTACTTATTTTTGCATAAATAAGGGAAATTGTTGTTCCGATGTACCATGGAGTTGACATATTAAGTTTTAGACAGGAAGAGACCTGTGAATGTTATTTATATTTTCGGAAGTCTGAGATGGAAACACCTTTACTTGGAAAGCTAGCTGTTTATTGTTCTTTCTGTTCTTATGTGTCATTTGTAGTAACAGTGATAGTAGTAGTAGGGTTATATTCATTTTATTAAGTCGTGTCTTACACTCCAATTCATCATGAACAGAGGGGAGTGAGATGTGAGGTAATTATTTTCAAATAGCCGAATTAATTCTGGCAGAGATGAAGATGCCCATGGGGATGTGGCCATTGTGGAGCTGGGCTGGCAGGGCCACACTATGACAGCTGAGATTCCTGGAGAGATAAGAACGAGCCCAGGGGTTTTTGGTAAAACTTCAATTCAAGGGACCTGGGGGAGAACCCTATCTATTTGGAAGAGACTATCCAAATTATCGATACATAAAGTACTTTCACTGTTCCTGAGCACTTAGAGTAATAGCAACTGAAGTACTGACATTTGAAATTTTGCTCCAATGAGGCATAAACAGTGCAAAACCAAAATAACGCACAAGCCTAATGGCATCCTTATATTAGAGGGGTTTTTTTTCTATGTATTTAAAAGGATACTTGCTTGCTAAGTGGTTGAAATTGTCTATGTCTTCTTATAGAAACAAAATACTCCTACAGACCCTGTCATGCAATTCGCTTAACTTGGCAAAGAGTTTTTCTTCTTTAAGTACAGAGGTAAGCTTCTGGCTAGCACCTGTGCCGGTTGCCACAAATGCCATGGTAGTGAAAGCCAAATTAATGAGTTTTCATTATATATAACCTCCACAGCCCGGTGCACTAATGTATATCATCATAAAGCCATCTGCTAAGTAGAGAGGACCACAGTGATCCCTTTTGCTGGTAAAAATAGTAATAAAACTCTCATCTGCAATTGCTTGACCACAAAGACCAGTATAGGATTTGTTTTTCATTTGCCTCTTAGCAGATAAACATAAATTGGAACTGCAAGAGTCTTTATACCTTCCTACTGAAGTGAGGTTAGTAGACCATTCAGACCGAGAGAGGCAGAATAGACATAGATGAAAAATGCTAATACTCCCAGAGGCTAATTTGAGCCCTGGGGGAGGGGCGGTGGCCACACCTCTTCCAAAGCTGATCTTTGAGGGAGGTGTTAGTGAGGAGTCACTGTGAGCACAGAATATCAGAACTCCAACAGCAAAATAAACTTTCTAAACTGTCAGGTAATGAAATAACCGCCCTCTCTAAATTCCATCCAAGCTGAATATTCATTGTTTGTTTGACCAGCTTGTACAAAGAATTGATTGTTGTTCTTTTATGGCCAGAATGAGGAGGGTTTGATCAACATATTATTGTGGGGACACGTTTTGTTTTGTTCTCTTTTCTTTCCTTTTTTTTTTTTTTGGCCTCTTACCTAATTTATTCATATTAAAGTCATGCTAAACTACCTCATAGGTTTGTGGTGTGGATTAGCTAATTAATAAATGTCAAGTGCTTAAAAATATAAATCTCTATATAAATGCTGCCTTAGTTTGCTTTCTAGTTTAAGATACGCATGTCAAATTAACTATCTAGATGTTTCATTGTAATATTCATGTTGGTAAATTTGGCTTTAAATTTAATATACAAACATCTTGATGTAAAATGAAACTCTGAGAGTCTCAGCATAGACTCAGACTCAAGTCTGGCAAATGTAGCACCTAAGGAAACAAAAAGCACCTACAAGCAAAACCAAAATGTTTTCTTAAGCAGATTTTTAAGCAGGCATTCTCTAAGGTTGGGGGTGGGGGTGGTCAACAATGGTTTTTAAGAATGTATTAAGTAATTTTGTATCATAATTGTTAAAATGCCAAAAATTGTCAGTGATTTATATTTAAAAATTAGAGTGGGTTTAAGGTAATGCTCATGATCACATAACCCTTAATTACCACACATGTTGAGTAAAACATAGAGGGAAGAGTCATAACTAGTTCAGATATTTCTGAATACCTACAAGAAAGGTTGTGTGGCTAGACATCTGCTTTGATTTGTATCTTTCCAGAAAAACATTGACCACTGTTTGTTTGTTTGTTTGTTTATAAGGGGTAGCCTAAACAGAAAGGAAAGGAATTCATATCTCACAGTTTCTTAGTAACATTGTCTGAAGGGTCTATGGCAACTATTTAAGAGCTAATTTTACTGCTAGCTCTACTTTGGTGCCATTTTTTTTTCCTGTGTGATTAATTACTCCTTAGTCACTATTCAGAGTACCAGTTTTATTTGCTAATTTCAAATGCCTCAAGTTAATTAGCAATTTCATTTTGACCTTTAAAAACTACATTCCATAATCGTCAAATTATATAAGTGAAGGAAAAAAATCCTATTTTACCTGTTCCCTGCCTCCCCACTTCCAACTATCTCTAACAGGTTACATTGTTTCTGAAGAACAGTCTAACTATTGTTATGCGCCGAACTTTTGACATCCTCTCTGGTTATTTGAAGTCCAGCTCAAATTTCCTCATTGCACAGGTGGGCACTAGGATCCGCAGGCTGTTTCTCCTTCCGAAAGTTTAAATCATGTACAAATGTAGGACATTTGGCTGCTAAATTTATTCATTTTTTAATTAAAGAAATAAAAGTGAAATTGATATACACGATAATCAATTCCCGTTTTGCATCCTTGCTATTTTCTTAGCAAATTTTCTACTTGAATTGTCACTCGTCAAACGATTAAAAGTCTGGCCGTAAGACTACCAATGGTAGTAAGGTAAGATTTCCTTGTGGCGGTCAACTCAGTGACCACAAATTCTGCTTTGAAATCAATTTTTTTAATGTATATCCTCATATCTCTTGAACTTGTCTTCACAGCTAAGTGGAGGGTTAATCCTTGTACATGCATAACAACGTTAGCGTTCATGATTTTATTACTGAGAGTCCAAACAATTGCCATGTCCCATCAGTCCAGTACTCTGGCTTTAAATAGTCTCCAAGAAGCTCAGAATGGGAGGAAGTGATTAGCCTCCCTGAAATGATTAATGTTGCATATGCATAAGCAAAGTAGTAGGGATGTTCCTCTATTTTGTCAAAAATATAATCTCTTCGGTTGAGCTTGAGAACAATGGAATGAAAGTCACCAAGGACGGAAGATAATCCACAGAACACTGATCCTAGACAGAACTGTCAGGACGTTAGAGGGACAACCCCTGTCCTGTAGGCGTCCACAGTTGGCTTTAGGAGCTTTAATGAACAGTTTGAATGATTCAAGTTTTCCCTCCTTTCTCCTTCCGAATTAATTCTTCTTGCCACTTGTCAGATTTGCTGTGTGGCTTTCATGTTGATTAGCTCTAAGGCGCACATATTCAGAACTTTGGAATGGTTTGTCCTTTTCTCCACCACGCTTTTGCTTATGTAGAACATGCTGCTGTTTTTAAAAATTGATTAGTAGCGGGAAAATACAGTCAGTATATGGAAACTATTTGCCATTTCAGCAAATTTCTACTTTTGATGAGGTATCTTTTTTAAAGACTCTGTCTTCATTATCCTCTTCTTTACCATTTAATTTAAGGCCAATTAGAAGCCCATCTCCTACCTCTTTATATAAGTACGATCTCTTAGTGTCCTTTAGGTGTAGAGAGTTTAATTGTGATGAAAGCTAGTAAGTACCCTTTACAAGCTACCCGTGGGGGTATGTAATAAGCTGAGAGTTCCACCTGGGCAATTGCATCAGACATTTACCTCTTTGATAGTTTTGAGGTGTAAATGAACCAACTACTTGAGGTTTCTTTTTTCCCAGGTATTCACTGGTTCACAAACTGTCCAACTTCCCAGATGAATGGTAAGCTGTTCAGGGAGGACTTAAACTCCCTCCTTATCTCTTTTTGCATAGTAATCCATGTCTCTTGGCCACTATAGAGCCTTATCTCTGTAGATATTGAGTATGAGGTAGTCTGGTTCCTACTTTTAGTTACTTTTGGATATTCTCTGAGTTATTGCTGGGATTTGAAGAAAACAAATCATTTCTCCTTTGCAGTTATCTTCTTTAGCCAAAGTTCTTTTGAGAGAAGTGATAGGCACCCTTGAAAGGGAAAAACTGAAACCAAAATCTATTTATCTTTTTTTTGCAAACTCTAGTAATCCAGTTTATAACAAGTGCTGAGGAGTTGTATGCCAAGTTTATCATATATGCATATATTAAGTTAGTAGTTATTTATTGAAAGCAAAATTTCAGACAATGAGTATTATTGCGGAAACAATATCTGATTTAAAACCAACCTGGATTTAGAATATGGTTCTGCCATTAATATACTCTATGATCTGAGGCAAGTTTTGTAAGTTTTCTGAGCTTTAGTTTCTCAATGTTTAAAATGGGACTAATGATACTTTTCTTATAGTTTTGTAAAAATTAAACAAAATGACAGTTTCATTTCCTCTTCTCTACCTTCCACCATCCAATTAGCTAATAATTGTTCAATGTAAAATAGAGCCATTCAGTGTGAGAGCTGGAAGACACCTGTAAAATTACCTTAACTATCTCTCTCATTTCACTCATTCTCATTTCAAAAATAGGGAGAGTGAGAATGTGGGAGGGGGGAGAGGCAGAGGGAGGCAAGTCATAAAACAGACTCTTAACTCTAGAGAACAAACTGGAGGTGAGGTGGGCAGGGGGATGGGCTAAATGGATGACGGGCTTTAAGGAGGGCACTTGTGATGAGCACTGGGTGTTCTGTGTAAGTGATGAATCACTAAATTCTACCCCTGAAACTAATATTACTCTATATGCTAACGAACTAGAATTTAAATAAAAACTTGAAACATTAAAAAATGAATATGTATGATATAGTATGCATTTATATATACACTTACTTATATGTATTCTTTGTATAGCATTAAAATTTACATGGTGTAAAAAAAAAGAAAACAAAAAAACAAGAAAACCCAAAAACATGATGAGCTAGAAACTTACGTGGGAGAGGGTCGCTGCTGGTGTAACTCCAAGAACAGCTTCCCAGCTGAGCAGAGCCCAAAGTGTCCCAGAAGCTGTCAATGTGAATTCTCAAGGGGCACCTTTCTTTGTCTCACTTCCTGTGCACACCCTCACCTCCACCCTAGGCTCGAGCTGTGTCCATCTGTCGGGCTTTGACTCAGCACAAGTATGCCCACACTTGCAGCTAGCAAGGAGAGCCCGTGACTGGCTTTGCTCTAACACAGTGATAAGGCATGTGGCTCCTCACCATGTTTCCACAGGCAGGACATTGACATCAGGTGGAATTTAGCACATGTTTTTATATAGTATTTGTACACAGTGTACTTGCATGTATGCATATAAATATGACTCTATTACAACAGGACCTATACATTTCTATACTTTTTTTCTATTTTTTGATAAGATGCAGGATGAATAGCACAGCTGTGGATTATTTCCCTTTGTTCCTTTGTCTCATGATATGAGCTATTTAACTGTAAAAATGAAGCTGGATTTATGACTGCCAGGCTGTCGAGTGGTAATAAATGTCAGACAGACATTGCTGAGTCATAAACTTTGTGAGTTTGAGCCTAACCCACTACATAAATCAGCTTACTGGACATGAGCCCCCCACTCCAAAAAGGTTCGCCTACTATAATGGACATGAAGTTCAAAGATCTCTCAGCTCTCTAACCATGTCTGCCCTTTGCTGCCCTAAATTCTTCTTCATTGTTAATGGATTAGAATTCCCTGTACAGAAATCTGCCCTGATGCAATTCCTCCATATCATGGATGTTAAAGAAACAGGCAGGTGTTAATGCATGGCCCAAATGCCCATCCCTGGGAGTGGAGGAGTGGATTCCTGTGTGATTGGAGCCACCTTACTTCTTCCCAGTCCTGTTGGGGTCATGATGGGGTTAGGAGTCCCCCCTAACCCAGTTTCTGAGCCAATACGAGCCCTGCAAGGCAGCGAGTGAAGGGTGGGAATATACCATTGTCTTCTACCTGGGGCGTGGTGGACCTGAGCTATCCAGACTAGACATTCCAACAATATCAAGCTGTGTCTCTCTGTGCAGCCCTCAGTGTGTGTCCAGCTACTGACTGTCTGTCCAGAATCTGGCTCCTTTGTCCTCATTCCTGAAGCCCAATCCCCACATAGAAGTGGTTTTTATTTAACCAGCCCCTTCAGTCCTGATGACTCATACTACTGACTCCTCCCTTGAGAAGTTGGGTCCTGTTGTCCTGGTTGGCTCTCTGCGTGAGCCATTCCTAGCTTACAACCCTCTTCCTGATAGCCTTTTCATCGTCACGGGATGGGACCTTGATAGTCCTGACAAGTGAGGGAGAGAAAGGAGCCATCCACTTATGAAGAGTTATATATAGTGTTTCATTGGCTTGATTATCTGAAGAAGGTAATTTTTAGAAATAATTGTGAATTTATTTTGAAACTTTATGAATTAGGAGCCATCAACATGCAGTAATGAATGGGAGTTGAAATTTAGGAGGCAGGAAGTTTGGCCATATTCTGCCAGGAGAGAAATATGGGGTTTTATAAAGCAAGCTACTTTCATCTCCTTAGGCCCAGCTTGTTTTGGGTGAAAAGGAGGGATGGGCATGGGCTAGATGGCACCCATTACCACATAACTTGGAGAAGTCAATGGAATACTAAAGAACGTGACTCTGCACTTTTACTGTTTGTACACATAATGAAGTAATGCTTCCTGCTTCAAGATTGTTTCAGTCTTTGGGAGTGTGAATTAAAGCAACTCAGAAAAATTCAGATGATCAGGTCACATGAGGATATCATTAAATGGAGTTTGCAATTACTTTGCCCAGAATATTATACTATCAGAAACTCCCAGGGATGTCCAGAGCATTTCTGGAATTTTACTTTGTGCCCTTAGCAGTGACAGGATGGTGGCCTGGGGGCTGTGGGGGGGGGGGGTGTCTCCGTTTACTCCTCCCATGATATGGCTCTGACTCCTTTATTCTTCATTTTCTTGACTA
This sequence comes from Cryptoprocta ferox, assembly GCA_028646485.1. NCBI lineage: Eukaryota > Metazoa > Chordata > Mammalia > Carnivora > Eupleridae > Cryptoprocta > Cryptoprocta ferox. The sequence goes on along the minus strand of CM053567.1, from coordinate 34,809,888 downwards.
TGCGATTGTCCAATATGCCCCTGGCTTCAGATTATAATGAGGGATCTACCTTAGTTTTATAACCAAATATGTCAAAAATTTTAGCAATGAAAACAACTAAAGAAAGAGCCTTGAATCCAAGATCCAATCAATGTGCAGCTCAAGGGCAGCAGAAGGAAAAGTCTCGTCCCAGCCACAGTGACAGTTAGACTGTTCTGCAGCCTAGGTGTCATCAAAACCACAGATGTGTAGCTGCCATCAATCATTTCCAAGAGTCATCCCATTACCGCCCGCCTGTTGCAACCCAAACAGAATATTCTGTTACTGCTCCCAGGCCCCTGAGTCAGAAAGAAACAACAGGCACCAGAGAGAGCCCTTTGTGAAGAAATGAGGCAGCATTCTTTAGCCTGGTTACAGGCACACAAGGAAATGCCTGTATGAGAAAGAGAAGAGGCAGGCCACTTGCCACATAGGAAGCCACAGTGAGATCAGGGCAGGGGAGCAGGGACCTTTCACACCCTTGGGCACAGCACTGCTGCAGCCCTTCTCCAGCTCTGGCTTCTTCCAATCGATCCCATTTGAATCAGGCTGACTATTGAGAGACGGAAAATCGCTGTCTGCTGTCGTGGAGAACGCCCACTCGGCGCTGGAGGGACAAAGGGAACAATGGTGATAAGGCTTTGGAACACAGCATACAGGAGACAAGAATCGCTTGGGTAATAACACCAGCACTACGTTGCATGAATGCTCTCTGCAGGGAAAAAACCCTCCTGTGTAATACTGGTCGTTAGGACGGAGAATGTAAATAACAAGGAGAGTTTAAATTGAATATTTGACAACACTGAAATCCTGTGAGCGTGCATTGAATTTTTATTTTTTAAAAAAGAAAGTTATTTAAATGGAAGGCCTGCAAAAGCTTCAAACAAATCCCTTGTATTACTTAGTGGGGGAAATATTTTCTCTGTGCCTCACAGTTGGAAGTGACAGGTGCTATTTGCTATGTGGGGGGAAACGTCCCTTGGAAGAGGATGTTTTAGGTGATTACTTAAGCCAATTTGCTTCTAAAATGACAAGACTGGCAAACTGCCCATTATCACATTGGCATATCAAATGATAATAATGTTCCCTAGGAATATTAAGGCACTATATTGGTTTCTACTTCCCGGGCAGGAGGGAGGGCTAGCTTCTGCAGAATCACTGTAGGTACACAAGGGTTCTAGATTGTTGGGGGACAGAGAAGGAAAAGAAGAAGGATGGGAAAATAGAATTCAGGCAAAATCAGGGCTCCAGGAAAGGGGAAAGGTATGAGTTTTCACAAATTTCTTTAGCAATTTGTTACTAAAGAGGACAAGCTGAAAACAGAACTTTCCCAGTGTTACCTAACATGGGGACAAGCAAGAGTTCGAGCAGGGCCTGTGGGTGATCTTCCGAGGTGCCCCCACCCCCAAGGTCTATAAACGGCTCAGACACCAGAATTCTAGTGCCGGTTCTGATGCCAACTCTGAGACTCTGGAAGAGGCCTTCTTGAAGCCTTGCTGTTATTGCCTGTACAATGTATGCCTGGTAGGAGATGGTCCTGGTAGGTGCTGGTTCTGGTTAGTTCACACCAGCCCATGCCCCTTATCCTTCTTTGGATGTGTCAAGAAACCATCAAATGGATCCCCACGTTTTCTGCAAAACAAAGCAAGGGACAGCTCACTCTGCTTGAGCCTAACTTTCTATCCCAAGTGACCAAAGTGTGTCAACTCTAGGCCTTTTAGAAAAGGAGAGGCTGAGGGAGACTCTGGTTGCCAACCGTTACTGGTCTGCAGTGAAAACCTACTACAGTGTGACCTTGCCTTGGCATGTGGGGTCAACACATCTTGGGTGCCCTCCCATGTGAGGCATTAGGGACCTTGGCATCACGTCTCAGCTGAGTCTGTGCAGAGACTGAGGAGAATGACCTGATGACAAGGGCTTGCCACAGCTAGAATTGCTTGAAAGGCCATTATGAAATTTCTAGATGACCTTGCAAAACTCAGGTGCCATTTGGGAAAGTGTTCCTATCCAGTGATAGGGCACGGTCTGAACATGGATGTGCGGAAAAGACCAAGCAGCAGATCCAAAGTGGCCAGGGAGAAGCTAGAAAGAGAGGGACTGGGATCCAGCTTTTCAAGTGTAAAGCAACAACAACAACAACAACAACAACAACAACAACAAACACCTCAAGAGCTGGGTAACAGGTGAGCTGTCTGGGGTTGGTTGTCACTCCTCAGATGGTGCTTGAGGGAAAGCTCCAAAGAGAGGAGCCAGGCTGGGTGAATCTTGTGCTGACAGCAGGAACTAGATGACTACAACCTGTGGCCCCAGACTGAGCAGCTGAGCCAGGGTGAGAGCTGAGAGAGCACACAGACGTGGAGACAATGCAGAGTTGGAAGGCAGAAAACAGAATGAGGCACAGAACTTC
>CM053567.1:34672450-34807363 GCA_028646485.1 Cryptoprocta ferox | reverse complement strand
TGTGTGTGGTGAGTGGATGGCAGCTTTCTTTTCCAGTCCATCACTGGTGGGGTGATCAGGTGAGCCAAGGTGCTCAGAGGCCAAGACACGCAGATGAGGCAAGGTCTGCCTCCACGGATGCAAAACTGCTGATAATCCATGCCCTGCCAGGGACATCCTTGATGAATTAGGGCATCTGAGACGGACGGGTAGATAACAGCTGCCTATGGGTGCTAACAGAAGCTCTTTTGTTGACTCTCAAACAACTACTGAAAGATAGGCCTTTGTGTGGGTAACATTCTGTGCTATTGCAGTTCTTCTATCGATGTATTTCAGAGGCTAAAAATATAGTATAGAAACATTCTCACAGGTTAAGTAGAAAGCTGGGTTTGATGGTCACAAACTTAATTTCTAATTAGAAATGGAATTGCTAATCACATAATTGGTATTTGAATTTTATACACAGAGATTATAACGGCTTATTGTACTGAGAGGCCAACAGATCTGTGCTGCAGTAATGTGAAGCTCTCGAATACATAAATGAAATGCTTTCTATTTGATTAAAGACCAATGTGTTCTGGTGTTCCCAAACAATAACTTGTCATGTTCATTTTTTCTGGTAGTGAAAGATTTGTGTAAGATTCCAGGCCAATTTAAGACAGGAATCAGGAATCAGGAACTAACAGGAATCAGGCAATACCCTAGGTATCTTAAAAACTTTAACCATTGTTTTGGATTACTTACCATTTCTCCTTCTGAAAAACTTTCTTCCAAATTTTGGAAAATAGATGAAATCAAATCACTCTGTGGGGTGGAGAAATGAGTTAGTTCTTCACACACTTACAGAAAGCTATAGATCATCCATGTGCTCTTTAATGAGGAAAGTCTGTTAAATATAGTAACTTTGGCAAAAGAAAATTAGATAGACCTCATTAATCCTCCTTGAAAAGTAAGCGAAATGACTTCTATGAGAGGCTGAAGGCAGGAAACCAGTTATTTTCGTCCATTACTTGGTGGAGTAATTGTCGTCTTGGAAACACGATGGCCATCAGACACAGAATAAGATGATAGATGGTGACAAGTAATTAACAAGACCATAACTAACATGTGTCCACTAACTTTCTCAGAGTCTCTTAAAAATAAATCAGAGAGAAAGGGAGGCGTGTTGGCAGTCATGTCCTCAACCTGTAGGGTGCAGCGTCCTTTTCTAGGATCAGTTCCTTATGGCATTCCTGCCCCTTTCCAGCTGTATACTTCTTGGAGTGTATACAGCTGGAACTCTCGAGCTGAGTAAAATAAAGCAAAGAGAAGAGAGAGGAGTCATCCAAAGCCCCAGCTGGCTAGTGGCAGAATTAGGGCCAGAACCTCAGGGCTGTGCTCACTCTGTGAACTACAGTGTTTGGTGCTTCCCAAACCAGTGCTCGGGCGAGGGCAGCAAGTGGCTCAGGCTGCCGCCTCAGGATCCCTGAGGATTGACAATGTGGGAAACAAGCCCCAAAAAGAAACCTGGAAGAATATACCAAGCTCCAAAATGTAGGTAATCCCTAACCAATGATGAGAGGGTTTAACTCGTAGCCCAGGGCATCTTTCCAACAAAAAGGAAAGAAAAAGCACCTTTTAAAGACTTGACATCAGTGGAGACTTCTCTCCCTTACTTACGTACACATCATATCTGGCACCTTTTCCTAGAATACAGTAGTTTTATCCACAATGGAAATGTGTTGATGATCCCCAAAGTGTGGCAGGTGAACTGTTCAGTTCACATTTGCCTTAAACCACTGGGCTGCCGGGGCTCACACCAGTGATGTTTCTGCATCACTTCCCACATTTACAGTGAGCACCCCCCCCCCCCCGCCAACAACTCCTACCCATCCAAGCTGACCAAAGGAATGCACCATGTGGCCAGTCACTTCTTCTCCACTTTTCCTGGTTATTGCTATTGTGGGTATGCTTGCAGGTTGCACGATTTGTTCCATCTCGCAGAATCGTTGCAACAGCCCAACCAATTGCTCATTTCCACAAGCAAAAGCACATGCAGTATTTGACATTTTTAAAATTCACTTTTAATTTTTTCACTCATTATTTTTACTCTCCTCCCTATCTGAATCAAATGTCTCTTCCTATTGGTGCTTTCCACACTTCTTCTGGTTACTTTTTGCACCTGATGAGTGTAATGATGTTTGTAAAAACACTTCAATGAAAAGTCCAAATACAACTGAACTAACCAACCAAAGACAACGACTGGGCCTTATGAGCACAGGCTGCACCTTTTGGTGGTAACCATAATTGATGGTTTTTTGCTCTAGTGTGTAGCCCCGCTTGCTCCTCTGAAAGTTATTATTTGATGGTTTGTAAGCAGAAAAGCTTTAGCAGCTGAGTTGTAAGAAGAAAAAAACAAAAAGACCCTGAGCTATTTCTTAGCTGTTTAAAGAGTGAGCAAACCTCTTTCAAACTACCCTATCTGGGGCCAGGATACCAGCAGCTGGTACTAGAAGAGCCAGACCCTCTCCTGCAACAAGCAAGAGAGTAGGAGGTCAGAACAGGGGTTCACCCACCCCTACTCCAGCTAAGTACTCCTCTTATGGTCACCTTCCGTCCCCCACCGCCCCACTTCCCACCCACCCACCTATGGCCTAGCTCTTGGGCCTCTGGGGCAGTCTGGGAATCTGTGTTACCCTCCCCACCATGCAGTCTGGAGGAAGAGAGGGAATGCTCCTGTCAACCTTAAAAATAAAATCTCCAGTTACTTTACAAGCAAAATGAATTGATTTTGGAAGAGCAGGGGAATTGCATTTTGAGACAAGCAAACTATGGCAAAACGTAGGCAAGACCAAAAAGACAAAGGGAAGGTCAGCTTTTATTAGGTTTTAGCAGGAAACTGGGGAGGATTGATTTGAACGAAAGTTCACTGTGGAAGAACACAAGTTCAAAGTGGTGGCGGTTTCTCATTGGCGGCAAGTGATGGTAACTGTGCTGTTGCTGGGGCAGAGAGGAATCTTCCTTCTTTTTCTTAAAAGCAGGACATAAAATTCCTATGTGAAAAATGTCTTCCCTTGTCCAAAACACTCTACCTTCCTTCTTCCCGCTGGGTATATTGCCTGCACCGAGTTGTACCTGAATGAGAGCGCCCCCTTCAGGGCTTCCGGATTCCATTTCAAACAAAGTTTGCCCTCCCTTACAGCCATAGGAATGGAAGCTGGCACCTGGCTTTATTCTTGCAGGTTCCTTTGTTTCGGACAGAATTCAAAACATGACCCCAGAGCTGCCCAGGTTTGTGTGTGCTTTTTCATCTTCCATTTGCATTTCCAATGTTTTTCCTCCATATTGTCATCTAGACCAGGATCGCTGATTTCCACATCTGTAACTTAAGTATAATGATATCTATATTAAAGTACAGTTGTGAAGATTCAATAAGACGGTATTGTAAATGTGCTTAGCATTATATTCTTACCAAAAGCATTTCAAAATGATTTGGTATAGAAGTGTCACAGATATTATATTACATCATATCATGTCATATCATATTTCTAACATTGCTAACATTATGAACTAACCTTCCTTATCTTAGTATGTTAGACTTTGTTTTCTATTATTAAGATTGCCCCACTCTTCTTTCTTTTAATTTTAATTTATCTGATTATTTTTGGTCACTCCACCCCACCCCACCCTACTACTTATTTAGTTGTGTCTCTTGTAAAAAGTGTATTACTATGGGATTTAGTTCTCTTTTTTAATTTGTCTTTTACCAGAGAATTAAACCATTATATATTTTGATGGTCCCAGAATATTTAATTTGAAGCTATTTTGTTTTGTGTTTTGTGTGTTCTTTTGTATTCCCTGAGTATATGTGTTGTGTTTCCTTTCTTTTCCTCCAGTTATTTTTAATTTAAATAAAGTTTAACTTTTGTAATGGTAAACTTTAGTTTTTTCTAATCCTATATACAAAAGTATATTTCCTTAATCTTTTTTTTAAAATTTTTTAAATGTTTTTTTTTTTTTAATTTATTTTTGAGAGACAGAGAGAGACCGTGCGAGCAGGGGAGGGTCAGAGAGAAAGGGAAACACAGAATCTGAAGCAGGCTCCAGGCTCTGAGCTAGCTGTCAGCACAGAGCCCAACGTGGGGCTCGAACCCACAAACCATGAGATCACAACCTGAGCCGAAGTCGGACGCTTAACCGACTGAGCCACCCAGGCACCCCTCCTTAATCTTTGATGTTAAAAAATCTATTTTACCTAACATGAAATTAAGAAATCAGCATGGTTTAGGTAAGTTTGATCCTCTTTGCCCCTCCAAGAAAACCCTACTGTGGACGCCGTTAAGCAGTATAGTTGTATTCTGAGATCTAATACAGATGAGGAAGATTAAGTCCAGTCTGATCTTTTATTAACAATAGTTTATTTTTTTTAATGTTTGTTTATTTTTGAGAGACAGAGAGACAGAGCGTGAGCAGAGGAAGGGCAGAGAGAGAAGGAGTCACAGCATCTGAAGCAGGCTCCAGGCTCTGAGCTGTCAGCACAGAGCCTGACACGGGGCTCGAACTCACAAACCGGGAGATCATGGCCTGAGCAGAAGTCGGCCGCTTAAGCGACTGAGCCACCCAGGCGCCCCTGTTAACAGTAATTTAAACACATGGTTTTCTTGCTTGTTTGTTTTTTCATGGATCAGGAAGTTGAGAGGGGGTCAGTCCAGTGCAGCTACTCATGCATGTTTTCAAGAGTCCAGAATCTGACTGTACTTCTCTAGCTTTCCTACTTGTGTCTCGGGCTTGATTTTTTATCTAGGGATGCAAAGATCCATGAAACACATATCTTGTTCTTGAGGTGCTCAGAGAGTACTGAGTACAGAGGATAAAAGAGGCCACATATTCTTTGACACTGTCCCCTTTTTGGACTTGAGCTGGCTTTGACCACTGGAATATGGCAGGTGCAATGAGGTGCCAGTTTGGGGTCCAGGCCCTACAGACTGCCAGTTTCCAGGTCCTTTTCCTTGCAGCTGGGCCATTATGGAGGAAGTCTGATCTGAGTGATCCATGGGAGACCATGAAGCTGTACGGGGAGGAAGAGGCACCCGGCTGAGCAGATCTGTGTGTGAAACTGTTTGCACCTGTCAAACCAGACCAGCTGTCAGCTGAATACTACCAAGTGACCCTGTGGATGCCACATGGACCCCAGGATTCACTCAGCAAGCCCTGCCTGAATTCCTGACCCATTATATTGTGAGGTAAAATAAAATGATTATTTGAAGCCACTTGATATGGGGATAATTTGCTACACAGAAATGGATTACCAAGAGAGGTACACATATAACCAGGCGATTATAAAACAGTATGGAAGTGCAGTGTTAGCTGCCTAGGAGAATAGATAGTAAATTAAACTGTAACAATAGGCACCTCTTTCTAACCAACCAAAAGCTTAAAAATCTAACATTTTTTCAGTAGTATTTTTTTATGTAGTTATTTCTCAGGTCTCTTTTAGTGGCAAGTGGAAGAAATCTAATTTAAATCAGCTGAACGTCCTGGGCTTCAGGAGTGAGAAAAAAATCCCCAAGTAGAGGTAATGTTGTGGGGGTGGGGTTGGGGGAGCTGCACATAGGTCACAGGTCTGTTCTTGAGGAGGAAGCAGGAAGCTGGCTGTTAACAAGTCCCACAGAACTTCTCCTTTCCCACTTTATGTGATGTTTTTACAAGCAGTCTCAGGAGGCCTGGCAAGGCCTGGCTCTGCTCACTGTGTGGTCTGATGTTCAGAAGGGAAAGTCTGTGGGATGAAGGAGAACGGGCAAATCATGGGCACAGCTTGAAGTAGTGCTGAGAGAGGGTCACCACCATCAGAGAGGTGCAGCATCTGAACTTCAATTCAGAAAACTTTCGGGGAAAGAGATATTTGAAAAGAAACACAATTCAGTGTATTGCTGTGCATTGTTACTTTGAAAAGGCAGATAATAAGGACATGTTAAAATTATTAAGTTCCTACTACGTGCAAAGCACGTGTGGACTCTGAGCAAGATTAACATGGAAGGATTGACCTTAAGCATCTTCTGATCTAGTTTTATCAGGATACATAAAAGTTCAACAGTTTTAACAGTCTATAAAAGGCATTAACTATGAAAAATTATAGCCTATTTTGGACCAATTTCTGAATATTGGTGAAAATGTAGTTTTATGAGGGTGCAAAATGTAATTGCCTTGAATAGTCTGTGAGAGAAATACTGAAGATGCAATACCGTCCACATTTTAACAAGGAAAAAAAAAACCCAATAATATTGATGAAATATTTCTGACTACTGAGAAAAAAATTAACATCCTTTCAAACATATTAGCATTTTAATTACCTTATTAAATTATCACTTTTGTTTAATGTTTTATTTTATTTTTGAGAGAGAGACAGCATGAGCAGAAGAGGGTCAGAGAGAGGGAGACACAGAATCCAAAGGCAGACTCCAGGCTCTGAGCTAGCTGTTAGTACAGAGCCTGATGCAGGGCTCGAACCCACGAACCAAGAGATCATGACCTGAGCCGAAGTCGGACACTTAACCGACTGAGCCACCCAGGCACCCCAAAGTTATCACTTTTTAAAAAATACTTTTATTGGGGTACCTGGGTGGCTCAGTCAGTTAAGCATCCAACTCGATTTCGGCTCAGGTTGTGATCTCGGGGTTAGTGAGATCTAGCCCTGCATCAGGCTCTGCATAGCCTGCTTGGGATTCTCTCTCTCCCTCTCCCTTTCTGCCCCGCCCCTGCTCGTGCTCGTGCTCTCTCTCTGTCTCTCAAAATCAATAAATAAACATTTAAAAATATTTTTATTAAGAATGATTCTGTTCTATATATTGGAGAAAAGACTGAGGATGAGTGAAAGCTCTGTAGCTAGAATGTGCATGTATGCAACTATCAAGGGTAATGTTAAGGAACATTACAAAAATACTAACTGTGTCATTCTTTCATTTGTCATCCACTTTTCTTTTGGGTTTGGGGAAAGAGAGATATGTTTGTCTGAACACTCTTTTTTCAAATTTTTTAAAATGTTTATTTATTTTTGGAGGAACCAGAGACCCAGCATGAGCAGGGGAGGGGCAGAGAGAGAGGGAGACACAGAATTTGAAGCAGGATCCAGGCTCTGAGCTGTTAGCACAGAGCCCAATGCAGGGCTCAGACTCACAAGCCTTGAGATCATGACCTGAGCCGAAGTCAGAGTCTTAACCAAATGAGCCACCCAGGCGCCCCTGTCTGAACACTCTTGTCATTTCTGACTAACTCTTGAAATACAAACCTTTTATGAAAAGTATGTGTGGCTCTTCATTGCTTTTACTTGTTTAGCAAGCCTTCAATGACCTCTTTCAATCTGTGCTTTGGGTCTGTCTTTATATTTATGAATGTTTTCCTCTAATTATGTATTTGATTATTGCTTCTATTCCATTTATTCCTCTTAACTTCAGTTGCTTGCATCTCTTGGCATTTTTTTTTTTTTTATCTACACTCATGCGGAGCTTTGAAAACACATCCTCCAGATTGCTCTTTTGATTTTTTGCAATATTGATTATGTCTTTTGGGACTTCTCAGGCAGATTGTAGTTCTATCACTGCATTTCGATGGTCTATAATCTTTCCTTATTTCATCTAATGACTTTCTTTTAATCTCTTCCTGATTTTTTAGCTACCTATTTTTTCATATCATTTTGTTGTCTCAACAGCTCATCTTTCAACTTTCCTTTTATAGAGTGCTATACTCCTATTCTTGAGTATTATTGAGAATTTAAGCAACATTAAACAATAGTTTTCAAAATACATTTTTTGTTTCCTGTACTCCATGATGAAAAATATGTGTTTGTGCTTTTATGTCTCAAAATATATTCTTTGGTCTAATGTTTATGTTCCTTTAATTGCTATTCATCCTTTAACAGGGCAAGAGGCATTAGGATCTGTTGTTTGCCTTCAAAAAGAATGGAATTTCTCCGTTCCTCTGTTTTTACCAGTTTGAATTTGCATGTAGATCCTGAGCAGAAGGAAATATTGAGGTTTAGAAGCCTTAGCTGAATTTCTGATGCCAGGCATTTATTTGTCTATTGTGGATCCTTTAGACCTCCCCTGTTTAATACAGGAGCCACTGGGCACATGCAGCTATAAATTAATTCAAATTAAATAAACTTTAAAATGTAGTTGTCCATTAGTTCTAGCAGCATTTCAAGTGTTTACTAGGCACTAAATGTAGACACAGAACATTTCTGTCACTGCAGAAAGTTCTATGTGACAGTGGTGCTAGAGAATGAGGTTCATCTGTGCATGATCCACAGTTACCTGACTGTGCATATCATTCCCATTGTTCTTTCTGCCCCCTTTTTATTACATTCTTACTATTCCAAGATGTGAAATGTCCCCATTTATCTACTTCCCATGTTGCCCACTACTGGGAATTTCATTCCCAGAAAAAATATGATCAGAAAGAGAGACAGATTCCAAGAGAGAGAGAAACTTGTTGGGGAATTCATTTATGGGTGGGTGTATGAAAGAGTGAAATGGCCCCTGGCCACTGAAAAATAATTGCTTCATAAAAGAGGCTTAGCTATTGGCCTTATGGTTGACAAAGACCTCTTGTGTCTTTAGAAGGGACAGACAGTGGGAATAACAAAAGCTGCCTCAGTGTCTACATGGCCAATTGTTGTACCTCAAAGCTTTACCTATGTTTTTTTACTCAGTACAAGACCATTCACCAATTTTCCTATCTCCAGAGAGACTGTAACTTAACTTGACTTTTTTTGAAAGTTTATTTATTCTTGAGAGAGAGTGGGGGAGGGGAGGGACAGTGAGAGAGGGAGAGAGAGAGAATCCCAAGCATGTTCTGCACTCTCAGCTCAGAGACCAAAGTGGGTCTCAAACTCATGAACCATGAGATCATGACCTGAACTGAAATTAAGAGTTGGATGCTTAATAGACTGAACCACCCAGGTGACCTTGACTTCTTTATGTTAAAGGTTGTTCCAATAGAAAGGTAGGGAAAGGTAAAACACATATTGGAATGGAGGCTGTCTTCACCTGAGGGTGCCTATGCAGGCTTGGATTTCCATGACCCTCTCCCGCCCTGGGTGCCAATGCCTGTGCTTCTCTTTTCATTTCTTCTCAGTCTATCTCTTCCTTGTCTCCAGCTTTCTGTGCTCCCTGGAGGATACACATCTCCTCTAGCATAATACCTAACTGGAAGCTCAGAACATATACAGCAGTGAACACATTCTTTTAATAAGAGTGAAAGTACAATTTAGGAATAATCTCTTCTTTTATTAATGTTTTTACTTACTTTCAAATAAAACTTCTTTCTATTCCATTGGACTGGAAGAATTATCTGAAGTCCAAGTGCAGCATACAGGGAGGGACCCAGCATGGACTAAACAAAGTTCCATGAAGGCAGCAATGTCCAGCTTATTTACCACTCTTTCCCCAGGATCTCTGTGGATTCATTCAGCCTGTAGAAAATTCCCATCTTCATCCTTCACTAAGGGGCCAAATAGAAATTTTAGGGGTTTCAGGATCAACAGAATTTATTTTGCTGACAGAATCATGAAGTGGATTTGCTATAACCTTATTTCACAGATAAGGAAACTGAGGAGCAGAAAGGAAGCAAGTATTTTTTTTTTATCATAAAAAGAGCACAGTTCATGGAACTAAATAAACTTGGATTCTATCACTTGTTAGGAAGGTAGTGAAAGGTGATCTTAAGAAGTAGATTAAATGATTCTCAGCCTCAGTTTTTTATCTTTAAAATGAGATTAATGATACTTGCCTTATCAGATTCTTATGAGATAACAAGCTTAGTGGTCATTCGACAAAGAATACCAATTATAATGGCAGTTATTCATTTTCAAGGACACATAGTTAGTATCAAAGTGCATCTTCTTTTTCCCAGTCCTGTGCTCACTCTGGCCCACCTGATGCAGTCGAAATCACCTGTTACAGGAGCATTAAACCAGAGATATAGGGTAATCAGGGACTTGAAGATTGGTGAGGAAGTCAGAGTTTGGAGATAAGGTGGGATTAATTAACTAGTCAACTGGCCATCCTCATGCTTATCATCCTGTTTTCTACAGAATATCAGAATATATTCAAAATACCCCAGTTCACTGGCCAACTGAGGATTTCTCATGTGAAGGGAGGGCTATTTCCTGACAATGAGACTGAGTGCCTAATGTTTGTGTAGTTGTGAGCATTAAGAGAGCCTTCCTTTCTCTTTTGTTTCAGTGGTAAAAACTCATGTCATCACCTCTTGGCAGATGGAAAGAGCAGGCAGAGCAAAGGTTGATACTGGGGACACACAGACTAGACCTGAGAGTCCTACTAGAGAGATCCTTCTTTACACCCCAACCTCAGAGGAATCAAGACAAATCCTCCTCCCATTATGACTTTTATCTATTATCTTAATTTTTTCTCTGTATCAGGGACCACAAACTTTTTTCTGTAAAAGACCACATAGTAAATATATTAGAAGTTATGGTCACTCCACTGCAGCTACACAGACCCATGGCTTCAGCAGTATTAAGACAGGCCAGGATATGAGGGGCATATCCTTCCTGTCCCTGGGCCCAGACCACTGAGGAGACCTGGAATATCCCTCATGTTCACTGCTGTAACTAGAAATGCCAGTTGGCAGTTAAGCCTGGCAGGGGCAGGAGGAGTCAGCCCTCAGAGCCGCTCCTGCCTTTAGAACCCAAGCATGGAAAAACAATAAAAATATTATGAGCTGTGCTCCAGTTCCAGCTTTACTATTAAATAAAGTGCAACACAGTCACTTAACCTCTCTGGTCCTAGACGGTCTGTAAAATGTGGAGCTGGATTAGATCAGTGGTTCTCCTCAGGGGAGTGGGGGAGGGGGAGGGGACCACCAGAAACATGCTGGTATTTACCAGCTGGTCATGTTCAGAATAGAATGCCAGCCTCCTTCCCTCATTCCAACCCAAATGTATCAAAATTGGAGTGGGGCATAGGCAGGATGTGAAAAGCTTTGCCAGCCATTCAGATAAGAATACCCCACCCCAGGAGAGAACCACTGGACTAAATCGCTCCCTAAGACCCCTTTGGCTTTGACATTCTGTGATTCTGTGTAAGGGGTAGAGTCAGCACCAGTACTAAGGTTCTGTCCTTCGTTATTCATCTGCTGGAATTAATCATTAATGGAACACTTACTTTGAAACAATGTCATGCCGCAAACAGAGCTTATATTGACTTTTTAAAATGAGTTTGTAGGCAGTCAGTTCCTTACAACATCTACCCTTGAGATAATATTGTGAGAGGTGGCACTGGTCTGGGTTGAATTAGATGCAAGTGAATGGGAACATGTGGGCGTCAGGCAGAAGCATCTAGGTAGAAGTTACCGAACTTACATACCATGGAAGTAGCACCTGCATCTGGACAGGGCCAATCCAACCAGAGCCAGCTATTGGTCAGGGCAAGCTTGGCCTCTAATAGCCGCAGAATGTGCACTTTGGTGAGATTTAAACCGTTTGTTACTCTACCCCATGCTTTCACTTGAAGAACCTTCTAGGACTTTTTCCTAATTTCCTGACGAGGTCAAAATGTTCTTCCAAATTATATGCTCCAACAGACTCTTGTACCTTCTGTTTTGTAATGTCTGTCACACTTGCAGTCAATGGCTTGTTGAATTGTCTGTCTTCCACACTAGAGTGTGAGCTCCATGAGATAGGAGCTTTGTTCATCATGTTCAACCCTCTGCCTAGGCCTGGCATACCACGGAAGCTCAATAAAATTATGAATTGAATATGAATGCTACCTTGTTTAAAGATTCTTTGCCCGTAAAGACTTCCCCCCAAAAAACTGTTTGTTCTCCAAACCACACAAGCCTGTGGAATTTCCCGGGACTCCCAGCCACCATCTTAGGCCAAGCTTCTTTCCTAAGGTAAGAGAGGGGTCACCCTCTGAGGTGTTTCCTCCATCTCCCCTCTTTCTTTTTCCTGTATTCCTCTCTCACCCTTCATCCTCCAGGTTTCCCTTGGACTCCTGGCATCACAGGCCCAGCAGTGATGCCCCACTGTAACACATAAATATTTTCCATGGGCTTTAAGATCACTGGTGTCTCAGGGCTTTGAGACTCTGAGATAGTAAGAGACTGAGAAAGGTACCATCAGGGCTGAGCCAAAAAAAAGTAAGGACTTTGAGATAGACAAATGATAGATGAGCTAAGAATTACCTGGAAGGCAAATGAGATCAGCCCCCCAAGCCAAAAAATGTTGATATGCCCAAAAGATGAAAAAGGAAAAAGAAAAAACAGCTATATGGGAGGTTAAGTATTGGGGAGTGGGTTTTGAGTTTTCCTTCCCATTTTTTCTTCCTGTTCCCTTCTCTAAACAATGAACCTTGAGCAAATCATGGCCAGGATCTGGGGTGGGCCAGAGAAGAAGTGAATGCGGGTGCTAATTGACATGAAAATTGACATGAGATTGCTCACTTCTGAGGTTTCTGTGCTTGGGCCACTTCACTCCCCATTCCCTGGCACCCCAGCCGCTAAAACTTTGGTGTTGCCGCCCTGACATATTCAGGGGCTTTCAAGGTTGACGGAGCTGGTAAAAGTCGTGCATAAGGAATGCAAGAAGCAACTTTAGAGCTCTTTGGAAATACTATACCCACTGGAGAAAAAAATCAACAAAACAAGGAAAAGAGCATTTTAAAACATGTTGACTTGTATTTATCTGTATTTATCCAAGTTCACTGTTCTCTTAGCAGGTTGCAAATTAATACTTAAGGCCAGATTCTGAATAAGCCACAGGGGACCAACAAGAACCTTCATGCCTGGAAACTAAGAAGGCCTAATGGATCAGCTGTCACTTCCTCTGTTTGGCTGGCAGTTAGACTTCATGTCAAGCCATTTCTCCACATTATCAAAGTCATGGAGTATTTTACATCTTTCAATAACACTCACCATTTGGCAGGCTAAAGCATGCCTCCTTCCCTGCCAATTTGCAAGATCATGTCTGCTGGTAACCCACACAGTCCTGGTTTGTTATCTCTCTCAGTCCAGCAGGAAAATACTGGAGGGGGGTGGAGGGTGGAGAAGAAGTAGAAGATACCTTTACATGTTGAGGAAAAGAAAAGCAGCGTAGACTTCAGGAATTAAAAAAGACTCCAGAGCAGGGGTGACCACGAGGGGACAGAGGGAGTGGTCTGAGCCTGTTGGGCAATAAGGGTGTGCATTATTTGGAAGGAAGTTCCAAACAATATAAAAGGAATCACAGTCTGTCTGCTTTTTATTATCCAAGCACCAGTAATTCTAAACAATGCCAGTGATGAAATATTCCTCCCACTGGGGTGGCCTGTGCCTTGAGGTGCAGTTGTTTGAGCGTGAATTAACTCAAGCCTGTCATTTACTGATGAGGGAAATGAAGCACCCGGTGTCTTGTTGATGGCCCTTCTGCTCAAGCTTCTCATGGAACCCAGGTCTCTTTGCTGCCCCCTAGGGGCTTTTTGGCTCCATTACGCTGCCAGACACCAGAGCTAGAAAACACTGGGTGAACCCCAGTAACTGGGCAAAATTGTATCATACTAAACAAATGAAAAAATCTAAAAATCCCAGAAAAAAAAACAGCAGCTGCCCTCATCACCTACCTTGTTTACAATTTTGAGAATTTTCAGCCTTTAAAGCGACTTTTCTGTATCTCACCTTTGATTTATATAATATATATCTTTTCATACAGGTTCATTCCTATTTTAAAATCATTGTGGGACTCTTCTGATTTTCTGTTTGATTGTGTAGTGGATAGGAATCTCAGTTCTCAAACCTAGGTATGCAGAGAATATTGTAATTTTTTAAGTGTATTTATTTATTTTAAGAGAGAGTGAGCACAAGCAGGAGAAGGGCAGAGAGAGAGAGGGTAAGAGAGAATCCCAAGCCAGCTCTGGTCTGTCTGCAGAGAGCCTGACTCTGGGCTCGAACTCATGAACCATAAGATTATGACCTGAACCAAAATCAAGACTCCAACACTTAACCAACTGAGCCACCCAGGCGACCCTGTATATTTTTTTAATTAAAAATTTTGATTTAGACTCTCAGCTTTCATCCTACCAGCAGACGGAAACTCAACCTGAGATATGTAAAAGTTCTCCTACTTCAAGGTTTGAGCCCATCCTGTGGGGAAGTCCCACACCATCTGCCTCACAGTCCCTCTCACGTCACCTTCAGTATCTTAGCCTCCCCTCAGGAGACCCTGCAGTTTCTCTGGATAACATGGCTTCCCCAGGGCCAGTAGGCATTGTGCTGTTGAATTTCCTGGCACTGTATATTTTTTATCACATATGATTTTTTTTTCCTTTCGAAATGAATTATTTCTCTCCTGGGCTTTAAGGATCAGAAACATGTTATTTAAGACCCAACTGGAAAGGAAATTAATCCAAGAAAATACATCCACAAGCCAAGACAAAGGCAAATGTGGGAGTAACTTGACCAACACCCAAGTCAGGAGGGATTTTATATTTGATTTATTTGTATGAGGACAATGAATTCATTACCCGGGGTGTCATATCTCCCTGAGTTATTTCTCATTCTGACCTCTCTTTGCCCGTATCACTCGCTTTCCACAGAAAAGTTAAGATCATTTGTTTATACCAAATCTTTGCCTTCACTCTCTTCCTCTGCAAGTCAAACACTTGTCAAATGTCAAGGCTTCCCCCTCCTGCTTTGCCAACAAAGACAGAAGGAATAGCGAGAAAGAGAAAGGCAGGGTACACAGAGCTAGAAGGATCCAGAACCAGGGCCAACAGGAGTCTGGTGACAGACTCACACAGGAACTGATGAGTTTGCCATCCAGAACCAGTCCCCTGAGGTACGTGGATCAGGTAGTGAAGAAAATTCTGGTTAATCTCTTCACTCCTCTGCTTCCTTACAGTTCCTATTACACTTTCACGTAAATGGTCTCCTTTACTTTTTACAACAGCCCCGTGAAGCAGGGACTTTACAGATAAAGAAATAGTACTTCAGCGGGGAAGTGAAGTGCCCTGAGTCTTTCATTACACTAATAGCAGGGTGGGACTCAAATGGCCAATCCCTTTCTCTTATGTTCTTGGGGTTGGGACCTCACAAGGTGAGAAAACAGGTTTGGAATCAGTAAGACATTGACTCAAATCCTTCCTTTAGCACATATTAGCTCTGTGACTTTGGGGAAATTCTTTAATAATGCTCTACTGGGAATTGTCCTCATTTTTCAAGAGTTTTCTAGTGAACATTAGATGAGCTAATAACAGATAAATCCGCAGCACAATGCTTGGCACTTAAGAGGGGCTCAATCTCTGAGAATAGGAAGGATCACACTCATGCCTGGATCTATAACACACAGATACCTGAAAACACACACACACACACACACACACACACACAAACACACACGCACACAGATTGGATAAGAAGTAGTTTTACATACCCTATTTTCTACTTCTTCAAACTAATTTAGAAAGCCTTAGCCTTTAGATAAACTGAAAATCCTAGCCTAGCACCAAGTCACAGCCTGGAGCTGACACAGTCAGTTGCTCTAGCTTCAGTCCTTCAAAATTAGCATTTTCTAAGCCTGGCTGTTTTGTATAGATGCATGCAGTTGTAGTGTAGGATTCAAATTCCAAGAGCTCTTATTGAGTTATTGCCATATGTTTGTATAAGCTGCTTTCCAGAATTTGGAATAGAACTGTTGGACCATTCGTGTTTTTGTCTAGTCCCCATTTTGGAATCTAGCACATATTGTCTCTCGAAGCCCCCAGTCCTAAACTGACTATGGCTTTCACCTTGATTAGGTGAGTAACAAATTGTTGGGGAGATGAGGAGAAAGTGTCTGAGGAGTGTCCTGAACCTCAGCAGGAACAAGATAGATGCAGACTTGCAGTTCAGATGGGCATGAGGACATCCCCTGTTATGGATGTGGCGTTTCATTCCCACACTTGACATTTCCCTCCATGCGGGGAACCTTATGGAGTAGAACGTTCCCGGCTTCTTTCTGCTCCTTCACTTACTCTGCCACAGGGAAGGTGGAGTGACTGATTTGATGGAAACCTTTGGGAAAAATAAACTGCCTTGCTTGCTTCATCGCCTCCCATATTTCACGATTTATTTCCAGTGCTGGTCTCTGCCCTAGCACAGCAGCCAGTACAGCTCAGGGTATCAAAGACCACCCCAGTCTGGCATGGCCATCACTACATGTATGAGTCTGATTCAAGCACAAATCTTAGGAAGCCTACAGGCCCAAAAATGAAAGTCATAGCTCTCCATCTAGATGTTATCTCTAAAAAGGTGATATTTGGCAGCTATTTCCCTTTACCTAACTGTTTCATTTGTTTATAACTAAGACAGGGGAAGGGCACCTGGGTGGCTCAGTCGGTTAAGTGTCTGCCTTTGGTTCAGGTCATGATCTCATGGCTGGTGAGTTCAGGCCCCGTGCCAGGCTCTGTGCTGATAGCTCAGAGCCTGGAGCCTGCTTCAGATTCTGTGTCTCCCTCTCTCTCTGTCCCTCCCCTGTTTGCATACTGTCTCTCTTTCTCAAATATAAATAAATATTAAAAAATTTTTTAAAAAAGAACTAAGACAGGGGAAAATAAGTATTATTTATTGACCTTCCTCAAAGACTTTTACCACTCATGGGTATTCAGGGCCTAGCTATAACCCTGTACCCCACAAAGGAACACCTCAAGGGTCCAGAGAAGTTTGGGGGCTAAACTGCTATGTGCAATGTAATAATACAGAATAAAGTAGGAGAAATGAGGTGTCTGCCTGTAGTTAGTATATTTGTGGACATGATTGCCAACACTCATGGTAGACTCATCTATGTAAATTGGACTAATTTACATGGAAAATAACTGAACCAAACTGAAATAGACCAGCGCCCCTAGGCCTCTGATGGTTAAAACATGCTATTACAGAAGGCAAATTTGTGGGTTCAAAGCCCATTATGTTTAGTTAGTTCTAAAGAAACAAAAACCTCTTTTGAGGTCACAGAGGAACCTCATGAAATTGTGTAAATGGGTCCATACAAATCCATTCCCACCAGAAGGAATGTAACTCAAAATATGACTCGTATATAGGAAAAATGGAACTGATCATGGCATTGTGAGTATTCAATGTAATAGCAGCCATCACAGTTTGTAAGCATCTGTATTTAAAAAGAACACTTATTTATTGAGAAAATATTTATTACTCACCTTCTCTTGAGGTAGGTGCTCTGGTAGAAATTGATAATCACAAGGTAGGATCCTCAATGATATTAAGCTACCAGGCTGTAGTATGAGAAACATAGAAAGTTAACTAGAGAAGTGGATTTAAGTGTACCAAAATAAAGGAATAGGCAGGAAATGCTAGGCATTTTCCTTGTGGGCGAGGATGGTTAATGGAAATTCAGAGAAGAGGTGAGCAAGTTGTTAATGGGAGTGACAAGGAAGAGTATAGGCTGCCCAAAGGATGTGCACCACATGGCAGAAGTGGTAAGTTGAAAATTAGAATAAATTATTTACAGTGGGCAGACTAATCTCAATATAGAGAGTTTTGTTAAGACTGAGTGAGAGATCAAGGCACCTGAGTGGCTCAGTCAGTGAGTGAGCGTCTCTTGATTTTGGCTCAGGTCATGATCTCATGGTTATTGAGATCAAGCCCGAGACAGGCTCTGCGCTGACAATGCAGTGCCTGCTTGGGATTTTGTCTCTCTGCCCCTCCCCCATGCTTGTGCATTCTCTCTCTCTCTCTCTCTCTTTCTCTCTCTCCCCCTCTCCCCCACGCCTTGGGGACCATTGGAAAAGGGAATATCTTGATTAAACAATAAAGATTTTTAGATTTTAAGAAAATAAATCTGGTACCATACAGGATAGGTTGATGGGAAAGAAGCTGGAGAGAGAAAAACTGCTAAGTGGATGTTACATGACTTTGAAACAACAGGACTTTAACTAGCATGTTTGCAAAGGCCTTAGGGGAGAAAGAAAAGGTACTAATTATCAAATGGAGGCATAATTATTAGGACTTAATGGCAGCTTAGATATGAAGAAGCGAGGAGTGAAGAGTCAAACCTAATCAAGGTTTCAGATGTCTGAGAAAATGGCAGTAGAGGTTTATCACCATGGGAAGCCCATTTGGGTGTTTGGATTCAAGCAGATGGTGTTCCCATTCATCAGTGCTCATCTGTGCCCTGACCTTGCTTGTTGGGCCACACACACAAAGTCTTGCCTCTCACCCACTCAGTCTTGCCTCATTCCTCCACCACAGCGAATCCAGACTTAAAGCTCCCCCGGAGCCCTTTCTCTCCAGGGGGCTGGCTTTGCCATTGTCTGCTAGTTTCATGGTCTCTACCTACAGCCTCCACATCTCACAGCCACTCTGCGTGGCCGGCTAACCTGCAATCAGAATTTGATGTTCCTATGTCAGGTCTGCATTGGGTCTAGAACTCATATCTAAGGCCAAATTCACCTCAATGACCCTTTGCCAAGGTTCTGATGCCTTTTTCCCAGGGTTACATCTGGCTTCTGCCTCATTCTGCTTCACCTATACTTACTGCCGTGATTCAACTTTCTGCTGTCTCCCTGGTCCTAAGAACCGCTGTCATTCAGTCCCCTGTTCCCACCTGAACCAGACCTGTAACCACGGACACCAGCTTGCGATGAGTTTGAGTCTGCAGCCTTGGTCCTTCTTCTTCAGAGATGATTAGTTCTTCCGTCTTTGGAATCTGAACAAGCTCACTTCTTGGTTTCTTGGAACTCTAGTCAGATGTTTGACTACGGCCATTCCCCTAGTGACAGTTGATGATAAAGGCATGATTCACAATTTAAAATGTTAGGGAGGTAGTTCAACATAAGATATTGAAGTTGATGCAAGGGGTCAGAGTTAGACATCCAGATTTTGGAGTCATCTGTGAAGATAAACACATAATTATGGCTACTTACTAAAGAAAGGGTCAGATACATGTGGACAAATGAGTCACCAAGTTGCACTAACAGCAAAACTTTGTGTCCAGAAACATTCCAATTCTTATTGTCTTTTTAAAAATAAGACTATTTTTAAAAGGAAAAAGCAGCTATATTTGGGTGAGGACAGAGAACAATTTCTTCTTCAATATTTTTTTGAGAAAAAGAGATTTAAAAATGACTAGAGATTAAAAGCCTGAACATTGAAAAAGTCTACCAATGGGGAAGTAGGAGAAAGAAGTAGGGCCATAGTTGGAGGATGGCAGGGCCACATGAGGGAGACAAGAGAGGGTCCAGCTGTGGTGGTCAGAGGTGACAAATCCCAAAGGAGTATTGAGAAGACAGACATCCCCAGAGGGGATGTGTTTTTTTCCTATTCTTTTAAAAAATTTTATTTATTTATTTATTTATTTATTTATTATTTGAGAGAGAGAGAGAGAGAGAGAGAGAGAGAGAGAGAGAGAGTGTAAGCATGGAGGGGCAGAGGGAGATGGAGAGAGAAACACTCAAGCAGGCTCAATGCCCTGTGTAGAGCCCAATGTGGGCTCGATCCCAAGGCTGTGAGATCAGGAACCTGAGCTGAAATTAAGAGCCGGTCATTTCACTTGACCGAGCCACCCAGGCACCCCTGCTCTTTTCCATTCTTGCAAGGGAAGAATTTGTGATAGCAAAATAATGTAGTGAAGCAGGCTTTGGTCTTACATGTTTCTTCTCAGACAGGAGCTCCGATCAGGAGGCCCTCTCAGCCTTGTAGCTGCCGTGAAAGAACACGAATCTGGCGGAGCTATGACTGCAGGGGCGTGTTGGCCAGACATCTGCTTTCATGCGCATGTGCTGCGTCCACGGGACGATATCACATGGTGAAGAAAGAGAGAAAAGTGCAATGTTTCCAATTCAGTATCAAACAAAAATACATCACAGCCTCCAGCCAGTAGATATTCTGGGAATGGCCTTTTTTCCAGCCCCTTAAATGTGACCAGCTGGAAGTCTTTTTTAAGTGCTGTGCTATTCAACCTCTGACATGAAGGATTTGCCATTTAACGGGGAAGCTACTTTTCAGTGTAGAGGTGGAATACTAAATCCTTAGCATATTCTCCAGGGATTCTCATTCCATCTGATAAGATAAGTTTAATAGATAAAGACTTAAAAAGGAACAGATCTGATGTAAGTCCAGAAGTATGGATATACAGATATGCAGATCTGAGGAGTATGAGACAGGGTTCTACCTCCCTAGGGAATCAGGCATCTTCAGATGAAAAGTAAAAAGAAAATATCTGAACTTCTCCATTTCACAGCCAATCTGGGATTCTGTTGAAAAACTATAGAAAATAATTGGGATGGGATAGTTTTAGAGTTATTTAATTTGACTAGGAGTAGAGGAAGTCTCAAGGATGGTGAGGGAATGAATAAATGGCAAGGTCTAGCACTAAACTTTATCCTCCAGGATGTGTGCCCCACTAATATTCTTCTTAGAAAGCCTATGTGGGACTCCAGAGAATGCTGTGCCTGCATTCCAATAGCCATACTATTCAGGGGCCCAAGGAATTTGATAGATAAGTACAGGAAAGGGGACCATAATGAAGGTCAGAAGACATGAGTTCAAGTCCTGTCTCAATTCTTCTTTAATTTTGTGATTCTGTGCAAATTACTAACATTCTATGGATCTTGGTTTACTGATCCGAAAAGTGAATATATGCATATATGCTTTAGGAGTGTCACAAGGTTTGAATGAGTTAATACATGAGAAAATTTGGCAAACTGAGCAAGCACCAGGCAAGGGCCTTTCTAAAGCACAAATGGCAGTAGGGAAATCTCAGAATTCAGATTCATACTTCCAGGAACTCAAATGGCCAAAGTGGCCTGGAGGAAGAAGTAACCCAGTAGGTTTCATTTCTAAAACAACAGGGCTCCCCATCATTGATTTTATTGCCAGGTTAATGGAGAACCCTTATACAAATGGGGTTAATGAAGCTGGCACATTCTCACGTCTCATAGATATCACTCAAGATTTAGATCTTTCTAATATTTGCTCAATAATAATGACCGGTCACCTGATCTGTGAACAAATATTTCCTATATAGAAACCTTAAATGGGACTCCTGAGAAGAAACTCACATTTTGCATGTTATTCCATTGGATGCCCATGCAGCACCCAAGATGAAGGGATGCTATATATGACAGTAGTTCATTATAAATGTTTTTGGTCGTTTATAAACTGGGTGACTTGGGGTGAGATATTTAACCTCTAAAACAAGTAATAAGTAATGCAACCAAGTAGGTTGTGGTGAGGATTCAATGAAATGACTATGCGAGACATAAGCCTATTAAGCACTAAGATTCTAGAACATAGAAGAATGTTAGCTTCCTGTCCATTCTCCCTTCATTACCTACTCAGAGGTTAAAAATAAGCAAAATAATTTAGAACCAGTTTGATCATGTACACTCTTCTAAGACTTACAGAATGATTTGCAATTGATTTCTCCTTTTTCTCCTTTCCTTTCCAAGTGCATTTTTCTTCTCTAGACTGACAAGCAAAATTGTGCAAATTCATAGTGAAAAGTTTTCCGATTGGGCCCACCACATGTATATTCTATTTCATTGACTGTGAAAGTCAGTATTGTCTTTAACAAGTATAGTTAGGGGTGCCTGGGTGACTCAGTTGATTAAGTGTCCAACTTTGGCTCAGGCCATGATCTCACAGTTTGTGGGTTCAAGCCCTGCATTGGGCTCTGTGCTGACAGCTCAGAGCCTAGAGCCTGCTTTGGATTCTGTGTCTCCCTCTCTCTCTGCCCTTCCCTAACTTGTGCTCTGTCTCTCTGTCTCTCAAAAATGAAAAATGAATAAACATAAAAAAATACAAGTATAGTTATTATTTAGGATTTCTGTGGAATGTTGAAAATGTTCTCAATTAGGATATTTCAATTTTTAGTATGAAATATTTAATTGATCCAGGACAAGAGCAACAACAAAATGGTAGATTGACTCTGAGTATCTCAAGCTATTTGCTTACCATGTTCCTCTTGAAATTAACCCTCCAATGGGCTTGAAGATATAATTTGAGACAAGTTTGAAGCAAACAAACAAAAACCTCCACAAAAAACAATAACAAAAAACCTTTTTATCATCTTTCTTCAGTAGCTGTTAGGTTCAAATGAATTAATACAAAGTAAAGGGCTTTGTAGATGTAGAGTGAAATCCCTAGTTCTACTCCTTCCCTGGTCCACACAAGCCTGAGGGAGAATCTTTAAGAAGCACATGCAATAACATGAATGTCCAGCCACAGAATCAGGTGGAACCATCATTGCCTCCTTCCATGGGCAGGAGTGCAGCACTACTAAAGCTAGTGTTCTTTGCCCTTCAGTTTCCCATCTTTTCTCCACCAACATTGCCACTGAAGCATCTGATGTTGGTTTTGAAACTCTCTGACCTGACATTGTTGACTTGGTGATTCTCTTTGAGTAGCTGACAAGGCACTGGTACCCATGACATTGCTGATGCTGCCTTTATCAGGAGATAGAAAGCACCTTCTACCGGTATTATGATGTTTATTGGTCTCTCTTAAAGAGTGGTTTCATCTCAACTTTTTAAAAAAGAAGCCATATGAAAATTACTTTCAAGGTTGGGATGGAAGATATTGGTAGAACATAGAGGGCATGACACCCCAAAGTGTTCCTTGGGTTGTGTTGAGTTTTCTAGGGATGCCATAACAAATTTTCACAGACTTTGGGACCACAATAGAAAGATATTTTCTCACAGTTTTTGAGGCTAGAAGTCGGAAATCAAGGTTTTGACAGGGCTGTCATTTCTCCAAAAACTAGAGGGGATGCTCCTTCCTTTCCTCTTCTGGATCCCAGTGGCTGTTGGCATTCCTTGTGCCTGCATCCCTCCAGTCTCTGACCTGGTCTCCACATCGCCCTCTCTCTTCCCAAGGTCTCTTCTCTGAATATCTCTTATAAAAACATTTCTCATTGGGTTTAGGGTTCCACTGATAATCCAGGATGATTGAATCTCTAGATCCCTTAGCTTAATTATATATGCAAGGAACTTTCTCCAAATAAGATCACATTCACAGGTTCTGGAGATTAAGACATATGGACATATCCCTTTGGGGGACATCTTTCAATCTTCTACAGCATGCTGCATGGATGATAGACTTCAATGGCCAAGTAAGCAAGAGGCCTTTTCAAGAAGCTGTTTATTAGTTCAGGGAAGATATGGCAGTGATATGGAATAGGCGGTTGTGGTGAAGGCCATGAGAAGTTGTCAGTATTCTGTGTACATTTTAAAGGTTGAACTGGAGGGAATTGCTGCTGAACCAGACATAGGTTATGAAGATTAAGAGCAGTGAGGGGTGGTTCCAGGGATTTGGGCCTGAGTGGCTGGTTAATAGGGTTTTCATTTACTTAGTTGGCAAAAATTTGGGAAGGAACAGGTCTAAGGTGAAAATCAGAAGTTGAGTTTTGCACAAGTTGCATTAAGAGGTCAGTTAGATATCCAAATGAAAATGAGAGGGAGTCAGTTGGCTACATAAATATGTACACATGAATGAATAAAACTCAGCTTTCTAAAGCTCATGCTTATGGTTTGGAGAGACATACATGTAGGCAGACTATGCCTTGATATAAGCTGTGGAAGAGGGAGAGATGAAGTCCCATATGGCCCGACAGAAGGGGTTTGTGGCTATTCTGAAAGGGGATTTTCTGGCAGCCTCCTAAGAGGAGCTTCTTGGTCATCCGAGAGAAGCTGCAAGCAAGGATGTCACCCTGAGGGACAAGAGAGTGAGAGGAAGAACAATAGCAGAGAGAGGGCACCTTGACAACACAATGGCACCACTAAAATCTGATTACAGGCAGAGGGCCCAAGACACTTCTGTTCTGAAGACTTGTCAGTGCCTGATGGAGGATGTCTCCATCAGGACAGAAGAGAGTGTTACTGCGGAATTCACCCCAGCTTCACCTGGAGCAGCAGAGAATGGGGGGCAGTGCGCACAGGAAGAGACTGTCATAGCACCTAGGACAGGAAAGTTGCAAATGTGGGAGAAGGCCTGTGATTCCCAGAGAACCAGAAGGAGATGTTTGGGACTGACCTGTATATAAATCTGCTCCTGGTCAGATGTGAATTCCTGCCCAGTTGCTAACATGTATGCCCCTTTGTGCTCTCAGCTTTCATGAACTGGGAGACATGATTATCTTTTTATTGGATGGCTAAAGGTGGGAGAACATTCCAGATAGAACAGCATGTACAAACACCCAGAAGCACGGAGTGCCATGGGATATACAGAGCTGTGTGGTGTGCTGTATCAGCCAAATTCAAGCTCAAATCTTTCACTTTATAAAAGGGATTTAACTTTTTATTGACTTCTCCTAGTTTTAATGAGTGGGTATTAAATGGGTAGACAAATGCACATTCCTTTTGATGGTAGCTTTCTATCTCTGTAT
The DNA here is from genome assembly GCA_028646485.1 of Cryptoprocta ferox. Taxonomy (NCBI): domain Eukaryota; kingdom Metazoa; phylum Chordata; class Mammalia; order Carnivora; family Eupleridae; genus Cryptoprocta; species Cryptoprocta ferox. The sequence goes on along the minus strand of CM053567.1, from coordinate 34,783,035 downwards.
TTGTGTGCATCTGTGCTCATGTGCTCATGTATAATCTCAATGTAGATGTCTGGGAGTTGAAATTAATTAAGAAAAAGGAAAAGAGAGGAAAAAGATATTTGTGCCTGTCACATACATGTCAACTTTCTTGGTGAAGTCTTAAGTTTCCTTCCAGTAAGAGAAGACAGAACTGAGAGCTCTGCTTCTATAACAACCCATGAGACAGGATTATTGCTTGCAGCCAGTGTTAAAATGACTACCTGTACAGTATAAAATCCTGTTAGGATGCAAACAGGACATGCTTCCCAGAGCTTCCTATTTCGTTAGAATTTTGGGCTTCTGAAGGTCATGTGCAGGTGTAATATTTTTTGGAGCATTAAGAAAAGATGGGCAGAGAAAGCAAGAGACTTGCTAGGTGCTCCTTGAGCTATGCCTGTGGGCTGTCCCTGTCTATGATTGTGTCCTATCCTCAGTGACATCACCTTCCTCACTTTGCACCAAGTGTTCTTAGTGGTCCATTGTTCAACCCTAAAATCAGGGAAAGTGCAAGTTTCAAGAACAAAGACTGAGAACCTCACTTTTGGCTGAGGTTTGCATCATGAAACCAGAGCTGAAAGGTACAAATGTGAGTCCAGCTAATAAGGTGGCTTATTCTGATTTTTATCCAAAGTTTTTTTTTTAAACAAGTTCAAGAAATAAACAAGATAGGTGAGTCTCAGCCAAAACAAGATCTTAAAGTGGACAGGAACCTCTTAGAATCCCACATTGGATACATTTGTCTTGTTTCTTAAAACGTGAGAATGACAATGGCAATCTTTCTTGTTAAATGTCCTTACTGTCTCTCCCTTTTTCCAATTGCTTTATCCTTCTCTGCTTTACTGCCATCAGACTCAAGTGAGTTACACTGACTCCAAAATATTGGCTAATTCTATTTTTAAAAATGAGGAATAAAGGAAATAGAAGTCCATTCTGCTCCTCCCTTCTGACTGGGGGGCAAGCACAAAGATACTTGCATGTTTTGGTGATGCAGCCAAACCCACACGTAGTTGTATTGATCCCTTGCAGAGTCTGCTGAGTCAAATGCTGATTGATGAGTAAGGAAGTGACAACATTACTCAGTAATAAAAACTGCAGATAGATCTTGTGATTTGTAGGCATGTATTGACACAAAAATGCTTTGTCTCTTAAAATTAGGAGGAAAATCCTACAATTGTTATCTTTAAAAATAATAATTGTAGCTTGTCAGAGTCTTAAGAGTGGCCCAGGTCTAGGAAATGCCCTCGGAGGCATCTGGTGGGATAATGGGACCAGGGTGCTGGTGGGGTTGCATGTAGTGAATGGTGTTGGGCCATTGCCAAATCACAGTATTCTGACATTCTCAGGTTCATGTAAGTGGATACAGGCCAGGAATCAGGGCCTTAGTGACTAGCATGGTCTCTAAGATCCCATTAACCACTATGGATTCCCACATTGGTGACTGTGGCAGGTCTGAGGATATTCTCAATGTCAGAGTCAACAGATTCCTGAGCATGAGCCCCAAACAGGAATTGGGCTAAAATTTCTTTCTAGGCAGATTCTGCTTCCTTCTCTAATTCAGTCTTTTGGACTCTAATAATTTGGAGATGACAAAACTAACACAAAAAACTGTTAATGAGCATTTGCTGACAAGATATGAATGTGATAAATAAGAGAGCTAAAGTTATATTAAGCAAAATATTAAAGAATTCTGTTGTAGGAGGGCTTAAACCATAAAACTGTATTTTATGGATCAGATTACCTATACTGAGATATATCATATTTGTTGGGTAAAAGATCAAGTGAACCTTCTTTTGTCACTTCTCCAGATCTACCACTATCTTTCCTTTCCTGGTAACCTCTCCAATCCCCCTTCCAATGCCTACCTCATCTCAGTTAGGAAGGGATAAATTGCTTCCAGATTTTGGTCTATTGTTTTCCCTCCAGGTTCCTCAGGTCAAACCAAGAGTAGCCTTAGTTAAGATCATGGATATTGAACTAAACTTTACCAGAGAAGGGTAAGATTTCCTCCTATAAACAGGGAAGGTCATTCCCCATAGCAATTTTATCACTATGGATGTCCTGCATTTGTTTAAGGTAGTAGGACCCAGACATTTTGAGGTGAAAGGAAGCATACTGCAGTCGATGAAGAAAGGTTCCCCAACCTCTTTTTAAGCTCATTCTAAACATTGTTTGGAAATATAAACATTGACACACAAGAATTTAATTTTCCCCACTTTGCTTTCCAAATCAGTGGTAATGTTCCAGTCCCCAATGCTCAATTTGGAAAGATTCAATGAACCTGTGCACTGAAAATGAATAATACCACAATCAGATCCTGAGCCCTCCTGAAGCTGTTAAGCCTCAATATATATGTTTTTAATATTAGTTGATGTGGATTTAATATAAACCAAGTATCCTAGTTAATTAAACGTGTTGCTAGGAATATTTTCAAAGCTTAATTCAAAGTCATATTCAATGGCCTTGGGCACCATTTTCATATCACTGGAGTATTATCAGTTCATCCTGGATGAGTAATAAACACTAGGAAATAGACAGTGAATAGTGTGTGTTTTCCTCATTTTCCTAATACTAGCTATTACAAAACAAAACAAAAACACTGAATCTTTAAGAGTTGTCTTCCTGGTAACCCACATGATTTCTCTCTCTCTTTCTCTGAAAGAACTCTAACAAAAATGTAAGAATGCTCCAACAAAATCTGAAAGGCACATTTACTGTAGCTATCCTGAGATATTTTGTCCCCCAGAGAAGAATCGGCAATGTTTGGAGACACTTTTGATTGTCATAATCAGGGTGACAGGGTAGGTTGCTGTGACATTTAGTGGGTAGAAACCAGAGATCCTGCTCAACATTGTAAAGACATAGGACAGCTCCCACAACAAAAAGCTAACCTGTCCAAAAATGTCAATAGTGCTCAGGTGGATGACCCCTGCCATAGAAAACAAATCTACTGAACTGAAATAGTCACATATGTATAAAAGGCAGCCTGTCACAGAGAAAATAAAGGCTTCCTCTCCTTCTGAAATGTGGGCACACACATGATTCTGCACACATGCACATGTGCAAGACTCAATCGCTTGAGGAGTAGTTACAGCCCACCATTCTTCATCGACTTTCTCTTGGTGTTCCTGTGCATAGTGCCACCTTCTACCCCTGAACTGATGCACTTACTGAAAGCCATATAATGTAAATCAGACTCATATTATTAATCTCAATTAACCAAAATAAATACATGTCTAAGTCTACTCAGCTTCGTCTCCCCACTTAGCACATCTGCTTCTTCTCTTTCTTACCTACTAAGATATGAGTTTTCTCGGAACACAATACAAAGCTATCGTCAAATAAGGTTTCAATGCTTGTTGATGGATGGGATATACTCACTGGTGTTTATTTGCTTAAACGTACAATCATTCACTCCTTTAAATAAAACACAAAACAAAAATAATCAAGACACAGTGGAAGGCATTTAGAACAAACAAATAAATAAAAACAAAAAATAATTCCACTCCATATTGTTTGGATGCATGATTGCACAGCATTTGAAAGCCTGGTAAAAGAAACCACTCATTTATTTATTGAACATTCAGAGAACCGCTATTATGTGATTGGTTATTGGGAACATAGAGATGAATGAATAGTTCTCCCCTGTGAAGTCTGGACATATAGAAGGTAAACAAACCTCCAGTTAGATGGAAGTGTGATAATCCATATACAGGTACAAGATGGTGGGGAAGGATTTGCTCTTTAGGTCTGAGAGACATCTGAGAATATTTGGTATAGATGACTGAGTATAAATTTTCCAAACAAATAACAAGACAAAGGTATTATATTTCTGGCAGAGTGAAAACATATAAGCAGAGATAAAAGTATGAAAGCACATGGTAAAGCCAGGCAGATGTTAGCCTCATAAACTCTCAGATAAGTTAGGTGGAGGTAGAGCTGAAATCATAAATTGAGGATAGTTAGTGAAGGGATATATAAACCATGTTGAGGGCTTTGATTTTGTCTATAGTAAGTATTTATGAAGGGGATCTCTCTTTACTCAGGTACAAGGTTCTGTGCATGATGGTAGAAGGAAGGATTTGCACCTAGAGAGAGTTTTGGAGGCTGAGGAGAAGTTTTATGGGTGAGGGGGTTAAAATTCAACCAAGAAACATCAGGTTGTTTTAATAGATTCCAAATCTACTAGTCTAGATGTAATCATTTTCTATGCAACTGGAGACGGTCAAGGCGGGATAATGGAGACATTCATGGAGCGCCACTGGCCAAGAGTTTTCTTTTAGGAACTGGCACACCCATCAGTGAACACCTGTCTTTCCTGTGCAGGAATTCATAAGGATGCATGTCTGCTGTGAAGTGGCCTTGGGAATGCATGGAAGGCTCCAGATTCTGCTCTGCTGTCAATTACCCCTTGCTTTCTGTCTTCCTTTGATAATGCAAATAAAGGAAAGCAGAAGCTATTGCACCTCAAAGACCTGCAAAAAAATGTAGGACCAAATCACAAGACCATAGGCATGGGTGAGAAGCTGGCATTAAACCTGGTCTGTCAGGTGCCTGGGTGGCTCAGGCGGGTAAGTGTACGACTCTTGATATCAGCTCAGGTCATGATCTCATGGATCACAGGATCGAGTTCTTCATCAGAAGAACAGGCATGGAGCCTGTTAGGGATTCACTCTTTCCCTCACTCTATGCCCTTTCCTGCTAGCTCAAAATAAATAAACTTAAAGCAAAATGTGGTCTGTCATTTTGGGGATGTTAGGTCTTCTTCCAACAATTGTGGCAATGTCTTGTCAACTTTTCTTTCTTTATTGAGAAGAAATTTCTCATTTCCTCTTTTACTTCCTCACCATTTTTATTAAAAAACAAATAGTTTTTTAAATTATAAAATAGTGTATATTTATTAATGGGAAATTTGGGCTATCCAGAAAAATATAAAGAAATAAAAATGAAAATCAGCCAAATTTCCAAGTTCCAGAGACAATCACTGCTAATATTGGGGGTGGGGGTGCATGATATAGTTAGATGAAAGCTCCATGTTCTATTTCAGATAGTGTCCAAGACTAATTTGATAACTTTTATTTGGCTTGAAACTCAATCACTAAATAGGATCTGTGAATTAGAAGGAGAGAGTATCACTGCTCTCACAAGTCTTCACTTACCTTCTTTCAGGTAACCTAACACCAGGCAATGATGAGTTAGACTCAATGAAACATGCACCCACTCTTTGCATCTGGCATTTAGTGTATCTTCTAATAGGTACTAAGTTAGTAGATTGTTACATGAGTTGGCCTTTGTGAATGAGTATGAGTTGCTGCATTTTTATTTCAGGCTCTTGGGTGGAGTGCAATAGCTGTTGAAGACAATGACTGTCTGGTCACAATTCCACATGCTCACTGGCCAATAATGTTAAAATCATAGACCCATTTTATATTGACAGCCATTCTTTCTTCATTTTTACTGCAGCCTGAATAGTAGACATGCAAGGGATTGATCTTCATTTGTTAAATGGGATTCTTTTCATTCAGTAACTAATGGATTTGGGAGTATGTTTCCTCTACAGCTCCTGGTGACATCTTGAGACAGATATTCATTCATTCAGGTCAAATTATTTTCCCATTAGACACAAAATCACTGAATGAGATCCACTGGAATCAAGTTGAATTATTGCTCTCTTGGCTTACCTGATGGAGAGTTCTGCAGTTCAGTCAATGCCCAGTGGCTCTGGAGAACTATGAACAGCTGCTGGTAGGGCCAGCTCTTGGCATCAGCAGTGAGGGCAGCTACCTTCACAGTGTCTCAGAGGGCCTTCTGCTGCTGCATATCTTCTTAACTTTATTTACTTAAAATTATTGTTTTGGTGGCACTGGATGTCCCACATTCAATGCCAAGAGGAAGAAAAAAAGTAGAGATAGTGTGGGGAAGGCAGGAAGTAGTACTTTCGTGCACACACTGTGTGTCAAGGGGCTCTCCTTACCTAGGTTTTTAAAATCAGTAGACTGAGCTACAAAAAATGCCCAGACATTGTCAACAGCAACATGCAGTGCTGGGTCATTGTCCTAGATTCCTCTGAGTGTAGCCATGATTTGCCTGCTCTTTAGCTCCATGGCACAGTGGCTCTTGGCCACACTCCCCTACTTTGCTAACTGATTCTGGCTGCTTCCATTGAACAACTTTTGAAATCCTCTTTTGGTGAAATGAATTTTGGCTTCTTGCTCTTCTCTGTTCTCTTCATTAGTAGACATTGCTTGGTGATAGTAGAAGGAGAACTATCCATTACAGCCCTAAAATCATACAACGTGGACTCCGGGGACATATTGCCTTCATCCAGATGTTTCCCTCCATCCCATGAAGCACCCTCAGGAAAACAACATGCAGAATTCTTACCACTCACTGACTGAAGTTACCTCACATTCCCTTAGCAAGTGAAGTCACTGACTGTGAGCCCAGCTCCAACCATTGCTCTCTCTCTTAAAATATTTGCAGAATATCTAAAATGCTACTTTATCAATTTTTCCCTATCAGGGATGTCAGAAAGGAGGGGTAAGTGCAAACTCCATGATCACTGCCTCTTACTCTTATGAGATCGTGGCATGTCCAGCTCTGCATGTGAGACTCAGAGAAAGGCTTCAGCGCTTTGCTTTTAATTAGTGAGAGAAATGGGCAACCAGCTTCTTAGAGCAGGTTCTACCTTTCCAAAGCTACAAAGCTCTTTTCCTGGATGGTTGCTATACATCAAATGCCCAGGTTTCAAAATTATACTCACTTTCCACTAAGAAGAGGGTGTGTTTCCAAGAAGGCAAGATGCCCAGCTGGCTAGTAGTTCTGACACTGTCTCAGTCACCCAGCCAGCGAGGAGGAAGCTGGTCAGGTCAGATGCTTGATCACCCCTCTTGTTGCCTCCACCCCCTCTCACTGCCTTCTAAGATTTAGTCATGAGTTGGCCATTCTTTTAGACTGAAATAACACTGAAACAATGGTGATGGGCAGGAGGTATGCATTAAAAGGTAAGATTGATCTGGACTTGGTGACTGCCTGGGAGCTTTGAGTTAGGGAGCTGGGGAAGAACATGGGACACCTAGTTTCTGGGGTGACTGGAAGCTCAGCATGGACTACAGAAGGAGCATGTTGGAAGAAGAATACTGGTTTGTTTTGTCACCTATACATTCTTTCAAAAATATTATGTATTTTTGTGTTACTATTTTAACATAGTAAACAATAGTAATTTACTTTTAATTTGTTTATTATTTTAAATTTGTTACTCCCATTTACTAATTGTTCAGTCTACAACAGACACTAACTCAGATGTTTAAGATCTAGCAGTGAACAAGAGAGATCAAAACTCTGCCATCATGTAGTTTATATCATAATGGAGGGAGACAGACACTACACAAGAAAACTAAGTTAAATACAGATTATGTGTTATTGTAAGGGCTATGAAGAAACATAAACTGGGGTGGGAGTATGGGGAATATTGGGTGGGGTGAAGGTGGTGGGGAGGAGAGGCCTCATGGAGAAATGACCTTTGACCCCATGCCCCCATAAGATGAGAGAATAGCCCAGATAGGATGGAAGTTCTAGGAGAAGGAAGAGGAAGTGCAAAGGCCTTCGTGTATAGGTACACTTGGCCTGTGGAGGAAGAACAAGGAAGATCCAGTGGCCAGCGTGAAGTGAATGGGAGAGCCATAGGAGATGAGGCTGAAGTAAAACCAACAACAAAATGAAAAGACAGCCTATGGAATGGGAGAAAAATCTTTGCAAATCATATATCTGATAAGGGGTTCATCTCCAAAGTATATGAAGAACTCCCATAACTCAAAAAAATCAATTAAACAATAAGCAGGTAATTTAAAATAGACATTTTCCCCCCAAAGAAAACATACAAATGACTAACAGTTACAAGAAAAGGTGTTCAACATCCCTAATTATCAGGGAAATGCAAATCAAAACTGCAACAAGATTACCACCTCACACTTAGTAGGAAGGCTACTATCCAAAAGGCAATAAATAACAAGTATTGATGAGAATGTAGAGAAAAGAAGACCCTTGCATTGTTGGTGGGAATGTAAATTGGAGCAGCTACTGTGGAAATAGTATGGAGGTCTCCCTCCATCCCCAAATTAAAAATAGAAATACCTTATTATCCATCAATTCCACTTTTGGGTATTTATCCAAAGAAAATGAAAACACTAACTTGAAAATATATATGCAACTCCATATTTATTGCAACATTATTTAGAAGGGTCACAATATGGAAACAATATAAGTGTCTGTTGATGGGTGAATGGATAAAGAAAATGTGGTGTATATATATTACACACAACAGAATATTATTCAGCCATAAAAAAAATCTTGCCATTTGTAACAACATGGATAGGCCTTGAGGGTATAATGCTAAGTGGAATAAATCAGGCAGAGAAAGATAAATACCATATGATCTCATTTATATGTGGTATAAAAAATGAGCTCATAAATAAGATTAGAGAACAGATTGTTGGTAGCTAGAGGTGGGGGTGAGGGTGGGGTAGGTGAAATGAGTAAATGGGATCTAAATGTACAAACTTCTAGCTATAAAATAAATAAATCCTGGGATGTAACGTGCAGCATGGTGACTATAGCCATTGTAAGCTATAGCTATAATATGCTATTGTATTGCATGTTTGCAAGTTGCTAAGAGAGTAAATCTTAAAAGTTCTCACTATAAGAAAAAAAATTATATCTATGCGTGGTGATGGTTACTAACTAGACTTATTGTAGTGATCATTTTGCAATATATACAAATATAGAGTCACTGTATTATATACCTGAAAAAATGCAAATGTAATAAATATATCAATTATACCTCAAAACAAACAAACAATAAACAAATCTTGGAGCCCTCCAGTGTGAAAAGGTCAGAAGACGAGGAGGAACTAGTGAAGGACTCCGAGAAGGGGTAGCCTGGGAGGTGAAAGAAACACAAGAAGAATTTTGTGCCTCGGAAGTGATGCTTCTGGGTCAGGTAGTAAGGACAGACCAGTTAACTCCTGGATCAGTGGTCTAAGTGGATCGCGGTGATCCGGATGAGAACACTTTATGGTTTTAGTGGAGGGGAAAATGGGGATGAACACTTGATTGGCATGAGATCAAAAGATAAGAAAAGGGATGGTTAAGGCACAGAGAGTATACGTAACTCTCTGGAAATTTTCTTGAAGAAAATCAGAAAAATGGAGACTATAACAGTAGCAGGAAGTGGAGACAATTTTTTTTTCTTTCTTACAATGGAGAAATAATTCCATGTGTATAGGAAAATGAGAATGACCCCAGAGGAGTAGGAACATTGGATGATGCAGTAGAGAGGGGTGATTTCTAGACACATGTCTTTGAGTGCATAAGAGGGGACAGGGTCATGGACACTAGTGGACAGTTACACTTAGGTAGGAGCAGGCACTGTTTATCTTCATTAATAGGAAAGAGGGCATGGCATATGGGCACCCACAAAGGGAGGTGGAAAATTATGGAAATTTTCGCTGCTATTTCTTCAGTGAAATGGCAAATAGTAATCATTTGATCAGCAGGAAGGGGAGGAGGTTTTTGAGGTTTGAGGAGAGAGAAGGAATGAAATAGTCATCTCAGAAAGTAGAAGAATAAAATGCAATATGATTATTAGGCAACATTAAGGGTCACATTGAGGTCTGCGTTCATAAATTTAAAGTGACCAGGTGCAGGTGCCCAATGGAGGTGAGTTGAAATTTTTAACAAAAGTTGAGGTTTTATGCAACATGATTATGACAGTGGAACAAAGAGTCAAGGCAGTGGAAGGTCACTGGAGGGAGTGATTATTTCAAACTGGGTTAGTAGGGAAATGAGGATAGTAGAGTGGCAGAGAGACTAAAAATATGACAGGACCCATGGCTTGCAGGGAGTAAGTAAATTGGAAATGCTGAATAGACAGTGTGCCACTTGGCATTGAAATTATGGAAGTGTTGCAATTGCTGATTGTGTGAAAGTCTAAGATATATTGAATTTAAGTTGCTTACAAGATATTCAGACTGAGATCATCAGAACTGGCTCACAAAATGGATCAAGGAGGTCAGGGCTAAAGATACAAGGTTGAAACTATGAGAGGGAAGTGGTCAGAATTGTCCAAGAGACCACAGAGGGAGAAGGCATGGCTTCTCCTGCCTGTTGGTCTGGATAAGAGATCAGACTTTTCTTTCATCATTGAGAAGTAGAACCAAAAGTATTCAACAACTTTGGACATGCAGCCCATTTGTATATGCACACAGTGATGTCACATAGAATGAGACAAGGTCCCATTGTGGGATAAGGTCCTGGGTCCCTTAAAAGAATCCATGTTTGGGGGGTGGGGTAACTGTGTTGTGTTGGGGACTTCAAACTTTCATTTTCAAACTTTACCACTTGCAAAATTTTGCCAAAAAGCTGCAGTGGATTTTCACCTTTCCAGGAATTACAAATTTTATCAGCATAATCACTCATTAAAATTTCCTATGCAGAAAGAGGCAAACGTCTAAGAAGCCTCAAACCTGGGTAAATGTTCCCTGGCAAAGGAAAAGTGGAGCTCTCTTTGGGCAACAAGACCTAAGTGCCTGCAATTAGACAAGGCTTGAAGCACCAGAGAATTTTAGAATATTCTGCTGCAGTGGAGCTCAATTTTTTATTGATCTCCTTTAGGAAAAGGCTAATTATTTTTTGTTCTCTTGACTGAATTGCCAGCAGTCAATTGCCACAAAGTTATTGCGCTTCCTGGTGGGTTCATTGTCTTGCCTCAACACCAGACAGCCTTGGATTTCTAATTTTTAAATGAAGGCACCAATCACAACTCTCTGCTTATGTTTACCCCTTGCAATGCTTGAAGGGGATTATAGCAATGTGAGAGGATAAGTTCATGGTGATGAACCTTCTTCTTCCCTAGTGATCCTCAAACATCCATGGGCCTGAGAGTCACATGGAGGACTCTTTAAAACAGTTTTCTGGGCTCCCAGACATTCTGACTTAGTGGATCTGGAGCAGGACCTGTGAGTTTGTATTGTAGCAAGCACACAGCTGATACCAATTCTGCTGGTCTAAGGCCCATACTTTGAGAACCACCGTCTACACCACAATAGGTAAGAATAGAAACCTAAATACTAATATATGTGATTTGTTTACTCAAGCTTCCATGACAGGGTACCACAGACCAGGTGGCTTACACAACAGAAATTCATTTTCTCACAGTTCTGGAAACTGGCTGGTTTCTTTGGAGACCTCCCTCCATGCCTAGTAGAGGCCACACTTTGCCCTATGTCTTCACATGGTCTTCCCTCTGCTTTTGTCAGCAGTCATACTGGGGACTAAGGACCGCCCGTATGAGCACATTTGAACATAACTATCTCTTTAAGATTTCCAAATACAGTTACATTCTGGGGTGCTAGGCATTAACACTTCCACAGATGGATTTGGTGGAGGGCACAACTTAGCCTCTAACAACACCCCTCTGTGGTTTTAGCCCCATGAAGACTGAGCCTCCCTCACAAATACTGCTGAGAAAAGGCAGCATTCCAAGGAGCCCCCAGGTGGTCTCTGAAAATTCTGGAGGCCTCAGAGAAAGCTGAGAAGGGTGAAACCAGCAGCAGATGTGACTGGGGCGGTGTCTGAGCAGTGAGGTTGGCAGGCTCAGCTTCCTGCAGAAAACCCACATGGTCACAGACAGCTCTGGTGCTCCCAGCCTGACTTTTCTGAAGGCCTTCCTTCCTGCAAGCCTGCACTTGTCAACTTCATTCACTTGATTCATGTTTCCTGAGTGTCCATCACATGCCATGGCGAATTCTAGGAGATGAGGAGTCCATAGTGAAAGAAGGTATTTCTCATAGTGTGCCGTCATTGGGGGGACAGACTGTACACAAATGCACCAGTGGATATGGTGTGGAGCAGAGATACACTCCTACTATGAAGAAGGAGTAAAGCAGGAGGGAGAGTCAGTGGCTGTGAGGGGTCTCATGCACCCATCCCTGCATTTTCAGGAACCCAGGGCCCTCTCTCACTTCCACAGGCAAAACCTGTGTGAGAAAAAAAAAATCTACATGTGGAAACACCCATGTATAAAGCACACACAACAAAAATGCCAAGTGTACTTTAATGCTAAGTCCCCTCTCTCCCTGCCTCAGAATCTTCAAACCTTTTATTTTAGAGCAAGAGTTAAAACCATTTGGCAATGGTCCTCTTTGAGAATCCAATGAAATACAGGGGTGTTTCACCTTCAAATGCATATGAGTCTATGTGGGCAATTTTATGTACAGCTTTAGGGGATTTACAGATTTTCTGAAGTCTTCCATGGACTCAGGCAGGGACCTCTCTTTATGTTCCTAATAGGGATAGTTGGAGTTACAAGTTTTGAACTTACTTACCAGCAGTCTGCTAAAGCCAATACTTGCATTATTTCATTTAATCCTCACAAAATAACCATATATAACTACTGTTATCCTGTGAGCCTACTGAAGATGAGGAAAAACATAAGCAATGACTCAAGAATCATAGTCATGGTCACATCTGGTCTCTGCCTTTTCCTCTTATTTTAAAATGCTTAAAGGTTTACAGAAGGGTAATAAAGTACAGAGACTTCTCATATACCCTTCGCCCAGCTTCCCCTCATGCGCACATGTCACATACCCATGCTACATTCATCAAAACAACAAAAATGGTACTGATCGGCTTAATTAAAAAGAAGGCAAGAAAAAACTGCCAGATGAGCAGACACAGAACAACAAGCACAGCTGTCTTGGTTTGCTGGCAAAATACCCCATTCAACTGAATTGTCTGTGAAGTTTCAGTGAATGACATCAGGGTATTTGGGATTCACCATGATGCCTATGTGATATCAAGAAAAGTTTAAAGGGATTTGGTATTCTTTTTTTTATGTTTATTTATTTTGACACAGAGAGAGAGAGAGAGAGACAGAGAGACAGAGAGACAGAGAGACAGAGTAGGAGGGGCAGAAAGAGAGGGAGAGAGAAAATCCCACGCAGGCTCCACACTGCCAGCACAAAGCCTGATGCGGGGCTTGAACTCACAAACTGTGGAATTATCACCAAGCTGAAACCAAGAGTAGGAAGCTTAACCTGCCACCCAGGTGCCCCAAGGGGATTCAGTATTCTCTTTAAGAATTAGTAAGTTATCAGAACCTTCTCTTCTAATGGCACTACTTTGGGGCCTGTGATAGCAAGAGACCTAGGAGTGTCAGAGACAGAGAAATAGAATACCAGAGAAACTGCATAGTGTAGCAGTCAATTGTGCAAACTCTGAAACAAGGCTGCCTGGATTTGAGTGAATTAACTCTATGACTTTGGGCATGTCACTTATCTATCACCTTTGTGACTCTATTTTCTTATCTATAAAATGAGAAGAACAATGGTAAGATGTCAACTCTTATTGAGATTAACTGAGTTAATATATATTGGATTTCTAATAAGTGCAGTGGGATAAAACTCAGATGGGTGCCCAAGGTGTCCACCCCACTGGTTGCTCCCCCCCCCTTTTTTTTTAAAGATTTACTTTTTTTTCCTTTTTAAAAAAATGTTTATTTGATTTTGAGAGAGAGCAAGAGAACATGTGTGGGGGAGGGACAGAGAAAGAGGGGAACACCGAAGCAGGCTCTGTGCTGACAGCAGAGAGCCTGATGTGAGGCTTGAACTCATGAACCGTGAGATCATGTCCTGAGCTGAAATCATATGCTTACCCAACTGAGCCATCCAGTCACCCCCAAATGGTCCCTTTCTCTTTGGTTTCCTCCCTTCCTCCTTCCATCAACTAGGTTTATTCTGCCACAATCCCCAGCTCTAGGGAATACTTTAGCATGGAACATCTGCAAGATGGGCAGAATTTTCCTTTGTTTATGGATTTTTCTCATAGAATAATTTCAATGTTATTAAACCAAAAGAACTGTTTTCCTCAAATAAGGATGCAATACAATGAAGGGCATAAAGGGTGACCTTTCCACTGTAACCCTTTACTATAATTTTGTGAGCTTTATAACCATGGGCTTTGACTCTGCCTCACAGTAGTAACTAGACAGAGCTGAGTGGGAAGGATTGTTACACCAGAGCATTCTCAAGTCAGACAAGATCAGCCACATGGGAAACATAGCAGAGACAATGCTCTATCTTCTCCATGTTCTCATCCTGAACACAGAATCTGGGGTTTGCAAGACATTCTAAGCCTCCTAGGCTTCAAGTGTATGGGTAGTGGCTTCCTCTTTTCTGGTGTTATAGAAGGAAGAGTACCAGTGTCTCTTAAAAAGGGGGGTTGTTGGGGTGCCTGGGTGGCTCAGTCGGTTAAGCATCCGACTTTGGCTCAGGTCATGATCTCATGGTTTGTGAGTTCGAGCCCTGCATCAGGTTCTGTGCTGACAGCTCAAAGCCTGGATCCTGCTTCGGATTCTGTGTCTCCCTCTCTGTCTGCCCCTCCCCTGCTCATGTGCGCGCTCTCTCTCTCAAAAATAAACAAAAAACATTTAAAAAAAGGGAGGGGTGTCAATTCTCTACATCTTCTTGCCCAATTACTGCTTTCACACTAAGGAAAGGATGAAAATCCACTCTGGCTATGCTTCTGGTAAGGACCATGAAGGATCTGAGCTTTTGCTCTTCTTGAAAGCTAACAAGTTAGCCTGCCAAAGTTTTATAGATATTGGGAAAAAAACACAAGACTCCTAGGTCAGAGACTAAGGATTTTATTACTCATGACACAGCAAATAGCATGAGCTTCATGTTCACATTGCTTCCTCTTAACTCCAGGTCTGATGCAAGTAATGTGGTGATGGGCCCAGGTAGATGCAGAACCTGTAATAGGTTTGTCTCAGCTGAGGAACCTCAAGATTAGTGAACCTCCAATCTTATAAGGAAGCTTCCAACAGAGGTGCCCAACCTGGAAGAGACATTTTCTTTATTATCCTGGTCAGGAAACAAATATTCTTTCCTTCTTGGAAAAAAGACACTAATAATTTGCTAAAATGGTGTTTTCTGTACATACTTTGGAAAATAAGTATTTATTTTAGTTTAGAAATAAGATGTCAGTGCTTCATCACAAGATGTGACAGAGATGCAAGACACCCAGAGAGAATTGCCTTCCAACAGTTATTCAAGGTACTACTGGCCAACCAGATGATGATGGTTATAGACTTGGGGTTGCTCTGATCTCCACCAAGGAAGAGATCTCTAGAGGGTTGTAGTGGGATGTATTTGAGCACAATGAGAGAAATAAACAGGTTACGAAATTCTTACTTCTTAGGCCTAATGTTGAGAACCATTGGATTCATATTGAGTATCTAAAGCCTCCTGAACTTGGGGCAGGGTGTATGAATCCATCTGAGTTCAGCTGTTCAGTGTCCTTTAATCCATACATCACAAGGGGAGAGGCATACTGACTCTAAGGTTTGGCTCTAATGCAATACAAAAAGGTCTTTGACATGACCTCTGAAATCATTGCTTTCTGACAGAATGATTCATCTAGAACAATTTCTTAACCTTTTTAAAATTATTGCTCCCACAAGGAGTTTTTGGGGCACCTAGATGACTCAGTCGGTTGAGTGTCCAGCTCTTGATTTCGGCTCAGGTCAGGATCTCAGGGTCGTGGGATTGGGCCCTATATCGGGCTCTGTGCTATGTGGAGCCCACTTAAGATTCTCTCTCTCTCCCTCTGCCCCTCTCCCCTGCATGCACTCTCTGTCTCTCTAAAATAAATAATAATAATAAGAGAGGCTTTTGTAGATTTTATTTTTCCCTGATTGTCTCTCCTCCATGAAATTTTAATACCATAGATACAATATATCTCTTTATGTAC
Source organism: Cryptoprocta ferox (assembly GCA_028646485.1). Taxonomy (NCBI): domain Eukaryota; kingdom Metazoa; phylum Chordata; class Mammalia; order Carnivora; family Eupleridae; genus Cryptoprocta; species Cryptoprocta ferox. The sequence continues at coordinate 34,767,210 of CM053567.1, read as the reverse complement.
TCTCCATAAACAATTGCAATATCAAAGCTTTCTGGAACATCGGTGACCCAATTTTCATTTTCTTGGGATTGATGTTACCCACATTAAGAATGTATAGTCTAGTAAATTCTTGTATCAGGGAAGATAGTAGTCTGGACCCTCTGAGAAACAGATGCCAAGATGGATTAAACATGCAAGAATTTTATTAGGTGAAATATTATATGAAAGTATATGTAGGGAGGGAGCCAGGTAACATAGTTTTCTAGGCTCAGACCATACAGACCCCGTTGGATGTGATTGTTCAATGTGGCACAAACATCATTCAGAGATGATTGGTATTTATAAATACCTGATACTTGGTGTCCAGCACTACTTGGCATACCTTTCCCTATGTTTGTACGAGGTACCACTAACTTCATGGAGAAGGGGCTTACATCCTTTCTGATGGAAGGGGTTAGGGGCAGACACATAGAATAAAATAGAGTTTCTTGAGGTTGGTTCTCACATGTGGCCCCAGGGCCTTTGTCTGACAACATTTGAACTTCTGACTTTTTCTACAATGCCATCTGCCAGCAGTGCTTTCTCTCTCACTAGAAGTAGAAGATGGGGCCTCCCTTGACAAAGGAGAGCCCATGAATATGCCTAAACATTCACTCTTCATTCATAAAGGAGAAGCTTGTAAATTTGCTTCATCACAACTTCTGCTTCTTCCCTCAATCCAGGCAGCTGTGTTGTTGGTTTCTCTGACCATGGGCAGCTTCACATTCTTCTCTTCCACCTGAGTCAACTGATATGACAGGGTAAATCCTTCAGACCTCTCAGAATTCATAAGATTGGTCAGCAGAGCTGGGATTTACGGATTTTCCACCAGCACTTTTGAAATTCTCATGGAACCTCACCTTATGACATCCCCCATCTTCTCTTCAATGTCATATGTAAAAATAATTCTAGCCTCATCAAAAACTGGGAGTCCTTTCATCCTTTTTCTGCCAGGTGGTCAATAATTTAGCACATGCTGCCTCAGCAGTTTCTAATCTGCCTAAAAGTTGCTCCAGAGCAAGCAGTTACTTAAGTTTCATGACTTGTACTCCATGTGCCACCTCTAAACTCCCAGTAATTCCCTGCATTTCCTAACCTCAGAGACATTTTATTTTTTTCCCAGTCCATGTTTGATTTATTTCTCTATCTATCACATATCTATCTATCTATCTATCTATCTGTCTGTCTATCTATCTATCATCTATATGTTATTTTTTTTGAGAGAGAGAGAGAGAGAGAAAGAGAGAATGGAAGGGGCAGAGAGAGAGAGAGAGGCAGAGAGAGAATCCCAAGCAGACTCCATGCTGTCAACACAGAGACTGATTGGGCTCAATCTCATGACCATAACGTCATGACCTGAACTGAGATAAAGAGTTGGATGCTTAACCGACTGAATCTGATAGGAGCCCATCCCTTTTATATTTAAACCATAGTTCAAATTCCTTATCCCGTGGGACCTACAGTGTCTCCACTCACCCTAACTCTTCCCATTCCAAACTCATAAGCTTTATGGGTTTCAGGTATTTCAAGCACAGTGTTCATGGCCTGTCCTATATTTTTCAGACCAAATACCCTGAATAAGATAAGTCTTGATCTGATGTGGGTTGGGGTCCTCTCCCCAGACTTATAATATCACTTATGGATCTTCTACTTTCTGAAGTAACCCAAACTAAAAATAATTTATTTGTGGGATATTTACCATCTGCCAGCATAACTTTGAAAATGCACTGATCTCTTCTGCACGAGGTCAGTATGGGAAAGAAATGTAGAGGAAGAAGGGGACAGAGAAATTTGTTCTATTGTATTACTTGTGTCTCTTGCTGAGCCTGGAAATCCTACCTGTGAACAAAGAGGGAGTAGTTTTGACAATGTATTTTCATACAACATAGAGGAATCATGTTTCTAGAGCAGTCCTGAGTTAGAAACTGGGGCAGAATGATTTGCTTCCTAGAAGGGTAAGGGGGTTCTCTTGTATTGATTTATTTAAAGAAGGTAAAAATTCCAAGTATTCCAGCCCAGGAGAACCTCTGGGTTTGTTATGGCTGAAAGACAGTTACAATCTCCACTTTGTATAAGATTCTCTTGCTAACAAATAGGAAGTTCAGTGGCAGAAAGTACTGCATCATTGTATGAATTAGGAATGCATTAAGCAGCATAAAACCAAAAATTAGACTAACAGTGGCTCAAATTATATGACATACATATATTTTTATACTTAATAATAAATCTATAGGCATTTGGTTTCTGGTTTGATACAACAGCTCCAACCTAAACCTGCTGGATATGTACGAGATTTTCTTATCATTCCTGTAACGTTGCCAAATAGCTAGTTCAGCCTCAGATATTAATTAGCTCTTTGTATGACTGTGCTTCATGTTAGGAATTAGGGGGGTGGCTAGGTCAGTGGGAGACAGATAAAGAGGTAGAGAGAGTTAGGAGGAAGATAACAATTGAGACAGACTCCTGCTTGTGACCATCTCATATATAATCATCCAGAAGCTCCCCCACAGACATCATCTTACATCTCACTGGTCTGAACTGGGCCAATACTAACCCTAGATCAACTACTGGTAAAGGGGATGGGGTCCTGAATGCTCGACTAAGAATGACCCCAGCTCACCTCCTGAGACCTGGTACCTTGCCACCTGAACAAAACTGAGCATGTCTGACAAAGAAGAAATGGAGCCAAATAACAGTGCATAAAGGCAGAGCTGATGATAGTCAGTTGGTGGATAATGCTGGTGTATTTTTTTGACAGTGAAATCTCTTACACTTTGTTCAATATTTTGAAAATTACACGTAAATAAAAGGACATTGGGGATTATATATTCCAAATGTTTTTATGCCCTTCCAAAAGAAAATCATTCCACTATCCTCGATTATAATATGTAACATACTATTGAAAAGAACACACAATGAGCTGCTGCCTGGAGATTGGGATTGAATCTTCACATTCATTTTCCAATGTCTTTTACTGTGTTTGCCACATAAAAGACACTCAGAAAATGTTTTCTGCTTGAATTAATGGAAAAAACCTTCATTGAACTGGTGAGCAAATGTAGGTCCATAGAAGAGAAATGACAAATCCAAGGTCATTCAATTAGCTATTCCTAGAACTAGAACCACAACTTGGTTCTTCTGACTTGTGCTTTGACTTTAATTTTCCCATTTTCACATGCTGCTTGTCCAAAGGAGGCACATGAGGATTTTTTTGTGTACCCTAAAAGTCAATTGCTCCAGAAACACTATGAAGACAGAGAAATAGGGTAGTCTGTCCCTAAGATCACAGGTGGAGCCCAAGAGAGAATAAAAAACATGACCTTAGAAGATAGAAATGCTCCTAGGAAGCTGAAGTTGTAGATGGGATTTATCTTGGTAATTAAGATAAATTCTTAAGAAATTAAGGGGCACCTGGGTGGCTCGGTCAGTTGAGCATGTGACTCATGATTTTGGCTCAGGTCGTGATTCCAGGGTCATGGTATCATGATCCCTATCCAGCCCATCCAGCTCTGCACTGAGCATGGAGTCTGCTTAGGATTTTCTCTCTCTCTCTCTCTCTCTCTCTCTCTCTCTCTCTCTGCCCCTCTACACCACTCATGCTCTCTTGCTTTCTTTCTCTAAAATAAAAAAAAAAATAAGAAACTAAGAATTAAGAGAAAGGGAATTTTCTTCTCACATGAAGAGCTCTGTCCCAAGTTCCAACTGAGCTTGGCTGGCACTTTCTGGCCTCCTGTTTGACATTTAAATGACTTCCCTGGAATGTGTGAACTATGTTTGGGTTTTCCTAAGCCAGACAGTAGTGGATGAGGGATGAGAAGGGATGTGGGATGGTTCTTCAACAGTCCTGTGTCTTGTCCACACAGTCCCTTGCTGGCAGAATAGTATTTGTTTTATGAGATTGCAGATGATTAGCACATTTAACATGCCACTGTAACAGTCACAACCTGTAATGGGATATTTATTGGGTCAATTTTAGATTGTGATTTTTTTCCTTATTACAGAGAGAGAGTAGAAAACAACTCCATTTTACTACCTTGTAGAGACACTAAGCTTTTATCTCTGGGTGGAAGGCTTTATTAAGAAATGCTTTCTCCTGTCCCTGCCCATATTCTACTCCTTTACCCCCTTGGAACAGACCGTCTTCTGTGTGAACTCCAACCTAGGTTGAACCAGAGGTATGGCCCTACCAGATTCATTACTTTCTCATTGTTTTCACCCAGTCACTCACCCAATGCTTCTAGAAAATCATGGTGACTAGGAAAGTCAGCACTGGGGAGCATGATGCTGTTGTTGGATTCAGAGTGTGGGATAGAATATGGGTTCTCAGTGGTAGAGGTCAATTTAGAGAGAAGACTGATTATTCAAGTCTTAGGTCTAGCTTCACATCTGAATAATGAACTATATGATACATTCTACCCTCATTTCAAATAATGGCTTGGCTAATTAAAATCAAATTGCAAGTGAGCCAGCCTCATCAGCTAATATTCTGCTCAGAGCTGAATTTTGATGCACTCAGATAACTGCAGCATCCCCTACCTTTTCCGAAGCATTTGATGTGCAGTACGTGCCTTCCCCCTTGTTCTCGTCTAGGTTATCTTTTGTCTCCCTCCCTCTTTTGGTACCCGAAATCCAGTGTGTGCAAGGTACATCTGGTGCCAGTGTTTACTTACTGTGTTCCCCTGTGCTAAGCATTCCTTAGAGGTGTGTCTCCAGGGTCCCTGCTCTCCAGGACTTTCCTTTTAAGGGTGATGACAACTATCAACAGAAGTCTCAGACTCTAGAAAGAATATTAGCTCATTTCAGACATCCTTCATGCCTTGCCTGTGGCACTGAGCTACAAGAGTAATGGCAGCAGAAGATGCCACTCAGGCCTCACCAGCACAGACTCAAGAAAAATAAGAAAAAAAATATCCATTTGGGTTTCAGGTGAGCACTGTCAAACCATCAGTGAACAGTTGCTTTAATGCTTTTGAGTCACCTCAGAAAATGTCAACCCAGTATCCCAGCAAGTTTGGCTGGGACAGCATGGACCCCTCCTTCCCAGGAAGGGTCTCACGTGCAGAGGGCAGTTTGAGGGTGGCAGGAAGCCTGGCTGGGAGCTGTGTGAAAGCGTGGTGCCTGTGTCCGAGCTGCTCTGACTTTCTTTACGCACTTGGCACCTGTTCGAAATGATAAAAATAATATATCCTAGAAAACATAGGAAATCGGAACAGAACAATTACCATGGAAGAAAGAAAGCTGCCAGAGCTACACACTACCTGCTCTCCTCAGTCCCCTCAGGCCCAAACTATTTCACAGGCCAATTCTTTCACATCTTTAAGGAACAAGTAATTCCTATACTATTGCAGTACATGGAGAAGAAGGAAATCTTCCAAACTGATTTTATAGGCCCAGAATAGTATTGATAATAACATCTGATAAAACATGGTTAAGACACACACACACACACACACACACACACTTCAATCAACCTGATGATTATGCATTTACCATAAAAACCCCAAATTCCAAAATAAAATGTTATTACATAGAATCAAGTAGCATATTAGAAGATTAATATATTACATCAAGGAATGTCAAGGTTTGAATATTATAAAATCTATCAATATTATTCCCCATGTCAGTACATTATTTTTACAATATTACCTTAGGTGAGGTGTGGTGAGGCCAAATGAAGATCAAGAGAGAAACCAGAAAGAGTTTTACAGCTTTATTTTTTGTGCGTGGATGCTTTTTTTTTTTTAATGTTTATTTATTTATTTTTGAGAGAGGAGAGAGAGAGAGAACAAGCAGGGGAGGGGCTGAGAGAGAGGAAGACACAGAATCAGAAGCAGGCTCCAGGCTCCGAGCTGTCAGCACAGAGCCGGTGGGGCTCAAACCCACGAACCATGAGATCATGACCTGAATGAAGTCAGATGCTCAACCTATTGAGCCACCCAGATGCCCCAAGAACTTTACAGCTTTGTAACTCACAGTTCCCTGGGGGAACACAGCATACTCACCAGGCCACTCGAGGGAAGGGCTGGGTAGGTCACAAGGCACAGAAGGGAGTGGTGGGCAAGTAGCTTTATTGCGGGTTCTGCAGGATGGACTGGGCAGGGCAGGCAGATTTGGGGTGGGCTACTTGAATAATCTCAGCTGGCTCTGTGGCATAGGGACTGTCTATGTGTGGGTTTCTGGTGCCTGCTTCTGGGTGAAGAGAACTATATATGATGGCCCAGAGTGTAAAAGCCCCCATACGGGTTGGGCTGGGGATGTGGACTTAATAAGCTACTCAAGAAGGGGAGCCAAAGGCCTTCTGGGCAGGGCTTCTTAAAACTGAGTCAAGATGGCATTTAAACAACTGTGTTATGTAAGCAAAAGGAAGTAATAACCTATCATTTTAACAGATCTTAAAAAGATATTTAGGGGCACCTGGGTGGCTCAGTCAGTTAAGCGACTGACTCTTGGTTTCTGCTCAGGTCGTGATCTTGCTGTTGGTGAGATGGAGCCCTGAATCAGGCTATGTGCTGACAGTGCAGAGCTTGCTTTGGACTCTCTCTCTTTCTTTCTGCCCCTCCCCTGCTCTCTCTCTCTGTCTCAAAATAAATAAATAAGCATTAAAAAAGACAATAAAATATAATACCATTACTAATTATAAAATAATAAAAGTGGAATAAAAATTAATAAAAACGATTAACACAATTTAAATATTCTTTTTTCGTGATTTTATGTGCAAAAGCCACCTTTAGACTTTGATGAACAGACTGAGTTCTCATTAATGTCAGAAACAAGATAAAGATGTCTATTATCAACACATTTTTAATAATATTCTGAAGTATTATCCAACATATGGAGAAAAGAGAAATAATGCCAATGTTAAAGTTACTTCTGCGTGCAATGTAACTGTACACCTGGAAAATCCAAGATAATTATTAAAATATTAGAAGCTATAAAAAAGTTTAATAGGAAGTCTGCTTACAAACTTAATATATAAAAACATATATTGGGGTGCCTGGGTGGCTCAGTTGGCTCAGATCATGATCTCACCCACGGTTTGTGGATTTGAGATCCGTGTTAGGGTCTGTGCTGACAGCTTGGAGCCCGGAGCCTGCTTCAGATTCCGTTTTCCTGCTCTCTCTGCCTCTCCCCTGCTCCCATTCTGTCTCTCTCTCTTTCTCTCAAAAATAAATAAAACATTAAAAGTTAAAAAATATACATCCATTGGCAATGAGTTATAAGGTATAATAGAAAAACAAGATGTCATCTCAAGTAACATCAAATATAGGAGAAATATCTAAGAATTAAATGAATAAAGTAAAACATATACAGGAAACTTTAAATTTTACTAAAGTTCATAAAATAATATTGAATAGATTGACATGCATATGTCAAAATGAGAAAGTTCACTCCTGTAAAAATTCTGTATACATGCCCTCTAAATCAATATGAATTTGAAATTGCAGTAAAAAACAAGAAGGGAATTTGGGAAACTGATAATGATATTTTAAATTTAATGTGCAGGAATAACCTCTTTTTTTTAAAAAAGATGAATAGCAAAGTAAAATAAACTTTACTGAATACTGAAATTTTAAATGTTTATATTGGCACAGTAGTAGATGGGTAAATAGACCAATCACTGTAATACAATATAAGAAATAGACATTAATATAACTGAGGATTTTGTGGATGATAAAGGTAGCCGTGGGGGAAAGATATATCATTTAAATTATATTAAGACAACTTGTTATCCTTTAGAGAAAGAGATCAATGGCACATTTATTAATGATTTGAATGTGAAAAGATGCAAACAGATACAAGTGGATTTCTTTTCACAATTGCAAAATGAAAGACATGACAAAAAAACAGGCAAGCATCAAAAATTAATCTCTTTGGGCACTTGGGTGGTTCAGTCAGATAATTGTCTGACTCTGGATTTTGGCTCAGGTCATGATCTCAGGGTTCGTGAGATCAAGCCCCACATCAGGCTCTGTGCTGACAGTGCTCTCTCTCTCTCTTTGTCTCTCTCTCTCTCTCTCTCTCTCTCTCTCTCTCTCAAAATAAATTTAACAAAAAATTAATCTCTTTGATTCCTTAAAGGTAAAGATAAAAATTATAATATAAGCCAAATCATAAAAGAAGTGACAACCTGAAAAATATTTACAATAATTAATAAAGGATTAATTTTCTATATATAGAATATTGATTTTCTCTATATATACATATATATGATTTTTTTAATTGATAAGATGAAGAACAAACAATCTTTTACAAAATGGGAGTTCAATTAATTCTATTTCTAATAATTTCTTCTGAAGGGTTATTCACCCAAGTATGCAAAGCAGTGTTTAATAGTGAAATAGTTGTAGTGTTATTTTTAAACAAAGGGAGGAAGGAGGACAGGAAGGAGGGAAGCAGGGAATTGAGGGAATATGGGGAGAGACAGGGACACAGAGATGGGAAAAGAAACCCTTAAGAGATCTTCTATCATTTAGGAATTGGCTCTAGATAAAATCTTTCTTAGAAAAATAAAATATTCCTTTCTCTTTAAATCCAGATGTGATATCTGACAAGCTTTGGGATTTTTTCAAATTTCTAAAAACAAAAAGTTTCTGTTTTTATACTCCATACTCCCCTTGTATTACAAAGGTTTCAAAGCAGCATAAAATGATATGTAAAATTCAGTAAAATACAAAAGATAAAAAGTCACATCAGTAAAAATAGAGACGAAAATGAGAAAGCAAGCCCAATGAGCAAATACTATGGGTAAAAGGGCCCATGGTTTTGAAATATTGTTTTATAGTTTAAGAGTTTCTTCATGTTCCAGAACAAAAAAAAAAAAACAGTGTAGAAAACAACCACAACACACAAGTTTTGGTTTTTTTTTTTATGTCGAACAAAGATTATCTTTAGTCTTGAGTTTTGAAGAACTTCTTGCATGGATTTTTAGATCACTTACGTTTGAATCTAGGGTACACTGGACAATGGACCAAAATGCATTTTTGTAAAGCAAGAAGAGGGAGGCCTGGTGACTCAGTTGGTTGAGGGTCTGACTTCAGCTCAGGTCATGATGTCATGGTTGGGGAGTTCAAGCCCTACATGGAGCTCTCTGCTGTCAGCATGGAGCCTGCTTTGCATCCTCTGTCTCCCTCTGTCTCTCCCCCTCCCCTGCTTCAGGTCTCTCTCTCAAAAATAAATAAACATTAAAAAAAATCGCTAACTCATGGGATTATGATGATTAAACTAGTTAATATATGTAAGGTATAGAACACTATATGGCATATACGAAGCATCAAAGTAGTGTTAGCCAAGAAATGAGATATTCCAACATAATAATCTTAGAATCATATTCAGAATGCACAAAATTGGGAAAGATTTTTAAAAAACACTGTCTTATTTGCCAAAATGAATAATAGTTCCCTTTAATTTTTGCACACTAAAAATCAGCCAAATACTAGATAACAAATATGTAGATAGTTATTGTACATTATTTCACATTTGTTCTTTCAGTGTTCCTTCTATAAGTCCATCACTTCTGGGTATTTGTATGATTCATTTTGTGGACAGAATGGAGCTGGGTGTTTACAGGTGTGGAAAGGCATTTCTACCAGGACAGCAGGAGTCCAGCTGGCACATTTAGAAGCATGACCTTTCTGTCCTTGGCTCAGAATTCAGAAGAGAGAAAGTTTCAGAGTGAAGCGCCAAGAAGCACTTTATAGATACAGAGTAGCTTTGTTACTTAGGGAATAGCTTCCCAGTGGATCCTGGAAGAAGCCTTTTCTCTACCCAATGAATTTCTGGGTCAAAAACTAGCTTTTCATTAGGGAATGACCCAGACTGTGTGCCTAGAAGATTCAGGCCAGCCCACCACAGAGACCTGGGGTCCCTGTGAGGTCAGGAAACTTCGTGTTTAAAGTGGTAAGTCACATCTGGATAAACATGTGAGCCATCCACCCATTTCTGTGTGGTCCAGAGGCCAGGGCTGCGTTCTTTAGAGTAATTTAAAAAATACACAGGCCTAGGCCATACTCTAGAGATAATGACTTAGTTGAGCTGGTTTAGAATATTTAAAGCGTCCCCATGAGATTCTTATGTGTTCCCCCAGCTGAGGATCACCACCTTAAGAAAATAGAGGCTCCGCTGTCACGTGCCATTGATGCAGGTGGTGGCCAAAGGGGAAGTTTAACATTCAACGCTGCTATAACTATCACTAAGATTTTCAGCCGGATGTACTCCGTCCTTTAAAATCTGGATACAGTTGTCTCAAATCCTCGGCACAAATCCCACAGAAAGACCGTTGCCTCAATGAGAGTTCTTCCAATTTGAGGGATATGAGTTTTGCCTGGTGACCTTTGGCTTTAAGCTTTAGTCTCTACTGAAACCACTCGGTTTACAGCTTGTTTCTCTGCCTTTTTCATGCTCTCCTACTTCCATCCTAAATCAAACCATATGTACACCTAAGTTCCTGTCCTTAATTTTCATAGAAAGCCCCTCACAGACTGTTGTGTGTTTCTCAGAATTACAGATGTTTTGTAGAAGGTGAAACGGGGTCAAGCTACAATAAACCTAATAGGCTCTGACTGAATAAATATCCCTGATCTTAAGAAGTGATGGCCTCCAGTGCTTCCCGGACTCCACTGGACTTCTTTGTTACTTGTCCTTCCTCTCTCCTCTGCCTTACTCTGACTCCTGATTTACCATTCATTTTTAAAATTAACTTTATTAGTTTATTTCTCATAAACTAAACTTTATCCGCTTAAAGTATATAGTTGGATGAGTTTTCACAGTTGTATATATGGTAAAACCTCTGATGCAATCAAGAGGAATGCTTACATCACCCGCAAAAGTTTCTTTACCCTTTTTACTGTCCAACCTCTCTCTCCCTGAAGCTTCCTGCAATCCCTACATACAGGTGACTTCCTGACACTATAGATTAGTTTTCATTTTCTAGAATATTCTAGAATTTTATAAAAACACTTTAATATTTTGAATTTCTCTTCTGTCTCTGGCTTCTTTCAGTCAGTATAATGATTCTGAGATTCACCCATGTTTCTTAAAATTTTTTAATGTTTATTTATTTATTTTGAGGGAGGGAGGGATGGAGAGAGAGGGAGAGGGAGAATCCCAAGCAGGCTCTGTGCTGTCAGTGCAGAGCCCAACATGGGAGTCCATCTCACAAACCGTGAGATCATGATCTGAGCCAAAATCAAGAGTCAGAAGCTTAACTGAATGAGCTACACAGGCACCCCAAGATTCACCCATATTTATTCCTGAGAATACGGGTAGTAACCCATTGTATGGATAGACCACATTCTGTCTACCCATTCACCAGCTGATGAACATTTGTGTTGTTTTTAATTTGGGACTAATGCAGTAAAAATCCCACAAATGCTGAAATATTTGTGTGCAAGCCATTGCGTGGACATATGCTTTGTTTATCTTGGGGAAATGCCTAGATGTGGAATGGCTGGGTCATATGATTAACATATGCTTTACTTAAGCAATTGCCAAAGTGCTCTATGTTCTATGACACCATTAGCAGTGTATTAAGATGTAGTTGTCCTACATCTTTGCTAATAATTGGTGCTGTCATGTTTTAAGGCAGAGTACTTATTGTTTTGTTTTAGGATTAAAATGGATATGTAGTAAAATGATGGGTTTTTTTCAGTTCTAGAATTTACATTTTTTCTCTTTTATATTTTCTATCTCTTTGCTAAGAGTAAGAGTCTTGTTTTGTATTTATTAAACATGTATTTCCCTTTACCTTGTTGTATGCATGTATAATAGTGGCTAAAACATCCTTATCTTATATTTCTAACATGTGGGACTTCTCAGGATTAGCCTCTGCTCCATGTCTTCCCTCAAGAGTGAGTCCCTTTTTTTTTTTTAGATCAAGTAATTTTGGAGTGTATCAGACATTATAAATGTTATTTTATGGTAACTCTGTAGTCCGTTAGTTTTTATTGATGATCATTAATATTTTTTTCTAGCAAATAACTAATTTGATTAGATTCAGATTTAACGCCATTTCTCACCTGCAGTGGGTGCAGCTCAAAGCTCAGATGGCATTTTTTAGCCTTAGCTGAAAGCTGTTTTGAATCTGCTAAAACCTGCACTTGTCAGGGACCAGACAGAAACTCAGGCAAAGTTTACATAAGGAATTCCGGGCTCTTTTTTGTGGCTTTCTCATTCCCAGGTCCCTCTTTGCTTTTGGTGGCTGGGGTAGCTCATGCTCTTCCATTTCACTATTCAGGACAAACAGATAGCTGCTTTTTGGTCTCCCTTTCAAAAATCTGTCTGCTTTTGTTCATTTTCAGGGCCTTCAGATGGTCATTTTTAAATAAAATGTTCAATGTTTCTTGTCATTATCTGTGGGTGGGTGAGTTTGTTAGGGGTGTATGCCTTTACACCATTAGCAAAACTCTCTTTCATTCGTTGTGCTAAGAAGACAACTATTTCTTGCAGCATTTTTTGCATTATTCCTACCCATCCTTTTAAGGTCTTACCTTCCACCCTCAAGTGACTGATGGTGTTTTCCAAAATAAAAATAGTCCTATCCTTAAGACAAATTTGGGTGCCAGCTATAAGATAGATGATCTTTCTTACCTTCTTCTCCTTTTTTTTTTCTTTTTCTTTTTTGGTAACCCAGCCACAGAGGCAGTAATTCAAGATGAGAGCATAGATAGGTAAGCTTGGGGCAATAAACACAAGGAAGACTGAGCATGGAACACTATAAACCATTCTATATTTCTACATACTGTGATCGGCTGAAAAACAGACCAAGAGAGAACAGTAAATGAAGCCCAAAGAAGAAAGTTAGCAATAACCTTAACTAAGTCAGAGAAGCAGCCCAAATAACAAAGTGGCTGTTGGAGAACGGAAGCCGAGAAAGCCTCTATAATTGGATGACTGGATACCAAGTAAGTGCAGTGGGGGTCTGCCATCTATAACCAGGTGAGGGGCCGATGACAGATAATGACTTGGAGAAGCAGGCAGAGACCAGAAACTCTGAGTCCTTTGCAATGAGATGACTATTCCCAACTCCTTAGCAAAAGAAGAGATTGAAATGAAAGCCAAAATGACTTCATTCCAGCATGACTTAGCTGAGTCAAAATGTTGAGCAACTTTGTACATTTTGCAATATGGTCACCTACTGATAGTCTGTGTTTGCTTCTTTGTGGAGTTTTAAAGAAATAATCCTATTCCTGTCACTGTCATGCTGTGCACACAGGCCTGTCTCATCCTGGGGGCTCAGAAAGCACAGTACACAAATGACTCCTGAGAGGTGGTAGAGGGAGACCCCAGGGACACTCCCAGGAAATAAGGTTTCTGCTTGAAAATTAAACTGTTTCACAACAGAAGGTTTCCTGGGCCAATCCAATTATTACTTTATTAGTGATGTTAAAACATATATATAGTGCTCTTGGACTCCCTGGGGTCCCTGCACCATGTGTTAGCTACTCTCTTTCCTCTGTGTTAAGTCCCTTGGATCTAAACATCTCCTCCCATCGATATTATTATAAAGACAACATCCTCAATCTCATATCTTCTTCTAACCTAAACTCCATCTCCTGTCTCTTATTCTTCTTGGTCAAGCTACTTGAAAGAGTAATTTTATAGTTTCTGTTGACTTGTCTCGTAGTTACCTCTTGGTTCATTAAAAAGTATTATTGTGAAGTATTTCAAATATTCAAAAACAATAGATGTAATGTGCAGAGAAGCTATGAATGTTAATTCCTGTGAAGCCTCTGCCTATTTTAAGAAATAACAACACCTTGGAGGTCTCTTGTGCATTTATCTGCAATGGACTCCCTCTCCTGCCCACTTTGAGGTTCCATTATTCTAATTTTTGTGTTTTCATTCTCTTCCCTATATATCCTTTAATGATTTATTGATTTTTCTGTATATTTTCAACTTTAATTTGTGTCATCTATTTTTCCATCCTGATATTTCCTGTCAGTTTTAGTAAGAGTTACTTGTTTTAAGTGGCTATTTGTTTTCATTGGTGTGTAATACTCCATCCCATGACTATAGTTTAATTTATTTTTCGATTCTTTGAATGACATTTGAAGTTCTTTCGGATTTAATCATTTATAAAATTTTATCTTTACTCCACACTTTTTTATTAGGAGATCATACCTACTTTTATAACTTTTAAATACATTTCCAAATTTTAATTTCCCTATTTTTGGACTCAAATATTCAAATTCAGCTGGACATTTCCATTTGGGTATCTCCCAGGCACCCCATGCTCCTAATCTTTGATTTCTCCTTAATCTTTAGCCTGCATTTATTTGTTTTTAGAGTTTATTTATTTATTTATTTTTGAGAGAGAGAAAGCAGGGAGGGGCAGAGAGAGAGAGAGAGGGGAGGACAGAGAATCCCAAGCAAGCTCCATGCTGTCAGCACAGATCCTGACGTGGGTCTCAAACTCACAAACTGTGAGATCATTACCTGAGCTGAAATCAAGACTCAGATGCTTATCCAATTGAGCCACTCAGGTGCCCCAATCCTCAGCTTGCATTTAATTGACTATGAAATCCTGAAAATTTTTACCTGCAAAATATTCTGGAATGCATTCCCTCCTTGGCAACTGTACTATGACTCTTCAAGTTTAGTCTTTTATAGTTTCTTACTTGGGCTGTTGAAATAACCACCCAGGGAGTTTCTGGTGCTCTCGTGCCTGCTCTCTTAGTTACATGATTGATATAACCACCAGAGTGAGTTATCTAAACACAGTTTGGCCATATCACTTCCTAATTTTAAATATCCCTTGGCTTTGAGTCACCTCCACTATGGACAAGCACTTCACAGTTTCCTCATTCTGATCTTATCCTCTATTCCTCCCTCTTTATGCTTTACACTCCCAAGAACCAAATATCTTTTTTTTTAAATGTTTTTAACGTTTATTTTTATTTTTGAGAGACAGAGCATGAGTAGGGGAGGGGCAGAGAGAGAGGGATACACAGAATCCAAAGCAGGCTCCAGGCTCTGAGCTGTCATCACAGAGCCTGACGTGGGGCTCGAACTCACAAACCATGAGATCATGACCTGAGCTGAAGTCGGCCGCTTAACCTACTGAGCCACTCAGGCGCCCCAAGAACCAAATATCTTAAAGTTCTTCTAATACACTGTGTGATTGTCTTCCTCCAGTTCTTGCATATTTGTTCCCCCTGTGTAGCACACCCTAGTGCTTTTCTTCATCAAGAATGCTTTTGTTCATCAAGGTTCAGCTCAGGAGTTACCTTCTTACTGTATCCTGTTCCTACTCCTTTCACAGACTTTGATTTGTTGTTAGTGTATAAGTCTATATTTTCTTCTAGAATATTTAGCAAACAGAATACCTTTTATTTGTTTTTTATATACCAACCCCTTAGTATGGTATCTAGCTCTTAGTATTTTCTCAAAATCAAAATAGGACGGTTGACCTGAAATCAAGGTCAAAGTATTTCATCAGACCGTATCACTGTGGCCTGAAAGAAATACCAGCTGAGACAACCAATCTTCTCTTCCTTGATTTTCAAGGAAGGTTCTGATGTCTAATTAGTTTTCTTAGTACCTTAGAATAGATAACAACTGGTCTCTATAAAGGGCTATATACTGTTGTAAACTGAGTGTGCTGGTGCCAGTTTGCTCACCCACTTAGTGTTTCCAGTTACTAATGCTAAATAACACATCTGCCCCCAAAATTGATGGCGTAAACCAACAACCACTTTATTGTGCTCATGGATTCTGAGGGCCAGAAACTCAGACGGAACAGGAGTAAGGTCATGTCTCTGCTCAATAATGCCTTAGTCTTTAGCTGGAGTGCCTTAAACAACTGGGGGTTGGAATCAACAGGGGCCTTCTTCACTCACATGTCTGGTACCTACTGTAGGAGTACTGACCATACTGGCTCCATCTTTGACCCTCTACCTTGTTCATATTCAGCTGATGACCTCTCTTGAGGCTAGGTGTTATGGACCCCTTGAAGATAAATATAGATTCAATTAGAAGGCCTGCCAAGGCCAGAATGGGGGGAGGCTTGCATTGGTCTCCCATGAATTAGAGATAACACTGTATTAACCTTTTCTGATGCACAGGTGGGTGCCACAAGATCTAATTAAAGGTGATCTGCCAGTTAGGTGCGTGTGAACCCTTTGACCTTACTACAAGGCCTTTCTACACAACCCTGAGCTCTATAAAGTCTGTGGACAAAGGTCTGGACTTGGTGGAGAATAGCCATACAGTGTCTGTATCATCATCCACTTGATCCCCTTGTGTCTAAGTTATCCTGAATAAAACGCCATGTAAACTGTATGGATTAGCCTGCTTCATTTTCCCATCTCAACGTGCCTTGTCAATGGGGAGGACAGGTTCTCCTCCTCCAGCTTCTAACACCTAGGTTGGAGTCCTTGAAGTCTTGAAAGACTTGCACATGGCATCTCTAAGTGGCTCAAGTTTCTTGCAGAATAGTCACTGACACCTGAGAGGGAGCCTCTCCAAGAGAATTATGTGGAAGCTGCCTGGTGTTCTGTGACTTGTCACATGGAATCATTTCTGCCAAACATGACAGGTTGAAGCAACAGTAACTTCATAAGTCTGATCCTCTGAGTACTAATAAAGTGTGGCATCCATACATCTGAGATTGGTGACCAGACTCATACATGGAGCTGCTTTCAAGAAGCTCTGTCTGAGTGCCCAGCTGGCATCCTTAGCCAGTGTTCCTCTTAAGGAGGAAGGAGGTCCCCAACCGGGAAGAATGAGTGGTTTCTTATTTACCTGGTCTACTTGGACAGGTGGTGTTACTAAACATTAATAAAAAGAACATTTTTCTCAGTTTCAAGGTACCAGGCCTATTTGTTTCAGAGGCATCCCTAACCTTTAAGATGGTTAATCTGGGAATAAACATGACCTTTTGTGATGCATCTCAAGGGCTCCCTATGGAGAACAGTCTGTGAGGATATTACTTCTATGATCCCAAGCAGTCATTTCTCATGATCTCATTCTTTTTTCTCTCCCCTTTTGTTATCAGTCAAGTTTCTCTGGGTCTTAGAGAAACAACACATCCCTTCAGGAACAAGATATTTTCCATAAATGAAGGCTTCACCCTATGCCAAAACACACCATATTTTGGAATGGGTCCTTCACCCACTTAACACTGGCATTTAGCAGGCAAGATTGCCTGGAGCTTCTGGGCCCAGCCCCTGCTCCTCAGTCCCCACATGCCTTAGGTCTTGCTTTGTCATTCTCCACACCTGTTCCCTGTCAACACCACCACTGCTCATTTCTTTCCAAGAGGTAAACACTTGGTGCCCTCTCCAGATGGCTTCCTTCCGGTCAGAGATAAGTGTATTATCCCAATCCATGAGATGATGCATTACAGGTAGCCCATCTGAAAATCCAGACCATTTTGACATCTTGGGAAAAATTTCAGGGTGTACTTCACAACTCCTCTGATACACAGGTTTCTTTTGGAGCTGCACTGAGATCTCCAAGCTCTTCTTGGAGAGGCTCCTTTGCTCTTCAAAGGTGGCTCCTTTGCTATCAAAGCTACGTCTGTTGCTTGCCATCCAGCCTCGGTGCCAGGCCTCTGAAAAGGCCACCATGTCAACGCCCTCTCTTAGGTTGGTGCCCTTGTTCTCAATATTCTGCCCTCTCTAGTGCCATGCCTAATGGTTTTCCCACCTGGTTCTTTGGGAACTAATTAAGTAAATGCAAAGAAGGGTTCAAGAGTTATGGGAGCATGGCAGAAGAGGCGAAGAAGAAATATCCCTTCCTACCATAGAAATTTTAGTGCACCAGAAAGGACAGGTATTCTAGAACTCAGGATGTAAGTCATTTCATTATGGAAAAGTTGTAATTTGTTTTGATTTTGGTGTGTGTGTGTGTGTGTTTCTCTGTTGGTTTCTATCTCCATAGTTAATGTTCTACTTCAGAGCAGGGGTGCTGAGAGTGCTGTTTTGCTTGAAGGGAAGGGGAGAATGACTGAAAATCTAGTTAGCAATTCTTAGGGACCTAAGTGAGCAGATCTGTCCCCTGGCAATTGGCTCCTGCTGCCAGAGGTTGGCTGGGCCTGTGATGCTGTGACTGCAGGATCCCAGGCCCCCTGCTTGGGTTTCCAAATGGGATCATCCACGGGCAGCTAAGCTGCTGCCTTTTATCAGACTCTATCAG
Organism: Cryptoprocta ferox; assembly: GCA_028646485.1. Classification (NCBI taxonomy): domain Eukaryota; kingdom Metazoa; phylum Chordata; class Mammalia; order Carnivora; family Eupleridae; genus Cryptoprocta; species Cryptoprocta ferox. The sequence goes on along the minus strand of CM053567.1, from coordinate 34,749,057 downwards.
TGCATCCTTTACAGATAAGTGGGCTGCGGCTCCGCCATATGGGCCGCTAATGGTGCAGCTGCCCCCACAGAGCAGCGTGCTCAGGGCTGAGGGAAATGGGTGTGCTGAACAAATGGTGCCTGACTTGAGAAGACAGCACATTGTTTGTCTGTGGAGCTCCCCGGGGCTTAAGTACATATTGATGGAAGCCAAACAGAATGTCTCAGAAATCCTACCTGCCACAGACCCAAACCTGCCTGCTCTGAACCTAAATTGTTGAGCGTTTCATGCCACCCTCCCTGGGGATTAAATGCTTTGGCTGTTCAGTAGGGTACTTACAAGTGATGACTCTGGAGCAAGAGTGAGTTGGCACGCTCCCTGCCATTTCCCAACAGCATGGAATTTTCTGAGGCTCAGTTTCCTTATTTGTAAATCAAGGATGCTAATACCCATCTTAGAGGGTCGTTATTGTGATTACCTGAGAAAATATATGTAAAGCACTTTGCATGATGCCCAGTAAAAGATCCTGGGCTTTGTAGTCAGACGGTCCTAGGTAGTAATACTAGCTCTGCCATCTACTAGCAGTGGGACTTGGGGAAAGACATAATATCTTAGAGACTCAGTTCACTTGTCTGTTTAATGGCTTAACAATCATTTCTTAATTGATTGCATCAGAATTAAATGATAATTTATGAGCATAAGAAAGTATCTAGCACCTACTAGAAGCATAAAATGCTGTTTTCCCTTCCTTTATCTCCCACAGCCTGCTCACTCTCATCTGGTACCTGTGTAGGAGATGACTTCCCCTGCCCCTGTCACCAATTTATCAAGGCCAATGAGGACTTGCCTGTCAGGCCCTTGCCCGAGGTTCCATGCATTCAGTTCACAACTGCAGTCAGGAAAGGATTTTTTACCTGAGGTGGCAAGAGGAAAAGGTGTGTCAATGTGGAGCCTTCAAACTGTACATTCACAAAGACCAATAACCATCCCTGAAAGGCACGAGCTCAGGATTGACATGTGTGATAAGTTACAGATTCACCTCCTTCCTTCCAGACCACCACAGTGAGCTCAATGGAGAATGCATGAAAGTCATTTCCCTCTTTAAAAATAGGGGGCCTAAGCTGTAGAATATAAACTAGCATGTAAGCTATTCCTAAAGGGAAGAGGCATTTGATGAGAGAAGAAAAAGATGGAATCAAAATGAAAAGGAAACAAAGGGAAACCCAAGGGCAGTGACTGAAACAGAATGTTACAGAAAGAGTTCAGGTCTGTAGAGGCAGATAAATGAGCTCCGTGGCAAAGGGAGGGTGACAAGGAAGAAAGAGGAAAAAAGCTGGATCAAGCAACACCTTTCTGTACCTGCTAGCCTCCTGCTCGGGTGGCCAGCTCTGACATGGAGTAGGATCCCCCCAACCCCAGAGAAGGGGCCCTGCCACCCTGGGTCCTTCATTCAGTGGGCTTCCACCAAATCAGCTAGGCTTCCCTGGGGTCTGGAAAGATCCCGGCAGAGAAGGTCTGAGGTGTCCCAGATGTCTCTGTGCCACTAATGCAGGAGGTTGAGTGCCAGAAGGCTACATCAAAAAATTCTGTGGCTGCACCTCAAAGCAGGACTCCGGATGGTTGTGCTTGAGGAGGGAGTCTGGTAATGATGAAAGTTGGGACACTGAGCAACTGTCTTGGGCATTCCAGGATTGTCACAGTCAAGGTCAGAGCTCTGACCAAGTACTCCGGGCACTGTGGAGCCTTTCACAGCTGTTATTTACATCTGATGCTTCAGTGTACCCAAGACTCAGCAGTTGGAGAGAGAGAGCGGCGGAATTATTGCTTATATTTTTCAGATGGGAAAAGCAAGTATTGGCTTATTAGAATCATAGAGTATTAGGAATGGAAGAGATCTTGGTTATAAATGCTTACCAAAGGGATTTGCAATGGCTCACCATAAACAGAGAGATCCATATATACTGAAGCTGTTAACAAAGACTGAAAAGGTGAAAAGGACAGAACAAAAGATACACATAAACAAACCCAAACCCCAAACTCCTCTTTAAAATCTGCAGCAACTGAAGCATAAGCTTCCTAGCAACCAAGACAAAGAAAAACAAGTGACCTCCAAGAGCACCTAATCCAACCCCTTATTTTATGGATTAGGAAATGAAGGTCTATATTATTTTTAAAAGCTTTTCATCAATGAAATGTGTTTCTGTAGTTTCTGTAGCTAAGCATGGAATTATTTCCACTTTAATGTTTCAGATTGATTTTTTTTTCAAATGGGCTTTTTCAGGAGGCACTGCTGACCTCCCAGAAACCAATTATGCATCAGAGCAGTGCAGAGTGCTACATGGAAAGTTAACCTTCAAGGAGCTATAACAGTTCATGCAACAAGAAAACAGTGCTTTTTACCACGAGTGCCATTTTCCTGTCTGTGAAGCACATATTCTAGAAGCCCTCTCTGCTTCTTTCAGTCAAATCACCCCAGAGCCCTAGATCTTTTTATTCTCACCATATTGCCTTGGTTTCCCCCAGCTCTCCACTTCTGCTCATGGTTGCTAGACTTAGGGCAAAGTGACAGGGGTCTCACAAGAACCCTGGCTTGGGATTGATTATCTGTTGAAACTTAGCCCAGGAGTTGGGCAGTCAATTTAGCAGTCCTCCAGCAAGTCAGAGAACAAAGTCCGGTCACTTGACCCTTGCTGGTGCACCAGATAAGGAACGTTGCCTCTGGATGTTTTTTGAGGGACACCAACTGGACCTATGGAGACCTGAAGACTCTGAGGCAGGAGGGAGGAAAATCTCACTCAGAGGCAGCCATGTTGTATCACTGAGGTGACAGGAATTGTGACCCTGGGCTGCCAGAATTATGAAGAACACTTTGGAGTAAAGCGAGGACTTGCCATGCAAGCCTTCTGCACCCATGAGTCTCCCTATCCAAGGCACCATATTGGATCTGATGTGTCTCACCCTCTTTTGATCCCAGCTGGTATTGTAGCAACCAGCTCTGCATGGGTCACAAACATCTTCACACGAGTACAGCCTAGCAGAATCTCACTATACCCCTGTGCCAGGTGCACCTTGCTCCCTATTTTAGGGCTTCTTGGTCTTGCAACTGATATGTATGACCCATGGTGTAAAACATTGGTCAGAGAGGGGTAGGGGCAATTTATAGCTCTTCTTCGTGGATGGTTCTCAAGGACACAGCCATGTTTAATGTTTAAAGTCATGTTTAATGATGACTCTTTCATCAACATGGTTTGGATTGTCTCTCCCCTTCCCCTCCTCCTTCTCCCTACTCATCTGTCCTGGTCTTTGAAGTTCCCCAGTGAGTTAAAAGCATGAATGACTCTGCTTCAGGCTCCACTCCCTGGGGAACCTGGACATTGACAGGTACTCCCCTATGGGGTCATTTCTCATTGCTTTCAATTACACTAGGTGGACTTTTTGCTCAGGATCACTGAAATAAGGAATTAGATTCTATGGTGGGTTTGATTTTTAATTTTGGCCACCTAGAATTTGCTTTGATTTCTTTAAAAAAAAAAAAAGAAATTCTATTTTCTTCTGGCAGTCATCTCTTCTCCACTCCTTGTTATGCAGATTCACTGAAGCTCCCTCCAAGTCTAGCTCAAGGAGTGAACACAGGCTCCAACCAGTCAGAACACTGTAAACCCCTGACTGGTGGCTGATCAAGGATGGTCACATGATCCAAACTGAGCCAATGCCAGGACTATTGGATAAGAGGCATTCTATCTTTCCACTGCACTTTAAGGCCTGAATCCAGAAAATGTGGAAATAGAGTTGCTGCAACCATTGTTGCTAACCCAAAGGGGAAAGCTATCTCATGATGATGGATCCAACATAGAGAAAGCAGAACTCAGAGAAATCAGAATCTGGTGACACAGTTTGACCACAGTCCTCCTTCCTGCCCTCCCCCTCAAGCTATGGTGGAGGCTCTTGACTTTTAATTTATTTGAGACAATTAATTTCCTATTTGCTTAAGCCTTTTTTTGTTACTGTTCATTTGCAACCTAAAGAATCTTGACTGACTTAAGGTACAAATTTGCAACTAGTAGATAAATAAATCCTAAAGATCTAAGGCATAGTATTATGACCATAGACAATAATACTGTATTGTAAACATCAAACTTGCTAAAAACTAGATCTTAAATATTTCCGCCACAAAAAAGAAATGATAATTATGTGACTTGATAAAGGTGTTAGCTAACATTAAAATGGCAATCATATTGTAATATATAAATGTATCAAATCAACACATTGTTCACCTTAAACTTACACAGTGTTATATATTGCAGCTAAAAAAAAAAATCTTGACTGATATATAAAGCTCCTCTTGCCTCATATTCCTTATTTTTATGGCCCATCTTGGTTGTCACCACAATAATGTTTTCTAAAATTTATTTGTATTAAATGTTGAAGATATAAAAAAGAATATTTGTAAGATTTAAAAATAGCCACAAATACAAACTCTCAATTATTTGCCACCCAGTTTAAGAAAGAAAACATGACTGTATAAAGTTCTCTGTAGCCTCTCCTGGATTCTAAACCTTTCTCTACACCTTAAGAAGTAGCTACCATCTTGAATTTTGTGTTAGATTTCCTTGCTTTTTTAAAATAAGTTTTTCACGTGTTTATATCTCTAAATAATTTACTCTGGTTTTGTATAATTTTTAACTTTTTATAAATGCAAACATGGTGTATATATTCTTCTTTGACTTGCTTTTTAAACTTGACATTATATCCTGGATTCTTTGGTATTGTTGCGTGTAGTTAAATGTATTTTAATCTTGTAGGCATATGCTACAATTTTTTTCTTTCTGTCAGCAGACATTCTTATTTCTAGATTTTTCTGGCTGATATAACAAAGAACTCAGATATGAATATTCTTGCACATGGGTCCTCATGCACATGTACATAGGTTTCTTTAGGGTTTTATGTAGGAAAAGAAGTTTTCTATCAAGTTTATCTGAAGTCTCTTATTTACTAGATAAGTATAGAGTGCTCTTTAGATTGGTTTTACTAGCATACAAATTCATAAACCATAAATAAGTATAGTTTTTTCCATAATTTCTCCCAAAATCAATAATATCAGACTTTATTATTTGCCAATAATTATGGCTTTGAAATTGTATCTCTTGTGTGGTTTCAACTTACATATTTTTTTTCTGATCAGTAATAATGTTGAAATAATAACTACATCATAAAGATTTGATCAATGTTTCCTCTAAATGTAAAAAATATACATTATCATCTTTTATTTTAAAGGGAACACTTGACAGATACATTTGATTAATTATTGAGAAAACCAACAAAATAGTGAAGCTGTTCAGGAGAATTGGAGAGAAGGAAGAATTTGTAGTGCATGATGCTTGGATGAGGTGGCCAAATTTCATACAAAACTACTTAATATCCTATAGTGTAATAAAACTCCAATTTGGGGGATTATCCCTCCTATTATACTGAAATCATTTGCATCTCTACCAAAAAAAGGGTTTTTTTTTTTTTGCATTTTCATCAGACAAAAATCATTTGCATTGCTATAATTTTTTATAAGTTATCATCTCTCTTACAGAGTTGAAAACTACCTTAATCAATAGTAAATAACAAGTCAAACAAGGAACAACATTCCAAGAAGAGACATTCTTCTTTTTTTCTGTAAAAAACAAGATAGCAAATATTTATGGCTTTGTGGACCATGTAGTCTCTGGTGACACTATTCATCTCAACCCATGGTGGCAACCATAGAAAATGTGTAAATAAATGTACATGGCTGTTTCTATTAAATTTTATTTATCTACAAAAAAGTTGATGGCAGTGTCTGACCTGTAGGCCAAGTTTGCAGACTCCTGACCTGGAGAATCAGAGAATCCACAGGTGGGTCTGCCAATAGACATTCAGAAAGAACATTCAATAATCCTCTGGTCTATTTTTATAGTTTAGATAATTGTCTTAAAAGTCTCCCTTTGATCATAAATAATCCCGAAAGATTATTCTTGACCATGGAAAAGCTGATCTCATTATGTTGGTGCCTAATTCATTTACATAATTGCAGTAAAAAGTGTTAATTTACATATATAAGACACTTTTTAATGCTGTCAGCAAATCTAGGGTCCCCTGGTGTTAAGCAACTTGTAAGGCCAGAAAATTAACTTCTGCCTGGAGAAATGGGATTGTTTCAGTATTTCACCGATGTTTTTCATTATTCTTATTTTTTTTTCTAATTTGAAGCTATGGAATCAAACTCAAGACATTCATCTCTACCAGTTTTGTCTGCAATATGTATAAATATGGGTGAAATCCTCTCTCCTTTATGAGGATTTCTGGCCAGTAAGAAAGCAGCCTTTCCTTACCACCTATATGGATAGGAACGTTTAAGCCAGGGGTCAGCAAACTTTCTATAATGGTCCATGTTGTAAATGTCTTATCCTTTGTGGTCATAAGGTCTCTGTTATAACTACTCAACTCAGCTGCTGTGGCACAAAAGCACCACGGACACTAGGTACACAAGTGCGTATGCTTTCATTCCAATAAAGTTTTATCTACAAAAACAGTTGGTGAGTTGGATTTGAGCCATAGGCCATAGTTTGCCAGCCTTGACTGTAAGCCATAGAACAGGTACTAGCCCAGGTTTCTTATCATCTATCATGTAAGGTGAAGAAGAACTGACCAATAGTCCAAGACAATTTTGTCATTTTAACAGAGACAAAACGTAATCCAGTTTTGCATCAGTATAATATTTGATACTAAAGGAATGACAGCTCTTTAAAAAGATCTTTTGAATAAACTCATTAAAACTGAGACACCTTTGGCAATATGTTAATACATTTTATGACTTTTTTCAGACTTATTTGCATATACTATAATTCAAGACAAATAAAATTCCTTTCTGCAAAAAGAATTCAGATTTTGTTCTGCACTATCCTTTCACATTTTAGAACAACCATTGATTTTATTTTAAACCAAACTCTCCTCTTTTTTCACTTAAGTAAACAAAAACAACATCTATTTAACAGAAGGAACTAGGAGGTAGATGACTACTGTTATATCAAGCATTTTAACAAACCTGCAAAGCTCATTTGCATATATAATATGACTCTTACAGCCACAAATATGTATTTTTAATGTGTATTTATTTATTTTATTTTTTATAGTTTATTGTCAAGTTGGTTTCCATATAAAATGTGTATTTATTTTTGAGAGAGAGACAGACAGACAGAGTGCAAGTGGGGGAGGGGCGGAGAGAGAGGGAGACACAGAATCTGAAGCAGGCTCCAGGCTCCAAGAGGTCAGCACAGAGCCCCATGTAGGGCTTGAACTCATGTACCATGAGATCATGACCTCACTTAACCAACTGAGCCACCCAGGTGTCCCAACAAATATGTATTTTTTACAACTTTTTACCTTTTCCAAGTGGCAAAAAGGAACAATTTTGTTGACATTGCTCAGGGAGGTAGCTATTCTGTAATGCATACAAATAAACAGCCAAGAAGCTTCTCTTGGTAGTTTAGCCAAGTATTCAAAGACTATATATATTAATCAACTCAATTAATATTGGTTTACGATCTTAAAATTAACTACGGGATTTAGCAATTTTTTTTAAATTGACATACTGCCAAATATAATAACTACTGATATAAAAACATTTGTCAGAGTTATAATTCAATCTAGACACATCATTTGTTGTTTTTCATAATCTGAAACATTTACAGGAGTAATATAAGCTTCTTTGGTAAATAAACCCGCATAAGAAGTTTAGGAAGATTAAAGTCACCAACCTCTTCACTAAAAAAAAAAAAAAACACACAAACACAAAATACAAACCTACAGCTTTCTTTAAAAAAAAATAAAATAAAATGTGTATTTGTATTATACTCTACACTGGTAAAGTCAGGGAAATATATATCACTATTTTGAAAGCAAATTTATCACACCAGTCTGATCTGCTCAAGGATTCATTTCCATAATAAAAGCATAGCTTCTGATTTAGCAGTTTTATGAGAAGTCTTTTTTTTTTTCTGTAAAAGTTAGAACATCTGAAGCATTAGAAGTTCAGTTTCTTTGTTTTGGGGGAATTATGAGAATATTAGGTATAAGTAAATGTTTATTAATGTTTGTAAACTGATGAAAACAGAACTCATTTATTTTAAGGGAATTTATAACTTAATTTATTAATATATTTTGTAGATTAATACACACGTGCACAACACATGAGAGGAAAAGGCTTTTCTCAATTACAGACACAGAAACCTTGCAGTTTATGCTTTACAACTGCAGCTGCAGGACAGAATAACATAGAAAACAAAAATGCACCAATCTGGATGTCAAAGATCTGTTCTCATTTCCAGCAGAAGCAAGACATTTTCTTGTACAAACACACAAACAAACAAAATCTAAGAAACCAAATTCTCTGTTTTCTAGACAAGATTCCTATCTCTGTCTGATAGAGAGTACCTAACGTGACCATTAGGTCATAAAACCAGACCCCTAGTCATCCTTGCCACCGGTGAGCAATAGCTTACGCAACATATGCAAATAAGAACTAGAGCCCAACTGAGCCAAGAACCAGAAGTAAAGACAAAACAAAAACCTAAATCCCATAGAGTTAAGAAGTAAACAAACAGAAAAGGAAGTTAGGAAAGAAGAGGGACAGAGAGAAACAGAGGTAGCAAAAGCAAATTTTCATTGCCTCTGAGGATTCATCCTAGAAGTGAAGAAAAGACTTGTTTAGGCTTTGAACTGCCTGTCAGGGGCACCTCTTAGGTACCACAGTTTAATTAGCTGTAGAAGATAAGCCAACTGGACATCTCAGGAGGACTTCCAAAAGCATCAAATTTAATTTTCATAAGCTAAAATCTATGTCTCACATGCAAACATAAAGTAGGGGTGTGTTAAAGATTTATGCAACTCATTAATAGTAGAACCAGTTAGAAGGTAAGCTTGGTTCTCTAATCTCCATTTAAATATTTATTGGCTCATTTTCCTGCTCAAAACCTTCACTAAGCCCTTATTTTCTCTTTTTTCTTTTTCTTTTTTTTTAACATCTGATTAGCATGGGAAAAAAGATGAAGAAAATTTTGAATTACATAGAAAGCAACATTCACAATAAATTCTCTACTTCTTTATCAAGACATTTGACTTCAAATCCAGAATTCCTTCTACTGCACTGTTACTATCTTTACTGAGACATAATCCTTGTCTGCTAGGAGCTTGGAAAAACTTTGCAAACATGAACAGTGAACAAATAAGTAATCCAGGGTAGAAACTCAGTGGCTACTATGTGATGACTCGGTCTTTACAATTCTCAGAGAAGGCAAGAATTGAATGGGTTCTGAAATTCAAAAGTACTTCAGTAAGAGATATTCAATGGAGATAGACACTGGGACTTCATTTGTAGTATCTTTGGAGGGGATTGAAGTCAAAGAGAAAGTGAATTGTCAAATGAAAACCAAAAAGTTGTCTTTTTGTATTTTTCACTAGTAGTAGGGTTTTTTTTTTTCCAGAAGAACAGTTGAATATAAAATATATCCTGGATATCCATATTGTCTACATCTTATTTTTATTATAAAAGCTCCAGATATGAGTGGTAAATTAACCCATATGCCCTTTATCCCAAAAGTTAATAATTTTGTATATTAGCCTTAAGGCAATACAAGAAAACGTTATTTGAAACTTGAGCAAAAATAAGAAAGAAAAAGAGAATTGGGGGTGAGGGGTGGGGAGAGAGACAGAGATGAAACCGGCTTGTCTGCAAAACTTTAAAAAACAAAAGAAACCATCCTCTAAATAAATAGCTTAATGCCGTGCAAAGTATGAATCAGATCTCTTAGCAGGTTTCTAAGTCCAACGTGTAGAAGGCAATGCTGGAACCTTGGAAGAACTTGTGTGTGATATCGATCCTTTGCTGGGTTGGATCAAGGTAAACATGAGATGTTTAAGGCGAGTAAGTGAGAATGAGTGCTTGTATAAAATAAGTTGCTGATCTGGGAGTCTTCCTTTTGTTGCTTTTATCTTTACCAGAGAAAGAAAATATGCTTGTGGATAAGTCCCCAGTGGGACTACCTTCTGCAAAGCTACTCTGGAAAAATACAGAACTGCTCTTTACATGAAAAGTTAATAGCAAGTAGGGTAGAAATTTCTCGCTCGAGCAAAATATCTGAGAATACAAAACAGATAGGACCTGACAAGTTTTCCCATTAAAAGCTTTGAAGTTTAAGTTTAGATTTCATATTACTGTCATTCTGCCAAGTCCAAATTTGTCCTTATAGCTATTTTATTTTTATTTTGTATTACTTGTGTCTATAATTTCTGGTGACTGTTAACTATGGCCCATAATCAACAGGTGTACTCACTAATGACTTATAGAGAATTTTTAAACATAGAAGTCCTGTGGCCTCAGGATATTCTTTTTTTTTTTTAATTTTTTAATGTTTATTATTTTTGAGAGAGAGAGAAAGAGACAGAGTGTGAGCAGGGGAGGGGCAGACAGAGAGGGAGACACAGAATCTGAAGCAGGCTCCAGGCTCTGGGCTGTCGGCACAGAGCCCGATGCAGGGCTGGAACTCACAAACTGCAAGATCATGACCTGAGCCAAAGTCGGACACTTAACCAACTGAGCCACCCAGGAGCCCCAGGATATTCTAATTCAACAGGCCTGGAACAGGAAATTGGCATCTATTTTAAACCATTCTTTAGAATTTCTTTCTCAACAGGTTTAAGGTCCATTACCTAGGAGCACTGAACAGAATTAAGGATATAAGTTAGTCTTCTTTTCTTAGAACATGCATTCCAGATGATTGCAGAGATGAGTTTTAGAAGCAGGGGAGCAGTGGGAAGTTGGATCAAGAGAAAGGACGTGTGCTAATTTGGGGTATGAATGTAAAGAAAAAATTTTAAATGCCCTTAGCTTATATTTCAGATAATAATGAAGGTAGCAGAGAGATCTTTCAGTTAACCTCAAGATAGCCAAGATCAAAAGTCTGAGTAGCTCCTTCAGCCTCTTAGGACACAGCTGCAGTCCTGTAGGACAAGCTGGATGTGGTGATGGCTGTGGAATTTCCTTCTCTTCCTCCAGGGGGAGGGGCAGCAGACCCACCATATGTATGCTAAATGCAGTGCACATATTCCCCGGCCATCAGGTCAGGGTCACATATCAAATGATATCTGATAAAACATTCTGTCCTACCTGTAAACAGTACCTTTCTGCACTGTCAGTGCAGAGCCTGATGTGGGGCTTGATCCCACAAACCATGAGATCATGACTGGAGCCAAGATCAAGAGTCAGATGTTTAACAGACTGAGCCACCCAGGTGCACTCAATAGCAAGTGTCTTTATAAGAGAAACACAGAAAAGACAACACAGGCAGAAACTGGAGTGACATGGCCACAAGCCAAGGAATACCTGGAACCACCAGAAGCTAGAAGAGGTACGAAAGGATTCTCCTCCAGAGCCTCCACAAGGAATACAGTCCTACCCACACCTTGATTTTGGACTTCTTGCCTCCCAAACTGGGAGAATAAATTGCAGTTGTTTTAAGTCACTCACTTTGTGGCCCTTTGTTACAAAGCCCCAGCATTGTTATATGCTCAGGAAACTATCATAATAAGAGCAGGAGATAGTCTTGTGTCACCATGGTTTTGTGCAACATGGATATGATGAAGAGGGAAGAAGGGATGAGGCCCGTGAAGAGGTACGCAAAGGTCTCCAATTCTTGATAATGGTAGGTGGTCAGAACGATGGTGGGGGGTTGCATTACAAGGACCATTCTCGGAGGTGGGACACCAGCAGTGCAGTGGGCGTGCTTGTCCTGCAGCCAAGAAAACGGCCAACAGTGGACAAAGACAGTGACAGAGGAAGTAGGAAGTGGCAGCTTCAGAGAATTTCAGTGGCCAATTGAGTGAGTAAATCTGTTCTGGATTGTTCCTTGGGAATGAAGAATTCACTGGGATAGGAACATCCCATGATTCTTCCAGAGGGAATTCCATGACAGAGATCATTGCTATTGCACCCCTGGTCTCAAATACCAGGCTGGTGCAAGTGGGGTGGTGCCAGGTTTATGCACTCAGTGCTTTCTCATTGAATGGTAGGTTCCAGTTTTTTTCCTGAATTATCCTTGGCCAAAATCACTGTTTCACACAAAATCAAAATGCTTCCTGAAGGGATAATTGCTAGAAAAAGACAAGTGGCTTGGGAGAAATTTATGTTTTTGGATGCTTTTCCGATCTTTCTCCTGTGTAGAGTGAACAGAAGGAACATTCCACCAAGCATCATATTAGAAAAATTAAGGCTCAGTTCATACCAGATAAACACAAGGTCTAGGGTATCCTAGACACAATACCCTCTTTAAGCTAATATTTCCTAAATATATATTCACTGTTTATTTAATAGACAGAGGAACAAAGAGATTTCTGTTACTAGCTATCTTGATAGAATTTGATACCCAATTCTTAAGGAAACTCATTTCACTTACTAAATTTACTTGTATTTGCCAAAGCAGAGTCAATATGCATGGAAAAAAACAAGAAGCAAACTTTGTAATGTGCTTTCTATTTTTCCTTAGTTCCTTTTTCTCCAGTTTACTTTCATTATTTTCAGGAGCAGACAACTCCCTGGGACACATTAATAGTTTACAATATGCATAATTAAAAGAATCATTAAATTTTGGTAAGCCATGTTTCATCCTGCATTGTTTTATTCAGAACTTCAGTCAACTAAGATTGCCAACATGAAAGACATAAAATTCTCAACAGACATAAGTCAGCACTACAGAGGAATATTTTAAATGTCTGCTCCAGACAAGAGAAAGACAAATACCATATGATTTCACTTATATGTGGAATTTAAAAACAAAACAAATGAATAAAAGAACAAACAAAAAACAGAATCAAAAACCTATAAACATAGAGAATAAACTGATGGGTTCCAGAAGGAAGGGGAGTAGGGGGATAGGAAGAATAGGTAAAGGGGTGTGGGAGATACGGGCTTCCAGGTATGGAATGAGTAAGTCACAGGGATGAACGATAGAGCATAGGGAATACAGTCAATGGTACTGTAATAGCCTTGCATGGTGACAGATGGTAGCTACTCTAGTGGTGAGCACAACATAAGGTATAGAGAAGCTGAATCACTATGTTGTACACCTGAAAATAATGTAACATTTTGCGTCAACTATACTTCAAAAAAATGGTAGTCTGCTCCAGACTTGCCTATTTCTACTGGTTTAGAAGCAATTTGTGGTTGACCAGTTACATGAGAAGTTCTGCCTGGAAATGAGTAAAGTGTTGCCATATTTATTTGAGTTTTTGTTTTTTATAGACAGATATCTGGGGCAATTGCCTTTCTTTCTGCCCTTGATTCTGGGTCTGGGCCTAATGCCAATCTCTCTTGGTCTGCTCTCAACAAAGACTTACACTTCCCCAAAATTCAGAGCCTATGGAACATGGTCTGCTTGTCCAAATTGTCTCCATCCTCATGGGATAGTGACTGTCCTGTGCTTTCCAATAAGCCTAGTTCTTGATGCTGTAGGTCACACAAAACCCTTTCCTTCCAAACCATTGAATTACTGCATATGGGTTATTCTGGGAATTTAGGTAATTAATATTTTCTATATTAAAACTCCAAGTTTACAAAGTGCTTGTCATGAATTATACATCTAGTCATTATGAAAAACCTTTGAGGTAGAATTTATTATTATTATTATCATCATCATCATCATCATTATTGAATGTCAAGATAATGAAACTTAAAGTGATTTTCTCAGGATCTCACACGCAGTGGGTAGCTGCCCCAGGATTCTGACCTGAGTCGGTCATACATTATTCATTCATAAATACTATCTTTCATTAATTTTAAGATGCAGGGGTTTTTTAAATTTAAATTTTAACATTTCTAAAACTGGAATGATGTGTTTAATTGGCACTGCTTCTGTTTCTTAAGAGTATAAAACATTATCAAAATAGAATGGTGTTCCTTACACCAGTGCTACCTTAGACAAGATGGCGTAGTGTATGTAACAAGGTCTTACCAGATGCTAGGAGCTGGTGAGGTGGAGGGGGCACTAGAAATAAAGCTGTGAGCAACAACCATATTTTCCACTTTTGCAGTTTCTCATGTTTTACCTGCATCATCATACCACCCAACCCCAGCCTGTTGTAAATTGTTTTCTATTTTGTCCCGTGTGTTAGAAGCAATAGTCTTAACAAGATTATAAGCCACTTGAGGTGCTGTGTCTGGCAGAATTGCCTTCCTTATATGCAACCTCTGATGCTTTTCCAGTGTATTTTTTTCCTGATGCTTATCTTGACCTTCCACACCAAATAGAAGGCCAGTCCCAAGGTGGTAGAATCACTATATTGATCCATATTTTTAAAATATTGTTTCTAGAACTTGGGAAATCACAGACATCTGTGTAGTTTTGCTATGCTGTAATGTGCCAATATTTAGGATCTGATTCCTCAGGAGCAGAGGAGTAGTTAATAGGTAGCCCCCCACCCAGGTGCACTGCCCTCAAACTATCACCATCACACGGCCGAAAACAAGACAAAGCTGAAGCAGACTCTGTGTCTTTATAGCAGCGTTGGTATTAGCAGCAGCCACGTGATCAAATGCAATGAGATTCTGAAAGACAGTGCAGCTGAGAGACGTGGGCTCTAGCCTGGCCTTCTTGCTAACCCGCTGTCAGTCTCCAAACCTCCATTTACTTGTCATTAAGATGAATGTATTAGCATGAATGATCTCCAAGTCCCTCCTGGCTTTAGCAGGAGGAGGAGTGAAGGCCAGTGAGGGCTTGATTTTATTTTTCCACCATGTGTTTTCAATTAAGGGTTACCATTCGGCAGATGCTGGTGCCTAATTACAGGCATGTGACCACAGTTGGAGAGAACTGGTTCTGGAAGCTCCCACACTGACAGAAGAAGTCATGGCTCTCACAATAATTTATGAATCATTGTAGTAGCATGGCACAGAGGAGGCTGGTGACTAAACGCTCTGGTGACCCCCTGTATCCTGATGAAAGAAAGTACTAGAAAACCAGGAAGGATAATGGCAGACAGATGGGATCTACTACAGAGATCTGGGCACCGTTTCTGTGCCTTCTTTCCTCCCCATGCCATGTCTCATGGCCAAGTAAGTGACTGATAGGAACAAGCAGCAATTTCATCTTCCAAGCCAGTATCATCTCAGAAATCTCAGGGGAAATCACTTCCAATAATAAGAATTGAAAGTCGGGCTTGCAATTTTATGCTTTTGTTTTCTTTATTTTAATTCTTTTTTTTATATTTTTGCTTTTTTCATTTATTTTATTTTATTTGTTTCTTTTTGTTAATATTCAAATTTGTTAACATAAACTAGTCTTGGCTTCAGAAGCAGAACCCAGTGATTCATCTCTTAAATATGACACCCAGTGCTCATCCCAAGTGCCCTCCTTAATGCCCACCACCCATTTAGCTCTCCATCCATCCACTTCCTCTCCAGCAACCCTGTTTGTTCTCTGCATTTAAGTCTTTAATGGTTTGTGCCCCTCTCTCTTTTTATCTTATTTTTCCTTCCCTTCCCTTGTGTTCATCTGTTGAGTTTCTCAAATTCAACATATGAGTGAAATCATATGATATCTGTCCTTCTGACTGACTTATTTTGCTTAGCATAATACCCTCTAGTTCCATCCATGTTGTTGCAAAGGCAAGATTTCATT
This sequence comes from Cryptoprocta ferox, assembly GCA_028646485.1. NCBI lineage: Eukaryota > Metazoa > Chordata > Mammalia > Carnivora > Eupleridae > Cryptoprocta > Cryptoprocta ferox. The sequence continues at coordinate 34,733,383 of CM053567.1, read as the reverse complement.
CTTTTTCATCACCAAGTACTATTGCATTGTGTATATATACCACATCTTCTTTAACCATTCACAACTTGATGGACATTTGGGCTCTAAAAAAATAATCCAGTGAAGAAATGAGCAGAAGAATGAATAGAGACTTTTCCAAAGAAGACATCCAGATATCTAATAGACACATGAAAAGATATGCTCAACATCACTCACCATCAGGGAAATACAAATCAAAACCACAATGAGAAACCACCTCACACCTGTCAGGAAGGCTAAAGGTAACAACTCAGTAAATAACAGATGTTGGAGAGGATGTGGAGAAAGGGGAACACTTTTGCACTGTTGGTGGGAATGTAAAGTGGTGCAGCCACTCTGGAAAACAGTGTGGAGGTTCCTCAAAATATTGAAAATAGAACTACCCTACAACCCAGCAATTGCACTACTAGGAATTTATTCAAAGGATAAAAAAATGCTGATTTGAAGGGGCACATTTACCCCAATGTTTATAGCAGTGCTATCAACAATAGCCAAATTATGGAATTCTTTTTTTTAAGTTTATTTTTTATTTAGAGAGAGAGAGCGAGCAAGTGGGGGGAGGCAGGGAGAGAGAGAGAGAAAGAGAGAGAGAGAGAATCCCAAGCAGGCTCCTCACTGCCAGTGCAAAGCCCATTGTGGGGCTTGAACTCATGAACCGTGAGGTCATGATCTGAGCCAAAGTCAGACGCTTAACTGAGTGAGCCACCTAGGCACCCTTGTTTATTTTAATTCTTGAAGTGAGATTGTACTTGCATGTATGTGCCTTTGCTTGAAATCATGTTCCCTGGGAAATACCAGATTGTTTCACATATACAAGGCCAGATTTTCTTTCTCTGAACATCTTGTCTCTGAGAAGAGGCCAAAGTATGTGGGGTCCTTGAAACTCCTGAGTGCTGATGACTTCCAAGCTACTCTTGCTCCTTGAAGTCTATGAAGTAGAGCAAGCGATACAATTGAAAGACAAACCAAAGCCAGTCAAAAAGTGGGAAGGGAATTCGAAGGTACTTTGGGCCAATGCTTCATTTTTTTTAAGTTTATTTATTTATTTTTAGAGAGACAGAGAGAGAGAGAGAGGGAGAGAGAGAGAGAGAGAGAGAGAGACCACAGGTGGGGGAGGGGCAGAGAGAGAGAGGCTGACAGAGGATCCAAAAGGGACCCTGTGCTGAGAGCGGAGAGAGCCTGATGGGGGTCTCAAACTCATGAGCCATGAGATCATGACCTGAGCCAAGTTCAGATGCTTAACAGACTGAGCCACAAAGGTGACCAGCCTCAATGCTACATTTTAACAATGTGGTGATCTGCCTTGCCAAAGATTGGTTAATTCTTGAACTGTGTTCCTCTGCAATCTGTTCCATTCTGTCTCCTCCCACCAGCCCACCTCCCAGAGCTCACGACTGTGTGAAGTAATGAGGTACAGATTTTTGGAATCACCCAAGTTGCCTCCCCAACCCTCCCAGGATGTACACTCGACCGGCTGTGAGGTGACGAGCTAGGAGACAACGAGTTTGCCCAAAACATTATCTCAGGGGCAGATGCAGGAAGGAGGTGGAAAATATGGCACATTATGGAGAAAACATTTTACTCAGTATAAATACAAAAATAGAACATCCCCTAAGACTTCTGTATTTTTTTTTATCTTCTCAAATTAGGAGAGGCGCCTGAGTGGCGCAGTGGGTTAAGCGCCTGACTCTTGATCTAGGCTCAGGTCATGATCTCCTGGTTCATGAGCTTGAGCCCCGCATGGGATTCTGCACTGATGGCTCGGAGCCTGCTTGGTATTCTGTTTCTCCTTGTCTCTGACCCTCCCCTACTTGTACTCTCTCTTTCTCTCTCAAAATAAATAAATCAACTTAAAAACATTTTTAAGAAAGAAGGAAAGGTGACTATGTTGCAAAGGAAAGCAGGGTAGACATGACATCAGAAACCCAGGTTGCAGTATCTGTTCCTTCAGTGGCCGCTGGGCACTACAGCGGAGCAGGGACTGCCATGCAGTTTGGAGGGAGATTGGAGAGCCTCTGTACACCGCCTGCCGCAGACATCCAGACACACGTCTCTAGTGGGTCTCCCTCTAGCGTGTGGTAATGTGTGAATTTCTTTTCTTTATCCTCTGTCTCTATGTCTATATATATGTGGGGTTTTTTTTGACAAAGAAAACATAACAATTTGAGCAATCACATATTGGTAGCTCTGAGCACCTGTGTCCTTGCCCCTTTTGAACAGAAATATTGGCATAATTGAAGGAGATGATACCATGTGCTTTGTGCACTGTAGTTGCTCAATAAACAGAGTTTCATTCCTCTGACCTTGCAGAATTTATTTATTTCTGTTGCCTCCATCTCCTCATCACATAAAAGGGAATGATGATAATAAGAAGCCATAAAGCAGTCAACATTGAATATGATAAAATATGTGAAAATGCTATGGAAATGAAAGGCAATACTGTGGGATAGCAATTCTGAAAACAATGGTATAAAAATTATATACAACCACTGAAATTACAATGTGGTGCTTTATAAATTGACATAAAATCATGCCTACTCCACAAGAAGGTAACACTATCTATGCACCAGAATGGCTAAATTTCTTTTAAAGTGATAATACCAAATGCTGACAAATGTACAGAGAAACTGGATCCCTCATACGCTGCTGGCGGGAAAGTAAAATGCTACAGCTCCTCTGGAAAATAGTTTGGCAGTTCCGTACAAAACTAAATATGCAATCACCATATGAACCAGTAATTATACTCTGAGGCATTTATCCCAGGGAAATTAAAACTTCTATTTACACAAAAATCTGCACATGAATATTCCAGCAGCTTTATTCATAATAGCCAAACACAGGAAAAATCCACATGTCTTCAGTGGGTGAATGGTCAAACGGTGGACATCGTTCCATGAACTACCACTTAGCACTAAAAAGGAAGGAGGTATGGATACAGGCAACAACTTGGTGGGATATTGTGTTGAGCAAATATGTACCATGTGGTTCTATTCATTAAGCATTGTTGGAATAATAATGTCACTGAACTGGAGAACATATTAGAGATTGAAGGAGTCAGAGGTTGGAGAAGAGGTGGGGGAGGTGTATGTGGCTATAAAAAGGCAACATGATGGGGTGCCTGGGTGGCTCAGTCGGTTAAGCGTCCGACTTCAGCTCAGGTCGTGATCTCATGGTCAGTGAGTTCGAGCCCCGCATCAGGCTCTATGCTGACAGCTCAGAGCCTGGAGCCTGCTTCGGATTCTGTGTCTCCCTCTCGCTCTGCTCCTCCCCTGCTCTCTCTCTGTCTCTCAAAAATGAATAAATGTTAAAAAAAATTTTTTAAAAGGCAACAGGAGGATTGTTGTGTTGCAACTGTTCTGTACTTTGTAGTGATGGGTACACTGTGCATGTAGCTACACACTGCATTTACTTATACACACACACACACACACACACACACACACACACACATACACACTGGACCACAAGTAAATCGGTGAACATCTGGATAAAATCAGTAGATTGCATCAATGTCAATACCCTGATTGTGACGTTGTACTACAGTTTTCCAAGTTGTTACCATGGGGAAGCCTGTGAAAGGTACATGGACTCACTCTGTATTAGTTGTTATAACTGAACGTGAAACAAACATGATCACAAAGTAAGTTTAATTTAAAAAGGATGCCTATATTATTTACTCTATGAAAAGGGAGTCTACTTTTCTAAAACATGCATAAGGAAAGCTGGAAGAATACATGAATACATGTGAGTCAGGGTTCAGTTGCACATAACAGAATCCACTCTATCCATTTAGAAACAGAGGAATTTAACACAGGGAATTAAGCACTTACAAAGTCATTGGAAAGGGTTGTGAGCTCTAGTCTCCACACAACACTGTAGAAACTGCCCACAGGAAGCTGCTGCCTCTGCCTCAGTCAGAGGTCTTGCTGGCTCAAAACCCACTACTGGGGCTGCTGTCATGCCTACAACACAGGTGCTCTGTACCCTGCATGGACTGAATGCAATACGGGCCCTGTGCCACTGCCTTTACTGATTCAACAACTCTGCTGCTGTTGGGAGAAACTGCAGACACATCAGAAGCTCCAGCTCGATCTCATTTCCACCTTCCAGACCTCACACACTCTGCTTTGGCTTGGGGGCAGGGGGATCGCATAGGAAACCTGAGGTTTAAGGGAGCTGTGAAATATGCAACTTACATTTCCATCTTCTAAAATGAAGTGAAACTACCCCCAGGAATTTGAATAGAGCTCATGGAGCCATCTGCAGTACCCACCACAGACATATATCGAAATTTCTAGTGCATCTCTATGTCAGGTGATACCATGTTTGTGTTTTGTTTTTTAATTCCTTTTTCTACGTTTGTTTTTTTTTTAAACCAAGAAAATATACAACAATGTTAAAAACATCAGAAAGCTATTCCACTTTTGAAAAGCCAAACCAAATAAGCATTGAATGAACAAGTTTGGGGGGTGGAAGTGGGGCCATAGGGATTGGATCAGATCATTTTTAAAGTCCTTTGGAGTCCAAGAACCTAAATTTCCATGACAAATGGCCATCCCAGTACAGAAAACTTTAGGTCCAGGGTTGAAAACTAGAATGTCTATAATTAAAAGTAATGTAAATGAGTGAACCCAGTCAGATAAGACAATATAAAATGGTGATGACTATGGCAAATATTCCATGTCCAAAATGGAAAGTCACTATTTTGCTCCAGCTCATTATTGTCATGTGGAAGTTCAGGCCTAGGACTATCCAACTTCTGGTTTCTTTTTAATTTTTTAAAATTTTTAATAAATTATTATTTATCTTTGAGAGAGAGAGAGAGAGAGCATAAGCAAAGGAAGGACAAAGAGGAGACACAGAATCCAAAGCAGGCTCCAGGCTCTGAGCTGTCAGCACAGAGCCCAACGTAGGGCTCGAACTCCAAACTGTGAGATCATGACCTGAGCCAAAGTCGGATGCTTAACTGATTGAGCCACCCAGATGCCCCTGGTTTCTTTTTAAAGGTACATAGGAAAGGAAGGACTTTTATGGAAGATACCATGATTTAAAATGCTGGTTTCAATGCCTTTACATTTTGGCTTTTACTGATTACAGCTCCTTGATAGCCTGTTGTTTAGGGAGTCATTCCTGGAAGTTCAAGTTGAAATACGATAAAGTCCAAACAGAGCACCCCTGTGAGCCAGGTCTGTCCAGAGAGCCCTCAGCATAAAAGCTCTGCCCTAGGTAGGCCCTTTCAGCTCCTGCACCTGTGTCTTTGAGGTTCTAGTAGATACTTTTCTGGACAACAGTGACTCCATTGGAGGAAACTCAGGCAAGCCAGTGGGTGTAGCTTCCATGAGAAGAACTCATAGGCTTTGGTAACTTTCCCCAGAGCACCCATTGGGACCAAGGCATAGACGAGTTTTGTGGCTATTTGGTGGTACATGCCTTGTTTTTGCCTCTTCTGTGAGGATGATGTCAACCAGTATGTCAGGAGAAGCACAGGGCATGAGGGATACTAATGGTCTGAGACATCATTCAGTACTGAATTCAGCCTTACAGCTTCACCTTCAATTATCTTCCCGAGAGGAAACATAAAAGGATAAGGATAGGCTGCCAGGGAAAGGTAGAACAGACTATACACCAGAACTGCTATGACTTTTCTGATAACACCTGTAGTGAATGCTTGACTATGTTTTCTGGGTGCCAGGCATTGTTCTAAGCACCTCACCTACTACATTAGCTCCTTCAATCCTCACAATCACCTATGAGGTAGGTGGGTAGTTATTATTCCCATATTAAAGATGAAGACACTGAGGCACAGGGACTTCTGGCAATGTACTGTATTCAGTCTATACATCACTGGAGATCCAAGACCTGTCTGGCCACAGCTGCTCTAGCAAAGCAGCCCTTCCTTCTTCTGTGGGTATGACCCCCAGTTTATACCTCACATTGGGCTACCTGTCACTCAGCTCCTACCTGGGGTTCCCTATGGCCTCTAAAGGCCCTACTAGGCACTCATGCTTGGACAAACTAGAGTTTGGGGAATTAACTCCTAGTAGTGGTGAACTTTGATCAATGGAAGGTAAGCATCTACAGATAAATTCTTTGTTCCTACCCTCAGGGAGTAGTTTCATATTGCTCCTTTAAAGCTACCTGGCAAATCTGAGAAATCAACTTGCCATTAAGTTATAATCAGCCCAGTTCTATACTTCTTTACTTCCTTCCATCTGTTATATCTTCCTTATATTCCTTATATCGCCTTTCCCTGCCTCACTTCCCTTCTCCCTCATTCATGCTGCAGTAGGATCACACTGCCTAGTGAAGCATGAGCACATACTCTTGTGCCTTATGCTCTGGTTCTAGGGGACCCGGCTAAGACAAGTGACTCACCCAAGGTTTCAGTGAGTAAGTGCCAGTACCAGGATTATGGTCTGTCCTCACGGTTTGTGCTGTTTAATCACTCAGCATCATTCCTCTCAAGGAAAAAATCAAACTCTGGGTTGCAAAGCTCATGTCATCTTTAAATATTTTTTAAATATTTATCTTCCAGAGAGGCATAGAATGTGAGTGGGGGAGGGGCAGAGAGAGAAGGAGACAGAATCCAAAGCAGACTCCAGGCTCTGAGCTGTCAGCACAGAACCCAAAGTGGGACTTGAACCATGAACTGTGAAATCATGACCTCAGCTGAAGTCAGACTCCTAGCCTACTGAGCCACCCAGGAGCCCCAAAGTTCATGTCATCTTTAAAAAGATCTTCTTCTGGGGCACCTGGGTGGCTCAGTCGGTTAAGTGTCTGACTCTTGATTTTGGCTCAGGCCATGATCTCACGGTTCATGGATTCGAGCCCCACGTCCAGCTCTATGCTGACAATGTGGGGCCTGCTATGGATTCTCTTTCTCTCTCTCTCTCTCTCTCTCAAAATAAATAAATAAAAATTAAAAAAAGTAAAAATAACTTCTCCTTAACCACGGAGTATATTGCTGCAATTTCCTACCTTTCTACAAGCTTAAATCTAACCTTAACTTTGCTAAAGCCTGGGCACTGAAAGTTTCCTACATAAACTGCTAACCTTGCTTATTCTATATAACCCAACTAAAGGATGCCAGCTCTTAGAGGGCGAGGTATACTTGACTGCAGTGGGAGAAATCTCATAAACTTGTAAGATAAAGTCATTTAATGACAGGCACACAGCTGTGTTTTGGAGTGTAGCTTTACTTAGGTTGGGAAATTATCCCAACATTTCTGAAAAAAAATTACTGTGTTCTTATTATGAACCAGATACAAGGCCAAGTACAAAGACATGCAACTGGGTCAAACACCCTTGTGCTCATAGAAAGCTCCTTCTAGTGGGGAAGAAACTATATTAAGAAACAAGTTCAGCAGTGTGACCAAGTGCTATTACCTGCACTGTCCCTAATGAAGTTTTATTTTTTAAGAGGACTTGGTCTTTGTTTATTTGCTCAATTAAAAAACTTCAAATAAACAATTAATGAGGGTGCTGATATTTTTTGAAACATGGGACATCCCAGATATGTGTAAGGCACAGAAAAGTATGGGCTACTCAGAGATAATAAGCAGAAGCACAATGTATTGGATCTTATCCACTGGTAAATCACATTCAACTACCAATCCAATAATAAAGACTGACACTTATCAAGTTCTTGCTCCATGTCAGCCTTTGCAAAACCTTGACCTATTTAAACTCTCTTGAGTCTCACAAGGGTAGGCACTATTAATTCTCCCTCATTTTACAGGTAAAAAACTAGAGCACAGAGAGGTTAGGTACTTAGTCTAAGGACACACAGAAAGCAGGCATAGAACCAGCACCTGGGTACTGTGAGCTTGGCTGCAGTCACCCTAAACTCTCATGCTACCCACCTCCCTTTCTAAGATCTCATTACCCAAAACCTTCAGTGGTTGGAGGTCTTCTAACTTCTCTTAAGAGTTATTTCTGGTTTTCTTTTCAAAACTATTCCATTAACCTTTTAGAAATAATTTTGAATTTCTTCATACATAACCTCTTGCAGTGATGAGAATAATACTGAGTGTCCAATCTGGGAAACTTTTGAGAATAAAAGGGGAGCACTGTTACTCATTAAGCCAGGACAACAGGTGAAACCAGGACTGTTTAAAATAAGCCAAAATGAAGAGTTACCTCAACATAAACATTTGCTCCCAGAGAGGAACAGCAGAATTCATGCCATGCTACATTAATAGTGTGAAATCCTGAAAACCTGTCAGACTATTACAGAGCTAGTAGAAAGAATCAAGGGCTCCTTAGAATGGAATCCTTCAAAGTCTTTCCATTTCTTTAAAGATATTTCAAACTTCTTAGGATGTCATAAAAGGTCCCTTATTATCTGGCTCCTGCCTCCTTTCCTACCCTATCTCCAAATTCTTTCTTTCTTCTTGATCCCATATTCTGGTCATGTTGGGTTATGTTAAATGTTCCATTCTTTCCACACTTCTGTGTCTTGTACATGCCGTTGCCTTTTTTTAGAATGCCATTTACCTTGCTGTCCAAGTGGCAAACTCTTATGCACCTTTGAGGAACCAACTAAGAGCTGACCTATTTTCTTTTCTGTCATTAGAATCTTTCACTAGAATCTTGCATAAGAGCCTGGATCCAAGTTATACAAATAATACACAGTAGAGCCAAGAGGTTTACTTGGATTTAAGTGGCTTCAAAGTCAGGTGTCCTGGCTTTCAAAGGATTAGGAAGAAGGAAGTTTTTCAGGCAGGAAGTTGGGGGAGGAGAGAACAAAATACAGGCCATTGGAACAGCATATAAAAAGGTAGAGAATTGAGGGGTGCCTGGGTGGTTCAGTCAGTTGGGTTTCCGACTTCAGCTCAGGTCATGATCTCGCAGTTCATGGGTTTGAGCCCCACATCGAGGCTCAGATCCTGGAGCCTGCTTTGGATTCTCTGTCTCCCTCTTTCTCTGCCCCTCCCCCACTCATGTTCTGTCTTTCTCTCTCTCTCTTTCAAAAATAAATAAACATTTTTTAAAAAGTAGGAAATTCAGGAACACTATGATAGAAAAAGGACAGGAAACCCAGAGAAGCAGGAGATGGGGCTGGCAAGGAGGAGGGGACCAGGCTGTGTAGGGCCTTGAATAGTAGAATGAGCCACACACTCTGCCAAAGGTGTTCCTACTCTAGATGGTTGCAAAGATGCTGTTTCTCAACTGTTTTCCTAAGAGTATCAGGTCACTCCTGAGATGGAACTATCAATCTCTCCTGTATACCATAAAAAAGAAAATAGCCTCTCCATCTCCATTATTGCTTTGATAGAAAAATGTTATTAACCTTTCAAAAACTTAACATTTTGTTTTCTTGGAGTTTCGTTAAGGTCCTACACTTATCTTGAAAATGCTAGTTTCTGCACTTTTTTTAATTGAAGGGCTTTAGGGCAAATTCAATTAAGTTGTGGTATATGAACTGAAACTTGAAATATATTAAAAATATTCCACTGCACAGTTCACCAATTACCCAATTTCTAATTTGAGTCCCATTGTCATTCCAAATTTGCACTGAAACTCAGAAGTTATACTCAGAAGCAATGACTGAGGGCTTCAGCAATCACAAATATGTCCCAAATGCATTTGGTCTTACTTAAAGACAATCTGTCTAAAATAATTCCAATCCCAACTTTTACTTAGAGAATCACAAGGCTCTGAGGGGCCTCAGAGATCTTCTTTCCAACTCTTCCTCTTATAGATAAGCAAACTGAGGTTTAAAGAGGGTGAGCCATTCAATAAAGATAACAGAGCTAAGGGTAGAAATGGGTCCTGAGCATTGGCTGTCCGAGAACTCACTGTCTTGGCATTGGTTGGCTTTCTACATCTGTTCCTCAGTGACATTCACTTTCCAGAGAACCTGTAATAAGGGTCCTAATGGTTTAGGCTGCTGGTGCAGTGAAGGGGAGACAATCAGGGAGGGAGCTGTCACAGCCCTGACCTGAGCCTGGTTCTCCATCCCAGCTCCTTACAAACTACAGGATCTCTGTCACAGGGTTCATATTTTATTGCCGCCAGCCAGAGTAGGATCCAGGCTCCTCCCATGCAACATGCTCCCAGATGGCCTCTGGAACTATCTCCCCACAATGGCCAGCACAGGAGGATAGAGTCTGAGGAGAGGAAGGGGGTGAAGGAGGTATGAGGCTCCAGATCTGTATTTAAGTCACTCCATGTACTGGCAATACCAAAATGCATTTCAAGGCTAAATTGGAATTATCTATTAGCAATTGTTTTTCATTAGCCACTGCTGTCTGCCTCTTGCTAGCAAAGCCAAAGCTGAGCTGCTGAACAGCTGCTCCATATCTCCACACAATTGTTAGGGCAAATGTCCATAAATTATTATGCAAATTTGCTGACTGTGACTATGTTGATATAATGGTTCTCAATTGAATGTACTAAATGCCACGTGTCAGGAATTTTTTAGGCAGATGTGTCCATATCTCATCCAGAAGAATGCTTTGCAGGAATTACTAGGAAGAACTCATAACATGGAGGACAGTTGTAAATTTTCCTCTGTTTAATAAATATTATTGCAATTACATATTTTTAATTAAAATAAAATGTTGAGAAAGAGAACACAATACTGGTAATCCCATCATTTGACACAACTATTCCACTTCTGCCTATTGCTTTTCAGGCTTGAAAATTATGCTTGAAAATTTAAAAACCATCATGAATTTGCTCTTTCACAAGTTTGCTTTATAAAACTTAATACATAAATAGCATTTGTGCTAATTTCTAGTTTTTAATTATTACTTTAAATAAGTCTAATATTCTATCAATATGATGTACTATAATTCAATGTACTAATATTTCTCTTTTAACTTTGTTGCTATTATAAATTGCTGCCATAAATATATGTATGATTTTTTTTGTTTGTTTGTATAGAATTGTTTCCTTAGGAAACATTTTCATGTTTGGACTAGAGATGTGAACATGTTTATAGCACTTGGTGTACATTATCCTATTGATTTCCAAAAGGAATATACTATTTTGCAAGGCCATCCACACTATGTGTATTTGCCAGTTTTCCAAGAATCTCACCATCTTGTCTGTTATTTATTTATTTTAAAGAGTTTGCTGATTTACAAAATTGTAAAATGCACTTAGGTTACTATATGACATTTATTTCATCAACTGATTGATTGATTGATTGACTGAGCTAGTCCAACAAGAACTATTTATCAAATGGATGGCTTGCTAGAAGCTGGAGAATGGAAGACAGGTGAAGTCCTGTGCCCTAAAGAGACCTCAGCATGGAAGGTAGTGACACAGCACAGTATTTATAACAGTGTTTTCAGAATAATGGTACAGTTATACACGTGGCACTTTGAGAGCATGGGGAGAGAGGCATAACTTGAGTCAGAGGTATAGAAAAGGATTTCAGAAATGAAGAGATGAATAGGAGACATGGGTATTCCAGGAAAAGAACCACGGAGAATGATGGGCAAAGTCCCAGGCGGGGGCTTGAGAAGGAACATCAGCTTGGAAGAGCCATGGCTCCAGCTGGAGAGATCTACAGGACCATCATGTCATATGCCTGCAACATGGGCTGCTTGGAATTAAGTGGTGAGAGAAGCGACAGTCATATTAGCGCTATTTTGGTTTCAACTGTCATAAATGTCAAGTAGAAATAACTTAAGCAAGAAGGAGGAGGTGGAGAGGAAGGGAGAGAATTATTTGTCATAAGGAACCGTGGTATCTCAGCAAGCCTAAGGACAGCAATATATCCAGTCTTGGAAGCAACTATTATCAGAAAATTTAGACCCTGACAAACATTTCTCTCCTCTCTCCTCTCTGTTTCTCTCTGGATCTCTCTGTTCTCCTCTCTCTCTCTCCCTATCTCTCCCTCTCTCTCTTATCTCTCTCCTTCCCAACATTCTTGATTTTTCAGTTTACATGGCAGGAAATTCAACCTCCAGCAGCTTCACAGCATACAGTTTAGACATTTAAACAAAGACTGACATCCTTTCTTAAGTCTAGATTGAAAGTTCACAGGGAAGTCCTCTGACTGCTCTGCTTGAATCGGAGACCCACCTCTGAAACAGTTTACTGAAGCTGTGAATGCAGAGCATCAGGGTTCTATAAGAACATGAAAACTCATGTTGACAATATGATAGCCCCAGGCAGAAGTGACCATCCCAAAAAAGGGGTAAGTGAGTATTGAGATGCTAGGAAAATATCATCATCATCATCATCATCATCAATCATCATCATCATAAAGAGTTGTCTATTACTACTAAAGAGAAAGTCTAAGGTACCATCATTAATAACACTGAATAATATGTCAAGGGTTTTCAATTTTCTATAGGCAATGCAACTTTATTAATTGGCCAAAGTTTATATCTCCTACTCTTACATTTCTTTACTCTTTTGTTCATACTGGAGGATTTGGTTTGCATGGTCGACCCTTGGGGAGCTGGTAGAGAAGAATGAGAGAGTGGAGTACCTCCTAAGTCTTCAGGGTTGGCACAGCAAGATATAGATAAACTATTACATTGCAATTGTACCATGCCTTGACTTTGATCTTGAAAAAGACACTGTGGGGTCCACATGCCTTGGCCTCTGGCCACACAGTCTGATTGAAACACTTACCCAAGTTGGACCAGAGTCATTCGAAGGGGGCCGCTGTATCTTCTCTTCTCTTGAGCTTGTCTCAGCCTCTGTCTTGATATGGAGCAAAGTTGACCCCTTTCTCTTTCTCTAACCCCACTCCTTTGTAGTGCTTTCCAAATAAGTGTAAAAAATAAATCCAATTTGCATTAATTGATGGTTAAAAAATAAGAATGAAGAAAAATCTAAACAAATGTTGGGCTGGAGTTTGAAATAAGCAGATTTCTCCTTCTTCTTCTTCTTCTTCTTCTTCTTCTTCTTCTTCTTCTTCTGCTCTGCTTCTACTTCTCTTCTTCTTCTCCTTCTGCTTCTGCTTCTGCTTCTGCTTCTTCTATGTTAGAATGATCACTCTGGCAGCTGCAGAGAATGGATTGCTGTAAATTGAGGTTAGAGGCAGCAATACCAGTTAGGAAGATTGTTCTATTAATCCAAGTGAGAAATGATGAAAGTTTGAACTAAGACAGTGATCTTGGAGATGGTGATGAGGAGATAGACATTAGATATTAATAAGACTTGATAAATAATTTAGGAAGCTTTTTGCAGCAAATGATAGGAAAATAAATAGTACAAACTAGCCTCAGCAATAAATAAATTCCCTTGTGGATAAGATATTAAGTCCAGAAAGAATTTAGACTTCAGAGATGCTTATCATCATTCCTACTCTGTATGTCTACTTACTTTTCTGTGCCCACTTGATTTTGTGTTGATTTTTTTTCTCAAGATGGTAGCAAGATGGTTATAGCAATTCTAGATTATCCATGTATGAAATCACTCATAAAGAGAATTATTTCCAGAAACCTGCCCGTCAAATAGGGACAACATTTCCCAGAAGCTCCTAAAAAACTTTTCCTTGGTTCTCATTATCCTAGATTGGGTCATGTGCCCATTCCTGAATCAGTCAATGGCAAGGAAAATGGGATTACTGTTAGGCCAATCAGGAACATTCCTGAAGTTGATGATGAGATTAATTTCCCCAGAAACAAGTGGCCTGCATGTGTGTTTGTAGGGGGAACGGGTTGGGGGTGAGAGGGTAGTAGTTAGAAATCTGAACAAAATCAGAGTTTTCTTGAAATAGGGGAGGGGGACATATATGTGTAGTAAAAAACCAACATTGTTCAATGCGACTGGTAATTGTTTTGATGTGGGGAAGTGGAGGGATCAGCCACCACAATTTTCAGATTTACTAAACTGATTAAGTAGATGTACCAGGAAAAGAAATGAAATAGGATAAACAGATTTTGTCAGAAGATCAGTTTTGAAGGGTATGAGGCCCATCTATGTAAAGATATGAAGTAGGCAGCTGAACATATGAGTTTGAGTCTAAGGAAAGAGTTTGGGTGACAGATATATATTCAGATATTATTGGCATATGAAAGTTATATAGCACACAGGTACATTGTGAGGTCATTGTTGGGACAAGTTACCCAAAGAAGTATGCAGAGTGAGGAGAGACAAAGATAAGAATTCATCCTCTGGAAAAGGCCAAAGTATAAGGTTGGAATTAACTAAATTCATTTGCATATCAAAGAGGTGTTTCTTGAATTTGGATAGCTGGTGCAGTGAACAGTTCTACAAAACTAAATGATTTCTTAGCTCCATTTGACAGCTCATTATTTTTAAAGCAACATTCTTCCCCACAACAAAATTCACTTACACTAAAGAATATGGAAAGGATTTTGGAGTTAGCAGCAATGAGATTTGACCTAAAGTAATAAATACTTTATAGATTGTAAAAGTGTTTGGAATCCTTTTATGACACAAATAATCAACTATGGTTAATAGGCCAGAGGCTTCTCTTGGGATGAAGAAATCTTTGGTGAACTTGAACTTGGTATCTTTGCTTTTAGCTGTAACAAATTAAGCTTGCCAATCTTATAAGGGGGGGTTAGCAAAAGCTCAAAGAATATTAAGGTCAAATCCAACTGAAAATATGGGGATCTCATTCTACCAAATCCAAAGTGAAAGAATAAATATGTGTAGAGAGAAAAATCATCTGAGTTTGCTAGATTTCCAGGGGCTATGAGGACTCTAGTCCTTCCCCCTCCAGCTACCCCCCAACAATGCTGGGGTGAAGAAAACCCCTCTCTTCAGTGTGCATGCCCATATGCAGGAAACAAATCCCTGTCTACCAGCTGACCAGCCTGAGAAGAGGGTAGGGCCGACAAAACCCTGACTAAGAGAAAGTTAAGTAGCTGTCCCAACTTCAGACCTTTCTAGTTCCTTATTTAGAGGACATTTCCCAACTAGCAAAAGATCTCATGAATAGTGTTACTAAGTCTAAGAGAAAACATTGTTTCAATGCTAGACAGAAAGAACCAAAGGGTCAGTTCTGAAAAGTGCCTTAGGAAATTTAGAAAAAGATTAAAGATGAGGACTTTCTACCTCCTTGGGTTGGAGGTGGGGACAAGATTCAAGGAGCTCCAGGCTTTTCTTTCCACCCTAGGAGTTCTGTGCTTTCGTTGTTGATAGGTACGGAACTGGAGGGTAGGAGCAAAGGACTGGGAAACCCAATGTCACTACAGCTCAGCTGCTCTTTGCCATGTGACCTTGCACTCACCACATTTCCTTGGGTTGGCTTTCTCCATTTGGAAACTAAGTGGGTGGGATGACTCTCTGAAGGAGAGTCAGTGCAAGGTTGGAGCAAATTGCCCATTTCCACAACCTGGCTTAACTGCCTCTACGACCTTGAGAGATGTTAGTTAATCTCCTTGTACTTGAAGTTCTTTTCTTACCAAAGGATTTAGGGCCTCCACTCCCCCAGAATAGCACCTGGTCCAGAGTGAACATCATGTAATGTTGACTACTTCTTTTTTTAAAAAAATAATTTTTTGACATTTTATTTATATTTTGAGAGATAGAGTGAGACAGAGCATGAGCAGGGAGGGTCAGAGAGAGAAGGAGGCACAGAATCCAAAGCAGGCTCCAGGCTCTGAGCAAGTTGTCAGCACAGGGCCTGATGCGGGGCTTGAACCCACCAACTGTGAGATCATGACCTGAGCTGAAGTCGGACGCTTAACCAACTGAGCCACTCAGATGCCTCAATGTTGGCTACTTCTAGTTCATCTCTAATTTTGTGTAAATCCAGGGTTCTAGATCCAGCATTTAACATGGCTATTTTAGCTCATATCAATATTCCTAGGAATTAAAATGCTTCTATAGACAATGGACACATCTTGGGAATACTCCACAGCCAAAAGCTCGTGTTACTAAGCTGCCTTTTTATTACTTTTAAGTATTTCTAAATCCTTTTAGGCAAGATTGTTTTCAAAATAAGGTAAAGAATTTCAATTAGGCTTTGCAATATCTTGTAAAACTGTGCCCTGAAGGATTTCTCTCCTTTGTATTAAATGTTGCTATATTAGAATTAATTACCAGAAGAGATGGATGAGAGTCCACTGGCTGCTTGATGGGAACTGTCATTGCCCCTGGCTCAGTAACCCCTACACCCCAAAGTGAGGTCTACTTTAATTGCAGGGGGATGGGAGGAAGGTGGTGAGTTACCTTTAAGGGAGAGAATGCTTCTTAAACCTTTCCACCAGCAAGAAAAATGGCATATTAGGTGCCATTGTTCATTCATTTTCATTCATTCATTCCTCCCCCTCCTTCTTTAATAACCTTTATTTATTGATATAACAACCCTCGAGATTAGGAGTATGCATGAGAATTGCTTGTGGGGACTTGTTAAAATGTAGCTGACAGTCTTTTCTTTCTGATTTAGTAGAACTAGATTGGGGCCAGCCATCTGCTGTTTAACTAGTAGAGCAGAAGAGCTGGGCTTCCACTTGGAAAACACTTCTTAACTGTGAGGCATGGTGAAGCCAACACAGGACAGACCATCGACAACACGCACAGAAAAAGCACTTCATGACTCTCTAAATCAATTTTCTTTAAGTATTTATTCAACTTTGAATCTATGGCATTTATTTGGTGATATATTTATTTGGAAGCATATGCAATTAATATTTTTATTAATACTCAGGGAAGATCCACCTAATAATTCATTCTACAGTCTACAGCCAATTTTATGCTGTGAAGAAAGCTCAGTGGACAGGATTATAACATGCATTATTCTGATTTGGAATTTAGATTTTGAATGCTAATTTCAGAGGACTATCATCTGATTTATCTTAGATTTGCATGTGCAACATGCAAGTATTTAATTTATAATTTCTAATTTACTTTTGAAGGTACTCTGGAATGCAAGACCAATTAACACTTCACTAGTTATCCAATAAGTCCCTGTGGAAACCTGAGTTAATTGGCACTGTAATTCCTATTTATTGCAGTGATATTTTAATATTCTTTTCAGATTGGCATGAGTGGTTGCCCATTTCTCCTTCCCATAATATAATCAGGTGGGACTACTGAATATGGGTAGGAAAGAGGGTAAAAAAGGAAAGTCTGGGACTCAAACCAGAGTCTAGATGTTGTCAAAGGTCACAGTCAGTGACTCAGAATGACACTGCTATCCAAGTATATACAAGGTGTTGGATGTCAGAGCACACCACAAGGCTCTCAGGAAAAGATGGTGACAGTGGGTTCAGTATGGGCTCTTCATTCGGGAAAAAAGCAAAAAACAACAACCAAAAAAAAAAAAAAAAACTGAGTCAGCAATTAGTACTCTAAGGGAGTAAGATTCTCAGAAGGGATACTTGCAAGAGTCAGGCAGGTGTCAGGGCTCCATCACTGGCCTTAGTTCAAGGCAGAGTCCAGTCCTGCAGTGACCAGCAGGAGCTCACATGCAAATGGTATGTATCAGGGTTGCAGAACAGTAGATACTTAGGAGTTCATCGTTCAATCTAAGACCACATTTGGGCAGCTGGCCAGAGCCCACTCACAATCCCTTTAAAACTATTCTATCTGGATCAGGATTGTCTCAGGATATAGGAAGAATTATCTTAGACTTTAAACAACTGCTCCTAGTTCCAATGGCTAGGAAAAAAATAAATGAGTAACCCCCAAGAATAAGATTACATGAAATCTTTAACTTGTTTGGAGGATAAATGCTGATCACAGAAATAACTTCCAAAGTTCAAGTATTAATGGAGTGGTGTAACCTTCAGGTTTACATACAGTTACATCCTCTTTAGAACCCTGGAAATGTGTATGGAATTGAATTCTGGCTCCCACACTTGCAGCATCTCTCCTTCTTCACTTCAGAGCAATAACTCTTATTGAGGCCCTGTGCTAAGTGTAATGTGTGCGTGTATGTGTGCGTATTTCTGACTTCACATGATAACCCTAAGACTTAGCACTGGTACTTCATTATATGGGTGAGCAAGATAAGTCTTGGTTAAGTAACTTACCAAATCACAAATGAGTAGTGTAGCTGGGATCTGGACTCTCAATCTGACTATAGATACTGCCACTGGCCACATTGCTCTGATTGTGTATAGAGCATATAGTGAAGGCTCTATCATATATAGAGTATATAGTGAAGGCTATATTCTGTGTAGAATATATAGGACAGTTAAGGGAACACAGGGGTGGGAGAAGATAGAGCTCTAAATGGCACATCTGCCTTAGTAAACTTTCCTAATTCACTTATCTTCCATTCACACACAAAAAAAGTAGCATGTTTTCTATGCCCCAAGCATTGCTTTTGTGAATGAAACAAGCAAATATTTCTGTCCTCATAAAGCTTAAATGACAGTACAGTGTACAGATGATAAACAGTGAACCTAATAAATACATTGTGAAATACAATACAAACTACTATTACAAATTACAAATTAAATACAAAAGTAAATCTAATAAAAGCAAACATTATATTGTTTGTTAACAAATGATAAGTCCTATGAGAAAAAAAAAGTACGATGATGGAACAACAAGAATATGAGAGGTTTACATGGCAGTTTTAAATACAGTGATCAGGAGAGACTGATTCATTTGGAGGGTAATAATTAATTAAAAAAAGAAACAAAACACTTGGAGGAAGTGAAGGAGGTTGTGAAGCAGACATCAGAGAAGAAAATTCCAGGCAGAGGACCTGGACAGTGCCAGAGCCTTGAAACTAGAGCTCACCTGGGACATCTGAAGAGCAGCATATGGCCATGTGTCCAGAGTGAAGGAGAGTGAACTCAGAGATGGTGGGCATGGAAGTCTCGAAGGGCCTCTCTTAGACTGTTGTAAGGGATTTGGCTCTTGCTTGGTAGGAAATGCGTAGCCATGGCACAGTCTCAAGAAGAGTGACATGACCTGAACTCACTTTTTAAAATCCTTTTTAAAAGGATTGTTCTGGCTATCGTGCTGCGAATAGACAGCAGAGAGACCAGAGTAGAAGCAAGGAGACCCATTCTTATGAGGCTTTCATCATATCCAGGTCAAAGTGCACAGTGGCTTGACCTGAGATGGGATAATGGCTGGGGGTAGAAAATTGGTCGGATTCTGGATTTATTAGAAGGGTTGCAGCAGCAAGCTTTCTTGATGCCTTCGATGTGGGATGTAAGAAGAGAGGAGCCAAAGATGACTCCCAGGACATGGGGATGAGACTCTGGAAGAACGCTGTTATGTCACCTGCAATAGGAAAGACAATGACCTTAGGAGATTTGGGGTCAATATTACATACTCGCATTGGGTCACATTAAGTTTGAAATAAAGAAAGTGTTTTCTTTTCAATTAAATGTTTTTATTTATTTATTTTGAGGGGGGATGGGGAGAGAGAGAGAGAGAGAGAGAATCCCAAGAAGACTCCCCACTGTCAGTGCAGGGCTCTATCTCATGAACCGCAAGATCATAACCTGAGCTAAAATCAAGAGCTGGGACTCCCAGACTCCCTGAGACATTCAGACAAAGTTTTGAAGTGTCCCATTTGATATATGGGCCTTGAGTTCAGGAGACACCTGAGCTGAACATATGAAGTCCAGGACTCATCAGCTTGTGGATGATGTTATCAGGAAAGCACCTGCAGGAAACAGTGAAACATCGAAAGGCTTTAAATGAAAAGAATTTAATAAAGGAGCTATTTACAGAGATGTTGGAAGGATTAAAGAGATTTACGAGGTATGGTGTGCATCAAGGGAGCAGCAAAAGATGGAAACTACCACTTTTAGGTCTCAGGGCAAAATTGAAAGGGCACAGTGTTCACGAAACCCAGGGAAAGGGAGATCCATGAAAAATCCATCTCCTAAAGTTATCTTATGCCAGCCAGACTCAGAAGTCAGCCTTCCAGGGGTAAATGTCTACCATGGCCTGCCTCTTGGGCAAAGGGGGTGGAGAAAGGAGGTGGGATTGAGACAACGTAGAGAATCAAAAGCACAGATTATGTATACAGCCTTAGGCTAAATAAAATCTTTAAGGGAGTAAGGAAAAATAGTGAGGAGAAGAGGAAAAAGGACAAAGCCTTGGGCTTTCCATTGTTAAGTGTTTTGGAAGAAGAGAAAGAACTAGCAATGGACATTACACAGAAATAGCCTTGGGGTGGGATGAACAGAAGAAAATATGTAATCCTGGAAGCCACACAGGGTGTGATCAGCTGGGTCAAATGCAGTTGATGTGTTACCTGAGATACAGACTGAGAACAGACCCTTGGACTTAGCAAATGGAAATTGTTGTTTTTGACAAGAGCCATTTCAATGAAGTGGTGGAAGTGAACACTTAATGACATGGCTTTAAGGGAGAATATGATGAGAAGAATTTCTGACAGCAAGGTAAAATAAATTTTTTTTTTTGATGCAAAGGAGTTTTGATGCAAAGAGGAGCAAATCCATGGGACAAAAGATAGGGGGGGAAAGAGTCAAGAGAAATATATTGGAGATGCATAAATAACGTCATACTTCCATGATAATGGGAAAGATCCAGTGGAGAGCAAGAAATAGATGACCGTGAAAAAGAGTAGGGCGGGGTGGGGGGGAGTGTGGATACCTAGAGCGATGTCTTGTCTTAGTTCATGTTTCTGCTGTGGAAATGGAGTCAGAATATTCCTGAAAATTCTTCCAGAATCAACCTTGAGGGGTTGTTTGGAGAGTGAATGAGAAAGGGGACTGTGAGGCAGCCTCCACCAGTGCCAGGGACTGTCATTGTTAGCATTTTCAACCTCCCCACCTGGGTCTCAGAGCACCTTACATCTCTCCTCCAGGGCAGGAACAGCCAGTAACTTGGCACCTGCTAGGCACTGAACTTCAGAAACATTAACTTGAATCTTCACAACAATCAAGAGCTCTATCATTAATTTCTGGGTTGGAAAAGCTGTGTGGCAGTGTCTCACAGAGATTAAGGAATTTACCAGCCATAGCTCACAGGAGGCAGAACCAAAATGCAAATCCCATCTTTATTACAAAGCTCTTATTCTATTCTGTCTGCCTAGCCAGCCTCATATTCTACTTTTCTTTCCCTGTTTCATATTTTCTCTTTATTCTGTCTCTCTAGGCTCTTCACTATCCATTCCTTCTTCAAAATTTCAGCCTTCTCACTCCCGGTTGCTTTCCCCTCAATTGAAAATCAGTTCTGATAACATTAATACTTCAGAGCAAGTAAGCTCCCCCTCCAAGAAGTACTGTTTTTCTTCTAAAATGAGACAGTCTTGCAAAGACAGAGTTCACTCCCCTTCTCATGATGAATTTCTAATGGTTGACTTTCATGTATGGCAACCATTGGAGAAAGAACAGAGGCTTCCACAAGCTTCTGAAATCTACCTGCGTCGGCCAGTATCTGTCGCTTGAGAGATTGCCTTTTCTCTTCATGCTGTTCGTTTAGACTACTACTTAGTCTCCAAATTCGCAGAATTTTGGCAGGTCTGCACTGAACTGCCTGTTTTCCTGGTTAAAAATTGATCAATTCCAAATACTTCCACTAATCTAAATACTCCTCCTTCTCTAGCCTTTTCTCTCCTGTTCTGTCTCTTCTCCCCATCTCTGTTATGTGCACACACACACACACACACACAAGCTCTTGCTTGGAGCTTGGGGAGGATTTGGGGAGAATGGAGTGACCTGTCACTGTTGCTAATAGGTCAGATCAATATCACGAAATGTGCCACATCCTTCTTCATTTTCTCATCATGTAGCAATCGATAGCCTTGCCTTCCCTGTAAACCTTCCTCAAAGGTTCCACACTTTTCATTTCCCCTTCTTGTTTCCGGGGCTGGTTCTACTCTCTCTGAGATACTCAGGACAGAGAAGGAAGAGCTGGTCCTAAATGTGCAAGTTCACATGGCTTGTATTTGCTGCTGTGCTGTTTGTGGCATGCACATGTTCACAGATGTGCAATGTGAGCATGTGTGTGTGTGTGTGTGTGTGTGTGTGCATGCACTGCATGAAAGTAAAAGGATCAATAACATCTACTTTCCTTTACCCTCAAGGAACTTAACCTACCAGAGGAGGAACAAAGTGCACAAAGATTCATTATTTTCTAGAAGTTAATGTCATATGGAAAAACTCCTTCATCCTAATGACTTGTTGCAGCAGGCAGTTAGAGCAACAAATAACATGACCCGGTTTCCAATGATGCTGCTCAGCCCCAGTTTGTGATGCCTACTCTGGATCCCAAAGCTACATGCTCTGGTAAAGGTCTTGTGGGACATGTGTCTAAGGAAGAGCAAGCAAATGTCAATATACTGTGGTTTGAAGGGCTAGAACATTATGTCTCCCCCAGATGGAAATGGCACCTCCCTGTGCCCACCAAAGTATGTCAAACTCCTGTATTATAAACTACCTATGGCTAGGTATTGAAGACAAAAGCTGAAAAGTGAATACAATGTATTCGCGAGGTGGAGGGGTATAAATCCATTCACTCCTGATTGTGAATTAGCATATCAAATTAGTGTTAGGCACCTAGATTATTCCCAGGGAATGGGGTCAGGAAAGGTGTGGTATGCAAAATAATAGCATCCCAAAGATATTTACATCTTAATCCCTGGTACATATGCATATATTACCTTACATCATAAAAGGTTCTTTGCAGCTGTCAAGACCTTGAGATGGAGAAATTGTTCTGGATTATTCTGGTGGGCCCAGTGAAATCACACAAGTCTTAAAAGTACAGAAGAGGTAAAGACTGATATGTGATCATTGAAAGTAAGAACCATGTGACAAACTGAGAAGGACTCAAACTGCCATTGCTGGCTTTGAAGATGGCAGTAGGGAGCCATGAGCCAAGGCATGGGGGTGGTCTCTAGAAGCTAGAAAAGGCAAGGGGGAAGATTCTTCCCTGGAACCTTGAGAAAGGCATTCAGCCCTGTTAGCATTTTGATTTTAGCCCAGGAGACTTGTGTTGGATTTCTAACCTGCAAAGCTGTAAGATAATACATTTGGGTTGCTTCAGGCAGCAACATTTGCATTGTTTCATTGTGGCAGCAATAGGAAATTGACAAAAAAGGATAGTTTTCAAAGAGAAAGAGTTCAGAAACCTAGGAAAAAGGCTGGGAAGACAGCCTGGGTTGATGAAGTAAGTCCTGGGAAGACAGGAAGTAGGGCCAAGGAACTCACAGGAAAAAGATGGAGCAAATATGACCCAAAACAAGGACAGTTTTTGCTTGAGGCCTTTGGTGTCATTTATACGAGAGGTGCTTCTGTGAGAAGTGTGGCTCTAGGCAGCACTGGTGGAGGTAGGGATCAGGTAGAAACTTGTGAAAAGGACATGCTCATAGCTCCTGGCCAAGTACAGAGAGGGGGAGTGGGCTGGTGGCCATCAGTTCTCTTCTAGATTATCCCAAGGTGTTTCACTTTCCTGTTCCAGCTGCCTCCATGTTCATTCTGGACTCACCATCAGATGTGGGCCAGAAAGGACTCGGTCTTGATCACCTCAAGACTCTCAGCTATTCAGGTGTTAAGATTCTGTGACACATGATGTGAGGCTTGTCAAATACAGCTTCACAGACAGAAACAGAAAGTAGGGGAAATAACTGTTTTCAGAGAGCAACCTGGCTGGGATAGGAAAAAAGTGTTAAGTTTCAGAAATATATTGCATCTTTTTTGGGTTGTGAAGCCAAAATGTGCTGGCATATAATTTTCAATGACAAAGGACTCACAACTTGTAGCATCAGGGAGAAATTTTACTTCCACTTGTTCCTGGATCTTAAGTACCATCTACAGAGTGAACACTCGGTGTGAGGTGGTAGATAATGATGAACAAAACTAGCTATGTTGATCTTTCTAGAAATTCTCTTCCCATACATCCAAACCTGCTGAACTGGTATGAAAATTAGGAAAAAGAGGAGCACTTGGTATGTTTTATACAATGATAAGGTTTACAATCCAAGCAAGAGATATCTTTCTCTTCTCATCCTTCTTAAAAATGCCCGAAGTGTCTACCATCTGAATCAGTAAGTGTGTGACATGAATTTCTCCAGGTGATTAGTTTCATGGGCTACTGCCATCGAGCATCCCTCACCCCATCTCTATGCTCCTGAGCATATCTGAATGATGGGCAATTGCTCTTATCACAGTGTAATATTAAGAAGTGTAATGAACAGAAAATACTACACAAAATGCCCAAGAGAATAGACTCCAAGCAGAATGTCATAATTCCTACTTACATTTGGCTATGAAACCCATTTACTCCAGCTATCTCCATGGATAATGTAGTCCTCTCCAGGTGACCATTCAAACCCCAGAGATGCACTTCACTCAGTTTGT
Organism: Cryptoprocta ferox; assembly: GCA_028646485.1. NCBI lineage: Eukaryota > Metazoa > Chordata > Mammalia > Carnivora > Eupleridae > Cryptoprocta > Cryptoprocta ferox. The sequence continues at coordinate 34,709,177 of CM053567.1, read as the reverse complement.
AGGTTCCCACCTCTCAAGACCCACATGGACTTCATGCTCTCTCATTTCTGCTCTACCACTGGAACAGTAACCCCCTCCTTCCCTGGGCCTGCTGGGTTTCTAACATGACCTAAATGCTACTTCTGGGCAAAGAACCTTCTCAAGCATGACTCAGGGAGGTCCTATGGCTGCTGTCCTCAAGAATCTGTGGGCCGCAGAAAGATCTCCTAATGCCTAGCCAATGCTTTTCCATGGCACTGTTTTCCCACCCCCAACAAGATGAAAAAGCTCATTTCCTAGTACTCTGCCACCATATTGCTTTTTCTGTTTCCACTCCATCCCTGCCATTTGTTCTTTGCCTTCCAGAGGGATGCTTTTCATTGAAAACCTCACCGGGGTGCTTCCTCGACTGTAACTTCTATAATTTGGGCTGACACGTTACTGAGTTCAGCTACTGTCATTTTCATTCTATCCACCCTAGAACTGCTGGCATGGGGACAGTAATCTGCCTTCCCCTTCCTCATGTACCCAAAGGCTTGGGAAATTCAGTAGGTTTTGACGAAAGGGCTTAAATATCATAGATCAAAAACTTTTATACTGATCCACTTAGTAGGATAAAGCGAGGTGGGGAAAAAGGAGCAGGAAATGGAGGAAGAGAGAGAAAGGACGGGGAGAAGAAGGAGAAGGGGGAGGAGAAGGGAGGAATAAGTAGAAAAGGAAGAGAAAGAGGAGGAAGAGGGCATGAAGGTTTTTTTGTTTTGTTTTGTTTTGTTTTTTTAAGTGTTAACTTCCAAATTTGAAGAGGAAAACCTTGTAGGCAGGATCATAACGAGCAAGCAAATATAATTGGAATTGGTCCTTCAGTCCCTCCACAGGCTGATTAAGAACACACAATAAGGGGCACCTGGGTGTCTCAGTCTGTTAAGCACCCGACTCTTGATTTGGGCTCAGGTCATGATCTCATGGTTCTTGGGACTGAGTCTACATCGGGCTCTGTGCTGACAGTGTGGAGCCTGCTTGGATTGTCTCTCTTCCTCTCTGTCTCTCTGTCCCTCTGCTGCTCTCTCTCTCTTTCAAAATAAATAAATACCCTTTTAAATTTAAAAAAAAAAAATAGCGCACATGTGAATATGCCAGGTGTCTGTTTACCAACAAGGCTAGGTTCCTGCCTTATGAATGATCAGCTCCAAGAGACACATAGGTCATGTTGCCACTCACCGTGGCCACTGGCATCAAAGGGAAACACTGCACAGGTGCCAAGAATGCAAAGCCATCTGCAGCAATCCTGACTGGCTAGGTTCTCCCTGCACGGTGCTGTCACATGACTCATGTTCCCTTCATGTTCACCCCACCTCTACCTGTGCCCTTCCTCTGTTCTCATTGGAGCCTGAGGCTGCAGAAAACCGCAAACATCATCATCAAACAGGCCTTTCAAGTCTGTGGGAAACTGATGGGTAAATGAACTACTACAAAAAAAAAAAAAAAAAAGAAAAAAGAAAAAAAAAAGCCATAGAAAGTAGACATTGATCCGAACTTGGAGGTGAAGTGTGTGAAATTGTTTATAAATTGTCTGGATAATTGTAGGCACTGAAGTGGGACATTAGAGCTTCCATCCTCTCTTGTTTTTTGCACAGGCTTAATTAACTTTCAGACAGAAAAGTGCATACTCTTTAAAGCAAAGCAGGGCTGAATTCAGATCTTGCCTTATAATACTTACCAGTCTGAGGTTAGAGTAGTCGCATTTTCATCAGGTCACATGATCAGGTTCTGATCTGTAAAATGTAATGTTTTTTTGAGCTATTGTAGTAAGACTTAAATGAGGTAAGTTGAGCAAAGCATGCAGAATGGGATCTGGCACATATGAGGTGTTCATCCAATTTTGACTTCCTGGCATTCTTTGGATCCTGTTAGAACTAGGACCCTACATCTGCTGATCTTCATCCTGTATGAACAAAACATGTTAGTTTCTCCTGTAAGCCTGATCTTCCTCCCTAACTCCTGACCCATTCATTTGAAGGCTCTTGAGCTGGAGATCTTAGGTTTACCATTTTTCCTTGCATGAGATCTTCTCTCCACCCTTTTCTACTCTGCTTTCTGTCCCCTGGAGATTTGCCTATAAGGATGGCACCAACAGGTTCCTATGCACTATGTTTCTAGTTGGGCGTGTCAATAGGGGGCCTGAGCAGGAGACTGAGGGAGTGTGTGTGCGTGTAGGGGGGTAATGACCTTATTATAAGGATTTTATAAGGACTCTATGGTTCCTTCCCTGGGAGATGGACTTGGGCTGGTAATATTCCTTAGCAGAAGATTAATGGTGCTTTCGAGGTGGTCTGCTCTATAGAACTTGCCCCCTTGATTTGGATAACTGTTTTCTTCCCAGTCCCTTTGAGCCTCACCCCAGTTTCCTGTACAGCCCCTGATGATCATCCTGCACCCTGTCAATACTTTTATAAGTAGAACCTTTGTAAAACAACACAAAATGAAACAAAACAAGACAAATAAAACAAAAGCAAAGCCTCCTCAAAACATCCTAATTGGATAAGTCATCTGTTTTCCTCTTGGAATTCTAACAGACTCAGGGTCAATATCTCTCCTGATGCTCAATCAAGAATCTATAAGTCATGGGGGCACATGAGTGGCTCAGGTGGTTAGGCATCCACCTCGTGGTTTCTTCTCAGGTCATGATCTCATACTTTGAAGGTGTGAGCCCTGTGTCAGCGCGAAGCCTGCTTGGAATTCTCTCTCTCCCTCTTTCTCTGACCCTCCTCCCCTCTTCTCTCTCTCAAAGTAAAACATTTTTAAAAAATATAGAAGTCATTTTACTCCATGTCTAGTACCTGTAATCCCCCCTGTTCCCAGTCATCCAGTCCTGTCAGATATACCACACAAATATTTATGGAAGTAGAGATTTCCTTTCTGTTCCAGTGATTGTCTTATTGGCTGAGATCTTGATTATTGCTAGTTTGGGTTTCCCAGATGCCTGCCAAATGATTTCCTTGCCTCTGTTTCTACCTTTATTTGGTGCATCTTTTCTGCTCCAAACAGGATGGTATGCAGACCCTTTCCTGGTCCCTAGTTTTTAAAAGACAATGTCCAAAGTACTCAACATGGCACACAAGACACATCACATATGGCACTTGACCAACTCCCCCACTTCCTTTTCAATGCCTTCTCTCCTGCTCCCAGCTGCCACTACCCAGGCCAGATATAAACCCTGCTGTCCAACCATTTGTGGTCATATCACAGGCAGATTCAGTGGTACAGACTTGCCATGAGAGAAATAGGAAGAGTGAGAGGAAGCAATAATTTAATGGATGGTGTTCCTCGTTCCTGTTGTGGTAGAAGAATATTTGTCCTGAGATGTGCTGGGAGACAGGAGCTGTAAACCTGTCCAGCCCCTTCCTTCTGCTCGTCACTCCTTTGCCTCTCCTAGTGGGAGTGCCACCACTCAGCCTAAGGTTTGGAGGTAAATACATTTTGTTGAACATGATTTGGAAACTCAAGCCAACTCCTTCATCTGTTGCTTGAAAGAAGAAACGCAATCTTGTTTCAATATTGGGAAACAATCTCTGTTGGATTTAGTAAGAAATGATATATCAGGCTCCTAAGGAGTTTCTAAGAGTACTTTGACTTTTGCAATCTTCTCTTTGCATGGAGATGAGCTGCTTGTGTCTTTGGACTGTCCTACACTGCTTCACAGCAAGGTGCTTTGTCATGCCACTCATTTTCTGGGAACATCCTTTCCACCCTTGTCTTATTAGATAAAACTTACACTTTCTCCAAGAGTCAGCATAAAGCAGGCAGGTGTTCCTTCCTTTCACCTCTGTAAGCCCTTAGTAGATACTTCTATTCTGATACTCATTGTACTATAACTGGTTTCCTGCCTATCTCCCCACTGAACTGTGAGCACCTCGAGGGTAGAGGTGAGTTCACTTCTGTAGCTCTTATTGCAATTTCTTCTTCCTTGTCACCTGCCATTTGGTCTGCTAGGGTTCCAACTATGAGTTGCACACCACCTCCCTAGAGCAATGTTAATAGCAAGGCTACAGAGCTATGGTTATTTATCAATCAGGGATGCTACCTCTGCTCCATGGCCTGAGAGACACATGGATGCATCAGAGAACCACCAGACACAGTTCCATCCCATCACAGGAGAGAATTCCGTCATAATGCCAAGACATGTTAACCTCTCAGAGAAGCTGGAGTGGTCAATCACTCACTTTTTTGTGTGTTTCTCTTAGCAAGAAGCTCGGTCAGTAGCATTGGATAGCTCCACTCAGCTACTGAGCTGGAGCTTGATTAGAACTTTGCATCATTGCTATATAAATCAGAGTCCAGGCACACTCAAAGGGTTTATTTGAAGAGGGCTTCATGGAGGGTCTTTATAGAGGTGTAGCCAGATTTATTGGACTAACAAGGGACCAAGAAATACCCAGAGACTAGCAATGGCATCAACATTATCACACCTAAGCTGAAGGAACAAGAGGAGGAAGCTATTACTGGGCCCCGGAAAATGGATGTCTCCCCCATTGGAGGTGTGGCTATCAATAGGGAAGGAGCAGGAAGACTAAATGCCTCAAACTTTCTTACTCTTTTCTAATTCTGCCAGTACCTCCTAATAGATGAACCCAGTTAGAAACCAAAATGCAATGCATCTCTGGATGAGAAGCCCATGGGCATCAGCTCCACGAGGCGGGCCAAGACCTTGGAGAGAAGGCTGGAGAACAGATTTGGAGGGGCAAATAAGTAATAGTGAATGGTCATTTGGAATATTCTGCATTGTCCATTATACGCTGCAGAGTGGTCTGAAATCCTTCAGGTCTGTTATGACCTGAACTGTGTCCCTCCAAAATTCATGTTGAAACCTTAACCTCCAAGGTGATAGTATTTGGAGATGGGGCCTTTGGGGAGGGAATTAAGATTAAATGAAGTCATAAGGGTTCTTATGGGCCCTAAACCAATGGGATTTGTGCCTTTATGAAAAGAGACATGAACACTTCCTCTCTCTCTCTCGCCCTCTTCTCTTTCTTTCTCTCCTTCTCTCTCTCTCTCTCAGTCTCTTTCTCCCTCTATTACCCTCTCTTCCTCCTTCCTCACATGTACACACTCACACAGAAGGAGAAAAACAGCTGTCTAATAGCCAGAGAAGAGGACTTATCAGAAACTGACCTTGCTGACACTTTGATATCAGAATTCCAGCCTCCAGAACTTTGAGAAAATTAATTTCTGTTGTTGAAGCCACCTGGCCTATGACATTTTGTTAGGGCAGACCAAGAAGACTAACACAGAGTGAGTCCTTAGAAGGATATGACAAATTATGTCAGCGAATCATTCCTTTTTCCACCTATACCAATAAGTATGACTTGGAAAAAATTACTCTATGGGGCTTCCTAGGAAACCCAGATTTGCAGCATATTGATTATGATATTAAATCTCAATTCCCAGGGGCACCCAAGTGGCTCAGTCAGTTAAGCATCCAACTTCAGCTCAGGTCATGACCTCTTAGTCCATGGGTTTGAGCCCCACATAGGGCTCTGTGCTGACAGCTTGGAGCCTGGAGCCTTCTTCATATTCTGTGTCTCCCTCTCTCTCTGCCCCTCCCTCACTCATGCTTTATCTCTGTCTCTCAAAAATAAATAAGTGTTAAAAAATAAATCCCAATTCACATATAGATAAGAAATTTAAATTTCTTTATTTTCTATAACTGATATTAATTGGTACTTTGAGTTCCAATTTTGCCAGGTAATGAAAACTTACTTTTTACACAGTGGCTTATATAATGCCAAGGTTTGAAAGTGGGAATATGGTGTTGGTGTCTTCTTTTATCCACACAGTTCCCTCCTGCAGCCCCTCATCCCAGCTGCAAGGCCTCCTGTGGACTCTGACCCCCAGTGCCTTGTGCACATGGGATACATTCTTCTGTTCCTGCTCTTTCTATGCTGTAAAAACCTGCAAATCTGTCTCAGATCCATCTCCCTAGATACACCACATGGGCATTTGTCTCCCCTTGATTTTTCCACTTTGCTGAACTCTTCTCAAAGAAAGACAGGGGCTGCAGAGGGATGTCACTACCCCTCTGATCTTAGAGTCTCCAAACTTTTCCAGAGTCTCGGTCACCTTCTCAAGGCTTAGGAATCTCCAACATTAAATTATCTTGGCTTCCATTCTGATTCCTTCCCCTCTCTCAATCAAGAGAATCATATATAGTCACAGGGATACAGAAAACGTATTTTTTTTTCCCATGTTCTTCCAAAGTCAAGAATTAGCTTCTTATCTTCATTGTGCTGTGTCATCCTTCTCCTGGGATAAGAAAAGGGGAAATGGAACAAATAGGAAATTTGGTGGGGGGGGGGCAGGAAGAGGAATCATTGTCTATTTCAAAATATTCTCTTCCATACAATACTTGAGAACTGGCACTTTGTAGGAAAGCCCAGCGGTGTCAGGAGTCATCTCTCTGGTGTTGCTGGGACATGGAGTAGGCCACGATGCAGCCCCCCTGCCCCACCCTATCCCTCCTCTACTAACCCTGCTGCCAGCTTGACCTTCCATCCTACAGTGTAGCCTTGCCTGCCTACAGGCAATGAGTGCAGAGTACAAGAGCAACTTCATTCATTTTTCCCATGTGGGAGACCAAATCCCAGAGTGGCTGGGTTTCAGGAAAATGAATTCTCCCCGGTCTTATGAAAAGAAAGAAATGGAGGCTACATCATGGATAGCTAATCAGAGAAGAGCTAACACTCAGAGGTGGAGAGCAGGCTAGCCTATAGAGCACTGGGAATCTGAGGTTAGAGCATGAAGGGAGGGTCCAGAAGGCCACTGAATCTGGGCAGGGCAGATTCAGCAGACAGAATGGGGATCAGAAGCTAAGAGTTCAGGGCCAGGTGGCCAGAAGAAAAGTCATACCAAGAGGACTGTGAGCTGACGGCAGTGTACCACTCTGACCAGTCTGGTTTGGGGCCTGCTGGGCAGCAGTGGTCTAAAGATCCAGCCTAAGGGCTGAGAAATCACCCACACTGTGAGTAATGCAAGCTCTTGGTAAGCAGTCTCTGCTTTAGCCAAGCATTTGTGGTTGGAGGAAAATATTTTGTCAAAGACATAGTAATTATTTTTATATATTTATGATATCAAGTGTGGAAATGAACAGGCATTGAGCTTCTAAAGATATACATATAACAGGTCTCTCCAGCCTGGGAGGCATTTTATCTCTTGTTTTTATGAGCCATCTGGAAGGGCAAGATACAGAGAAACTCCCCCAGTTGCCAATGACATTTAGCATTTCAGCATTTTCTGGATGTAAACTATTAAGCAGACAAATACAGATAAACTTTCCAAAAGTCTCTGCCCACTTTGTGAAGTGAGGGGTCTTGAAATGGAAGCTAGATGGCTTTTCCAAGTCATCTTACAGAGTATTACCTTGACAAATTCACCGTGCCCATGAGGTCTAAACTTTGTCATTGTCCTGAAGTCAGATGGAAGAAGGGACACTGACTCACATTAACCAAATTAAAGTCAAAACACATCAGGAGATTGAAAGCTTATTAGTACACAGTGAAATTTATTTTGATCCAATGAAAGGAATTCTCATTTCTCCTTCTGGGGACAGTCCCTTCCTGGAGAGGTCAAGATAATAACTCTCAAGTTGCATGGTAAGCATAGAATCAGAGCAAAGAGAAGTGGAGAGTTTGAGAGATTTTATCCAGGCAATGGCATGGTATGATGAATCATTCTTGCCCTTTGCTACAGAACACCTCTCTAGTAATTAAATTAAGGTTGTCTTGCAGATTCAGTGTCTTCTCAGCTTGGACGATGCTGGAAAAACACTGCCAAGTTTTGTCCTGTTGAGCTATACTTTCTGTGATCCAGACCTTTCCTTTATGCTCATGCATTGCAATACAGTTGATTGGGCTTTTGCTTACTAAATATTAACCACACGCCTGTCCTACATCTCGGAGACCCAGGTCACCTTGTGTGGAATTGAGGGACAAGGCAAATCCCTTGGTCACATATTTACAGACAGGCTTTTATTTACCCACCCAGATTTCTAAACATTATGTGTGGATTTTACTAGTTGAATCCTTAAAAGAAAATCTTATTTCCTTATCTCCAAGTTCCTAGGGGACATCTCACACTTCCTCCCTGCACCTACAACATAATATTCTGCTAGAGGGCTGATAAACTTAGTGTAAACAAAGAGGCACATTTTAAGAAAGAATATCTATGTTACCTATAATGTAGGTAGGGCACAGGGCACTACTTATAATTCATTATAAGCAAAGGGTACCCCTTAAAGTTTGAAAGGGGTTTCATTTAAGGAAAATTCTTTAAAAACTTTATAAGGCAAAATTATAGAATCGATTTCCCAAGTAAGAGATGGAGGTTAAAAATGTAATGGACAAACAGGTTCTCATTAAATTCTCGACAAATCTTTAGATTATTAAAAGGAGCAATGGAGTCTGGAGGTCATCTATGGCACTAGATTCTGTTATCAGAGAACATAACCAGGCACAGCCATTAAAGGGATGCCACTCGCCCAGGTGGACTGTGACCAAGACAGGCAATTTCTGTTTTGTCCCCTCACCTCCCAGGTATTTGCAGATCAGGTTTCCTGAAAAACAGACTGAATCTTCAATTCATATGCAATTCATATGGTAAAGTGCTTTCAAAAGCAATACCTAAAGGAAGTGAGGAAAGCAGAACAAGGCAGCAGGAGAGGTTGAGCCATCATTTGCCAGCAACAGAGACCTCCCTGTGTCTTGCTAGAGACTCTGAAGCTGGGATGGCCCTTTGCACTTGTCTTGCTCTGAGGCAAAGGAATGTGGCCTTTATTAAACTTCCCACCCCACAGGGAAAAAGTGTGACCTTGTGTCAAGGAGCTTTCTTTGACTGAAGGCATATCCTAGAGAAGAACCTAGGGGAGAGCCTTCAGCCACTAACACTCCCAGCAGCTGAGGAAATGAGGGTCCCAGGCCTGGATGGTGCACCAGAACTTCCAACCAATTGGTGCTTACAGGCTCTGACCATTTAACAGTATCTCATCATGCAATCTGGGGACAAATCCATTGTTGGAAGGAATTGAGATATTCCAGGTCTGGTATATTGTTTGCTAACAGATGACAGCACTGTGTGAAAGACATTCCTGGAGTTCAGTGACCATTTCATCATACAGGCAATATGTTTCCTGGGTCAAACCACCTCTCCCTGACAAGTCAAGAAGGAGCTAACATGTGGCACTGTCCAACATGCCTCTTGCCCCACTCCATATTCCTAGAGGCAAGACAGCACAGTACCAGTGATCTGGAATGTTGTTCAGGGAGGGGGTGACAGGCAGGGCAAAAAATATGCTTTTCAACTGGGATCCTAATCGTGATCGGAAGATGTGAAAGAGAAGCTCAAGACCATGGCATGAAGACACCTGAGAAAAACTGATGAGATGGACTCTGGTATTCATTTCCTATCCCTTCCTCTACTCTGGTGGCAGGGACTTTATTGTAGCCTCCCCTTCACCTCTGTCCTTCTCTTACATCACACCACTATTGGGAAATGACATGAAATGCATTAGCATGAAGGTGCAGATGACTCACAATCTTTGTTCCTCTCCCACCTTGTGAAATATTTAGCTTAAGTCCCTGGCAATCAGCTATCATGCAGATGGGGCATTGGCCATCTCCCTAGCAGGGGAGCACAGAATTTCTGGAAAATGTGGAAAGAAGGGATAGTGACTGCCCATTATTCTTTTCTTTTCCTCTTTGCTAACAGAAACCCAATTTTATTTTGACTGGCCGTGTGCTAAGCTGTTTCCCAGGCTCCCATGTAGTTAGATGTGGCCAAATTGATGTAAGTAAGAGTCACTGGGAGAAGCACAGAGGAAGGAATTTTAAATCAAGCTGACTCAGCTGGCAGGCTTTACTTTTGTTTAGCACCTTGTGCCCGTTCTCCTTCCTCTTGCTGGGAACATGAAGGTGATGGCTGGAGAGCCAGCAAACACTTCAGGCAATAAGATAACTTTGAGGATGATGGAGCAGAAAGGTACAGACAATACAGTCTCATGAAATCTCTGGAGCCTACTATACCGATCCTAGACCACCGACTTCCTTCATGTGACAGAGAAGTGAATGTCTACCTTGTTCAGAACATATGTGGGTTTTCTGTTGCATGCAGCTGAAACATATTTCATAATTGATACAGAATTTGATTGCTAGAAATAGGATGCTAGAGACAACAGAACCTAAAATACCAACTCAGCTGAATGGAGGAGGTGGGGAGGCATATATTAAGGAGTCCAATATTGTAGTCTGAAAACCATGCTGCCTTTGTTTCTGCAGTGAGGAAATTTTGTCAATCTGTTGCCTACTGTACCTTGGAAATCAGACCACATGCTGCCCAAGGTTGAAGTATTGGGAAAATGGTAGGGAAACTTAAAATGTTGATACGTGCTAACCTCTTCCTGCTGCTTTCTGCAGAGTCCTACAAGAGAGAAAAAAGCTCAGAGTGGAGCTAGCCACACTATAAACACAGATGGAGAGAAATATCAGTTTACTAATGGAGATATCCCCGCCTAAAGTCTGCAATATTGGTACAACAGGAGTCTCATAATTTAGGTCTTGCAAAGTTGAAAAGGCCAAATGCATTTGTACCTAAAATTGAAGCAGTTATAAGTAGTAGCTGTAAAATTGCTGTATTTATAGTACGTAACACTGATATACTTTCATAGGAAGTTAGAAACCTACTAAAAACATAGGATTAAAAGCATTACACTCCTGTCCAAGCTCATTATTTCAGATGAATCTAAGGAAGTGACCATTACTTTAGGAAAGCAAGGCATAGCTAAGCACAGAGGCTGGAAAATAAAAGATGAGGCCCTTTCTGCTTAAAAACTCTTTTTAGCCTACAGTTACTTTGTGTACAACTGAGTAGAAATGAGAAGACTGGAAGCCTGGTCAACCTTAGAGAAAACAAGATAAGAATCATAATAAACCTAAATAGGATCTGTAGCAGCCTGAGACTTTTCTATCTTCAAAGTAACCTCTGGGCCCCAAAACTGCACCAACAGCAAGTGGGCTAAGAGAGATACACAGCCCCCCAAGGGAATACTCTCCAGTACCTACTTTACAGGTGGTCATAAAGGATAATGAGCTTTCAGGACCAGGGGCAACAGAAGAAGAGAGACAAGGAAGATAGTTCTTCTCAGAGACCAGAACTGAGGCTGCCTGGTAAACTAACTCATCACGTACTCCACTGAAATCTTCTGCTGGCAGGGCTAGGAGTCCTTGCTATTTTTACCCCAAAAGATTTGAAATTGCTATGGATTGGTGTTTCTCATTCTCTGCTTTCCCAAATAAAAGGTTTATATTATTTGTTTATTTTTATTGCAATATCCCATTTCTTCTTAATCCTGGTACATCAGTAGAGAAGATAACTTGCTTTGGGGTTTATGTGCAACTGGACCACAAGAAGAAACACCTATATATGATGGTAAGAATTGCACATTGTCTAGGCACCCTAAACTTTGAGCTAGATAGAGCAATTTGATAAGAATTTGGAACAGACTCTTTCATTGAGGTGGTAAATGTCTTTTACTCATAGTCTTTATGGATATTGAGTGGATAGGGATGGGGTAGACCATGCCAGAAACAGTTGCCTAACCAGTGTTCATTTTCCCCTTTTTTCTTTCTAACAGAACTTGATTCTTTCGGATAATGCCCCATTTAAAGAGAGAAAGAGAGAGAGAGATAGAGAGAGATTACTTTTAACAAATTTTCTTAAAGCTAAGGGTAGCTAATGAAATGTAAGTGGTGGTCATGAAGGGGGGGGTCTTCCAAAAAAGCTAATTAAAAGGGAGAATGATTCCTCTGAGAGCCATGCTCTTTTGCATTCCCTCTTTTTCCTTCTTCCTGCCAAAAAGATGGAGATAATGACTGGAGCTCTGCCAATCAGTTTGGCCAACAAATCAACCTTTAGTATGATGCAGTGTTCTGAGATGGTGGAACAGAAAGCTAGAAGGAGGTTGGCTCCCCACTAACCATGCTATATATTGATTTTCCTTACCTGGGATCGGTTTTCTTTTCTTTTAAAAGAGACAGGAAGTAAATCCTTTCAGCTACTTGGTATTTTCTGTAATCTTTAGATTAATCAAGTCCTATATGGTAGCAGTGATGAGCACAGCCTTCACACTTCACAAATCATTGTTTGCTTATATTGCCTATCCATAGGGCAGAGCTAAGTAGTCACAAAACTTCCAGCCTGAGCAGTCCCTCTATACTGAGAGTGAAGATTCTAAATTAAAAATTTTTTTAAATGTTTATTTATTTTTTAGATACATATAGAGAGACAGAGTACGAGTGGTGGAGAGGCAGAAAGAGAGGGAGACACAGAATCTGAAGCAGGCTCCAGGATGTGAGCTGTCATCACAGAGCCTGATACAGGGCTCAAACACACAAGCCATGAGATCATGACCTGAGCTGAAGTTCAACGCTTAACTGGCTGAACCACTCAGGCACCTGGAGAATGAGGATTTTAAAAGCCTATGGTTAGAAGAAACTAGGGAACATATCACATGGGTCATGATCTTTCAAGCAAAGCAGGCTGTGCATGGGCACCCTAGGTCTGCTGGGCTGTTGATAGGATGAGACATGGGACAGGCAGACGTTAGGAAAGTTTGTGCTTAAGCCAACTTGCTAGCGGTCTATGGTGCCTAGATGTTTGGTTCCCTAACTCTTTATCTTACCAAAAGCAAAGGAACAGTGTCATTGATGAAAAGGTGTAAGTCTCATGGCTTAGCAGAGAGAAAATTCCAGATTTTTTCCAGTTTTAGTTATGACCATGTGATAATAGGTACTATATAGCTTATTGCCTGATTTCATTTTTCCAAAGTGATAGGAATCCTGTAGTTGCTGGAAGAAATTATCACAAACTCAGTGATTATAAATAACACAAATGTATTCTCTTATTGTTCTGAATATCAAAAGTCTTAAAAGGGTCATGAGATCAGTGTTCTTTCTGACTTTAGGGAAGAATCTATTTCCTCACTTCTTCCAGTTTCTACAAGCTTCCTGCATTCCTTGGCTTGTGACCCCATTCTCCATCTTCCAAGCCAGTCATGTGACATCTTATTTCTACATTTTCCCATCTCTCTCTCTCTCTCTCTCTCTCTCTCTCTCTCTGTCCCCTTACTTCCATCATCACATTGCCTTCTGTCTGACTCCAATTTTACAACCTCTCTCTATAAAGATCCTTCTGATTACATTGGATCCACCAGAAAATCTAATCTCCCCCATCTCAAGATCCTTAACTTAAACACAACTGCAAAGTTCCTTTTGCCATATAATGTAGCATATTCGCCAGTTCCAGAGATTAATACGCGGACACACTGAAGTCAACATGATATCCTCTTGCGTGTACTTATTGGTTCATGTTTTCCCTGACCCCTAAATAACTCCCTCTGCAAGCCTCTCATATTGCCTGAATTTTTGGTCATTAAAACTTTTATCAAGAAACCTCTATTAAAATAAATAGACCACTTGCACTGTTCATGTGTAAAGCTCCCAGCTTTTCTTCAGATTCTCTGTCAACTTGCACCTATGTTGGAGAAAAGGAGAAACTGGATGTAGGCCAATTAAATATCATTAGGGGAAAAGTTGATAGGAGAGATTGTATTGTCAGTGTGAGCCTGCGTCGGCACTGTATAGAGGCCCTAAACAAGATGGAGCCATCAGGGTGTCACTTCATAAGAGCGAGTAGTGGGAGTATATAAAGGCAGGGTTCAGGAAGAGAAAGAGGGTACTAAATTGACATAGTTAGAAAAGCAGAACCTTCTTTCAAGATTGTCTAGGGATAGTACCAGTAGAAACAGCTAACATTAATTATATTTTTATTATATGCCAATGTAGTAGACTAAATTATTTTTCTCAATTCTTCATACTTCCTCCCATGTCTTTGACCATGTAACTTCCCAGTTTCTCTAACAAAGAGAGAATATATCTGCCCGGTTCTTGATTTTGGGCTCATCCATAACAGTTTGGACAACAGAATATCACCAGATAAGAAAGAAGCAGGGGGTTAGTGTGCTTACTTGCTTGGGCTTGCTCTCCCATGCCATAAAAATAGAAGAAAATTTCTGCCCAACTGACCCAAAGCAGATGAGAGAAACATGGAACACCCCAATGTAACTTGCAGCTTTGAGTTGCCCCAGTTGATCCACAGACAAATTAAAAATGAATGCTTATTATTTATTGCATGCTATTGTGACTTTGTGATTGTTTATGTCAGATTACTTACTTCCTGAGCCAGTCAGAAATGTTCTGTTTTATATGTATTAATTCATCTAAACCTCACCTTAATCTAATAAAGTAGATATCATATTTATTTTGCAGATGAGGAAATTGAGGCATTTGGGCCATTAAAAAACTTGTTTAAAGTCATGCATTGGAGCTACAATATGAATTTAGGTAGTACGTCCACTTAGTTCTTAACTGAGGGATCAGATCAGGTCACCGCTATAAGCATGTTTTCTTTCTTTCTCTTTTCTATTATTTATGGTCCATTTTCAATTTGTTTTAAAATATTGAGGTTTTAAATCTTTTTGTGAGCACATCACATGAAAAGTTCATGGGCTGAGTCTGAGGTTCTGGGTTCTTCTACTACCAGTAAAGAATGCAAGATTGCCCAGATATAAATAAATATTTGCTTTGCCAATTCATTATCCATATTTTTCAAGACCTGATTTGGTGAACAATATGCTGGAAAAACAAGGACATGTGCCTAGGAATCAACCACAGTGTGATTCAGCTGACAACCAGGGGACACCTAATTTCAGAAGACTAGCAATGTTTCAGATTTTTAGGAATAATACCTTCTTTTTTTGCCTCAAACTCTTGAAAAGGAGAATTTTATTCTCTTTGGAAACTTTTGGAAGCTGAGTTTGTAAGAGGATGAGAGAGGCCTAGAAAGCAAGTGGTCATCAACAGATGAGACATAAGGAAACCAAAATGTGAACCAGAACATAGATAAATATAGATACTGGAAAGTCAGATTCTCACAGGCAAAGAATTAACAAATACTAGAAGTATCCAAGGAGGTTTGGATGTTTCTAGATAAAAAATAAGAAGACATAAAGTCTATTGAGACCCAGAAGAAATAAGAATGTAAGAATTACTGACCAGACACCATGAAAATGAATTTTTTTTAAGAATTTGGTTTTTGTTTTCATTTAGTGACCAATATGGCACCTGCTATCTTTTGTCCAACAGTCATGTGTAAAAACCATTAAAAACAAGCTGATAATATTATTGTGGGAATTATCAAGAGAATGGAGAGCCAGGAAGACTATTTTTACTGCTCAGTCTTAGATGGTGGTGGTGGTGATGATGATGATGATGATGATGGCCAATCAGCACTTATTGTATTAAGTTCTTTATGGAATTGCTCAATTTAAGTTTTTTAATGCAACCCTGTAAGGGAGATTATATTTCTTTTACTGATGTGGAGCTTAAGTCTTAGAGAGGTTAAATTATTTTCTAAGTTCAGAGGGGTAGTCAATGATAGAACTGGTATTTAAATACAGAAGGTCTGAATTAGTGCCTCTCAACAAAGAAACTCCTGAAAACAGAGGAAGTAGTTGCCATTTTGGAAGTGAAAGGGTGCATGACAGATTTCCTTGGATTTCTGGTGTAGCTGAAGGGACACACATATCACTGACTGATGAGGAAACCTGTGATGTATGTGGAAAAAGATAATCTGTTAAGCTTTGACAGCCACATCTCCCTACCTGACCAAGATGAATATATTAGGGATCTCAGTCTTGCATGGCCTCTACAGTGTTTTTCAGGCTATCCAACAGAAACTCAATCTTCTCCCTGCCTGACACATTGCTTCTTTGCTTTTCAGAGTGCACCCTCATGCAGGGTGAAGGCTAGCCATGGCTGGGCAGAGAATGGGCATTAGAAAGGGGGAGGGGAAGCATTCTATAAGCCAAGGATCCAGGACAGGGAGTTCTTCCCAAGACAATGGGAAGTATCAGGGTGACAACAGTAGACTAAGCCAGAAGCAGCAGAAGAAAGCAGTCTGAAGGACCCAGAGGTAGATATAAAAGTCAAATCTTGGAGTCAAAAAATGAAGACCAAGAAACACAGGTTAGAGGCCAATAGGGTAGACAACCTAGACAGTTGTTTTAATGCAGTTTGGTCTTTAAAACTGGCTTCTAGAATCCTTGAGAGCATTGTACACGAACGTGTTGGTTTGGTATAAAGGACCAGGCACTCCAGGGACTGGGACCAAGGTTTAAGCCCTGTCTGTTTGATGGAGGCCAAAATTCTGGGGTCACTGCATGCCAATCCCTCCCTCAGGAAGCCTGTTCCTTAAACTACTAGCTGCTAGCTGGAATCAAGCCCAAATATTAGCTGGCAACCAGGAAGCACAATGTAATCATAATGTCTGATCATAAGAATCTTCTATAATTTTTGTTTCTGCTGCAGACTCTTTTTAACCAATACTATTGGTTTGTACTTCCAAATACCAACACAAGTTTGTGTACCCCTTGGCTCTCCACTGCAAACCCCTCCCCCCCCCCCATTGCCTAGGCCCAGGTCTATAGGTACTTCAGTTTCCCAGGGTCTGCTTCTGTCATCTCAGGTCATAGGCATAACATGTGCAGAGGGGAATCTTCCCAGGACAGTGAAGAATTCTTTAAGGGTTATAGCAGCTGACAGAATAAACCTATGTCTAAAATACCATTTTTCCTGTATCTCTCAAATTAATTCTCCCAGCCCTTTTTTTTTTACTATGACTTGTATTCCAAGAAGCTGACCTGTGAAAACTACATTTCCAAGGTTCTCTTGCTAATTCATTGAGTCCACTAATGGGGGTCACTGGCAGGAGACTGGAGGGTAGAAGGAAAGGAGAGGCCAGGGAATTTCTTTCCCACATGTCCTCTGCTTTGGGTTGTATCTCTGGAAGTGACTATGTCTCTGCCATGGTACCACCTCCCTACAAACAACTTCTCTGTGGCCCAACTCCTACAGATGACCCCTGACATGGATGCAATTTCCCTGGATAGCTCTAGCTCTAAGCTCTGGTAACAGCATCCTCTCTCTGTTTCTCCAGCTCTAGGGGTGATAGTAGTGTCCTGATATTGCCAATCTCAGAGTTACCTCACAGTACCCTCTTTGAAATTTTAGCTCCTACACTATTTTCTATTTCCCCATACTAAAATATTTCTATTGGCTGGAACATGCCTGATACACACAAAAAGGCAAATTCAACCCGAGTAAAGAAAGGAAAAAGAGAGGGTGGAGACAAAAGAAGATTGCCTGGCATTGAAGTTGACTTTGGAATTGCTGACATTGCCTAAGGTTGACCCTGATGCTGCCTGGCAGGCAAAGGGCTGAGTGGGGCAATCAGGGGATCCAAATGTAGTGCTCACTGACTTCTACATATTTCCCAGGGCTCCCTACTGTTGAGGTGACCAGACCTACCCCCAACCCAAATGACCAAGAGGGGATTGGTCTGAACCACCTTCCTTCTGTATAAGTGGCCTAAAGATGTCTTGTTTTCAGAAATTTTGTTGTTGTTATTGGGATTCAAATACTGTCATAAAATATCTTCATCACAATAAAAATGCAAAGTACAAAGTTGTCGTTCTGCACCACATCACAGAAGGATGCAGAGACATTATTCAAATGTGTTCAGGGCAATTGCTGCACATGCACTTGCAGGCTGACGGGGACATAAAAATAGCACATTCCATTAAAAGGAAAAAAAGAAAGACTTTTTGGTAACAAAACAAGTGACTGTTCTCTTTGTCCCTTTTTTGTACAAACACCAGCCCCCTCACCAGACTCTTTGCAGATTTGCAGTTTTCCAGGAAATATAAGGGGCAAGCGGTAGTTAGAGTAAGGAGACCCAGAGAAGGGGGAAGAGACAAAGCTAGGGACAGAAGATCCTAGGACCACCATCCCTTCCTGCTGCCTGTTGCCTCCCCAGCCCTTGCACAACTTACCCACTGCATGGGTACCTGGGATTGCTGGCACTATGAGACATTGTGTAAAGAAATGCTGTCATACATGGTAGTAGAGAGGGAGGTTAACCGGAGTCCTTTGTAGTAAGTTCAAGTTGTTAGTGATTTCGAGACTTTTTTTTTTAACTTTCTCACTTATATTATAGATGGAGAACGCAGACTCAGAAGAACCAAGTAACTTAGCCAAAGTCCCTCAGTTAGCTAGAGGTCAAATAAGAATTTAGGTTCCCAAACAATGTTCTTTACACTCTAGTTTAGGACAGGTCTATTAACTTGAATTTCAATTCTTCATCTCTACCTATCTCAGTAAAGTGGAGATGTTCGATAGATGAGATGAGATGAGATAAGATGGGATGAGATGAGATGAGATGAGATGAGATGAGATGAGATAGATTATTCACCCTCAAGTATACATAATAGAAAGGTGCCATTCAGAAGCTGATGTGGTATAGGAGTGCACAGAGGTCTGAGAAATAGTACCAGTCCCTTCTGGCTAGTTCTAGATGATAGAACTGGGGCAAGTCATACAACCTCTCTGAGCTTCATTTTCCTCATCAGCAAATTTAATGTGAAGACACACACCACAACTACCTCATTAGGGTATTACACTGCTAAAATGAATCAAAGTATAGAACAATGTGGAAAATATGACATGTTTGCAGAAATTAAGAAAAAGCAGGGGTCAGCAAACTATTTGGAGAGCCAGATAGCAAATATTTTAGGTTTTTAGGCCAAAAACAGTCTCTATCACAACTACTCAACCCTGCTTTTAGAACACAAAAGCAGCAATGGACAATATCTAAACAGATGAAGGCGGCTGTGGTTCACTAACACTTATTTACAAAATAGGCAGAGGATCAAATTTAGCCTGCAGGCCATAGGTTGCCAATCCCTGGAACAGTCTTCCCACTTTGTTAAGTGCATCCTCACTCCAAAAGCTTCCCTACCTCCTCCTCCATTACATCCCCTCCTTAACTCAGGGCTTGATGACTCAGCCCAAGCCTTATTTTTGGAGCACCAGCTTTTTAAGGCAAAACATAGCTCACTTGAGGGGTTTAAGACACATAGTCATCTGCATCAGGGAGATAAAAAAGCTAAAAGCACATTTATAACCACAGTTACAGCCATCCTTCTTTATGAATATGTTTATGTCTGCATTTAGACACACAGCCACATACATAAAGTGATATACAAAAAGGAATGTAGCTGTGGATGGAAAAATAGATCAGTGGATTTCATTGAAGCTATAATATTGGACTAGATATAAGCATAAACAACAACACTTGATATTTATATCTCAGTTCTAACTTTTTAAAGCACATTCTCATTTACTTTCACTCATCACTATGAGATTATGAGGGCGTTTTGACAGATTGGAGAGGAAACAGATACTTAGCTAGAGTCACAGTCTGACTGGTTGCAGATTGTGGGGTCAAACACACTCAGAGGCTCTGCCTTGCAAACCCAACAGAACACTTTTCTTCTCTTGCTGAGACCTGGTTGGCCACAGAGCAGCAATTTAGCCATGGTCCTGCTTCTTACCAGAGTATCATGGAGACAATCTTCTTTGAGGAAATTACCTCTTCTCCTCTTGCTTAAAATTATATCTGTTAACTCAAAATGAAACTATTTTAAAAGCTATGGGATGGGTGGGTGAACACATAAATCAATCCTCAAAAGGAACTAGAATCCTCAAAAGGGATTAGATCAGACTGGATTGATTGTTTCTTGGACCATAGGTAGACTAATCATCTGTGGGTAAACTGGAATTAGGAATATTCCTCAGGCTAACAGCATGAAGTAAGATATGCCTGTCATTTCCATTGAATCTGTGGTGGGGGTCATCGGCCCTGAAACTGAAGAGGCAGGAATCTGTAGCTGGTTTCAGATGAAGGATAGGGAACACATGCAGCTGCTGGCTTCATTTAGAACAATGAAGAAGCTTCACAGTGGGGCTGGAACAACTGAATCATGTAGCTGATGGATATGTTTCAGATGAATACACAGGACACCAATGTGGAGACTATATTTCTATGGCTGGACCATACAGCCCTCCTGGAGGAAAAGAAATTGTCTGAAATTCAAGTGCAGGATAGTTTTAAACCCAGAAGAGGAGCATAGGGCCATGTATAAAAGTGCCTCCTTATCCAAGGAAGCCTGATGTTGAGGGACCATCTTGAGGATCAAACATATAAGACAAGTTCTAAAAAGAAACAAAATAATCCCTCTGAACTATTAACATAACATCCATGTCTATAATAAGCAGTATTATTTAAAAACATTTTTTAATGTTTATTTATTTTTGAGACAGAGACAGAGCATGAGCAGGGGAGGGGAAGAAGGAGAGGGAGACAGACAGAGAATCGGAAGCAGGCTCCAGGCTCTGAGCTGTCAGCACAGAGCCCAATTCAGGGCTTGAACTCACAGACCGTGAGATTATGACCTGAGCCGAAGTTGAATGCTTAACCAAGTGACCCAGGCACCCCTATAATAAGCAGTATTCTTATACCGCTTTCTGACATCCACCTGAGGCCAGCCTTCATTGAAGTCGAAGCTGGGTATCACGGAGGTGGAAGGACAGGCTGTGGTCAATTTATAACAACATTTGGTCAATGATCATTTATTGGAATAAATTCAATTTAAATCAAAAGTTTGTCAAGCACTAGTTGTACTTAAAATTCCTCCTGATTAGAATTCATTTAACTTTTACCGCCTTACTTATACCCTGTGGTTTACATGTAATTAATCCTTGCTGAAGGCATTTTCCCTTAAGGACACTGTAACATATCACAATTCTTAAGAACATTAGTGTTCAAGAAGATATGAGCTCAAATAGGCCCTTATGACTTGTGCCAGCCAGCTAACCATGCTGTGGAGTATTGGTTCCCTGAAAAGTTGCTCCAAACACTGATTTATAAACAACTGGCATTTCCAAGTTCATTTTTAAGTTGAGAGCTGCCGATCTCTGCACACAGGTCTGTGTGCACGTGTGTTTATCCAGCACTTCCCAAATCCCCTTGCTGTACCACAGAATGAATACCCACTCTTTCACGAGCCTGATCCTCAAATCATTATTTTGTTTTAAAGGCCTCATGTGAATATATTCACTTATTTCCATTTCTTCCCATCCCCCATCAAATGAAAAATTGTCTGCCAGAAATAAATGCTTCCAGCAGCACCTTCTACTCTCTGCTGATTATATTCCCTGAAGAAATCTGCCACCCATGGGCTTTATCTCTATTGTGTAGAGTAAATAGAATCATTGAAGCTGTATTTCTTTTCTATTTTAAACAGCAACAGAAAAGAAATGGGAGAGAAGAGGGCCCATGTGGTTATTTCCTGATTAAACTCACACTCAGGGGGATGGAAAACCCTCAGTAAAGTGAGTGCAGGACTTCAGTGCACGTCTACACAGCATGGCCCTCCCAACTCGGATCATTCAGGCAACAGCTGATCAATTCAGTGGAGAGAACATCCCCGTAGAAACAAAAGTCTGACAAACAGACTTTACCCCCACCGCTTCTCAAAATTGTGAATCTCCGCTTCTGGGAGGTAGGGGGAAGAAGGAGAGGCTATTAGAAAAACATGTATTAAAAATACACCTAGTCATTAAAAACAATAAAAAAGAAAGTGAGGGAAAGAAAGAAAAAGGAAATTCAGCTCTCTTCTATTTGTGAGTCATGCCAGGAATTAGCCTTCCTTGCTACCCTCTTTGGTTGTGTCATGGGTGTGCAGAATCATTTCTACCAGCTCCAGATATATTTCTAGGACAAACCAGGGACCCCTGCTCCTTAAAGCTCCTGGGGCTAAACTCATTTCCACACAAGCCCCATGGAATACTGCAAATACAAATACTACAAATAGTACAACGACTGGGGTCCCTACAAAGTTTCCTTTTGTATATTTAAAAAGAAGCAAAAAATCTAGTATGATTTGCAAAGGTTTCCCAGTTCAGACTTGGCCAAAGGGAACTTAGTGACTCTTTCCCCGTGGGCCAGAATGAAGTGGAGATCTAAGTTGATTTGCTGAGAGAGGGGACGATTGTGTGTTTGCTTGAGAGGCCCGGGTGGGAAGAGACGCTGAACAATCAAAATTGCCCATCCATAGAGTTCACAATATCTGAGGTATAATAGAAAGGATATGGAACTTGAAGTGAAAACCTGCAGGTGAATTTTAGCTGAACCAGTTACATAATAGTTGTATGACCTTGGCCTGACATTCATACTTTCTGAAGCTGAACTTCTTCACTTACATATACATCGGGGATGAGAAGTGTTCTTGTTAGGAACATTTTATGATAATCCAATGAGACAACGCATTATAAACATTGTGAAAACTAAAATAAATTTAAAGGTTGTATACATTTTAACACTGTGTATAAGGAGCCCAAGCAACCCACATGTTCGTAACTCACTCATTTTGTAGTCTTTCAAAAAACGAATTCTGAGGAAGATTGTTTTTGAGACTTGGCTAAAATATAGGTAGTGGCTTTAGCTATATAGCAAACTCATTATTTTGGTCTTTTCCTGTTCATTAGGTACGTTCCATAGCATTACTATGTGGATACTTAGCATATAAATTGACAAATGAACCGTTGTTCTAATTTAACTAGGTTTAGAACAATATTTTTAGCACATAATGGCTTCCTAATTTCTAAATTTACATTTGGGTTTTTTGAATTGGTGGGTAAATAATAATAGTTCTTCATATTTATATAGTATTTCATAGTTTACCAAACACTTTCACACAATTTTAACTCATCTCACTCTCTTAGAAACTCTATGAAGTACGCAGAGCATGGATTATTGTATCTATTCCAGACGATAAAGTTAAAATTAAAGAGACTATATGACTTTCCCAAAAAGTCACACAGTAAGTGACCAGATTCAAGCCTGGAGCCTGTAAGGGCCAGAGCTCTCCCCATTACACAAAACAGTACTTGTACTGGATCCCAAGGCCCTACATCTACTACCAGACCTTCTCGCACACATGAAACATTCAGTCTATCCATGGCCAGTGCTGGAAATGGTGGGTGTGTGGATTTATGAATTTGCTGACTCCCTGCCATTCACACAATGACATCAACCATCTCACTTCTCTGTGTAGGGGAAAGTTTGTGTGAATGGCAGTCAGGCACCTGGATTTCTAGTTCCATTTGGGTAAATGTTTGATCCCCATCATGGTCCCTTACCAGCAGGCCCTCAGGACACTTTTTTCATGCTCTACAGCTCTCTTCCTGGGATCGTGACCATCCTGCACTTGCACGACAAGAAATTTATTTTCCTCTTGGTGGGTTGTCTGGTGGAACCAGAGAAGTGAAAGACAGCAATCAAAATGGAAGCCATGTGTCTTTTATTACCTAATCTTAGAAGAGACATTCCATTATTTTTGTTGTGTTTTATTGGTTTCACAGACCAATCTTGGGAGGGGACCACCCAACGATGTGACTACCAGGAGACACAGATTATGGAGCTGCCTTAGACACTGGCTACCACACATAGCATGGGATGGGGTAGGAGCTTCACACGTGTTGCATAGTCCATCACAGAGTACAAGCTGTCAGTGGAGAAATAATTGTTCTCTCTGGATCCTAAGGAAACAACCACCATTATAGCACTTTCCTGCCATGATAGCAAGGAAGAATAAGAGAAAAGTTCTACAGATAAGGTTCCACATGC
Organism: Cryptoprocta ferox; assembly: GCA_028646485.1. Taxonomy (NCBI): domain Eukaryota; kingdom Metazoa; phylum Chordata; class Mammalia; order Carnivora; family Eupleridae; genus Cryptoprocta; species Cryptoprocta ferox. The sequence continues at coordinate 34,685,510 of CM053567.1, read as the reverse complement.
CCATGGGAAACAGTGAAATCATTTCCCACATGTCCGAGACAGGTCATGTTACAATCCTGAGCAGGCAAAGACCTCAGGAAATTCCATGGTTGTGGTAAGAGTATGTAGCTGCACTTGGGGTGAAGACTATTCTTCCAGATCCAGACCTGGTATTTTGACCCTCCTTAAGCCAGTTTGGGTTATTTCTGGGAGATAATAGTAGCCACCAAAAAGTGGGAGATGGATAAGGATTAGCTATAGCTCCACAATCATGCTATGAGATTATAGTGAAAGGAAGTCTTGGACGAAATCCTTCCCCACATTTGCACATTCACTAAATAAATACTTGTTAGCAAGTAGGCATAAAATAGTGTGATGATTTCCTGCTTTCTGTCCTTAAAGCGATTCGGTATTAAATCCTATCTAAAGACAGGATTCTGTTATCAGTAAAGTAGGTATTATATAACCAGAATCTTCTATCCTAAAGCTGGTCACAGGACCATAGAGAAATCAAGCCTCAAGTGCTCTCTCTTATAGAAAAGGTTGCAAAGCTGGTTAGTTGCCCAAGCAAAAGTGAGGGGTGTCTCTATGATAGTCTACCTAAATTATACATACATAGTGAATATCACCAATCTATGAGAATCCATCATGCTAAGTCCTAAAGCCTCTGATGTTGACGGCAGATAGAGATAGTTAAACTGTGTGTGGTATTATTTATGCGTTAATAGGACTTAGTAATTTCAAAACATTTTCCCCAGTACATGGCATAAAGTTAACATGGATTTGTTCAGTTTAAATGAAAGAAGAAACTAGCAACCACCCCTAAACTTCACCAGCCTACAAAGCTGGGAGTGAGAGCTCCGAATAAAGCAACTGAATGCTCTAAAATGTAGTTTTAACTAAGCATAAATCATATCACACTGTTTAGGCTGATGTAATTGTAAGTAAATTACAGAATCCATGGAGGTGTTAGCAGTCTGAACAAAATTTGCAGATGACCAAAGATCAGATGCATTGAGGTGCATCTCAGTAGATGCTGGCAAGGACAGAGAACAGGTGCAGACCTGGCCCTGTGCAACCTCCCCCAGCACCCCCTTCCCCCCACCCCGGACAAACACACATGCATGAGACCACAGAAGTCCCCCTGAATGTCTGGAGAGAAAAACAAGCCTGACAAGATGAAAATTGCTTGAAAGTGACTCATTATGTTCTCTGCTCCACAGCTTTAGGAAAAAATGCAATAATGGCTTTAACATGTAAATTTCTTTCTTAAGTCCTTTCAGATTCTATAGTGGGATCAGTCACTACTTTAGCGCATGCTCAATGCTATGGATACTCTGCATTCCTTGCTCCAGTATTCCTAACCTGAAGGCTATGCGTTTTTTGTTTTGTTTTGTTTTTTTGTTTTTGTTTTTGTTTTGAGAGCCATCGAGCAGGGGAGGCTCAAAGGGAGAGGGAAAGAGATAATCTTAAATAGGCTGTGGAGCCTGACACAGGGTTCAATCTCAAGACCCTGAGATCATGACCTGAGCTGAAATCAAGAGTTGGATGCTTAACCAACTGAGCCACCCAGGCACCCCAAAGCTATGCATTTTAACAGCTTGTAATTCCTGTTCCATCACCCTGAATCTGATGTTATAATCTCTTTATTGAGTTTTAGGTGGGAAGTGACCATTTATATTCTTCATGCCCTGAAACATTCTCCCCAAATAAATTCTCATTGCCCCTTATCTCTATGGTAATCAGCAAGTCTGCCTAACCCCTCCTCCCCCCCCCACCAGTGACAGCAGATGTGCCTAAACCACCCATCTGCTGTCTTTCTGGGGCTCTGCCACATTCTGCTTGATGCCCACTTGCAAGTGTATCACATTTCTATTTAGAAACATTCTGCTTGCCCTGGTTATTTTGAGCTACTTATCAATGTGCACATATTTGGCAGTCAATGGAACTGTTAACTGTCCTGCCCTTAGCATGCCCACCATGTGTAGGCTGTGTCAGTGGTGGGTAAAGTTTGTGAAGATGGGAGGGTGAGCTGATGCACTCCCCCATGGGGACTGGGGCTGGCGGCGATGTGGCAGGGTGTTCTTAGTCCATTTGGGTTGTTATAACAGAATACTGTCACCTCGGTAGCTTATCCACAACAAAAATGTATTTCTCACAGTTCTAGAGATTGCAAATGCAAGATCAGGGTGCCAGCATGGTTGGGTTCTGGCGAGAGCTTTCTGCTGGGATGTTGTTTCTCCTTGTATCCTCACATGGTGGAGAGGGCCAGAGAGGATGAGAGAGCTCTCTGGTGTCTTTTGAGTTGGTTGAGGTATAGTTGACCTATTGCATTATATTAGTGTCAGGTGTACTATGTAAAGATTGGTCTTTATATTGTTAATCTTACAAATAAAACTGCCAGTTGTTTTTCCAGCAAAAGGTGAGTTTATTCAGGAATAGCCAAGAACTGCAATCTGGGACAAGCGGGCTATGGCAAAAGCATAGGCAAGGCCATAGAACAAAGCAAGGGAATGCTCTTTTATAGAGGAGTGGGGGACGTGAGGGGGCTGTCGCAAACAAAAAAATCCATCTGAGTAAACTGAGAGTTCAATGTATAGGGGCTTCTCATTGGCTGAGTTGGGACTGTCTCTTATTGGCTGGGCTGTTGCTGGGGGAGGAAGAAACTTTCCACATTAAAGTAGTAACTACATGTAAGGTCTCTTTTCTTTTTGGGTCTGAAATTGAGGAGGGGTGGTGGTAAGGCATGAAAGCTCCCCATGCTGGCTTCCCAGCCCCCTTCTGAATGAGGTTTCTTTTTATTAATTTTCACAATATATATTGCAAAATGATCAATCACCACAATAAGCCATTTACCATCCATCACTATGCATAGTTAAAATTTTTTTTCTTGTCATGAGGATGTTTAAGATTCACTCTTAGTAACTCTCAAAGCAACTAAAAAATACAGCATTATTTCCAAAACTGTCTAATATGCAATACAGTATTATTAACTATAGTTAACATGCTGTACATTATATTCCCAGAATTGATGTATTTTATAGCTGGAAGTTTGTGCTTTTGACCTCCTTTCCCATTTCACCCACCTTCCACCTCCCACCCCTCTCCGCTCTGGCAACCACCAATCTGTATCTATGAGTTTGGGTTCTGTTTTATTTTTTAGATTCCATATATAAATGAAATCATGTAATATTTGTCTTTCTCTGTCTGGTTGATTTCACAGCATAATGACCTCAAGTTTCATCCATATTCTCACAAATGACAAGATTTCATTATTTTGAATGACCAAATAATATTGCAGTGTGTGTGTGTGTGTGTGTGTGTGTGTGTGTGTGTGTCTTCTTTATGCATTAATCCATTGATGATTCTTAAGTTATTTCCATATCTTGGCTATGGGACATAATGCTGAAAGGAACATGTAAGTGCATGCATTTTTTATTTTCTTTGGATAAATATGCAGAAGTAGGATTGTTGTATCATATGGTAGTTCTATTTTTAATTTTGGGAGGGAACTTCGTTTTGTTTTTCACAGTGGTTACTCCAATTTACATTCCCACCAACAGCGCACAAGGGCTCTCTTCTCTCCACATCCTCACCAACACTTTTTATTTATTGTCCTTTTGATAATAGCCATTCTGACAAGTGTGAGGTGATATCACGTTGTAGTTTTACTTTGCATTTCCCTGATGATGAGTGATGTTGAGCATCTTTTCCTGTATCTGTTGGCCATCTGGATGTCTTCTTTTGAAAAATGTCTATTCAGATCCTCTGACCACTTTTTAAAATTTGTAGTGTTCTTTTTATTAGACCATTCATGGGGTCTTTGACTTCATGACCTACTTAATTCCCACAGCATTCACCTTCTAATATTATCACATTTAAGGTTAGGATTTCAACATATGAATTTGGGGGGTGGGGAAAAAACATCCAGCCTGTAACACACAGGAAAAGGAAGGAAGAGGAAATGTAAGTGTTGGGAGCTCTAGTCATCAGAATTTTTCAGAATAGAAAAATTTACATGGGTTTGTAAGTATACACAGAACCTTTTTTAAAAAAAATTTTTAATGTTTATTTATTTTTTGAGAGAGAGAGAGAACTTGAGCAAGGGAGGGGCAGAGAGAGAGGGAGACACAGAATCCAAAGCAGGCTCTAGGCTATGAGCTGTCAGGACAGAGCCTGATGCAGGGATCCAACTCGCAGACTGCGAGATCATAATCTGAGCTGAAGTTGGATGCTTAGCCAACTGAGCTACCCAGGCAATCTGAAATCCTTTTTTTTTTTTTTTATGAAGTGAAATTTATGTGAAAGGTGAAATAAAATTTACTCACTTATGTGAAAGTGTTTTAAAATGGAGCCAAGAGACCACCAAGGAGGTAGGCCTTATGCATGTCCTCACTGGGGGAAACCATAAACTTTTGAACTGGTCCAAACCACAAAGATTCCAAGGACTCTGCAGGAACACACCTGTGACTTCCTACAGTAATGGCCTTTTGCTTTATGACAGCCTCAGTGACCAATTATGGTTAACCAAGATTAGTTTTCTGATTTCAACAGCAAAGAAAATTCTTTGCCAAAAATGTATACAGGCATTCCCTTTTTGTCTTTAAAAACCCTTGACTTTTGCTCCCACATAGGAGATGATTTGTGTTGATACCCAAATCTGTGCTCCCCAATTTGCAGTTCTAAGACCCCAAATAAATGCTTCTGTTTTATTTCAATTCTGCCTCTTTTTTGGGGTCGATGTTTCCATAACATATAATTATCATTTAAAAGTTTACCATTTAGTGATAACTTCATGTGTTCTCAGTGTTGTACAAGCACCGTCTCTATCCAGCTGCAAAATATTTTCATCTTCCCCGAAGAAAATTCCATACCCATTAGGCAGTTTGTTGTCATTCTTCCCCCACCTCCCCCCCCCCCCCCCGCCCACTCCCAGCACCTAGCCAACAGCACTTGGCATTCTGTCTCTATAGATTTACCTATTCTGGACATTTCATATAAATCGAGTCATATAATATGTGGCCTTCCATATCTGGCTTCTTTCACTTAACATAGTGTTTCCAAAGATCATTCATGCTGTAGCATGTATCAGCACTTCATTCCTTTTTGTGAGTGAATATTATTCCACTGAGTATATAAACCACATTTTGTTTACCTCAACCATTCATGGACATTTGGATTATTTCCATCTTTCGGCTATTGTGAATTATGCTGCTATGACTATCCATGTATGAATATTTGCTCGAGTACCTGTTTTCAATTCTTTTAGGGTATATACCTACAAGCGCAATTGCTGGGTCAAATGGTAATTCTGTGTTTAACTTTTTGAGGACCCTTCATATTGTTTCAAATAGCAGCTCCAACATTTTACATTCCTACCAGCAACGTATAAGGGTTCCCATTTTTCCACATTCTTGCCAAAAGTTACTATTTCCTTTTTTAATTTTATTATAGCCTTCCTAGTAAGTGTGAAGTAGTATCTTGCTGTAGTTTGAAATTGTTGTTTCAGGTTGCATGTCGGTGTTTCCCCAAACTCACATGTTGAAGGCTTAATCTCCAATGTGATGGTGTTTGGAGATGGGGCCTTTGGAAGGCAATTAGGGCATGGGGTTGGAGCCTTCACCATAAGAAGACACAGCAAGAAGATGGCTGTCTGCAGGAGAGGGCCCTAACCAGAAAACCACCACACTGGCTCTCTGAACTCAGACTTGCCAGCCTCATAGTTCTTCAGAGGAGGTAAGAATATTGTTTCTGGCAGGAGCAGATAATTTTAAAGTATGCATAACTGCTCTGGAAGGGGGAAGACTTTTTTCCTTGGGTTCTCTGAACTTTTCTCCTTGGGTCTCCACATTCCAGAAGTCAGAGGGCCAGGCCTTCTTTCTCATTATAGCAGTAGAGAAAGATAGTTAGTGTCTGGAGTATTCTGGAATGGGTGGGTGACATGATTTTCTGACAGAGGACAGGAAAATGGCAATGCCACTTCTGCGGACTCAGATGAAATCATACCCTCTCTCTATGACTGAAAGTGATGCAGAGGATAGCTTCTTAGGAGCCTCGAAGGGATGGCAAGAATTTCCGTTTCTTTACTTCCTAGTGCTAAACAAATTATGCCATTTGCTTTTCCTGTCGTTTAATTAAACTTCCTTTTCCTACACAGTGGTGTAGAGAAGGAGAAATTCTTCCTTTACCCTCAAGGTCTTCCAGCTGGACTAAGAATTAAATTTACATGAGACAGATTAACAGGAGAAAAGAAACAGTTTTATTAGGTACACACGGAGACCCAATTATGAAATGGAGACCTACAGAAATGACCAAGGCAAGGCAGTTTTTACACTTTTTGAACAAAGAGACAATAAATCTGTGAGGGATTGACAAGACAAAGAAAACTTAAATTTAGGAGGTTCAATTAGGAAGGAATTCTAAACAGAATTTGGGCTGGGGTAGTCAATTAGTGAAATGGAACAAGAGTTGTTTACACAGCCTTCTTGGCTGCAAATTTCCTGTGTCTGGTGGTAAGGATGTCTCTTTACCTCCTGGTGCAGGGAGGGTACTTTTCACAGGGGAGATTTATTTCCTGCTTTCAGGGGGACGGAGGACGATCTGAGTGTCCTTCTTGCACAGGCTGTCTCTCAAGCAACTTTTATTTAAAATTACCGATATGCCACGGTGGCACAAATTTGAGGCAGCCTGCTCTCAGCCCCTATAGAGGCCATAGTATCTGGAGGTCAAGGAACAATAAGCTCTGGAGTAGATATCCCTATAATTTGGGTTGGGGCATGCTCTTTGAGAATAAGGGTAAATTGCCAAAATGTTACCAGTTTCTTCTTTCTACAGAGGCCCCAGGATACAGCTTACATAAGACAGCCATCCAGGCCCTCCCTTCCTCTGTGGCTAATGGAGTGGCAGCTGTGCTGAGCGCATACCATGTCCTAGGGGGATGTTCCATGCATTAAAAAAAGACATTGTGTGAGGAAGCCAAATCCCAGATGCATTTACAAATCTTTCCAATAAACTGAGGCTAAGGTGCTGTTCTTCTTGGAAGAGTTTATAAAGAAAGAAAAATCTCAAAGGAGGGGAAAATTAGTACCTGGAACATCTTCCTTTTAAATGAGAGTGAGAAACTGGTTCCTACCTAGAAGCAGAGAGTTTAAATTTCCAAAGTTCCTGTACCCACTGCTGTAAAACAAACATGGGCCAACCAGAAACAATGGCAACAAAGAGACACATCCTGTTGGGTTGCTCATCTAAAAGCAATGGGCTAATGACCCTTAGCGATGCTACATTATGCAATTAGAAAGACGAAAAGCAAGTACCCTTAATTTGGAGGCTACTCATTTTGTTCACCAACCCCCCCATGGCACCAGACCTCGTTTTTGCTGAACTCATCTGTCTGCTGCTCTTGAGCCATGAAATTATTTGTCATTTCTCTCTAGTGAACTGTTAATGGGGAGCCCTAAAATTCAATTTAAAAGTGGGAGTTACTACATAATACTATTGTTGATGATAGATTATGGAATTTAAAGAAATGTCCACTCATAACATTGTTAAAGTTATAAATTATCTGAAAGAAATGGCCTCTGTAATATGCTAATACAGAAGAAGCCAAACATGTTCTTGAGAAAATAGTTATTTATGAGACTTCATCATCATCTCATGGACAGTCCTATCTCCATCTCCACCCCCCACTCAGGAAGAATCCACCGGATCTAGGTGAGTAAAAAAAATTACCACATCTCAGGTGGGAATACTGACAGCCAAACCTCTGTGGCAGAAACTTCTAGATGATTATCAACCACTTTTGTCTCCCTTCTAGACAATAGTTAGATTACATTTCCCAGACTCCTCTCTTGCCCTGTGTGGTCATGTGACTGGATGTGGAACAGGGCATGTGATTGGAATGCATGACCTCCAAGCCCTGCCCGTAAATACCTATGATTCTATATACACTGTGCTCTTTTCCCACACTCTCTTCCTTGGAAACCACATGTAAAAAACAAGGACAACTTAGAAGAGAAAGAGTCAGGTCTCTGAATGACTGAACAGAAGATATGCACTTATCAGATACATACCTTTTTTTTTTTTAGTGTTTATTAATTTTCAAGAGAGAGACAGAGAGACAGAGAGAATGTTTAGGGGAGGGGCAGAGAGAAGGGGGGACAAAGGATCCAAAGTAGGCTCTGTGCTGACAGCCCCAATGTGGGCTCGAACTCACAAGTCATGAGATCATGACCTGAGCTAAAGTTGGGCACTCAACCAATTGAGCCCCCCAGGCACCCCCATACCTTTGGATTTTAACACAAGTGAGAAATAACTTCTTACTGGAGTAAGTCACTAGATTTTGGAATTTATCTATTATATCAGTGGCCAATATTACTTTCCTTTCTTTGGCTTAATTGACATGTAATTTTAAAAAGTGGTCAAGCCCATGGGCTTTGGTCTCAGATAGAGCTGGATCTGAATCCCTGCTCTGCCTATCTTGGCTGTGCAAACTTGGGAAAGTTGCTGAAACTTTGAGTCTCTGATTTCTTATCTGTGAAAGGATGATGACAAGGCACCCTGAAGGGTGTTTGGTACCAATTCCAGAGTGTTTTTTATCTCCCACACCACCAATTCTTGGACACCAACTGGTTTTTCACAATCCAACTCAATCTTAACACTATTTCCTAGAGACATCCTCAGCTCCCACAGGTTAAGGGCTCAGTCCCAGAAGTCTGCATCCACCTCAGATGCCAGACACAAGTCCAAGTTGCTGCTGATGGACTGGTGATAAATCAGAGGTTCCTAGGATCCCCTTTTTGAGTTAGTCAATTCTCTAGAGCAGCTCTTAGAACTCAGGAAACCCATTTACTCATTAGATTACTGGTGTATTGCAAAGGACATTAAAGGATATGAATAAACAGCTAGATGAAGAGACACATAGGGCAAAGTATGGGGCAAGAGCACGGAGTTTCCGTGCTCTCTCAGAACCACTCTCAGGGCACCTCCATGAGTTCACTGACCCGGAAGCTTTCCAAACCTTCTCCTTTTTAGGTTTTTGTAGAGACTTCACTTCATATGCATTATTGATTAAATTTATTGACCATTAGCGATCCATTCAACCTCCCATTTGTTTCCCCTCCTGGAGGTCAGGGAGTGGGACTGAAAGTTCCAACCCTCTAGTTATATGCCTTGTTCTCTTGGCCCCTATCTTTGGGAGCTGTCCAGAAAGTCAGCTCATTCACATGACAAAAAACATCTTTATAGCTCCCAAGCTCTCAACATGTCAGAAATTCCAAGGGTTTTAAGAGCTTTGTACCAGAAACAAGCATGATGACCAAATGTATATTTCTTATTATAAGTCAATGTCACACCACCGCTCACATTATTGTGAAAAGCCAATAAAAGTCTATTTGTTAAGTGTTGGCAAAGAACTGGCACACAGTAGGTATTTACTTTCCTCTTTCCCACACCAACTTATTCCATTCAAGATCTAGGTACGGTCCTGGCTCAAGTCAAGTTTTCCAAGGATTAGGGACCCCGAATTGGGGGATCAATACATGAAATTATACATCTTCTATAGGTATCTCTAATTCACAGAAAAGGTAGAGGCCTATCGGCTGAATTCCACCCCCAGCCATATATTTTTGTGCGGTGTGAACGGTTTCTAAATTAGGTGTCAATATTTCAAATCACAATGAAAATCCAACATCTAGCTTTTCTTAAATAACTGAAACATCTGGAACATTTGGCCCATATTCCCACCTTGGTTACAGCCCGGTGACAAATAGAAAATCCCATGTAACCTCACTGTGTGCTCTGCACTATTCCAAGCATTTGGCTTATAAAGTAATGTAATCTTTACAACAAACTTATGAGAGAGGAACTCTTATCAGTAGGAACTCTCATCAGTCTTATTGTTTAAAAGAGAAAAGTGAAGCATGAAAAATATTAAGTGACTTATCCACAGTCATGACAATTAGAAGTGGCACAGATGGGATTCAAAGCCAGACATTTTAGTTGCAGGGCTGTACTCTAAGACTGCTATACCGTATCACCTTTCACATAAACCAGACCAGCCTTGGTGCTATAAACATTAGGTGCATGTACAATACTCACCTCTGCTAAGTTCTTTTGGTGGGCAACTTGCAGGAAAAGCTACATGGAAATTCTTTTTCTTTCTTTCTTTCTTTTTTTAAAATTAATTCCCGAGGAAATACTGCATAGGACTTCAGTGACTTGGTGGATTGAAGTTAATTGGCCGTGACTTTGGTCAGGTAGTGAGAGCACCAAATGAATTGGAGAGAAAGCCTGATGCAGACAAAAGGAAATATCTGCCGGATACCTCCTTTTTCCAGCTCCACAGGAGGAAATAAACTGCACTGCAACAAATATCCAGATTCTTTTATCCTTCAATAAGGAGACAGTATCTGAACTAATTTATTTATGCCACCATCCCCCCCCCCCAACTTCTGATGATACCACTAGCTACGTTCTCAACAGAGAGGGAAAATAAAAGTCAAGTGTCCATGTGAAAGCCTTATTTGGGGGTGCTGAATATCCTAAAACTCTGTGAAGCAGATGATATTAATAATACCATTATTTAGCTACTGGAGGCTCTGAAGTACCAGAAGGTTAACTGACTCCTCTAGGCTCACAGTTGCCCAGGCATCCTGGCTCCTACCCAATCCTCTGGCACTGTATCTCCAAAATTCCAATAATAACCCCTAAATTAGTATGTTGACTGTGGAACTATGTTTTCAAAACTGAAAACATTTTTATTTGATTTTGAATCTCATAACAACTCTATTGCATAGGTAAAACCAACCTATCCCATTTTTTTCATGGTAAAACCTGACCCTAAGAGAGATTATTAACTTGCCCCTGGTCACAAAGCAAAAAGTAATAGAGAAATAACCACAGATTGTCTGATTCCAGCTCCCACGAGTATTCTACTCCATTAACTTGCCATGTTCCACTTTCTTCTCAGAGTCTAGGCTTCTGGAGCCATTTTAGAGGACTGAACTCAAAGGAGGTTTATCAGAAAGTATCCTGGAGTCAAGAAAAAAAGATCTAGTGCCTAGGTGGGTAGTCTGAAAATGCACAAGATTGGGGTACCTGGAAATAGGAAGCAGAAAAGAAGGGTAATCAAAAACTAGAGAAGCTGATGAACAGGTCCAAACTTGAAACATTGGAGAAAAAAGAAAGAGTCAGGATGATTATATAAGCAGCCTGCATAAAGCAAGCAGAATTGGAGGCAAGTGTTAGGTATCAGTTAGGATGCATTGGCTGCATGTGACAGAAACCCAACCACAGTGACTCATCTAAATGTGGATTTATTTTCCTTATGTAATGAGTAATCTGGAAATTGGAAGTCCAGAGGTGGTGCTGTGACCACTTCAATGCCTGAAGGATCTGAGACTCCTTAGCTTTTTGCTCCTCCTTGCCTCACATGTGTCTTTCATGCAAGTGCTCAAAATGGGGCATGGTGTCCACTGTCCATGAAGGAAGAAGATAAAAGGCTAAGAAAACAGAGAGGCAAACCAGTTGAGTCTATCTCCTTTCAAAGGACATTTCCAGAAGTCTCTCACCCACTCCCAACTTTTGGTTGCCTCTCATTGGTCTCAGTTGTCACATGACTACTCCTGGCCGCAAGAAAGTAAACTGAGTTTGGGGGTTTGGTTTTGAGATCATCACACTGTTATCCTGAACAGAATTTGGCTCTATAACTGTATCAGTCAGCATCCAGTGGAAAAAAGATGGCACATCCAAATGAAAATATTGACTATAAACAGATGACACAAAATAGGATGGCTAGGTGTAGGGCATCCTGAAGGATTGATACAGTAACATGGGACTAGTTACAGATCATGCTTAGGTGTAAAGGGATGAAGGGAGAGTGATAGAAGAACCAGGAAGGGTTGGAGTAAGTCAAGAATGTCACCTTGAAAGGAGCATTAACTTGGTTAAAGGACACAGTCAGCCCAAGGCAAACTGAGCGAGACCAAGAGAAGGGACTGATAACCTGCATCTACCTTCCACCCTTCCTCTGATATCTGCCCAAACTCCTTATTGGCCAAACCAAACAGAAGCCAGGGGACAAACCTTTTGCTGTTGTTCATATAAGTTAGTACCCTGAGGGGCTGATGCAGTCTAGGGGGTGAAGAAAGGCATCCCTGTGGAAGTGATTCTCAAGTCGCAGGATGAGACGAGCTTAGTTGAGAGAAAGGCTGAGGGCTCCCAGCAGAGGGAACACAGAGGACAAGAGCAAAAGTGGAGGGTTGGGAGATGCCCTACTCAAATACTTCAGTTCAAGGAAGGATTTTGTTTGATTATAAATCTGCTATAAATCCTATGCATTTGGTAATCATGAACACATTCTCCAGCTCAATTACCCCTGAGCTGCTGACAATCAAGAGTCATATTGGGGCCCTGGTTGGCTGCTTGAGTGACCCTGTATGTGTGCCAGTGGGCTGGCATTTCCATTTTTCCTCATCTCTTCATTTGGAAGAGGTGCTAGTTGATCAAGTGTACATAAATTCAATCATATTTTAGGGAAGATGTGGCAGGAATTTTGCAATGAATCCCATTTGGCACAAGGACTTATGAAGAGTAGGATGAGGATTTGTATAATATGTGGCAGGCAGCACCCCTTTTTTTAAACCAAGTTTTTTCTTTAGCCAGCTTGCACTTCATTCTCCTCTCCCCAGTGAACCTGCTTATTGTTTTTTTTTAGGGGGTTATTTTTATTTTTTAGAATTTTGCAATAGTATTCTTCATTTTATGTCAAAGGATACATATTAAGGAATAGCAAGGAAATTTTAGAGTAAAACTAATAAGAGAGGATTTGCCTTATCAAATATGAAAATGTATTACAAAGCTATGATAATTAAAATATTGTATCATTATTTTGGGAACAGAGATAGATCAGTAGAATCAAAATATAAAGTTCAGAAGTAAACCCAGATATGGAATTTATTATAAAAGAGTCATTGTAATTTACTAGGGAAAAGAAATATTCTATAAGCTTATTGGGATGACCAACTAATTATTTAGAAAATAAATAGAGCTGGATTAATGCTCCACTGTTTATACCATAGAAATT
>CM053567.1:34412394-34672350 GCA_028646485.1 Cryptoprocta ferox | reverse complement strand
CATTGTATAGATAAACCACATCTTCTTTATTCATTCATCAGTTGATGGACATTTAGGCTCTTTCCATGATTTGGCTATTGTTGAAAGTGCTGCTACGAGCATTGGGGTACATGTGCCCCTATGCATCAGCATTTCTGTAGCCCTTGGGTAAATCCCCAGCAGTGCTATTGCTGGGTCATAGGGGAACCTGCTTGTTTTTAATCATTGCTGATGGTAAATCTCCCTCAAAGGCAGGAACATCTAAATTTTAGCTGATTAAAACATGGGATCAGGGAAATCTTTTCACTCTATGGAAATGCCCCTCCCCCCCAAAAAAGAAGAAAAGAAAACCCTGAAAAGAAATACAGGAAATTCCCAGCATCAAAGAGGAAAGAGACCAGAAGAGGGAACCCTAAAATGTGAGGGTAAAAATCTTGGGATATTTCTCGTCTGTGCACTATTGTTCTGAACCATATGTTCTCAAGGCATCAGGCACTCTTCATGTGAGGCACCCTCTAATTACCTGCTTAAAGCGCATTTTCTTCACCAGGCTGTATGTACCTTGGTTTACTTCTGTGTTGCTTGGTGCAAGTTTAACAGTGGGATTATTAGATGTTCAATAAGTATTTTCTTAGATTTATCATTTGAAAGTAGAAATTGCTTGGGGAGCATGGAATATATAACATATACTCTTGGGTTGTCCTGTGGACTATTTCATCCCAGCCTGGAAGATTGTCCGTGTTTTGATGTTGAGAGAGCCAGTAGGCAATGCTGGAAAGACATGGACAAATTCCTACAGGGCATCACACACAGTCCCATCCTTTTGTAAGGAATTGGGAACTCTTCTATCTCTTGTCTGTGTTCTGAAAGAGGGAGTGGAGCAGCACTTGCACCAGAATAAGAGATAACTCTGGTGTGTGTGTGTGTGTGTGTGTGTGTGTGTGTGTGTGTGTTTAGCCATTCAAATGGCCAAGAGTAGGAGGTGTTAGACAGTGAGACATGGTCAGATGGTCCCTGCAAGTCTCTGGCTATGCCAGAAGGACACGTGTGAATGAGACAGGGAAGCCTGGTTGTTAACATGGGCTCATCATAACCAAGTTGTCTCCTGGCTTCCTCTCAGAAAACAGTGAGAGGATTTTCCAATTGCATGGGTGGTTGTAGTTGTTATACTAATGAACCCTTCACTCACTCCTCACCCCCAGGAGAGACAGGGGCCCTGTGCTCTTCGTGCATCCCTTTCACACTCTGCAAAGGTCCCGTCCACTTAATCATGTAAGACAGGGTTTGACAACTGGGCAGGACACGTGTTATTTCTACTTTGTTCTGCATCTCAATCAGATCACATAGTAAGCACTGAAGGGCATCAAAAACAACAACAACAACAACAACAACAAATGTAATACATTATCATGACACCTGGGGACACCAGTGGAGCCCCACTCTCTTTTATGTTAGTACTTCACCCCATTCTCTTCTTCATGGTGACTTTTAGGAGTATTATAATCATCTTGTCACACAGCCCCTCTTCCACTTCCTGTGCCACTGCTGATACCTTCAAATGATCCACTTGCTGAGTATGCAGTTACCTCCAAACTTATGACATGATGCAAATATTAAATTACAGCCTTATCTTCGTTACATTTTTGCATACTTGATTATATTTGAGAACATCCGGACAGATTTTAAGATGCAACGTAGTGTTATTAAAGACAAATGTTCACAATTACTAGATCATATTTTTTCCTAGACCCTCAAATCTTGGGCAAGATGTGATTTGGATCTGTTATATGCTATGCATTCTAAAAATGAGAACTTGCGCCTATGTGGATGCATGTGCAATAACAAGAAGATAGGGTCTTTCCAATAGCTTAACTTATGCAAGATTATAGTCATTAGGATATTCTGTGTGTACATTTCTATGGCACCTTTAACATTGGTTGGAATCCCTCAGTATTCACATGCACAGTAAACTGATACTAAAGTGACATGCACAACTTACCATTTTGTTATGCTCTGTCTGTCCGGCCGCTACTCACTCATCCTCCCAGGCCCCATCCAGTTACAGACTCCAGCCCCTACTGATGCTTCTCTTATTCAATTCTGTCTTTATACTTTGCCTCTTTCACCCCAGGAAAGCCTGTTTCAACATATTTCCCTTATTTTCTACTTGCTAAAATGGGTAATGTATTATTTCCCTATAGAATTTCATTTATGTATGTACACATCTTATATCCCAACTGATTAAGAAGGCTAACACTTATTGAGCACTTTTCCTATATTAATTTATTTAATCCTTCCTATAATTCTAAACACATGCATTATTATTATCCCCATTTTATCCGATGAAGTAATGAAAGCAAAGAGAGCTTAAGTAACTTTCCTAGGTCACATGCAATTAGACTAATCCATCCGTTCTTTCCACAGTCATTAAATATTTATTGGTATCAATATTGTATTAGATGTTAGGCACTGCATTATAGGTTGTTCTTGGGGAGGGTCAGGGGCCTGCAGCTTTTCAGTTATAGCTATATCCAGATCACTTACTACAGGTGCTGGACACAGTGCCTGCCAGATATATGCCCATTGACTGAGTGATTTGGATTTCAATACTGTACATGACATGATTTTTAACCTACCATAAGAAGAATCCTGTTGCCGTAAATTTAACGTTAAATGTTATGGGCAACTCTAAGAAATCACATGCTCTTTGAGATCTGTTCTTTCCCACTGAGTAAGACTGGGCAGCCACACACAGCCCAGATCACCTAGCAGAATGCTGCTTTTGGGACTCTGTTCCTCCTGAGAAGTCAGGTTTGGGATTAAGAATCCACTTTTAAACCAAACTGTCCACATCCTGCTGTTTTGTTTTGTAATTGTATATTGACCTGAGTGCAATGCATGTCAGAAGGCCTCTGTCTGGCTGCCTGCTACTGAGAACCTTCTCCCTGGGGTCTGACCCAATTGGTCCAGGGCTGATGCAGCCGTTGGTTTCCTTACAGCCAAAAGATTTGTTTCTGTCAAAATTTTTAGTGAAGGAAAATGTAGTACATTCTAGATAGAATTTCACAAAGCAGCTCTCCAATGTTAGGAATCATACCTTTGGTAATATTTCTGCTCATTGGGGTGGGGGGGGGAGGAAATAGGCGAGGTCCCAATTCTAGAATACATGCAAAAAAGATACAGTTTAGCCTTGGTTTTAACAAACTCTAACATTCCTCAGCCCAAACTCATTAAATAGGTATGCGCTGAATGCTTTGTCAAAGAATTTATAAATGGATAGATCTAGTTATCAAAACTTCTTATTTTGCCCTTAATTAATAAAGGCTGTATAGGTTATGACTGGTCCATAGCTAAGATTATATAGATTATAAGATTATATAGCTAGGTAGTGTCAGAATATAAACCCCATAATTCCTGTTCTAGAATTATTTTCTCAGTACTCAGATATTGTTAACTGCTTATTGAGTATTCCATCCCTACTACATTTAAAATATATTTCAATTAGGGAAATTCTGATGCAAACAGAAGTTCTTTGAAACACAATCTGTGAGGCAAATTGAAGCATGCCTCTAACATAAACTACATATATTGTTATATAGCCTGAGGATTGGTTCATTACAGAATTGGCATTCTGCTTGCAAGCTGTGGAAAAACAAAAGAAAACCATAGAAGATTTTGGATATGGCACCATAATGAAATAGCTCAGTAAAATTTAAGCAGATGCCCATTTATTGCATCTGACTTGCAAGCATTGTTTTCTTGCTCCTGCCTTTATTTTGCCCCATTCATTCTTTAGAGGCAGCTCTAGGACCAATATAAATATTTGGAAGCTCCAGAAGCCTCACACTCTTATCCAAAATGTAAGTGTCCATGGCTGAGCAGCACAGAAATCGTATGGTCTGCTAAATGAAGTTGGGGACAGTGCAGAGAGGCAAGCCCCATTTATGTTCTACCTGCTAATTCATCAGCTGGAGACCAGACCTAGGCTGTAACCAGAAGATCAGACTCCATCAATATATTTTCTGTAAAGGACAAGCTGTTATTTTTCCATGAGATACAAAAGCAAAGCAAGAGAATAGAGGTAAAATCCACTGCATTCCAACCAGGAAAGGCTAGTCTGAAAGCTTTAAAAGAAAGATTTTTTTTTCCCCACAAGCTAAAACTTGTGAGAAAATCTCCCTGGGCAGGTCATGCATATGAAGCAATGTTTCTTAAACAAGTAAACAAGGTGACTCAGAAAAAACAAAAGTTACAAGTGATTTTTTTATTTGAGAGAGAGAGAGAGAGAGAGAGAGAGAGAGAGAAAGCACAGGTACAACCAGGGGAGGAACAGAAAGAGAGGAGGGAGAGAATCTTAAGCAGACTCTACACCCAGCATGGAGCCCAGAGCCCGAGGTGGGGCTCGATCTCATGACTCTGAAATTATGACCTGAGCCAAAATCAAGAGTTAGACACTTAACTGACTGAGCCACCCAGGTGCCCCAAGAGACTTTTTAAAACTTGAAGTGTAGTTGGCATGCAATATGATATCAGTTTCAGGTATAAAACATTTATATACATTAGGAAGTGATACCATCATAAATGTAGTTACTATCTGTCACCATACAAAGTTGCTACATATTATTAACTATATCCCCCTTGCTGTACTTTCCATCTCCCTGTCTTATTTATTTTATAACTGAGACTTTGCAGTTTTTAATCCCCTGGCCTATTTCATCTATCCTCCCACCCCTCCCATCTGACAAACACTGGATTGTTCTCTGTCTCTGTGAATCTGTTTCTGCTTTGTTTTGTTGGTTTTTTTGTTTTGGGTGGTTTTTTTTTTTTTTTTTTTTTTTTGTATTCTACATATAAGTAAATCATACGGTATTTGTCTTTCTCTGTCTGACTTATTTCATTTACCATAATACCCTATAGGTCTATCCATGTTATTGCAAATGACAAGATTTCATTCTTTTCTTCGTGGCTAAAAGAAGAAAAATTTTAATGCTGTTTCCTCTGATTTTTTTTAAATGGAGATAAAAGTCTTTGAAATTTTTATTTACCATCATATTAATATGAATATTTTAGGCCATTTAAAATTACTTTATCTTTTCTGCATTAATTGTGGTATCTTAAAGACTGATTTTCCTGAATATGATAATGTTCAGAAAAATAATTTCCTTGGTTGGGAAAGAATTATTATATTACTCAAAAAATAGTTTAGACAAGGTCAATTTACCATCATTCCATGTGAAATGCCTTTTTATAGCTACCACCCACTTCTGATTTTATAGAATCTGCCTTCTGGTTCATTAAGACTTGACTTCAGGATATGCACAAATTCCTGATCCAATCACCTTTGGTTAGAATAACAGGGCAGTGTCCTTCCATTTTAGGTGTTATGTATGTTAATCATTCATGATCAAAGTTACTCTTCTCAAAAGGGCAGAATGTGACTGACAGGTGTGGTGAGGCCTTATGGATTTCACCAATGGAGTGATGAAGAAAGGCAACTGGGTTGGGTTATGTTGCTTTGAGAAGCCATTGGGACCTCGAACTGGAGCCATTTAACAGGTACTTGTACAGAGACATGCGCATGTATCAAGGAGCGTAGGAGGAAGATGGATGTGAGCTGTGGTTTAGGCAGAATGCCATCTTAGAATATCTCTAAGACGCTCACTTTCTGTT
Source organism: Cryptoprocta ferox (assembly GCA_028646485.1). Classification (NCBI taxonomy): domain Eukaryota; kingdom Metazoa; phylum Chordata; class Mammalia; order Carnivora; family Eupleridae; genus Cryptoprocta; species Cryptoprocta ferox. The sequence goes on along the minus strand of CM053567.1, from coordinate 34,666,701 downwards.
GTACACATCCTGTATAAGCCCTCTTCTTAGGTGTGAGTGAGACTTGTGAGTCCACTGGTATTTCAATGACTCGATTACTTATTAGTTAATTCTGAGTTCATCAAAAGGAGATTAGACTGGGTAAGCCTTGAAAAGAGGAACTGGATCCTTGCTGAATAGAAAGATCCTTCTGCTGGTCTTGAAGAAGTAAGCAGCTATGGTGACGAAACCTATGGAGAAGGCAACATAGCAAGGACCGGAGGATGGCCTCTAGGAGATAACAGTGGTCCCTGGCTACTGCCAGCAGGAAAGCAGGCACCTCACCCACAGCTGCAAGAAAGTGAACTTAGCCACCAACAACCATGTGTATCTGGAAGAGGATGCCGAGTCCCAGGTGGGGCCACAGCCCCAGCCACCAGCTTGACGTGAGCCTGCTGAGAATCTGAGCCAAAGACTGAAAAAGGAAATTCTCAACTTTTAATGTTTGTGGGCCATAATCCTGGGCTCCCAAGAAGCTATGCTTTAACTTTTCCAAGGTTGGAATGACTTCACCAACGTTTTTTTTTAAAGATTTTTTTTAAATGTTTGTTTTTGAGAGAGAGAGAGAGACAAAACATGAGCAGGAGGAGGAGCAGAGAGAGACGGAGACACAGAATCCGAAGCAAACTCCAGGCTTTGAGCTGTCATGTCAGCACAGGGATTCGAACTCATGAATCGTGAGATCATGACCTGAGCCGAAGTGGGAGGCTTAACCGACTGGCCACCCAGGCACCTCATACTGGGAGCACACATTGTACATTGGCTTCATTAGCAAATAACCTAAAGGAAACCTTTCAAACTAAAGAGTATAAATCTCCTCAAGTCCTATTCCCATATCTCTGAACCTGCATCCTTGCACATACTAAAAGCATACGATAAAGTTAGTAATTTTTGATATATCCTTTGTCATGATGATTTGTAACTTTTTATGTAACAACAACAACAACAACAACAAAGCTATAACCCTGTATTAAACATCCCTTCAGTGCACCACTCTCTTCTTTGTGAAGATTGTGTATCCCGGGCAGTTGTCCTCTCTCTCGGACTCTAATAAAACTCTCTTCCCTTTTGTTTTTGTCTTTTTAAAATAAATTCTAAAAGGTTTGTTGTCATTTTGCATCAACAGGACTCAGCTAAGCCATGTCCAGAATTCTGAACCACAGAAACTGCTAATAAATTTGTGTCACTTTAGTGAATAAATAAATTTGTTACACAGAAATACGAATATAGTTTTTGGAGTCATCAGAGCACTTAGTATCATTGGAACCATGAGGGGTGTATGAGATTAAACATGAAGAGTGCATGTACACAGAAATGAGGAGACGGCCTGAGTGAATTCCTAAAGGAGACTGATGTTTAAGGGACAAAAAAGGAAGAGAAACTGAAGGAGTGGCCAGCAAAGGAGGAATGAAATCAACCGAATATGATGGGATGCATTACTTTCTTCCTCTCCTGGCTTCCTTTTTCCTACAAGACAGGAACTTGTACACCCTTTATCATTGTTCTGTTGGTGAGATTGGCAAAAGTAAGCCAAACTCAGCCTTTGTGAACTTTGTCTCTTTTTCAGGATTGACATGACCACAAGCCAAGTGTCTTTTCTCCATCCTGCCTTGGCCAGGCAGCAAGCTGCTAGTGATGAGGGGGAGGCAAGAGGGAGAGGAGTCTGCAATTATAAACTGTAACTGGCTGAGACAGAGAGAACTATGATTTCATGTGAGTTCAAACTTTGAGACCTTGGAGAAAGTAGTGAAAATCTCATTTTAGCCATAAGTAAAGCCTTCAATAGTTTTCCTGCAGTAAACCTAATGTATTCATTCTGATTTGATTCCTGTAATATTTCTCACATTTTCTAAACTCATCAAGGAAGTATGTGATTAACACTGCAGGAACAACTCACAGCATTAGAAGCTAAGGGAAAATAGAAGGTCAAGGAGGAAAGCACCAATGGGATCAAAGCTACAGACATCAACAATAGTAAGCCTTCAGTAAATGACAGCATATTAGGACCTGAGCTAACTTCATTATACATATTCCCTCTCTTAATCATCCTGACAGTCTTCTGATGAAGCATTTCATGTATTCATTTTACATAGATGGAAATGAGGCTTAAAATGAGGTAACCCCAGAAGGTCAAATAACCTAGAAGAAGCTGGAATTCACATCCTAGAGTATCTGAACACAAAGCTACTTCCCCCACCCATGGAATTTTTTATTGACGGAAAAGGTTTTTATTGACCTTGAGAGCCCTATTTACTGTTTCAGGGGAGTGTTGATGTCATGAGTCAGATTGCAACTGGTTAGCTAGATAATGGGTTTAAAGAGAGAGAGGCAAGAGCAAGTTTTAGTTAAAAATTTTATTCATTTTGGCAATGAAGCTCAGAAGAGGTGGAACAGGAGAAATGGGATACGGGATGGAGGGACTTCTTTCCACTAAGAAAGGAGAGACTTTGAAACTCTTTGAATGCTGCTAAGAGAGAAAGCAGGGTGGGAGAGGTAAATATAGCTGAGAAATCAAAAATAATCTGAGGATATTTGAGCTGAGAAATCAAAAATAATCTGAGGATATTTGAGAGACGGAAGTCTCTGACGAGGCCGGAGGGGAAACAGAGCCATGTAATGGAGAAAGTTCCTTTTCTTGGTTTCAATTTTCTTGATAAAGCAGCAGTGAGTTTATCTGCCCAGAATAAGTTAGGGAGAAGATGAGGTGGAAATGATTGTCCTTTCAGAGGTGATTATGAATCATGGGCCAGTATCCAACCAGACATGACTACAGAGGAAATGACCCAAGAACCAGCTCTTCCTGACGTCTCAGCCTGTCAATCATTTCTCTACATAAACTATGTTTGCAAAGGAAATTTGTGCTTATCACCACTTTTACTATGATTTTAATAATTTAATTTACTATAATTTCTCTCTAGTTTTCCTTTTATAGTAAACACTATTTATCAGTTGGGGTGTGTGTGTGTGTGTGTGTGTGTGTGTATTTTCTTTAAGAAAAGCCAATTTTGTTTTCAGGACTACTGATTTTGATAAGCATTCATCTCATTCAGTTTTATATCATTCGCTTTGTCAACTCTGCTGATCTCAGACGTTGACTGAGATCTACTTTCTAGGTCATGACTTCAATACAGTTCACTTTAACTCAGACTCCTGATATATCTTGGCCTTGAAGTATGCAGTATCAAAGCTTCTAAATGATTCTGTAAACTCTGAATTTTCCCACTAAGTTTCCCCTTAATTAAGCAGCAGATTTTTTTTCTAAAAAAACAATCAAACGTGAATGAGCTCTTATGTTGTGTCCATGATTGTGGTGCACACTGTAGAACATAAAGCAAAGCAAAACAAAAAGCAAAATTCATAGTTTGCAAACTAAAGGAGCCTACATTTTTGATGCCAACACAAAAGAGCATGCAGAAAACAAGTAGAGAACAATATAAAGTAGTGCTACATCCTTGAGGGCAAATGATGACTTATGTAGCTGGTGTGGCCTTCATGGGAAAAAATTGAGCTGAGATGGCATCTTAAAGGAGAATGGAAATAGGGGAGCCAAGAGAAGGAGACAAGGTGTTTCAAAATGGGAAGACACAGCGAAAAGGAATAGAGGTACGATTAACTAGAGCATGCATGAAGGATAGTGTGGAATCTCTGCAAGAGTGTGTTTGTATTGGAGAAAGATGGGTAAACAAGGTTGGCAGCACACAGAATCATAGAGGGAAAGAAACTTTCAAGCTGGCCTAAATATCCTTCGTTTTAAAGTTTGGGAGACTAAGTCTGAGGGGTAAGTGATTTCCCAAATATGCCTTATGTGGCAGAACTAGGTTAAGGATTCAGTTTGCTTTTTCTTTTTTCTTTGAAATTCTTGATTTCAAGGCTGGAGGCTTTGCCATACACACTGCTGTCCCTTATAGGACCCTTGCTCGAGAGACAAAATGGCATAGGAGTTAAATTTACTGCTGTGTGATAGCTTCCGCTGAAGAAATACTGGTTTTGATCATTACAGTCATGCCACCTTGGACAAGGTTGCTTTTTAACCTTTCTGGGTGTCTTTCTCCTCATCAGTATAGTGGGGGATGCTAATAGCATCCACCTAAAATGGTGTGCTTGAGGGTAACAGAGGTAATGTGCTTATCATAGCACATAAAACTTGTTAAGTATCCAATATATGTTATCTGTTGTTTTATTAGTTTTCATGCCAACATGATTTGAATGTTGGCCATGTTTGATAAGGTTATTTGAGATGTATAAAAGTAGATTAAATAGAGAACTTAGTGCTTTACAAGAGAGATAAGACTTATAAACAAAACATTTTTAATAAAAGGTCAAAAGTGATCAGAGTTGTCAGTAAGGCATCGATAAAATAGACAAAGTACTATAAGCATTAAGAGGCAAGAGAAATTTCTTCCGTTGTGGAAATAGCTTTGTGGAAATGGTGAATTGTTTTTAAAAATAAACCTGCTGGAAAATAAACAGCCAAATAAATACTATTTTTCAGTCACTTTGGGAGGCTATATATTTGCTTATGAGACTTCGCTTAGTAGTCAAAAGATATTTGGACACACTTTTGGGAACTACCTCCTGGGTCCTTTACACATCCACCCCAGAGACTCTTGTTCCAAACATCCTTTCAGAAGGATGCGGCAGATTCATGTTGTGGGAGCTTGGGGAGGAAAGGGGGCGCTCCAGGTGAAGGGGACAGAAGGGCAGGTCACAGAGGTGTGCTCGAGAGGGCACAAGGTTGGGGACCCCTCAGAACAGTCGTGGAGGGCAAGGAGAAAGAAATCATCTTCTGGTGGGGACTGAGCATTCCTCCCTGACTGTCTGGAACATCACTGAGAGCTGAGAACGGTAAATTACTAGGATCGGCTGGTAGGAGGAAAGTTGAGGAGCGTCATAGAGAAAGGTCTGAGGCACCCAGGAGTGAGAGACTAAGTCCACGAGAGCCCATGTCACCCAGAGACCTCTGCACTGGAACTCCAGCCCAAAGGCAGTGGAGACTGGATTTTAATCTGGGTGACACTCTTGTTGACCAGAGTATTGCAAGACCCAAGCTTTCTTTCCTGTTTTTAAAAGGACTGTTTTAAACAGTTTACAATGAAATATGGCTTTTGCTATTGCTTTTTTTAGTTTAAGGTTTTATTAGGTTAAGGTGGTTTCCTCTTTCTTTCTTTCTTTCTTTCTTTCTTCCTTCCTTCCTTCCTTCCTTCCTTCCTTCCTTCCTTCCTTCCTTTCTTTCTTTCTTTCTTTCTTTCTTTCTTTCTTTTTCCTATTCAAGGTTTCCTGATAGTATTGTCGTTGTTGTTGTTTTAATCTTGAATACATGTGGTATTCAATTGAATGATTTTTTTGGCTCCAGTCGAGATATTTTGTTTTACTCTTTTAATCTATTAATGTAAGGAATTTTATGGATAGATTTTCTAATATGAATCAACTTTACATTCCTGGGGTAAACCCAACTTGGTCATGATGCATTATTTCTTTTAATAATGCATTCTGGATCAGGTTTGCTAATGTTTTGCTTAGGACATTTACACCTATGTTCATGAATGAAATAGGCCTCCAGTTTTCTTTCATTTGTACTGTCCTTGTCTGGTTTGCTTTATAACTACAAAACTATAAAATGAGATTGAGAGTATTCCCTCCTTTCCTCTGGAAGAATTGTTATAGGGTTGGAATATGTTCCTTGAAGGTAGCATTTGCCTATATTGCTTAGATGTGCTATTTTCTTAGTGGAAATAATCTTAACTCAGAATTAAATATATATAGTCTTTATGGAACCACTATTTAAGTCAGTTCTGATTAAATAATTATTTGCTATAGTATGTGTATTTTATCTCTGTTCAATATTATTGAATTACATTATTCAATTATTATTCTTACTTTTCTTTTAAATTTCTGCTATTTCCATAATGACACCTTCCTTTAAAGTCCTAAATTCCTAATTTGTGCCTTTTTTTCCTTAGTCATATTAACCAATGTTTCTTTTCCTCCCTTCCTTCCTTCCTCCCTCCCTCCCTTCCTCCCTCTCTCCCTCTACTCCTCTCTCTCTCTCTCTCTCTCTCTCTCTCTCTCTCTTTCTTCTTTCTTCTCTGAGACTTACCTTTGGGCTTTGTGTTTCTTTCCACTCTACTGTACCTGGTTTCTATTTCATTTATTTCTGCTCTCATCTTTATCACTTCCTTTCTTTCCACTTTGAGGATTTTTTTTCTGTTTTTTTTTTCTAACATCTTAAGTTAAACACTTACTATTTTTTTCACCATTTATATTTCCCAATAAAAATATTTTAAACTACAAACGTTTCTCTGGATTTTGCTTTTACAATATACTACAAATTTGGATCTATATTGTTATTATTTTTCAGTTTGATTTTCTACTTGATCCATAGTTTATATATAGCCCTTATTTCTAAACATAGGAAGTATTACTTCTATGATATTTTTGCCCAACTTTTCCATTGGTAAAAATGACATTGTTTAACTCCAAATGGATCACAGACTTAAATATAAAACATGAAACTATAAAATTCCTAGAAGATTACACAGGAGAAAATCTGGATGATGTTGACTATGACAGTGACCTTATTTTTTTAGTTTTTAAAAATATTTTTTGACAGTGACTTTCTAGACACAAGATGAAAGATACAATCCATGAAAAAATAATGGATAATCTAGGCTTCATTAAAATTAAACATTTCTACTGTGTGAAAGGCACTGTCAAGAGATTGAGAAAACAAGCCATGGACTAAGGGAAAAAGTATTTGCAAAACACATCTGATAAAGGACTGTATCCAAAATATACAAAGAACTCTTAAAACCCAACAGTAACAACAACAAAAAAAAAAACCTGATTAAAAGATGGACCAAGGACTTTGAGCCTCATCAAAGAAGATACACAGGTGGCAAATATACACATGAAAAGACGCCCCACACCATATGTCATCAAGGAAATACAAACTAAAACAACAATGAGATACTACTACACATATCTATTAGAATGACCCAAATCCCAAACACTGACAACACCAAATGCTGGTAAGGATATGGAGTCAAGGAAGGTACTTCCCCCAGCCCCTGGCAACCACTGATCTTTGCACTGTGTCTATAGTTTTTCCTTTTTCAGAATGTCATATAGTTGAAATCATACAGTGTATAGCCTTTTCTGATTGGCTTCTTTCACTTAGTAACATGCAGTTAAGATCCTTCTATGTCTTCTCATTGTGTGCACATAAGTTTTTTTTAACTCTTTCGAGTAAATGCCAGGGAACGCAATTGCTGGATCTTATGGTAATAGTATTTCAGTTTTTCATGAAATTCCCAATTGCCCTCCAAAGTAACTGTACTATTTTGCATTCTCATCAGCAATGAATGACTATTCCTGTTGTACCCACATTCTCACCAGTATTCGGTGTTGTCAGTGTTCTGGGTTTTGGCCAATCTAAAAAATATATAATAGGATCTCTTGAATTACCTTTGTATTTTTCTCAAAAATTAATTGACCATATACGTGTGGATCTATAACTTACCTCACTATTCTGTTTCACTGATCTATGTCTATCTTAACATCAACAATATATGTATTAATAACTTTAGCTTTATATTTAGTCTAAATCAGGCAGTTCAAGTATTCCACATTCATTTTTCTTTTCTAAGATTTTTCCCATTTTAGGTCTTTTACATTTTTCAAAAAAACATTTTTTTGGAATGGAATTTCAATTTATCCAACACACAAAAGTGTTGAATCTACAGATAGATTTGGGGAGAATTGTCATCTAACTAATATAGTCTTTCCATTTATTTAGGTCATCATTTATTTCCCTTAACATTGTATTATAATGTAGTTTTCAGTCAATGGGTTTTATTAAATTAGTTCCTAAGCACTTATCATTTTTGGTGTTTTTATGAATGATTTTTAAAAAATAATTTTTAAAGTATTTTCCATCGTCTGCTCCTAGCATACAGGCATACAATTGGTTTTACTTTACTGAATTTCTGTCTTGTGACCTAGATTAATTCAATCATTTGTACTAGTGGTTTTTTAGAACAACTGAACTTCAGGATTTTCTGTGTATGTAGCACAATGCCTGCCAATATACGGAGTCTTAACTGTTGTTTCCCAATATGTATGCCTTCCCCCCTTCTTTTTCTTGTTTTATTGCACTAAGATCTCTAATACAATGAAGGATAGAATTGGTGAGATTAGATAACTTTCACTGTTCCCAATTTTAGGAAGGAAAGAGTTTTGCATTAAGTATGAAATTATGAGATGCAGGTTTTTTCAGAGAAACTCTTTATTAAATTTAAGATATTTCCTTCTATCCATACTCCACTCAGAAGTTTTTATTGTGAAGTGATGTTGAATAATGTCTTAGTCACCCAGGCTGCATAAGAAAATACCATAGACTTATGGTATAATCAAGCCATCTACCATAGGCTTAAATGACAGAAATTTATTTTCTCACAGTTCTGAAGTTCCAGATCAAGGTCTAGTAGGGTTAAATTCCTGGGGAGGATTCTTAACCTGGCTTGCTTATAACTGCCTTCTTTCTTGTCCTCACATAGTAAAGAGAGAGAAAGCAAGCTCTCTGGTGTCTATTCATATAAGGACACTAATCCCATTGGATTGGGGCTTTACCCTTATGATCTTATTTAACCTTAATTACTTTCTTAAAGGTTCTATCTCCAAATATTGCAGGTTTTAGAACTTCAACAGATGAGGGGCACCTGGGTGGCTCAGTCGGTTAAGCGTCCGACTTCGGCTCAGGTCATGATATCACGGTTCGTGGGTTCAAGCCCCACATTGGGCCCTGTGCTGACAGCTAGCTCAGAACCTAGAGACTGTCTTCAGAATCTGTGTCTCCCTCTCTTTCTGACCCTCCCCTGCTCACGTGTCTCTCTCTCTCAAACAAATAAATAAAACATTAAAAAATTTAAAAAAAAACTTCAACAGATGAATATTGGGGAGTCACAATTCTGTCCATAGTAATGTCAAATGCTCTTTTGCATCCATTGAGAATATCACATAATTTTTAATATGATAGGTGACTAATTCTGGTTTATTGTGTTTATCAGTAATATTAGGCTATTGTGTTCTTTTTCTTGTAATGTCTCCATTGGGATGTGGTATCAGAGAAGTTCTGACCTTTTAAAATTAGTTGGAAAGTGTTTTTTCCTCTATTATTTTTTTAAAGGATTTGGAATACTTCATAGAACTCACCAGTGAAATGAATTCTCTGGACCTGTAATGTTCTTAATAAGAAAAGCCTGTAATTATAAATTCAATTTTTTCAATAGATACAGTGCTACTCAGATTTATTTCTTTTTGTGTGAGTTTTGGAAATGTGCGTATCATTCAAGAAATGTGTCTATTTCTTTATGTTGTTAAATTTATCAGTATAAAGTTGTTTATATTTTCATATTATTGTTTAATGTGCATAAGATCTTTGGTTATGTACCCTCTTTCATTTTGATATTAGCAATTCATTGCATCTTACTTTGTTCCTTAATCATTCTAAATAAGGGTTTATCCATTTAATTATTATTTCAATAAAGTGACTTTTTTTTCATTAATTATCTCTAATTTTTGTCCATTTTCTGTTTTATCAATATTTGACCTAGTCTTTATTATTTCCTTTACTTTTACTTGTTATGGGTTTAATTTGCTATTCTTAGCTCTTTAGGTGAAACTTAACATCATTGACTATAAATTCCCTTTTTAAATATGTTTTCAACACTTTATTGAGATATAATTTACATATCATACAATATATCCATATAAAGCATACAATTCAGTAGTTTTTGGTATATTCACAAAGTTATACAATAATCACCAAAATCTAATTTTTTAAATTTTTTTCTAATGTTTTTATTTATTTTTGAGAGAGAGAGACAGCGTGAGCAGGGGAGGGTCAGAGAGAGAGGGAGATACAGAATCTGAAGCAGCTCCAGGCTCTGAGCTAGCTGTCAGCACAAAGCCTGACGCAGGACTTGAACCCACGAACCTCGAGATCATGACCTGAGCCGAAGCTGGATTCTCAACTGACTGAGCCCTCCAGGAGCCCCACCAAAATTTAATTTTATAACATTTTCTTTACCCCCAAAAGAAATTATATACCTGTTAGCAGTCAATTCCCATTCTTGTATTTCTAATTCCAGTCTTAGGCAACCACTAATTGACTTTTGGTTTTTATACATTTGCATATTCTAGATATTTAATATAAATGGAATAAAAATATGTCTTTTGTAAGTGTCTTAAAGCTTACAAGGTTTATTCATGTTGTAGCATGTAGCAATACTCATTCCTTTTAATAGCCAAATAATATTCCATTGTATATATGTGTCACATGTTATCCATTCATCAGTTGATGAGTATTTGGGTTATTTTTACTCTTTGGCTATTATGAGTAATGCTGTTATAAAAATTCATGTTCAAGTTTTGGTGCAGATATATGACTTAATTTCTCTTGGACATATACCTAGAAGTGAAATTGTTGAGTCATGTGGTCATTCTATATTGAGCATTTTTAGGAATTTCCAGACTGTTTTCCAAAGTGGCTGTATCGTTTTACATTCCAAACAGCAATTTATAAGGCTTCCAAATTATTCACATCTTTGTCAGTACTTGCTACTGCCTATCTTTTTAAATTTTAATTATTCTAGTGAGTATAAAATGGAATCTCATTGTGGTTTTGATTGACATTTCCCTAATGACTAATGTTGAACATTTTTTCATATATTTAATAGTGATTTGTATATCTTCTTTGGAGAAAGATCTATTCAGATAATTTCCCATTTTATAATTGGGTTAGTGTTCTTTTTGTTGTTGAACTGTAACACTGCCTTAGATAATCTGGATACTGGGCTTTTATCAAATACATGATTTGAAATATTTTCTTCCATATCCTAGGTTATCTTTTAAGTTTCTTAATTACATTCCTTTAAAGCATAGACCTTTATAAAGAAATTTTGATGTAGTTCAATTTATCTGTTTTTTTTTTTATTTGTACTTTTGGTACCATATCTAAGAAGACATTACTTAATTTAAGAACATGAAAATATGCACCTAAATTTTCTATTAAGAATTTTATAAAAACATTGAACTTTTACACATAGGGCTTTAATCCATTTGAGTTAATTTTTGTATACAGATTGAGGTAGTAGTTCAGTTCTTGCAAGTGTAGTGTTCTATAAGTATCAAATTCATTGTCAATTGATAATTTTCTTTTAATAGTTCTTGTAGTGCAGATCCATAATGACAAATTTTCTCAACTTTTGTATAAAATTGTTTTAACTTTGCTTTGATTTTGGAAGGTTATTTTGTCTAGTTATAGAACTCCAAGTTGATGGATTTTTAAAAATTATTATTTCATTACTTTGACAATAGCACCTCATTCATCATCCATTTGCATAGTTTCTACTGAAAAGTAAGCAAATATTCTTATTTCATGTACATCTCTTTTCTCTGATGATTTTAAGATTTTCTTTTTTGTTTCCTTTTTTGTTTTTAACAGTGTGATAGTTTTCCTTATGTTTATGCTTCATAGATTTCTTAAATCTGTTGGAATACATATGCATATACACATTCATGTGTATGTGTATATAATCAAATATGAGAGTTTTTGGCTATTATTGCTGCACAAATTTTTCCTTCTGGGACTTAAATTATACATAAGTTAGTTATTTAGCTTAATGACCCACAAGTCACTAATGCTCCACTGATATTTTTCTATAGTTTTTTTTTAATGTATGCTTCAGTTGGGATGGTTCCTATTTCTCTGGCTTAGTTTCCATGTATCTATTGAGATATCTCATCTCTTCTCTATGATACTCATATTTTCCCTTAAATCTTTAACTACATTTATAGTAGCTGTTGAAAAATCTTTGTCTCTTTAAGGCTATCATGTCTGTCAGTAAGTGTGTCATCTGTAGGTCCATTTTTATTGATGAAGTTTTCTTTGCATATATCATATTTTTTGTATGCAAATGTTTGTTTGTTTATTTATTTATAATGAAATAGAATTTATTAGCATACAGTGTTATAGTACTTTCAAGTGTCCAATGCAATGATTCCACAATTCAGTACTCAGTGCTCATCTCTTAATCCTCTTTATCTGTGTCACTCATTCCCCACACCCACCTGCCCTCTGGCAACTACCAGTTTGTTGTCTGTATTTAGGAAACCATTTTTTTGGTTTGCTTGTCTCTTTTTCCTTTGTTTTGTTTCTTAAATTCCACATTTGAGTGAAATCTTATAGTATTTGTCTTTCTCTGACTTATTTTACTTAGCATTATACCCTCTAGGTTCATCCATGTTGTTTGCACCCCCATGTTTATTGAAGTGTATTTATAATCGCCAAGATATGGAAGCAACCCAAGTGTCCCTTGGTAAATAAATAGATTGCTGGGAGCCGTCTCGTCCTTGCTGGATGACACAGTCACAATGAGGAAATGGCAGACGTTTGCACAGTTCCTGCCATGAGAGGTGAAACTGGTATCTCCTTCTGCTACTACTGCTCATGTTGAAAATAAGTCTGTTGTCATTAATTAGGCTTTACAGCATTCCAAATCAGACCGATATTCCCCACACAGTTACCCTATAAGAAAAAACATTTTCCTGTCCCTGCATAAGAGATCTTAGATCAAAGCACTATAGATGTTTGACAAAAGGCTCTTCTAATGAGCCTTGCAGACCCAAAACATAGACTATGAAGGGGTTAAAAACACAAGAGTTGCATTTAAGTCCGGCCTGGAGAAAAGGAGCCTAATTTGGAAATAAGAAATAGAAAACAAGGACAGAACATAGTCCCTTCCCAAGGTCTACATTCTACAAATAACCTCCTTTATACTGACTTCAGTTATGAGGATGGATAAGAATATGGGAACTCAGGTACAAGGCCAACATACATAGGGCCTCCACTGTGCTTTCTCAAGCAACTTGTTAACAAACATTCTTTCTCTTATAGTTAATGAGCCAATCAAAATAACTCCTAGCCTATCTATATACAACTTAACCTATGTTTTAATCTTAGCTCTACTAACTTAAATAATATGTATGTTATCCTGTTTTTTACTAAAAGCATCCTGTTATACTCTTGGTTATAAGATTTGCTCAACCTCACTGTAAGTACATTACATGACTTGGTTGTAACTTGTTAATTAAAAACAAAGTCATAATTATTATAGGCAAAAAACCAACCTGTACAAAATAAGATAGGTTTGTTACTTTCTTAATCTGGGGGACTGATGCCAAGAATGAATGGGATGGTTCTAAAAAAACACTTCTGTAAAACTTGTTTCTGTATACTTTCGATGATTAAAGCATCTTAGCACAAAGAATTAGTCACTGTAAAAAATTTCTATTTTTTGATAATCATGTTATTGCTTGATCAATAAAAAAAGACACCAAAGCAGACAGAGCAAAGATGCCTGCCTGGTGACTAGAAAGAAACTTGTGGCTCTCTTACCACTCTCTTGAGTTGACACCATCCATCCTTCGGGGAACCCTGGACCTTCTGGAGCTGGACTCTGGCAATAGATAAAGAAGAATATATATATATATATATATATATATATATATATATATATATATATATATAGCTCAGCCATTCAGCCATAAAAATGAATGAGATCTTAGTATTTTTAATTTTTCTTTGGAAATTGTTAATACTACATTGTTGAAGGGTAAGATTTTGTTTTCCTCCTTTGTTGAGTGTTTAATTTTGTTATGTATTATTTTTATTATCTTGAATTTGGTAAAACTTTATTAGGAAGAATCTACAACACCTATTGGACTATAGTAGTCCTATTCCAGGGGTGTGACCTTTCTCAAGTATCTACAAAATGCCTGGGTAATTCAGCAAATCTCTCTGCTTAAGCCAGTCAGAACTCCAACATCTCCTAGAATCCTTATTTGTCTCACAAGTCCGTAATACCTACTGTTTACCCAAGATCATAAAATCTTGCCTTACACATGCAAAGCTTAGTATTTGTTAAAGACTTAAGGGGCACCTAATCAGTGTCTTTTGGTTCTTTTCTGCAAGATTCCTTCCTCTCTGATTATCTGCCTTATAAATTCCATTGACTTCAGTTACCCCAAACATTGATGTATACATTCTCAATCCTGCAAGACCATTACAGTCTGTATGATAGTTTTGGTATAGACCTATGTGGAATCCAAATTTGTGTGGACTCCAAATTCCAGAGCTACTATTGAGAAAGGGGCTCTAGACAGAAATTCAGGACAATTATTTGGCTCACTTAATTCTTTTCTTTTCTTTCCAGGATCACACGCTCATGCTATCTTTTGTCTGAAATCTGAAAATAGCTGTTGTTCCATATATTTGGTTCATTTTTAGAGTGCTTATGGAGGGAGAGCTGATTTGGTGCCAATCACCCTGTAACAATCAGAAACAAAAGTCCAGCATATTAAAAAAAAAAAAAAACCTAACATGCTATTTTTTATTCCTTTTATTCATTTTATTTCACAACTCTCTAGAGATTATACTTTATCTTACTCAGCATAAAAAGTATAAGTCCTTCTCAAGGCCCTTATAAGGTCATGCATCATCTATCCTTCTGTTATTTCTCTGACTTCATATCTTATTCTAGCCCCCATTCCCTCAAATCCAGATGTGTTGGCTTTCTTGATCTTCTGGAAACACACTAACTTAATTTCTCAGCATGTTTACTTATAGTTTTCTCTAAATATTCTTTCCCTCATTATCTTACATGATTAATGTCCTCACTGCTTCCAAGGATCTGCCTCAAATTTATCTGTAAATGTACATATTCTTCACAATCCTATATACAATATATACCTCAACCCCCCCACCCATCACTTTATATTCCTCTTACCTGCCTTATTTTCTCCATAGCACTTAGCAATACTTAATACACTCCAAAAATCCTCAGTCCTGCACAAGATCTGGAACCATTACTTGGCTTAAAGTTTCCCAATAGTTATTCTGTGCCCTCCATCATGGAACCAGGCCCAATACATGAGCAACTTAGAATTCAACCAAGACTCAATAAAACTTCTTTGCAGTTTCATTTGTCTGTTTCCATTCTTCCTGCTAGAATCAAAGACAAATATTTCATTTTATCCTTGCTACCTGGAATAGTTCTTGGCAATTCTAAGTGGTTAATTAATAGTTGTTGACTTTGTGCAATAAAATTTCTCATGTATTTGGAGAAAATGCCATCTAACTTTTAGTCATGAGTGAAAGTGAGATATTGATAAAAATAATAAATGTTTGGGTTTATTATTATAGGAAATGTCAAAGGAAGCCAACTAGAAATGATTAAGAGAATTTCTGAGGAGCACAGAGAATCTTCTTGTGAAGAAAATGATAAATTTGGAATAAGTCCAATTAGTAGCACTAAATCTCTTGCTTTTTCCATGAAACCTTGGTTTCTTAGGAATAGAAGAATAGCCCATCAAACAGTAGCAACTAACAAAGTTCGTGAGACAGAAGGACAAGGAAATAAGGGCACTGAGAATACTGATGAGCAGTGTAGGATGGTCAGTCTAGAAGACGAATTACATCCTTAAATAATAAGAAGGGATCAAAGACTGGAGGTCTTGGGGGCAAAGAGTATGCAAGAGTGAAGATGAAATATAGTTGGAAGACAATGGTTAAATTTTTAATTTCTCTGGTTTACTTCTGAAGGGCTGGAGAGATCTCACTGATGTCACTCATTTTATCAATGAGGAAGTTAAGCCCCAAGCTGGAGAAGTGACCTCTCCAACATTTCTAGTTCAAAAGTGGTCTACCCGAAAGCAGCCCAAGTCCCCAGGGACAAGTGAAGAACAATCTACCACTGGGCATATTCTCCCACCCAACTTTCCCTCTACATAGGGTCCCAGCTATAGTCATTTATTCTCCCTACATTTCAAAACTTCAGATTTCCCAATGACAAAAGAAGGAAATATGCAGACTAGAGCTCTGCACTGTTTTCTTTGTGGTTCAATAAATTTTTGGCTTCAGAGCATTTGTTTTTAAGACAAGTTGAAATGTAACTGCCTCAAAGCATTTAGCTTGCCAGCAGGATGCCTGTCTCTAGCTGACAGTGTTGTTTGGGTTTCTAACCCAACACACTGGCTGCCTTGTGTTGTTTGGGTTTCTAACCAGGTTGTCTGACAGCAGGGTACTTCTCAGTTTGATCAAGGACAATGGGCTCTAGATCAGCGCTCATCATTTGTCAGGCTTTCCTCTCAGATTGGGAAAAATCTCATGGCCACATTGGCTGTTGGTTCAGCTGGAGCTTGGAGACAGGCAAACACCACTCACCTGGGTTATGAGTTACAGGGGAGTCTTCCAGTTTCAGTGTGGTGTGGTGGAAAAGGTCAGTGTGGTGGGTCAGGAAACTGGTGTTCCAGTCCTCCTTCACTGTCCTCTTGAAACACGTTGTAAATAAAATCATTTCCCTGCAGTAAGCCTTGGTTTAATCATCCCCAAAGTGAAGGAATAGAAGACATCATCTTTAGGGCTTATTCCTGTTCAAAAATCTGGAATTACATGGAAACAGATAGGAATCTTTCCATGTGAGAACCAATGATATAAAAGATGAGTAAATGAGAGTCTCCTAAGAGATTCCTATTACTGCTTTATTGCTGGTTAATTATCATTATGCAAAATGAGTTAAGATGAACCAATGACCCTTAAAGTGAATTCCAGCACTTGCAAGAGAATCTGAGATATCCTGAACATCCTGGCCATGAAGGGTTACGCTGCTTCATACGAAGCAGGGAGGGGTAGTGAGGTCTGAGTCTGGATAGTCAGTAAGCAGAGTAAATTAGCCCCAATGCTAGAGAGGAGGCATTTGCTGATTTCTCTGTTTTATACCCGAGATGAATTGCTTTGGATTCCCAGATGTTAATTGTAGCCAGAAAAAGGCCAGAACACTGCAATTGTGTGATATATTCAGAAAAACACATGATTTGGAATTAAGCAGACCTGGAGTCGAATGCAGTTCTGGTACTAACTATCCATTTTTTCTGAAATCAATTTCTGACATTAGTAACTTGGGGATAATTATATCTTGCATGGGTTTTATAAGGATTAGAGATAATATATGCAAAATGTTTGGCACATGGTACATATTTGCTAAATGGGATCCGATTTTATCATTGAGACATGAGGAAAGGGACAAGAATTTTAGCCCAAATAGCAACACAGATACACTGCAATTTTGGCAAACTCAGGACATCTGGATACTCCCAGATCCACGCATGATTTTATGGAGAGGTCCTCAACACTACCATATAAGTAAGGAGAGCTATGTTCTTAGGACGTGTGGTGACAGCTTTGGAAAGATGCACAGTCACATGTCTCTGCACTTCCTTTTGGGGACTACAGAGCATTGTGACCTCATAGAAGAGCCTTAATGGTAGCAAGTTGGAAATAGGGACCTAGGAACCTGCCTTGAAATAAAGTTTATGCATACATGTATGAATGATTGAAAAATGTCAATTGTGCATTTCAAAGAATGGAAGACTTATAGAGTTGGGGAGGGAATGGGGAGACAAAGCCCCATCCCCACCACACTTTTTGATGCCATCATAGCAAGCAAAGTATAAAAGCAAAATTTCCACTCATAGAGTTTCATGCTAATTGGGACATTAGAAATAGTAGCCAGTTCTCTCTGTTTATGGTTAAAGACAACACTTAACATGGAAAACAAAAGCTATCGGCCAAATTCTAATCACGGTAAAGGGATAAATGCCTATAGAACTTGATGTTTGTTTCAATCTCCCTCTACCCCAATACATATGCATGCATGTATAATCACACACAAACATACACACATACACACACGCTCATTAGAAATAAGATGAAAAACCAGAAGGCAACAAGGTTTCCACTCATTCTCCATTCATATACTATTCATTTGATAAAAATGATGACAAAGAATCTCTCCTTGACCAAACTCTAGTCAGGCTCACCGGAGCTTTTTTTCAGCTAGTTCCTGTGGTTGAACATGTCCTCAATAGTCCAGTTTTGGCAAAAATCCTGTCATGCTGGTTTAGCTAGAACCTTCCATCCTCAGTCAGATCACTCCTGATACCTGACCAAATGTCTCATCCTTCACCACCCGCCAGGTGATATCTGACCACTTTGACTTGCCTTCAGCAAGAATCCTGTTTACTAAATCAGTTTAGTAAAGAATTACTCTGCCCTCTGTAGTAATTTTCCATCTCCAGACACTCCACCTCCTTCCACACACCCCAATCCCCTGCCTAATTCTTCTCCTTGGCTTTAAATTCTCACTTTTCCTTATTATATTCAGAGTTGAGTCCAATCTCTCCTACTGTAAAACCCCACTGCTATGGTCCTGTACCTACCACAATAGTTCTTTTTTTTTCTTTTTTCTTTTTTGAAATTGTTTTAAATAGGCTCCATGCCCAACCTGGGGCTTGAACTCAGGATCTTGAGATCAAGAGTTGAATGTTTTACCAACTGAGCCAGTCAGGCACCTCTGCCACAATAATTCTCAATAAAGTCTGCTTTACTCTTTCAATAAGACTCAGGCTTTTTTCTCGCCTCTAACAATTGTTGCAGGATTTTTTTTTACCTCAGTACCTAGGATTCATTGTCTCACCACCTCGAAGCCTGAAGAGGTGGACACAAAATGAGCAGCAGGCAAAAGTTTATTAGAGTATAAGATCAGAAAGTAAGAATAGTATGAAATCTCTCTTTACAGAGAGGTGGCATTAGAAAGTGAATACAGGCAACAATAGGCAAAGGTCCTTGTTTTATAAGGTTCTGGTCAGCCCTCCCTTCCCTTCCCCCTCCTTCCTTCTCAGGTCCTACCCTTGCTATCTGGATAACTCTAGATGCTGGGTTGTCCATTCCTGATTGGCTCAGTTCCACTGTATGAAGAGTCAGACTGGTCATAGTGTTCCTCATGTAACACAAGTTTTATGGTTTACGTTTTTTTAGTTAGGTATTTTTGATGGGGTTTTGGGGTGATGGGGGTTTGGAGCTGACAGCCAAGAAATAATTCTTGAAGATGACTTTGGTGCAAAAAGGTGATTTTATTAAAGCACGGGGACAAGACATGTGGGCAGAAAGAGCTGCACTGGGGTTGTGAGGGATG
The DNA here is from genome assembly GCA_028646485.1 of Cryptoprocta ferox. Taxonomy (NCBI): domain Eukaryota; kingdom Metazoa; phylum Chordata; class Mammalia; order Carnivora; family Eupleridae; genus Cryptoprocta; species Cryptoprocta ferox. Next base: position 34,647,592 of record CM053567.1, on the reverse strand, counting down.
ACTCCTTATATACTATGGGGCTAGGGGAGGTAACGTCAGGAGGAAGTTTCTTAAAGGAATTTTCAATATGCTAAAGACTCACAGGATACTGAAGGCCTAGCTACAGTCAAGCTAAGGTTGTTTTTTCCCTCTAGCAAAGCATTAACATTAGGCAGTAGGGAGTTCCTGGAGAAATGTTTTACTCTGCCTGCCTCAACTATTCATCAATGGGCTACAGGTTATAAGGAAATTTAATTTTATCTGCCATTTCCTTTTTGCCTTTGCTTCCCACATCACTATGGAAGGGAAGGTGATGTTGGGGCTCCAGGAAACTGAGTCTACAGGTTTCTGGAGATTAGGCTATTGATAAGATTGCCTTTTTGTTGTAATTTACTAAAATATTTGTAAACTGAAGGAGACTCTATCAGTTTAACCATTTGTTTTCTATCATTTCCTTTGTCCTTGGGCAGCCAGGAGTGCCTGAGGAATGTCCCACATATCCCACTTGAGCATTTGGGGAGGAGGGGAGGAGGTGTGCTAGCATGTATTTTGCCCTCAGCCTCCCAATGGTCCTTCATCATTTTGATTGTCAAATTCTTGAGGGGAACCTGAAGTGGTGTCTATTACATTCTTAAGAGGGATCTTATGCCCGATGGGGTTTGCTGTGGTCAGACACTACCAACACTGTTCCAAAAATATGTGTTTTTCCCCCACCCAGAGACAGCAGGTCCTAACCTTTCCCTCTCTACCTATTTTATCCTATCTTTTCCTATCATACAATGAACATAGAAAAAGAAATAAACTAGACTTCAAGGCAAACAAGGGCAGAGAATGGAAAGCAGCCTCTCTAAATACATTTAAGTGTAGTGACCAAAACATCATGTTAACTGTAATAGATTAAAGTAATAAAATATTTGCTAATCGTGTTTACAGAGGTGCAGAGACAATAGTTCCTATTCTTTCAATGACTTCCAGTCCAATATGCAACTTAAGTGTATACTTTTATAGAACTTTATGCCACTGATAATGTTACTTCAAGGAAGGGAGGGATCCTGAGATGTGGTTACATTGTTCTATCTACTTAAATAGTTAAGTGACCTTGAGCACCTGAGAAGGTACTTTGAGGCTGGTGGTTTCATCTTTAATAGAAAGATAATAATCCCTACCTCACTAGATCGCTGGGAAGATCAATTGAGTTAATGTAAGCAAAGGAGCTCTATAAACTTTAAAAGCCCCATACAAATGCTAATTGTAGCTATTTTCTTCTCTCTTAAGAGTTTAGTTGGCCTTGATGAAACTTTTCAGAGAAAGGCAAAATTGACCCTGAGCTCTCAAACAAATGTCCTTTTAGATATAGTTTATAAATTATGATTTGAACTTAAAAAAAGAATGGATAACTTTAAAAATCTACCAGTTTTGAAAACATTCTGTCCATTCTCCTTCTTTCTTGTCTCGTTGACATCCCATGCTGTTTCCTATAGTTTAGCCCCTTGTTCTCAACTCTCCCTGGTGGGAATTTTCTTTTTCTTTTCATTTTCTCCTCTCCCAGTCCAAAGCCTCTGAGAGAAGAACTGGAGAGCTATGACATCCTCAGCAGGCACTTCCAAGAACAGAACAATTATGAAACTCCACCAAGAAAAGATTTAAACTGATCTTCAAGACAAAGTTATCATCCATTGCAGAAATGACTGTAACATGGCACACTTCTTAGACCCAGATCTTGTTTGATGGTAACAGAGTATCATTTTTAAAAGCACACCAGTATCTTAAAGTTGAAGACACACAGGAAAATGACTCAAGGTAACAGGTAGGAATCTGAGGGGTAGGGCAGACTTGGAGATGCTCCCCCCCTCACCCCTCCTCACCCAGCCCCCTCTCACCCTGCGGCACTGACCTGGAGATGTAAACCCTGCTGCTATTTCTTCCTTGCAGATAATTAGGCTAATGAGGAATTGAGGCTCCATTACAGCCAGAGCTGTGGATTTGGGTGTGTGTGTGTGTGTGTGTGTGTGTGTGTGTGTGTGTGTGTGTGAAATTCCTTGATTTTTAAATATTGTCAATTGATTAACTAAGGAAAAGAGATAAAGACCTAACAATGCTGGGACTACAGAAAATACATTTTTAAGACATCATGGACCTATGGTTTGGCCTAACTGAACTAGAGCTAAAAGAATAGAAATCCATCAACCCAGATCCAGCCTTGCTACTGTGTATTAAAATAATTCAGAGTATATGTCTTACTGAAAGGTGTGTGAAGAACAACAGATTTGGGTTTTCAGAGTCACTTGTTATTATCTTATGTGAACATTTATGTTGTTAAACTACAAAAATTCAACTGAGTAAATTTCAAAGCTCTAATTGGCTTTATTAATTGATTCATGAATTAGGCAGCCTCCCATTTAGCAAATAGGGAGAAGTTCCACAGAGTTGCAGAAAAGGAAAGGTTTTTAAAGGCAGAGAGGGAGTGAAAAAAAAAGGGTATGAGTAGCAAAGAATGCATTGTTTTAGGCAAGGTTGCCCTCCTAAGGGGAAAGTAAGGGGTCTGTTGGTAAATTTCCTAGTGCTGACTGGGAAGTTCCAGATTGGCTGCTTAACGGCTGTAGTCCTGTGGGGGTTGAAACTGTAGTTAGGTATTAAGTCTGGGTTTGCTGATATGGGGTCTTCACAGAAGTGACTCCATTTGAGACTGTGGTTTTCTTCGTAACAGTGTTCATTCATTTATTCCACAAATGTATGTATAGTGACATAGACTTCTGAAGAGTGCTGGGCAAAATGTAGAGGGCAGTGAGGTAACAACTGGGTTTTAAGGAGCATATAATTTAAATAGCAAGACAAGGCATATACAAGTGAAAACAAATTATACTATGAGAATTCAAATGATTTAAGTCCACATAATAAAGTGGTAAGTAGCCTTGACCATGGAGTCAAATGGACTTGGCACCAAATCCTAGCTCTTACTCGCTGTTTGTGATGTTGGCAAATTAGTTATCCTCAGTCTTCTTGAAAGTGGATTAGGAACAGTAACGGAATCTACTTCCTAAGAATGCTGTGAAGGTTAAATATGATAATACATGTAAAGTTCTTAGGACAGTGTTCAGCACTGAGTTGATCAAATATGGTAATAATCATAATAATACTGGAAGTCTACAAGTCAGATGCCACAAGGCAGCAAAGTTCATGTGAGTGGCACGGCTAGTACGATTTAGACTCTTGCTATTTAAGGGGAGGGGCGTTGTATGGATAAGAGGCACTGGCACATTCTGAGAGAAATGCAGGAGCTCAGGCCCCTCCAGATACATCAGAATCTGTGTTTTATTGGGCACTTTCCACAGGTGATCTGCATGTATATTAACGTTTGAGGATCATGTTAGAAGATAACCACAGGAAGAGTGAACAATGTATACTGGAGATGAACAGAAGCCTCCAGGATGAGACAGGATGGGCAAGATCACTGAGTTTTCAAACTTTTTGGCCTCAGAATCCCTTTATAGTCTTAAAAGTTATTGGAACCTGAGACCTTTATTTATACGTTTTGCTGATCTGTTTAGTGTCTAACAATAAAAGACAGCTGGATTCTCATATGTGCTTCAACATTCATTCTGTTGTACTATGTTATTTTTGTTGAGGTATATGAAGAAAATTTGGCTTCACATAAATAGCTTGGAAAGGTAGGAGTATTTTAATATGCTTTTCATATAACTATGGATATTCTCTTTTGCAATTTCCCCTATAAAATTCTATAAGTCATAGTTTCTTAAATTTGTGAAATATCAAATTTAATAAATCACATTTGGAAGACTTGGATAACTCAGTGAATGAATATTTTCCAAGTGACCAATGCATGCTGTTACAACCAGAACATAAGTGAAAGATCCATTCAAGGCAGACTAATGGATTTAAAAAAATTTTTTTAACATTTTATTTTCTTTTTTGAGGGATAGAGACAGAGCATGAGCAGGGAAAGAGCAGAGAGAGAGGGAGACACTGAATCCAAAGCAGGCTCCAGGCTCCAAGCTGTCAGCACAGAGCCCGATGCAGGGCTCGAACCCACAACAGTGAGATCATGACCTGAGCCGAAGCCAGATGTTCAACCGACTGACTGAGCCACCCAGGCATGCCAACTAATGTTTTTTTTTTTAAGAAATTTTTGTATGTTTATTTATTTTTGAGAGAGAGAGAGAGAGAGAGAACGAGTGGAGGAGGGGCAGAGAGAGAGAGAGGGAGACACAGAATCAGAAGCAGGCTCCAGGCCTGAGCTGTCAGCACAGAGCCCAAGTCTGAACTCGCACTCAAAAATCCTCAGATCATGACCTAAACTTCAGTCAGACACTTAACCGACAGAGCCACCTAAGCACTCACAGACTAATGGATCTTAATGTAACAGTATGAATGTAGATGAATGGATTTTAGCCAATATGGACTAATGGATCTTACTGTACTAGACCAGAATTTCATTGTACAAGTGCTTTTCTTCTTGCAGAAGACCTTTGCATGTACTTCCTATTTCCTTACATAGAATAATAAAAAGAAATAAATGTACTTACATGTCAAAATTAATCAAATTAATAATTTTTACTGTTTTATTAAGGGCATTCATTAACTGAAACAATGTACAGTGTTGAGAAATGCCGTGGCAATGGTATGCTTCAGGACCACTGCCCTGATTAACTCTAGGCAGTTTTACCCACCATTGCATTCCCACCATCAGTGCAAATGTGAAAACAGCACAAAAAGCAAATAAGATTTTAGTATTATTTAAAAAAATTTTTTAACGTTTATTTATTTTTGAGAAAGAGAGAGAGACAGAGACTAAGCATGAGTGGGGAGGGACAGAGAGAGAGAGAGACACACACAAAATCTGAAGCAGACTCCACGCTGTCAGCACAAAGCCCGACCTGGGTCTCAAACCCATGAACCATGAGATCATGACCAAAGCCGAAGTTGCATGCTCAACTGACTGAGCCACCGAGGCAACTCAGATTTTAGCATTATTATAAAAATAGTTTTGACCTCCCAGATGGCCTTGAAAGGATTATGGGTATTACAAGAGTTTTCAGACCATATTTTGAGAACCATTATAATAGAATACTGGAAGACAAGGCTTAGGTAAGAGGTTAGGGGAAATGGAGGAGCATTCTAGAAAAAGGAATTATGCCAGGGGATGTCTGGAAATAGGGGTAAGCAAAGTGGGTTCTGCCGATCTACATGAAGTAGAACTCATACAATTCAGAAGCTGCTGCTTGACCTGCTTTTGTTTTGCCCCTAAAAACAGAGGCATATACATAAAGGGCACTTTCCTTTTAGCTTGCTTATTAAATCAGCCCCAAATGAAGCAGCCTCAACTTCGACTGGTCTACATTTGCTAAGTGAACTTGAAAATCTGGACAATTCATTAAAGTCCAAAATTCAAAGAGAAGACAAACATGGATAAATCTCTTCTGCCATTATGTCTACCTGAAAAAAACTCACTTTTTAAAAAAAAGACAAAGACATATTATTTTTATTATTTTTAAAGCAAATTGCCATATTAGTTTTATAATAAATGATATTTTTCTGTATGAATTATACTCTCCTCCCACTCCCAAGGGATTAGGAATACTATTAGTAATTTTTATTTTATATTCTTCAAATAAAATGTTTACAGCTTGGCAAACTTAAGGTATTAGATTCAAGATTGCAAGTCACCTTTATACATGTATAACAACTATCATTATGTATTTAAGGGTTTATTCTGTTGACCATGGGGGACATAATAGTAGATTAGAACAAAATCCCAGTTCCTGGGCTTTTTTGTCCCTAATTTTTACCCAAATATAGGAGGAGGATACTATAAAATACCAACAGAATGAAAACTGTCTTTTAAAGAGTCTATGTCAGGGCTAGGAGTTAGCCATTGACATTGATTAGTATCTATGAGGTCTGCCATATGGAGACCGGCAGACAGGTTAAAAATACAGTAGCCTGAGGAGCTGAGGATCCCTGGGCTCTCTCACTCTGTATGGCTATGGCCATCTTCACTGTCGGATAGCCTCCAATGGGAACCCTCCAGGAACTAGGTGGAATTACATTTTGGAACTCCAACTCCAATGGGAACTCCAGGAACTACATTTTGATCTCCCCTGCTCCTCCACTGGCCAAACTCTGCAACTCAGACTCACATCAGCACCCGATTTACCTGTGTGATTAGTCTTGGGCCTTCTGGCTTGATAAGTTACTCAGAGAAATGTACAGTGAGGTGCCTTCTCGTCCAGATGAGGCTTTCATAGCTTACGCCTGGGGCTGCTCTCATTTTCTCGGAAATAGACTTTAAGAGATGCTTGGCTGCTTAAAATCATTAGTGAAAATAACTCACAGGAGGACTTTAGAGCTCACATAGCTGAACATGCCATTAGAGTCCTATTCCAAATCCTGCCCTGGGTGCATTTTATTTCCTAACCTGACTTAGGTGTACTACCCCTTATATTCAGAGGGATGTAAAAAATAATCTTTTCTCAGATTATAAAATCAATGTTTCTCTATTTTAGATATTTTGTAAAGTTACCAAAAAAATGAAGAAAAATTAAGTGACCTACTTTTTTACTAATAGAAATCGTTCAAAAATTGAAAATAAGACATAAATATGCATGGCACATCCTTGAGGGCAATGGCCTGCCCAAACATTATCTAGAACCAATTATAATATAGTGTGAAACACTATATAATTTCAGTTTCTAATAGCCATATTAAAAACCTAAAAATAGGGGCGCCTGGGTGGCTCAGTTGGTTAAGCATTCAACTTCAGTTCAGGTCAAGATCTTGCTTTTCATGTGTTCGAGCCCCATGTCAGGCTCTGTACTGACAGCTCAGAGCCTGGAGCCTGCTTCAGACTCTGTCTCTCTCTCTCTCTCTCTCTCTCTCTCTTTCTCTCTCTCTCTGCCCCTCCCCCACCCATGCTCTATCTCTCTCTGTCTCTCAAAAATAAATAAATGTTAAAAATGTTATTAAAAATAAAATAAAAGCCTAAAAATAAACAAGTAAAATTAATTTTTATAATGTAACTTAACCCAATATATCCAAAATATTGTCAACTTTATATGTAATCTATATGAGAAATTATTCATGAGATGTTTTATATCACTTTATTGTACTAAGTCTTTGACATCTGGCATGTATTTTATACTCCCAGCACATCTCAGTTTGGGCTAGCTTATTTCACGTGTTCAAAAGCTGCATGTGACTTGTGGCTACCATATTGGACAGCACAGATTAAGGGAAAGTTACTTTGTTCAACTCACTGTTTCCTTTTGATTCAAATTTCCAGTCTTAGTGAAATCCCAAGTTAACTTGTAGATTTTTATCCAGCAGAGATCCAAATAATTTCTGTCCCATAGGAAAAATAACATCACTAACCATATTGTACTGTAGAATATTAACCAGTTTTGTATTGAGTCCAGTGATTATATCCTACATTCTTTTGTTAAATTGCCTATAAATATATAAAGCATTCTTCTTAAACATTCTTTGAAGCAGTCTTAATATCTTACTGGTCCCCTCATTACATTATAAATTGAACAAAATGTTGTTCATATGTTCATTTATATTTTTATGACTCATGAATTTTACCTTGTTGAAAATCCTAATTTAGCAATTCCACCACCCATAGTCACTATTAACATGTTGCTGTCTCTTATTCTAGATAAATCTATCTATGTAATATATATTTCACATACACATCTCCATCATATCACTCTCTGCCTGGTTAAGGACAGAAAACACTGCATCAAGGAAGCATACATCCATCTTTGCTTGTCTGAGATGCAAGAATTTTATATATATGTTCAAGATTTTTGATATACCCATTACCAAATTATCTTTCCTAAATGTTTTATCACATTCTTATTACCAGATTATGAAAGTGTCTCTTTCCTTAACTGTCTAGAAAACTCTTTGAAAGAATTGACAATATCTGGTCTCCCTCTTTTGTCTCTGCTTTAGTGAGAAATAATTGACATATGTTTCTGTATAGCTCTCCTTTTACTGAATCTAGATTTAATTTATCTTATTACAGTGACTGAAATTTTCAGAACAGCGAGTAAAATGTTCATCATCACCATCAGCATCATCATAACAATAATATAATAGTAGTAGTAAAAGGAGCTTTCCTAGTTTTATGTCTGACTTAGGAACAATACCATTAATATTCTTACACATGAGGTAAGATGCTTTTGTGATTTCTTTTTTACCATATTAAGGACGTATTTCTCTACTCCTGTTTTACTATTTAAAAAATTGGAAAAAAATTTGAACTCTGTCAAATGAATACTTTTTCCTTTGATCTACTAATATTATGAATTTGTCCATAGGTATTCTAATATTTAATTAACCATGTGGTTTTGTATTAAATCTAACTTAACAAGTATATTATTCTTCTAATACATTAATATCCTGATATGTTAATATGTTCTAATACACTGATAAATTTAATAAAATAAACTTTAGTATATTTGACATCTATATTCATAAGTGACACTGGCTTAAATGTTTTATTTTTAAAACAATTTAATCAGATTTCAGAATCATACTAACTAAAGTGAAATTTAAACTCTTTCTTTTCTTTTATCGGGGCACCTGGGAGGCTCATTTGGTTAAGTATCCGACTCTTGGTTTCCGCTCAGGTCATGATCTCACAGTTTGTGAGACTGAGCCCTGCCTTGTGCTCTGCGCTGACAGCTCAGAGCCTTCTTGGGATTCTCTCTCTCTCCCTCTCTGTGTGCCCCTTCCCCACTCGTCTCTCTCTCAAAATAAATAAATAAACTTAAAAAAATAAAAATAAGAAACAAAATAAAGTCTTTCTTTTCAATCTTTAGGAACCATTTAAGTGGGAACAGATAATGGTAGGGATTATCTATTCCTTGAACGTTTGAAATAACTCTCTTGTAAAGTCTATCGGCATCTTTCCTAGAGGTTATTCTTTCATAAACTTCAAAAATTTCTTTCATAGTTTTAGTCTATTCCAATTCTCTTCCTGTCCTTGAGTCATATAAAAAGTCTTAAATATAGTTAAATTTTATTAACATTTTTAATTTGAATACTGAGGTCATATATATAATCTCTATTTATGTATACATAACTATGTATGTATATAAAACTATATTATATATGTGTATATATTTATATAAACATTATCTGTGTAAATACACTTTATAATAGTTCTATATTTGTATCTTCTTTCTTATATTTTAAATTAAATTGGCCAGATATAAGGGCACCCAGGTGGCTCAGTTAAGTGTCCAACTTCAGCATGGGTCATGATCTCATAGTTTGTGAGTTCGAGCCCCGTGTCGGGCTCTGTGCTGACAGCATGGAGCCTGCTTCGGATTCTGTGTCTCCCTCTCTCTCTGCCCCTCCCCCACTCGTGCCCTGTCTCTCTTTCTCTCAAAAATAAACATTAAATTTTTTTTTTATAAAATATACTTTAAATTGGCCAGATATATGTTATTTTTATAAGCAGGAGAGCAGCCAGAGGAGGTTTGGGTTTTTGAAGATTGTTCTGTCTGCTGTGGGGCCAGGCAGTGGGAGGAATAGCACAGGCAGCTGCTCTCAGTCCCACTGTGACCTCCAGGGCTCAGCTGTTGGGCCAAAGAGACTTGAGGATAGGATGTGGGCCAAACCAGGAGAACTGACTCAGCTACCGTGGAAAGCTGTTCCTTATGGGAGCTTGGGGTGTGAGGAAGAGCAGTATTAGAGGATTTTGCCTGATGATTCAGTCCAAGCTCAATATTCTAGATGTGCCCAGTAGAACTGGCACATGTCTGATAAGATGAGGCAGACATAAAGGTTTGTTGAGATAAGAGGTTAGCCAACATGTAGGATTAAGAGACCACACACTCCTCCCAGCATAAGGGTGCTGGGATATGACAACAGGACTGTCACAGAAGGTCATACAGTCTGCACATGCACAGCCTCAAGAAGTCTGATTCACATAAAGAGCATTCCTTGTAATTCTGCAGTTCTGTGGGCACCACTGTCTGGGAGTGAAGCAGCTGAAGACAGAAGAGCGACCTGAGGCAGAAACCTGTGCATATTAACTGGGTCTGCTTGGTGAGGGTACAGAGGAAAAGTGCAGGTCAAAAGCTGTCAGGCAGTCGTGGGTTCACCCCCGGAACATGGTCCCACAAAAAATGAACCTAATTCCAGACTTCAGCTACAATCATAATGCTTACTATTGTACTCTAAGGAAGATAGACCAGGGATAGACCAGGAAATGGGTTCGGCCAGTAAACCTGACTGAGAAGGCCCTGAGTGATGGCATTGAGAGGGAGGAGGAGAAGATACTGCTTTCTTCAAGGTCACGCTCCTCCTATACTTCAACAAGCCACAAGCTTTCTTTTCCTTCCTCCTTTCTCTCCTTCCTTTCTTCCCATCTCCTCTCCCATTCATCCATCTCCTTTGTCCATGTCTTCATATGACTTCTGAGGTCCCCTGCTCTGTGGTTGTCTCTGAGTGCTAATGAAGTCATCAAGCTCTGGTTCCCACCCCTCGAGCAGGAATGCCAAGCTGCTGTGCCTCTGCACTCCAGAGCAGGGCTGCCCGGAGACTCGTTGCGAGACATTTATCTGCCACAGAACAATGGCATCTGCTGCTGAGAAGAAATTAAAGCTACTGCTAAGTAGAGCAGCACAGCACGTAATAGTCTTGTTGAACGAGGGAGGGTGTTTGATGGTGATGGTTGGAAAGCTAGGACTGATAAGGTCTTCACCCATATTGCCTGCAATCCCCAAGCAGCTGGCTGTGCAGCTGCTGTGGAGTCTGGCACGCTCCACGCTGCTGGACGCCGAAGAGCACATTCAGGTGTTGTGGCAGATCTAAAAAAGCAGGAAGCAGCTTGACCAGGACACGCTCTCCCTGCCTATCAATGTGGGGTCGCTAAAAGAAAAATCTGGGAAGGGACGATGTGGAGGGCAAGGGAATAGTTTAACCAAATTTGCTGCAGTGAGATCAAAACCAGGATGGGAATTGGATGTGACAACCCTTCCCATTACAACAGGACCCTTGTCAAGTAAAATAACCCTCATGAATTGGCTAAAAACCCCACGGCAGGACAACTGACCTCTTGGTCATCTGGCAGTCACAGAAGCTAAAAACTAGCTCCAATTAAATTTTAAAATGAGACAAAAAGCATTGTGAGTAACAAACATTATTATTTCTCTGAGGCAAAGGCTTCTTTCTTTTCCTTCGGTGACCTTGAAACAATGAATTACTGAGTTCCCTCTGCAGAGGGTAAACTGTGAAATTTCCAGCTTTTCTGCTATGGCTCTGTTCCCTCCAGGCCTCCAGCCAGTGTAGAAAAGCTGTGAGGTTCTGGGGCACCACACCAGACCGTGGTGTGGGAGGAAAAGCAAACCTGGGTGTGAATATCAATTTCCCTGCATATTAGCTATGTGACTTTGGTTGAATCACCTAATCACCCTGAGATCATTTTGTTGGTTTAAAAAGATAATAACAAGGATATATAGCTCAATAGGCTTATGTAAGGGTTAATTGAAAAAAAAATCTATTTGAATGTGCTCTGCACAGTGCCTGGACAATATCAGGGAGTCGGCAAACATTAATTCATTTCATCTTCCGTATTAAAAATCTTCCCATATCCCCAGAAACTAACAGAGCATTTGGAATACAGTATAGAATGTGTATAGTATACACATGAATGTGTAGCTTGTATCCTGAACAACATGAGTGGTATTGTCTCACAAACCATGATAATTTCTGAATGTGCTGTAATTATTTAGCCTGCTAGGAAAACAAGAGTGCACAACTGAAGTTTACTTATTCACTCAAAACTATATCTTAATTGTCCACTTTGTGTTATAAACGGTGTTAGGCCTTGGAGATGCAGCAGTGACAAACATAAGCATGGTCCTTACCTGTGTCACTCAGGATGCTCTTGGTTCCATGTCAGAGAACCACCAGCTCAAAGTGACTTAAATAATAAAAAGGGGTTACTGCCTTACATAACTGGAAGCTGAAGGCAAAGCCAGCTTCAGGGCTGGTTTGATTCATCAACCCACTGAGGTCACTGGGGACTCTGTTTCTTTCCATCGCCGCTCTGCCTTCTGCAGCATCTGCCGTATGATAAGGCTGGTCAAGGTTATATACTTTCTTTTCCATATGCAGAAGTTTTCATGTTCTGGAGGCTCCCTGTCAATCTCTCTTTGTGTCTCACTGGCGTTAACTGAGTCATACGCATCCCTGAATATACAATAGATGAGATTGGATCATGCAGATTAGTTGAGGCCTGAGCCACATGCCCTACTCTAAAGCTGGAGTATAGCCATCCAATGACAAAGTCCAGGAGCTGAGGCCAAGGACCGGAGATATCCAGTAAACCTGGATGTGGGCAGCTGCTGGACATAACAACCAGTCATGTTAGTGTCCCCACAGAGCTTCCAGCCAGGTTTGACAACTTTGAGAAGTTGACTTTTTAAGAGCAAAAATTAAAATTTGTATGCTGCTTTCCTGAGGAGAAATGTGTATCAAGAATGAATAATGTCACTTCACATTTAATTATAGAGTCATTTAATAAATTGAATAGCTAATATATTCAATAAATGGTGCTAGGCACTGTATGACATACAGAAAAATGTACTATTAAAGCCACTATGATTATGAAGCCAAGCATACCATAGACAAAATATTTTATTCATTTTTGAAATGACAAATAGCCATGTAGTAAGAGCACAGTGAATGGAGCCGACATTCATTCGTGTAGGCGTGTGGGTTTCAAATTTTGATGTGTCTAAGAATCATTTGGGGTACATGTTAAAAGGGCAGATTTTTAACCCAGCAATTTGATTCAGTGATCTGAGATGGAGCTCGGGAGACTGATTTATTTATTTATTTTTTAACCAACACTTCAATGATTGCAGTACAAAAGGAGAGATTGACTGGGGTTACTGAGGTAAGCAGAGCTCCATGAAGCAAGCAACAGATGGTATAGAATCATTTTGTGCAGGGAATGTCAACAGAGTTCTCAGGATTCTGTGGGGAGAACATAGGTCTTGGTTTCTTTGTTATTCATTGCAACATGCCCAACACTTACCTCCTTTAGGGTACACACTTGCATGGAAGGGAATGAATGAGTTTACCATGGGCATCTTTCATGTTGAAATGGAGTGGAGAAAGCAGAAGCAGGAAGATGAGTTCATTGTCATGGTCTTTACATGAAATCATATGGAGTGACCTAAAGGACATAAAAAGAAAGGAAGAAATTGCTCTCCAAAAGCCCTTCAACAAACGTTATTGTTACTCAGCGGATAACTTACACTCCATAGAAAAGTTGGCAGAATGTTTTAATTTATTTAGAGCAAGTGTGAACGTATGAGATAAAAAAAACCCAGGCTCTCCCATTAGAATGTTACCATATTTCACTGAGTCAATGTAAGAGAGGAAAGAGAATTAGATGGGAAGACAGGAGATCAGGATCAGCTTTGCTTCTCAGCAGCTGTGTGACCTCGAGGAAATTCCTTCCCTTCTTAGGAGCAATTTCCTCACTGATAAAATGAAGGGGTTGAACCAGATAATCTCCGACATCCTTTGTTGCTATGATGGAATATCGCTTCATGCACCTTGATGAGAACTGTATTGTAAATTTAATTTACTCTTTAAACTGTTAAAATAACTATGGCTAAAAACCAAAATGCATATTGTACTCAGTGTAGGAGTAATGGTGTGCTTTCTAATTGTCTGCCCAAGCAATGTAACCATAGTTAAATTTATGATGAGAATAGCACATCCATTGGGCTGATCAGGGTGTAGTAAATTAAAACTTACAGCTGCCCTTTATATTAATTTAAAGGCAACCCTTTGCCACCAGCAAGAGGAGCCTTATCAGCATATGAATGAGGGACATTAACACAACAAAAGTTGTATTACATAATGTCAAAGTCCTGTGCTAGACATCTAACCTTGTAAACACTGAACTTGTATCTAAGGAGAAATTCATGTTTATTGTCCCTGGCACTGGCCCAGCTTCTCTCTCTGTAAATGAATTCAGAGGGACAGAGTAAAAGACCAGAAAAACTCTCCTCTTTGAGCGGAGCGCAGGTATCCAGTGCTGTCAGGGGGTCTTATACTCCAGTCAAGGCCAACTTAATCTTTAATATATAGACCAACTCATTGGTCATTTGTAAGTCATGTTTTCCTTACAGAAAGATCATTCTCTTAAAAAAAATGTAACAAAGGATTTTATTACAGGCAAATTCCTAAGTGTATTTTAAATATGATTTAATATTTAGAAACTTTATTCCCAAAATTTCAGAGATGGTATTACCTAACTAACAATAAAAGCTAACTTTTTGAGCCCTCCTTTTAGCTGACAGGACCTCTGTGTTAATAACCTTGCTAAAATTCTTTCCAATCCTTCTGATTAACCTGCAAGATAGGTATCACTCCCCTCCCTCCCACGGTAGCTAAAGCGCAAGGAATTTAAGTCACTTGCCCAAGGTCAAATACAAGCAAGGATTTGAAACATCCATTTGACTTCAAGACACAGAATCATTCTACTAAAAGCTGGTACTTAAAAAAAAGAAATTCACAGCACTCTTTAACATTCCTGATCATTCCTTGAATCATTCCTAATTGTTAATGAAATAAGTACCTCTTGCTGCTTCCAAGTCTACTGAATATTTTCTTTGTTTTCACTGTGATAGCTATAGTTAGTGATGTACTTCTTTGGACTGTAAATAAAGGTGTGATAGCCTGGAAAACTTTAGGACAAAGACTTCTAGCATTTTTGAGGAGTTTTTATAATTAAATAAATTTGTATCTTGAATGTTTTTATAATGCTTTATAAACATTTAAGACTTACTAATTCAATGTAGTACTTTTCAATTATGTCTAATATCTATGCAATAAAACCATTCTATATAAAACTCCCTATAGCAGAGTCTTCATTGGAAATACACTGTACTTTTTCTAAGTGACTTGGATTAAAATAAGTGATTTGATAACTTAGCTATAGACCTACATACATGTAAAACAGCACCAGCAACAACAACAGCAACAACAACAAAAAGAAGTGTAAATTATGGGGCAACTGGGTGGCACAGTAGGTTAGGCATCCAACTTCAGCTCAGGTCATGATTTCTTGGTTCGTGATTTGGAGCCCCATGTCAGGCTCTGTGCTGACAGCTCAGAGCCTGCTTCAGATTCTGTGTCTCCCTCTGTCTCTGCCCCTCTCCCCACTCACGCTCTTTCTCTTTCTCTCTCTCAAAAATAAATAAACATTGAAAAAATTTTTTAAAGAAGTGTAAATTATACCAAACCTATAATATCTTCTCCACAATCCTCAAATCCAAAGAGCCCTGAAAAAAAAATTAATGCAGGTTAATTTAAGTTAAAAATTTTTTAACTAATAAAAATACTCATATGTTTTCCAGAAAAAAACAGTAATGGATTTGAGGATGCGCACTCTCCCCAGATTATTTTGGGGCAGTTAGGAACATATACATATACACTGTGTCCTTCTAAAATACACATTCGGGGACACTGGGTGGCTCAGTCGCTTAAGTATCTGACTTCGGCTCAAGTCACGCTCTCAAAGTTGGTGAGTTGGAGCCTTGCATCATGCTCTCTGCTATCAGTGCAGAGCCTGCTTTGGATCCTATCTCCCTCTCTCTCTGCACCTGGCCTGCTCATCATTCTCCCTCCTCTCTCTCTTTCTCTCTCTCTTTCAAAAATAAGCAAACATTAAAAGAAAAAGCTACATTCAATAAGGATGACCTAGGTAACCTTTAAGATACTACAGAAAAGATGGGTTTTGACTTCCAAAAATAGGTTGTAAGAAACATTACTGTTCTGATTTCCTCTTTCTTAGATTACTTACTCAGAAGAAAGCCAGTTGCCTGGTCATGAGACATGCAGGCCACCCTTTGTGGAGATCCATGTGGTGAGGAACTGAGGCTTCCTGATAACTGCCAGGTGAGAGAGCCATCTCGAAAGTGGATCCTCCTTCCAGCCCTAGTCAAGCCTTCAGATAATTATAGCCCCAGCTTCCATCTTGACCACAACCTGATGAAAGACCTGGAGCCAGAAACACATCACTGAACTATTTCCAATTTTTGGACCTCCAGAAATTAAGTGGGATAATAAACTTTTATTGTTATTTAAACCACGGAGTTTTGGATCAATAGTACATCTGTTTTTTCCAGGTGTTGCAAATTACCTGATCCCAAGATTAAAAAGAAGAAATGTGGGTGAATATGTTAATCGGGCTATTAATAACTGCTAGTGGATCAGCCAGGAAGAGAATGGGATTCATTTGCTCCCCCACCTCCTTACTGACATAAGCAGGACATCTTTGTATGCCATTAGCTCTTGACTTTGTGTGACTTTTTTTTTGCTGCAGATTTCTCATTTTCTACAAATGAGGGATAAAATTAAGGATAATTGGATTATTCAGTTCAAGTCAGGAAACACAACATAATTGAAAGGTAGAAAATAGAAAATCTGTTTGTTTTAATTTAAGCAAAGTTTCACCACTCAGATGCAGCCAAACCACTATAAATGCCTTCTGTTGTTCTGAATAGCTACAGAAAACATGTATTTCACAAAAGATACCAAAAAAGTAAAGAAAAATACACCTTCTTAATTAAACTTTAGTCACATATAATTTACTATAATGTCTAATTTTCTATGCAATTAGTTAAGTTCTGTTTTAATATAATATTGACAACTATTTCTAATTTACAACAGGCAGGCAAAAATGTGACGGTAAAAATATAATATTACACTCTTTAAAGAAAGTTCAAACTTCATTTGTAATACAATGTGATCTAAAAGAGGCATCTAAATATCTTGTTTAAAAGTACCATACCAAATTTGGTCATTCCCTGAGCAAATAAAACTAATTATAATGTTGCCTAAAATTCTTTTGGAACAGGGAAGAATATTTGCATTTATATAAATATACAAAATTTTATGTATTTTTTATATAATATATATTCTTTAAATGTTCATTAGTTAGCCAGTGCTATATAACAAATTGCCCTAAAACTTAGCAACTTACAATAACAAACATTTATATTCTCATAATTTTTGTGGGTCAGAAATTTAGGAGCATTTAACTGGGTGCTTCTGGCTCCGGGTCTCTCATGAAGTTATTGTTAAGATATCAGCCAGGAGGGGCACCTGAGTGGTTCAGTCAGTTAAGCATCTGCCTGTTGATTTAGGCTCAGGTGATCTGGACTTTGGTGAGATCTAGCCCTGTGTCGGGCTCTGCACTGTCAACACAGGGCCTGCTTGGGATTTTCTCTCTCCCTCTCTCTCTACTCCACCCCCCCAACCTCTCTCTCTCTCTCTCTCTCTCTCTCTCTCTCTCTCTTTCACACACACACACACACACACACACAGCAAATAAACACTTTAAAAAATATATGTCAACTAGATAGGGCTGTAATCATCTGAAGACTTGACTAGCACTTGATGCTTTGTTTTCACCTTCTTCTTTTTTCTTTTTTAAAGCTCTAGGACCAACATGAGGTTTGAACTCACAACCTGAGATCAAGAGTCATATGCTCTACCAACTGAGTCAGAGAGGTGCCCCTGACGATTTGTTTTCAAGATGGTTCACTTACATGGCTGTTGGCAGGAGGGCTCAGTTCCTTGATCATAGGATTGCTTGAGTGCTCTTAGATCATAGTAGCTGGCTTTCCTCAGAGTGAGTGATCCAAGCCACATAGCAATCAGGGCGCTGAAATGTCTTCTTAGAAACCATACATCTGCTGATGAGCAAGGTAAAGCTATGTGTGTTGAATGGACTAGAGGCTTTCTCACATGTCATTTTCTGATGAAAATAGTATGCTCAGGACTGGGGGATACCTGCTTGAGCATGGTATAGGATACAGAGCTCTCCCCTGTTTTCTTCAAAGTTTCTTCCTCATCAACCAATCTGAATGTCTAATCTGCTACATTTAAAGACTCGTTTCTTTTGACTAAAGAGAATTATCTTTAAAATGGACAAATTCCTTGTGTTTAGGTCTTATTCTGTCCAGTAGCTAGTTGAAAAGAAAGGTACAAAGCAAGCTTGTTTAATGAGGAAGTGGACACAATTGACGAGAAAATGTGGGTTTCGGAGGGTGGTTTAGAAAAAGCATTAGGGCACTTTGGCCTCCTAGGAGGGATATCCAGAAGCTGAGAAGGGAACTAAAAAGGAAGGTGGAACAGAAAGTGCTAACATGGTTTTCCACCTCTGACCCTGCTTTGATAATAAAAAGTGTGGGAACTCGGTGAACCCTTGGACTGCCAGTCTGCCCCTCTGGTCCAGAATCACAGGGTGATCACTTTGTCCTTTGCTGCAACTGTTACACTGAAAGACTTGTTAAGGCTGGCATGCAGATTCCTGCCTCTAATGCTGACAGACTCCACCTTTAAAGGCTGCCTTTTCTAGTTAGCTGAATCCACTCAGTAACTGTGCTACCGACCTATACTTGACAGCGCTTGTGTTAGATACCACTACATCCCCCCTCTTCCCCCTGGTTTTTCTTGCTTCTGGCCTCTACTGTTTCCACATTATATTTTCACTACATCATGATAGTCAGCCCTGTTCACTAACTCAGCAGTGAATGAGTATGTTTCTTCCAGCCATGATAGGAGACAAAGCTGAGGAAAGAGATGGATGGCAAAGGGAGACAAAAGTTTTCTAAAAAGGCACATTTCTATAGGTTACATACATTCCTCAAAAGCAGTGCCCTTTTAAATGACCTCCTAAATAGTGAAGTAGGAATCTGTATTGGACTGTCCCAGAAAATTCATATTTGCTTTTGAGAAATACTATTCAACCTCTCACCCTCTTATGTCTGCCTGAAGTTTTAGACACTGGGTCTGATGAGACCAGTACCTATCCCGTGGTGGTGGCGGGCTAAGGAGAGAGGAAGTCAGCAGAAATGCACAGTAGCCAGATTCTAGGATATGTAGCAATAAGATTGCCTTTTACCAATAATCGTCATGTGCTATTACTAAGTCTTAAGCAGAACAGTGTTGGTGCTAAAGGCATTTAAGGGAGGGGTACATTTCCATGCTTAGAATAAACAAATGGGCTGGGGGCTTCCTGGACTGCTCTACCTCTGAGGCCAGGGTAGCCATACCAACATTTGCAGAGGATCATGGTGGTCTCAGAGGCACAGATCAACATGACAATCACTATGGGATAATTGTCCTACCTGCTCTCCCCAAATATTAAAAGGGAGATAATCTTGAAAGGAGAAAGCTAAATACTTTGCAGGGGAAAGCTATGTAGCGAGCAGCTGTCTGAGCTATGCATAAATGCTTTGAGTCATTGTCCAAAAATGTCCTTGTGATGTAGATTTCCAATAAGTCTGGACAAACTAGACATGACTAAAAAGCAAGACCCATCTGTGACCGACCAATGAGAGAAGGAAACTGGGGCTGAGATCCATAAATCTAAAGAGTTGTCAGGAAAATCCCAATCAATTTTTAAGCCTGGAGGTTGCATCTTCTCTGCTGGTTAAAAAGTTAATTCATACGTGCCCCTTTCATTTCATTATTCATGCAACACAAATTAAATGGCTTCGCTGTTTCAATAGAGATTAATTACATTAGGCATAAAGCACATTTCCAGTTCAGGCCATGGTTTCTACTTCATTTAATTCATTATCTCATGTGCAATCCAGTGGCATCCTGAAGATAACAGCTAATTTCAATCACATATGTCTTTTTCAGCATTTTCTTTTCTATCTTACGGGTTTCTCCAGGAAAATTGCTAGTCAGAATAAAAGGGAAAAATACATACTTGAACCAAAGGAGTGGTCTTCTAAAGGTTTTTTTCCCTTCTTTTATCTGATTGTTTGTGCTTTTTTTTTTTTTTTTTTTTTTGGTGTCATCTGATTGAGGTGATGTAGAGAGGCATCACCTGGCTACTTCTGTTCTGGGAGGTGGGATGCAGCTGGAGGAGGCACTGAGTGTGTGTGTTGGGGGAAGGGACTGGATAGGGCTACCAAGGCTGATAGGGGTAGAGGCCACTGCTTGTGACTATGGATGACAGGAGGAACTTTAGGCCCTAGGTAGATCTGTTTACCTTGGCCTACTCCTCACTGGGTACTTATCACTCCACAAAAAGAGTTGGATGTGCTGTATGCATCTGTATGCATGTTTTCCACAGAGTTCTTTCAAAGGAAAGCTCTTGGAAGATTACCAAAAATACTAAAATTTCCTTGCAGCAATGAGCACAGGTTTATAGTACAGAGGAAGAGCTTGAAGTCTAGAGTTAAATACATGTGCCCAAATTTCTTATGAAAATCGAATTAAAATTCCAGACATATGGAATGTTCTTACTGAAAAACATCTTGGAAACTGTCTCCAGGTTTAAATCATACTGAAGAAAGAAAGAGAGAAAGAAAGAAAGAGGGAAAGAAGGAAGGAAGGGAGGGAGAGAGGGAGGAAGGAAGGAAAGAAGGAAAAGAAAGAAAGAATAAGAGAGAAAGGAAGAGAAAAAAAGGAAGGAAGGAAGAGAGGAAGGGAGGGAGGAAGGAAGGAAGAAAGAAAGGAATGAAGGGAGAGGGGAAAGGGAAGAGCCCTGTTCTGCGACTTAAGTCTTAAAAGATTTGTCAAGAACAATATACAGGGTATGACACTTGCCATTCTGCAACTGCAGAAGATGGCCAGTATAGGGAAGCCAAGATCATGAAAATTTTATTTGTACTCAGCTTTGTCAAGGGAAAAAAAAGGAAGAAGAAAAGAAAGAAAAAGATTATTTACCTTTTTGTTTCAAAAAAAAAAACAAAAAAAATCTTGTGGATTAATCCAAAAAAATCTTCATGTACATTCATTTCTCCAGCTCAATACCAGTTTATTCAAGTATGTTTGGAAATGAGAGTGCAATGTTGATACCACTTGGGAAATTATGATGGATTTTCTAGAAAACGTTTTTTTTCTTGTGGGGGAAGCTAACATTTCCTTCCTGATTAAGTGCTTTTTCACATGCCCCCAACTTTCATATTACACATTCTTAAGGAGGCCTGTAAAAACAACATCCCGTGCTTTGTTTGCACATCCAAATTAGATGACTTAGATGCCTGATCTTGGGGCTTCGGTTCCTTTTTGTAACTTCTGCCAAAACATCACAAGAGAAAGAAAAAGATAATAAGAAACCATCTAAAGACAATCAAACAACCATTAATCCCCTACTCTTTCCACACAGGATAAACATTAGCTGTAGCTCAATTAAACTCTACAGTTCACAGATGTTCACAATAATGACTGGCCCACAACAGCGTTCTTCTTATTAAGGTGTTTTGGAACTGTGCATACGCCAACTTGTCCCCACCAGGGAACTGGGGAATGGAGGAAAACACAGGTAACCAGATATGCCTGGCATATGAAGCAGAAGACAGCTGCCTGCTCTTTCCAGAAAAGTTGCATCAGCAGGATTTATCATCGTGTTTTTTGCCGACACATCACCCCAAACTCCCTTTGAGTCATTAACAGTGAAAATACAGAACTTAACAGAGGCAGAGACCAAAAATGTGTCCCTGGAGCCTGGAACCATCTGGAAGAAACACAAGTTTACCCTGCTCCTGGGTGCTGCTCACACAGAAGCCAGCGGTGGGGCTCACATAGAATGTGCTTTTCTGCCTCGTTCCTTCAGATGCCCCAGACACTTCAAACTATGTTTCCTTTGAGGAAATTAGTTGCATAACAGAGATATGGAAGGTACTGAGAGGAATTTTAAATAGTTCATTAGATATAAAGTGTCAGTAGTAAGTGGTATTCATTTCCTTGAAAAGCAAAGAAACTCGCAGACTTGGAGAGTGGGGGGAGGATGTTTAAATCTCAGACAGGGTGTTCCACTTTCCCACCAATCAGACCTGGGCCTCCGGGTACCCACCCGCGGCTCCCCATCCCCTGCAATTCATCCAGGACACCACTGCGCAACATATACTCTCTGCATTATGGATTTGGCCGTAGTTACTATCTTAGTATCCCAATATCTTAGTATCTTAGAACAGGGTTTTTTTTTTTTTTTTCATTTGCTGACTTTCATGCTAATAAATGTCTCTGAAGATTTTGGCAAACATTACACAAGACTCTACCTTTAAACAAATAACAAAGCCATTGTGAGCCCAGAGACCTCGGCTCTAAAAATCCCAGAAATTCCTGGTTGGACTAGATCCTTGGTAAGAAGAGTGTATTTCTTGGAATAAAATGTTATGCCTGCAAAGGTGCACATTGGAAGGAAGAACTTTGCGTCAGTTATGCTCAGTCCTCCTGAGATCCAACATGACAGGGTCTCCTGTGACTGACAGACAAGACTCTCCTGAAACAATGATGAGCCCCGAATGTCTCCAGGTTCCTCACATTTTACCAGAGGCTGTTGTTGAGTACAAGGGGATGGCAGACCTTCCAGATTCTGGAAGGTCAGATTTGAAAATTCAGTACTGGAACTATTATGTAGGGAACCGAAAATACTAGTGCTGAATTTGTTTTAATTAGGGATTAACTTTGTCCTCAATAAAGGAAATCAATTTAATTACAAATAAAAAAAAGTTTTATAATATAAGAAATTTTAATGGTGGGGTGCCTGGGTGGCTCAGTCAGTTGAGCGTCTGACTTTGGCTCAGGTCATGATCTCCTGGTCTGTGAGTTCAAGCCCCCCATCGGGCTCTGTGCTGACAGCTCAGAGCCTGGAGCCTGCTTTGGATTCTGTGTCTCCCTCTTTCTCTGTACCTCCTCTGCTCACACTGTCTCTCTCTGTCTCTCAAAAATAAATAAGTGTTAAAATAAAGAAATTTTAATGGTAGAAAACATGTAACGTAGTCCATTCCACAGTTTTGTCAAACACTTATCTAGGTAGTATTATTTTAATAATTATCCTACTGCCTTGCAAATAACTGGGAGTTAAAAAGTTATAAACACTATTTTCAAATGTTTTATTTATTTAAGTTTTATTTATTTATTTTGAGAGAGACAGAGATAGCACGAACGAAGAGGGTCAGAGAGAGAGAGAGACAGACAGACAGAAAATCCCAAGTAGGCTCCAAGATGTCACCACAGAGCCTGACACAGGGCTCAAACTCATGAACGGTGAGATCATGACGTGAGCTGAAATCAAGAGTCAGAAGCTTAACCGACTGAGCCACCCATGTGCCGCTCTAAGCACTACTTAAACTCTGTGTGAAGCATTTCCCATCATGATTGATATTAGGCAAAACTTGTGTTTTAGCACATTTCCTTCAACCTCTGTACCCCAAATTGCCTGCACCCCCATCCCCAGGTTAACACACACTATCACACACGTTTAAGGAAGAGTCAATTCTTCCTGGTGTGTTTGCTTCTTACATCTGCCTTTCTCTGCCTTCTGCTCTTCTCTCTTTCCTTACATCAGAAAACATTTCTCCCTTGGGCCTTGTGCTAGAGTTTCTGTGGATTCTAAGATCATGATGACCGTTACTCTGTGTGTTGTACATACTCCATATTTAATTGTTAGCTAACTGTGGATGAAGAGTACAATGTGCTGCCTGGAACAGAAGAAAACCACAAAAGGAGAAGGTGCTGGCCCAGTAGTGTGTGCAGACTGAGAAGGACTGCTTCAGGACTGTACCTATGTGACCTTGGGTCTCAGGGACTCACTCAGGGGATCTGAGAGGTCCAAAACATTCATGAGTAAAATGAGCATTTAAACTGAAAGATAGATGACTGGATTTTTTAATATGTTAATTTATTTATTTTGAGAGGTAGGGGCAGAGAGAGAGAGAGAGAGAGAGAGAGAGAGAGAGAGAGAGAATTCTGAAGCAGGCTCCACACTGTCAGTGCAGAGCCCGATAGGGCTAGAACTCACCAAACACTAGATCACAGCCTGAGTCGAAATCAAGAGTCTGATGCTTCATGAACTGAGCCAAGCAGGTGTCCCAGACGACAGGATTTTAATGTAACAGAGTGAATAAAAGTACATTGTAATTATTTCAGTTTGCATATGTGGGGGGGGTGGGGGGCTTTCTTTTAAGAAACTACCACTTGTCAAGTTTGGGACATAGTATCAAAGAAGAATATTGACAATTAAGTGAAAAGATGGCAAAGCAAAGAAAAGAAAAACAGCTTTGACAAGTCTGGAGAATTCTGCTTTCCTCAGCTTCAAAATTTATTTCATTTTTTAAGCTTTTTTTTAAGTTTATTTCTTTTGAGAGAGATGGAGAGCATGCACAGAAAGGGGAGAGAGAGAAGGAGAGAGACTCCCAAGCACATTCTGCAGTCAGTTCAGAGCCCAACACGGGGCTTGGACTCATGAACAGTGAGATCATGATCTGAGCCAAAGTCAAGAAGCAGACACTTAACTGACTGAGCCATCCAGCTGCCCAAAATTTATTTTTAAAAAAACCTGCTGCTTTTATTATTAGAAAGTGACAATAAGGGGCACCTGGGTGGTTCATTTGGTTAAGTGTCTGACTTCAGCTCAGGTCATGATCTTACAGTTGGTGGTTTGAGGCCCAAGTTGGGCTCTGTGCTGACAGCTCAGAGCCTGGAGCCTCCTTCGGATTCTGTGTCTCCCTCTTTCTCTCAAAAATAAATGAAAATGTTTAAAAAATTTTTAAAAAAGTAAGAAAGTGACAATAAAAATGCTGGGCATGACATGATGATTCTCTTTCAGAGCTTCTGGAAGCTCAGAAACTTTAATGCTCACATACAGTAAGTGTATTATATGAACTACATACACGTGTCTAGTTTTCTCCTCCCCATCTATATAGTTTTCATTCCTTTATGATCATTGCAGTTTGTACACTTCCATTGTAAGTCATGCTGTATTCTTCTTGGAAACAAACTTTTCGGACAAATTTGATGCATTAATCCTTCTTAGGGCACCGACTCCCATGAAGAAGGCAAAAGTGCCTTGACACTAAGGCCCCACTTCATCACAGCCTGCCTGGCTCACAGGGCACATCTTCAGCCAAATGTCCCAGCCAGAAGAGACAGATTGGAAGGACAGTGGAAAGGAGGGTCTAGTATGAGTCTAATTGGTTAACTGTTTTCCCATATGAACCAGATTCCCCTGTAAAAATTGTAAAGATATCAATTCTCAAAGTCCTTGAAACTCTAGGAAATGTCATGAAAAACTGCACTGGTGCTTCTCATCTGGCGTGAGGACCACTTATCCGGGGCAAAGCCAGGTCTGGACAGAGTTCATCCAATCCAGTTAAATTGAAATATCCTTGAACTCAGTTTGGTACTCCAGCTTTTGACCTAGCACAAGCCAAGAAATTGGAAAGGAGCGGCTGGGGGCTCCTGGTCCCGCAGCGGATGCTCATCTCTGGCTAAGTTAAAAGCATTGGCAGTTATAGCTGCTGTTTTCAATACAGCTCTCTCTTTGTTTTGGAAAATAAAACAATAGTGATAAATATTTACATTTAAAACAAGAACATTTTGACAACAATTGCAGCTGCTAAATGATTTATGAAGCTTGTGTGAAATCAAAGAGAAAGGAGAGAGATAAACATGTTGCTGCTAAGAAAGAAGGGCTTCTGACTTTGATTTAGTAGACGGTGAAGGTTTCCTAGAGCAGAATGATACAGTAACACTTCTTAAGGGAGTTTGGTTTAAAAATATGATACACCTAATTGCCATTTGATCATTAGCATTTTTGCTATCATTAACCTTCAGCTGACAAATTACCTACTTAAGAGAGCTATATTTCAATTTAAGCTGTTAAAGGGGATGGTATACTCTGTGTATTTGGGTCGAAAGCCAGATCCGTGAATGAAAACACAACTCTGGGATTGTAGGAAGGAAATATGTCAATGTGGCTTAAGTTTGCCAAAAACATAGGCAATTCTCAAATAATGGAGTGTGCTAATCAACAATATAGCACTTCTTTTTGCAAATTTTAACATTTTTGGTCAACGTGTGCAGATAACTGAGTAGCTTCTGGTCGACATTGAGCTCTCACCCTGCAGAGCTAAACCAGTGCCTTATAAACTGGGAATTACAAATTTAATCCTCCCTGGGGATTTTGCTGCTCAGTGGGGAACACCCCATCACAACAGCAATGGTGCACCTACTACTGAGTCAGAAGACTTGAGTTTGAATCTCTTCTCTCTTATTAACTGAGTGGCCTGGGGCAAGTTAATTAATTTCTGAGTCTGTTTCCTCACATATAAAATAGAAAAAAAAGGAATATCTGCCCCACGGTAATGCTCTAAGTATTTAATGAGATAATTCATGTAAAGAACCTGGCAGCCTAAGAGAAGCTGAATAAATAGTAACTAATTGCTGTGAGGGTTTGGAGAGAGTTTTGAAATGACTGACCTCAACTCATATTTATCTAGAGTCTACCAGGCACAGGGACTTAGAAAAAGCAAGGTGGGGACTCTTTAGTTAGTGAGCTAGATGTTTGTCCACACACCCCTTCCTCCCAAAGGGTGAGTGTCCATTTCAGGCCACAGATGTATGTATGGATCTACAAGTCCAGATGGAAGGAATCTGGCAGTGGAATAAAGAAAAGAAACTGGCCACTAAATGGAAAGGAAGGGCAAAGGTGGCAGAAGAAGAAACTTGCATGCCCAGTCTAGTGCAGCAGGCACCCAGGGTACTCAAGGAGAGGACTGGGGCTGGACCCCAGCAGTGCCTTACTAGCTAGAGAAGGAGGAGCAGTGACAGTCAAGGATAAACCTGGCAGAGGCCCCAGGTGAGCTGCAGAGCCTGGTGTGCACTGCATCCCCAGAGGTACAGAACTGCTGGCCTGGCCAGGAGCTGAGCCAGAGCAATAGGAGAGTCTGCTGCATGGTGTGTGGGTGGAGAATGGGGACAGACAGGAACAGCCAGCCTGCTTGCCTGCAGCAGTAAATGTAAGTAGAGCTCCAATACGGCAGTAATAGGCAATGGTGAAGGCCAAAAAAAAAAAAAAAAAAAGTTACAGAGAATGACCTGATAAGGGGACCTGAAACCGCCATCCCAGCCTGCTTGGCCTCTTTGAGAGTTAAGAGCATGCAGCCCCCTCCCCAGTAATAGTCCCCAGGGGCCGAAGAGCAGACGCAGCCTGCTGTCATGGAGAAAGTATATGCACAGAATTACTGAGTGCCTTTCTTCCTCCGCAGGTTGGTGGCCCTGAAAATGCTTTTGATGAACAGATGATGAGTAACAATGCAAGATGATCTATGATGAAGGTTATGTGGGCTTGTTATTTGAATCAAAGTACAGAAGAAATCCCTTTAGGATACTGAGGTCTAAGATGAAGTTTATTTCAAACTGAGTCCTGAAGATGGGTGGGATTTAGACTTAAAAAAATTAAAAATGAAAATTAGCATGAATGCAAACATGAAGGCTAAAACATACTTGCTATATTCAGAAGTCAGCAACAGTGCTATTAGTATCAGGCAAATAGGCTGGAAAGGTAGGTGTCCAGACACAGGCAGCCTTGGAAGGCAAGCTGGGCACTTGATCCAAAGCCAGAGAAATATGCAAATGTCAATTTTAACTGTCCATCAAACTGTATTATATACAAGAAAATTTCTAAATATGTTATTTTTTAAATGTTTATCCCTTACCTTTACTGACAAATATTTTCAAAATCAAATACAGTTTGTAAAAAAATATACAAAAATAATAGTTATTAAAATAGATTTCTATAAAGATTATTATTGCTGGTCCCTCCCCAAATGCCTGGCAGTGGGCAAAGAAAGATACTGTTAACATTTAGTATCTGCTGTGGTAACCTTGGCATAATAGAGTGAACACAGACTTCAATGGCAGCTTAATTAGATTTACCATGGGAAAGATGTCACAAAGGAGACGTGGTGCTTCTATATTTGGAAACCTATATGATGACATGAAGAACTAAAAAATGCACAAAATATTAAAACATTTTTATTTTTTTATTAATATTAATATATATTAATATAATATTAATATTATAACATTAAAACAAAATATTAAAACATTGGGAAGACCACAGCTGTCATTTCTGTTCTTTTTTCCATGTAGTTTAAATACAATTGGTGTTCTACTGTCATGCAAATGTCCAGGTCCCTTTAACATTTATGGTAGTTGACTGTATTTGGAGAGGAGGGTAACATGCTATGTTTCACATTTTGTGAGCAGGAAGCATACGTCCAAGAACGATTTTGTAATTGGTTCTACATTTTGTTGAATGAGAAGAAAAGACAGTTTTATCTCAAGTGTGAAAAAAACATAGAGGGTCCACCAAAAACTCAAGATGTAGCAGATGGTCTCCATAACAAAGAAAACTGATGATATAGTAGAGTTACCATTTTCTCCAACACCACAGAGACTGAAAAATCAAGAGACCTAAGCATGTTTTTCTTTTCTATCCTGTTACCATAGAAAGAGGCCAAAACCTGCTTTAATAGAGACAAAGGAGAGCATGTGGAAGGAATATTTTTGAGTCATTTCTATACTTCTCACATAAAACTATGGCTAGACACTCAGCCATCATGTCTATACCTGCAGTGAGAGTCAGGGGTCACCTTGAAGCAACTAGGTGCTTTCTGCAGGATTGAGTCATGCCAGCACCCAAACCCAGTAGGTGGCAAGGCTCTGATCAGAAGATCCTGGAAAGTTGTTGACTCCCCCTGAGCACTTTGGAAGAAGACCCATGGATTCTGAAATGATGGCTTGAGTATTCCACTGGGAATCTTCCAGAAAAGTTAAGCAGAACTGAGAACTACCCACGCATAAGGTAGAGATTTTGAAAATCTCTTTAAAGAGCATAGAAAGTACAAAGAGTTCTCAAGACATCAATGAACTGAGAAAATAAAATTTAGTAGCAGTTCAATAAGTTCACCGATCTTATTGTCAGGTCCTAAACTATAGGTGACCCTTGAACAACACAGGGGTTAGGGGCACCAAACCAAGTGCACTTGAAAATCTGCATATAATTTTTGATTCTCCCAAACTTAACTATTAGCCTACTGTTTACCAGAACCCTTATCAATAACATAAACAGTCGATTGGCACATATTTTGTATACTCTTGTATTATATACTGTATTCTTACAATAAAGTTAGCTAGAGGGGTGCCTGGGTGGCTCAGTCGGTTAAGCATCCAACTTCAGCTCAGGTCATGACCTCATGGGTTCAAGCCCCCAGTCAGGCTCTGTGCTAACAGCTCAGAGGCTGGAGCCTCTGCGGATCCTGTGTCTCCCTCTCTCTCTGCCCCTCCTCCACTCGTGCTCTGTCTCTCTTTCTCTCAAAAATAAATAAACATTAAAACAATTTTAAAGTAAACTAGAGGACAAAATGTTATTAAGAAAATCATAAAAGGGTGCCTGGTGGCTCAGTTGGTTGAGGATCCCACTCTTGATTTGAGCCCCACTTTGGGATCCGTGCTGGGCATGGAGCCTACTTAAGATTCCTCCCCTTCCCCTCTCTCTCACTTGCACTCTCTCTGTATTATAAAAAAGAAAAAACGAAAAAAAAGAAAATCATAAGAAAGAGAAAATACATTTACGGTACTGAATTGTAAAAAATCTGCATATAAGTGGACCCACACAGTTGAAAGCCATGTCATTCAAGGCTTCACTGTAGATTCTAAGGCAGTGCTTCCAGAAGGGTGTTCTGTGGTTCACCTGCAAGAGAATGAGGGTTGGAGGAGATGGTTAACACACATTCTTGGGCCCTTGTCCAAGTCTACTGAATAAAAATCACTTGAGAATGGGGACAGGTTTTGATAATCTGCATTTTCACCACTCCCCCTGCCCCACCCCCAGGTGATTCTCATGTATGCAAAACTAGGGAAGCACTCCAAGACAAGTCTGAAAATTGAATAAAAAGAAATAGGAAAGAATTGCAAGATCTCCCCTTCTCAGGCTTTCAGTGAGGAAATGAGGAATGTATAATTTGATAATTGTTCTTACTAAGATCATTCTCTAAATTGATCAGAAATAAGCAGGTCTTGGATTGATGAGTCATCAACATTTTTAAGAACTTACTATGCAGCAGTCAGTGCTCTAAATCCTTCCCCTGTGTTATCTCATTTAATCCTTATGGCAACCTTACTTATCAGGAGATGCTTTTATTATCCTTAATTGACAGACAGAATGTTAGACGAGATTTAAAGATAAAATTAGATTAGAAGTCAGATCCTTTCCAATGCAAGTATGATCAAGGAGAAGACAAACCAGAGAGGAAGCAAAAGACCACTGGGCCTTGTCCAAAGCAACATGTCTCCTAATTTCCCTCTAAGTAGAGAGATGAACAATACAAACTAAAAGAAAAAAAAAAAAAGGAAATCAAAGTGCCTTTTAAGGCCTAGAAGCAAAGATAACAACTCCTTCTGGATCTAATAAAGATCTAACATTCTGTGTCTGTTTTTCATTCATTTTTATGTATTTAGGAATGTGAGTTACTGTAAGGTGGTCAAACTGCCTTTAGTTACTTGTTTCTATGTATAGCATAAAATATCGGAGCATTCCCACAAAACACACGTGACACTACTCTCCATGGATTTATTAAAAAGACCCCCAGAGAAGAGAGTTATAAAATCTGATCAAGTCAGCACTTCCAGCTGTGTAATTGACATCCATTATTTTCTATTGACTGCTGTGCAGAACTTCAATTTCTGTAGCATAAACAGAATTCCCATTTCTTTTGCAAGGAGACTGCCATAGGGTAGAGCTAAAAATAAGGGTCATCAGCAGAATCATTTTATAAATTCCCAGAAACTTTGGGGAAAGGTCCTAAGAAAACGTTTTCCTATGGACATACTTCTTCTCTGTAAATCATTTTTATATTTCAAGTCATTGCATTTGTTCTACACCATTTTTTTTCTACGTATAACATATACGGTACAAACCTCTTGAAGAATCAGGGAGCAGCTAAGAAAGAATAGAAATGTTGAAAAACATCTAAGATTCCATTCTTCCTTCTTTTGTCCTTAGCAGATTCCTAAAGGTAAGATACTGCACCCTGCCAGAAACAAAGTAATACAATATTTCATGCTTTGCAATTTTTATAGATTCTGTGATATCAAAACACAGCTTCATGTTTTTACTTGGGGGTGAAGGGGAGCAGAATAAGCCACTCCCCAAATATATCTCTTTGGCATAAGGCATCTCTTTGGCATAAGGATTACTTTGCGAAACGGCAGACACAAAGCTCTGAGGACAAGAGTAGAAGATACACTTTTGCAAGAGAAATTTGTATTTGTGAAAGAAATCTGTGTGTGTCAGGGTGTCTCCCTCTCTGTTATCAGGAAGAGTGCATGTTTTTGATTAGTTCTCACCTTTCACGCTTTCTCTCTTAGGCTCCTTGCTATTCAATCAATGTCCCTTTTCCTAGAGAACTGGGATCTTACCTAGTCTTCCCAGTGTAGTGCCAGATGTAGTGTCCCCTGCTGCCCTACATGTCCCTATTTCCCACACCCCACACACTTCACCCCAGCCCACTTCTCCCATTGCCTAAGCTCCCCTCCAGATCCCCTGACTCATGTCCCACATTTCCCACCCAATATACTATCCCACAACTTTCCACCACACCATGCCCAGTTAAAAGATGAACTTAGGCATATTAGAATCCCCGAGAGAGGCAAAACTGTAATTGTTAAAGTCTGGGTTTGGTGACGTGGGCCTTAGCAGAAGCCTATTTTGTGCCAGTTGTCATGTTTTTTTTTCTTTCTAACAACAGTTTAATAAGGTTCTTAATACAATACCTTAATACAGTTCACTGTAGGCATTCCATAAATGTTAATTTAACTAAGATGTCCAGGGATCTTGGATCCTAAGAGAGGATGCCCAGAGAAGGCAATCATGAATACAAAAGAAAGTTACCCACAATGGGATAAAGCGCACAGCCTAGGGAATATAGTCAGTGGTATTATAATCATGTATGGTGACAGATAGTAGTGACACTTATGAGCACAGCATAAGGTATAGGTTTGCCAGATCACCATATTGTGCACCTGATACTAATGTAACATTGTGTGTCAAGCGTACTTCAGTGAAGGAAAGAAAGAATGAATGAAAGAAAGAAAGAAAGAAAGAAAGAAAGAAAGAAAGAAAGAGAAAGGAAGAAAGGAAGGAAGAAAAGGAAGAAGGCAGGAAGGAAGGGAGGAAGGAAGGAAGGAAGGAAGGAAGGAAGGAAGGAAGGAAGGAAGGAAGGAAGGAAACGAAGAAGTCTACACAAAGACTGCATTTCAGTTACAGGGGAACCTAGATTTTGGTGGGGGAGAGAAGAAAGGTATATTAAAGTCATTGATTTGTGACATAAAGAAATAAGGCTTTTGTATTTCTTTTATTGGAGTGTGAAAAATTAAGTGCACTGAAGGGAAGCAGAATATACCACCCCAAAATATGCCACTTTGGCATATCGATTATTTTGAATTGATGTTATTTAAGAAACAGAGAGTGCAAGAAGGACACTCTGACCTCCTTCGTCCATCTGAACGGATGAAATAAATCTCCCCTGAGAAAGGTAACTTTCCTGTAACCAGGATGCACCAACGGAGATAAGGAGTTTAAGAACAAGAAGGCTGTATCAACAAAACTTGTTATTTCTTCACTAATTTGCTACCTCAAGCCCAAAGCCTTCTTTGTCAAAGCTTCACAGATGTATTGTTTTCTTGTCTAAAAGGTATAAAAGCCTCCTGCATTAGCCACCTCTTTGGGTGTCGTATTTTTTTTGTTTAGTTTTTTTTAATGTTTATTTATTTTTGAGAGAGAGACAGAGAGAGAGCATGAGTCAGGGAGGGGCAGAGAGCGAGGGAGACAGAATCCAGAGCAGAATCCAGGCTCTGAGCTGTCAGCACAGAGTCCGACATGGGGCTTGAACCCACGAGATCATGACCTGAGCCGAATTCTGGCGCTTAACCAGCTGAGCCACGCAGGCATCCCTAGTAACATATTTTTATGGGTCCCAAACATAGGAAAATAATTTGTTCTTCTCCTGTTAATCTGTCTTATGTCAATTTAATGATTAGACCAACAAAAGAACCTGGAAGGGAAGAAAGGAAATGTCTTCCTCGCCTATAGCACTTTTAATTTTCATCTTGCTTTATCATGTTGATGATCCAGGCATCTTCAGTGTCTCACACAGTGTCATCTGGAGCACCCATCTGTGGACCTAGTGGGGGGCCTGTCTCTTCTCTGAGCTGCTCCTTGACAGGGAGGGAACAATAGCATCAGTATATTTTAATATAGGTTGCTTATTTTCTATTTACCCAGCACTTCACACAGTCGTGTGGCAGGAAATATTTTATATTTATTTCCGTATAATTTCCTTTTCTTCTAGGCCTCCGGCTTGCAGCAGAAGAGCTACTCTTAAGGTGTGATAAGAGGTATAAATGGTCCTCTTTGCTCTAAGTAAAAGCAAGCAGTGTAATTACCCACTTCACTTACTCCCTTGCTGTTAGAGGATTTCAAAGGCTCTTCTGAAGGGGGCAAGGGGAGGACTGGTCGGAGGATGTTTTTCTCTGCCCAGACACTAGCTGCAGTCAGAAATATCTATGCAAGACACACTGCTGCAATTTGCTTACACGACTCGCTTCTCTTATGCTAGGCTTCTGAAAGGGAGCAAAGATGCCCCGTTGGTTAAACTTCAAGTAAAATACTGGAGGAACAGAAGAAAAGAGCAAGAGCAATGAACTATTTAAGGTCTTCAGACTTCCCCTATCCCTCCTGATTCTGGTCTCTGGGATCCACTTTTTTTTCTTAACTCTTCTTTAGTTAGCATTTCAATTGCCTAAACCTCAATATGTGCCACTCTAGTGGCTTAAACACATGGAGATGAATTTTTCTCTCCTAACATACAGTTCTAAAGCAGGCAGACAATAGTGTTGGTGACTATCATTTAGTGATCTCATCAGGGCCCTAGACTCAAACTCTCTTATGAATTTCCTGTTTTATCTTTAGAAACTTGCCTTCTGTCATCATGTGCCTCCCTTCATAGATAATAGATGGCTGTTGCTTCTTCAAAGGTTGCATCCACATTCCGGAGAGAAAGAACAGAAAGGGTGGGGATGCACAGGGATGCCACTTTGATTAGGAAAATAAAAACCAGTTCCAGAAAATTCATTCTTTCATGTCATCCATCAGAACAGTGTTACATGATCACCCCTGAGTGTAAAGTAAACTGACAAGGGGACCATGTGCTGGTTTTCTCCACCTTTATTGTAGAAGCTTACAAGGGAGTGGTAGCCATCACACTGCAGAATTATGATCTGGTTTTGTGCCTTTGTTCCTCATCAGGGGGAAAATTTTTTTTCTATGCCCTCTGAAGTCATCTAATGGGGGAATTGCAAATTAAACTGACAGGTGGCAGGGAGGGGAATGGGGACACTTCTGGAAGGTGAAATGACTTTCTAGAAGGGGAGAAGCACTTTTTGGGGGAAAATAACATTTTTAAACATTTTTAAGTTTGTTTATTTATTTTGAGAAAGAGAGAGAGAGGGAGGGGCAAGGAGAGAGACAGAGAATCCCAAGCAGGCTTTATGCTGTCAGTGCAGAGCCGGATGTGGGGTTCGATCCCAAGAACCTGTGAGATCATAACCTGAGCTGAAATCAAGAGTTAGGTGCTTTAACCAACTGAGCCACCCAGGCGCCACCCCCCCCCCCTTTTTAAAAACATTTTTAAAGTTTATTTATTTTTTTTGAGGGGGGGGGATGACTATTTCAAAAGATAGAAAATAGACTGTAGGGAGACTAGGTGGGAGATAAGAGTCTGTGACAATGTTTGTCTGGGTGCAGTGTCTACTTCACATCTGGCAGAAGATGAGGTTAGAGTACTTCAGGAGGAGATTTATGATGTCTGAGTGCTTCTGGGAAGCTCTGCTTTCAGGCAGATTAGTAATTTTAGGAACTCAAGTGGCTTCAGCTCAAAATAATTTTTATGCCCCCGTGACTGATTCTGGACCCCTAATCCTCAATCCCAATTTCACTTTCTCATTTCAGACAACTCATGCCACATTTGCCTAGTGACTCAGCATTTTTTTTATGTTTCTATATTTTGAGAGAGTGTGCATGTGCACTTGAGAGAGTGGGGGAGGGGGAGAGAGAGGGAGAGAGAGAGAGAATCCCAAGCAGGCTCAACACTGCCACTGCAGAGCCTGACTTGGGCCTCGATCTTACAACCATGAGATCATGACCTGAGCCAAAACCAAGAGTGGGATGCTTAACCAACTGAGTCACCCAGGTATCCTAGTGATTCAGCATTCTTAATGCTAAACTGGCCTCAGACTCCATCACACCCCACACTAGCATATTTTTAACAAGGAACAAACCCCACTCTGGTACACTGTGCCATTTAGATTTTTAAAAAAGTGATTTACAGAGATTAAATTAAAAAACTTGCTTTGATGAAGGCATCCAAATAATTAAGATGATCTCCTCCATTATAGGGATATCATATAGAAAGAGGGATTAAAGGGGAATCATATATAAAGAGGGATTCATTTCAGTGAGTGTTACTATTTCTTTCCCTTGCAAATACTTAATAATCCATGGACAAACTAAGAGAAAAACAAGTGATCACTTGTCACTAAAGTGATGAACCTAAATTACTGCTTGGCCCTGTCCACTGTTGAATTCTGCCTCCTATTACTGATTGTGTTTACCTTTGGTGGTTCCTTGATATTCAGCAGCAGGACCTGACCAGGAGGGACTGCAGTTTCCCTAGACCTTTGGTTAAGGATGCCTACCTAGGAAAAGAGTCAATTCCTTTAGGAAAAAAGTTTCTGATAATTATTTGCAAGTAATTGCTCAATTTTGTCGCATTTTATTCTACTCTAATAAGCACACAAAGTGCTTTATTAGCCAGCTTTTCCAGTGTCGAGCTATTTAGGAGACATTTTATGGCAAAGCTATTATTACAAAACTAGAACACAAGTGAAATTTATGCTTCCGTTTCAAGGTGGAGCAAAGGTGATTTTCCTTAAATGTATTATCCACGGCTTATCTAAAATGAATCATAACTCAAGGTCACAGATGAAAGAGCCTGTGTTCATAGTCTGGAATCTTCTAGCAGCCCAGACCAGTAAGGTATATACCTTACTTTTATAAATCTTATCAACTCCCTGTGGCTTCCATGTTATGGATCAGCCCTCCCTCCAACAATTCGTGAGTCAGCTCTCAAATTGTTTGTGACCATGGGCAAGGGGGGTGGGGACAGGTGGTGGTAGTGTTTGGTTACAGCTTTTTCCAACCAGGGTTCCTCCAGAGAATCAAACCCTAATGTCCTAAGGCATCCACTGAATGTTATTACTCTTATTACTCTAGAATGATACTAGCCATGTATTATCCTTGAGAGAATTGAATAAATAGTCATACACAGTATTTTATTCTCTTTGTGGTTCAGACGAGTCCTCATCGAGAATGGCTACCTGACAGTCAGTTCCAGCTGAGCCTGTGAGCAGCCTCAAGACCTGAGGCAAATCTTTGAATTCAGTAGCCTTAGTTTCCTTATCCAAAAAAAAATGAATGGATTTCTTCACACTAATTCTAAAATATGCCTCATAAAAGGTTGTTCTAGAAAAGTTTGGGACCTTAGGAAAGCAAATCAAATACTGTGTTGAGTCATAGGTCCTTCCTTTTGCATCTCACCAATGAATAATTGGGATAGAAATTCAAGAAAATATTTTCTGTGTAATTCCTCTCCTCCCACCCAGTGATCATCGTGTCCTCTACACTTCCCTTCTTTTCTGCTGTGAAATCATAGACACTGAGGGTACCAAAGCCTTCTTTCGGTTCAGTAATCTCTTCTCTTTACACTTCAATGCTGGCTCAGTTGAGAATAAATTCAGTACCTGTTTTTCTACATCCACTGCTTACCTATTTCTCTCCTCAGGTCTGTCTCTCTATATATTGGCCTAAATTTGGAAATATGGAGCTGTCAGTCCCCCATGGAACCACCTAAAGTGTAAAAAAATGTAAATAAATATATATATATATATATTTAACCAGAGATGTTGCACTAAACCCCACACCTGAAATAAAATAGAAATAAAATAAAGATATGGACATCAATTTGACAATAAATTATATTAAAAAATAAAATAACAAAGAAAATAAAGAAATAGGAAAGGAAAGAGCATATGATTTCAGAATTACATATTTTGTTCAACTATCTGCATATAGCCTCCCTATTTCTTTTATTTCCCTTACATTCTCAAGGTAAGTAGAGATTGATTAATAAAAGGAGTAAATAGTGAGAAATTCTACAATAAACAACTCTTTACTGATTCCTGTGATATTTTGAATTAGTCCTTGTTCTTTGGTAAATGAAGGTATACAATGATGAAGGAGGCTTGAGACTAATCAAGTGGATTCAGAACCTGACATCACAACCTGATCTCTTGCATAACCAGTGGAGATAAGTATATACAAGGCTGGAAGTAGTAGAGAGAAGATCTCTGATGTCCATAAAATCTTTTACTCTCCACTCTGAAGATAACCTCTTAGGAATAATATAGGAAAATAGAGACTATATTTTGAGAAAGATTCTAAAGCTGAATATAACCTCTGTAGGAAAATGCCATTGCTGTTCACTGATGTCTGCT
Source organism: Cryptoprocta ferox (assembly GCA_028646485.1). Taxonomy (NCBI): domain Eukaryota; kingdom Metazoa; phylum Chordata; class Mammalia; order Carnivora; family Eupleridae; genus Cryptoprocta; species Cryptoprocta ferox. The sequence continues at coordinate 34,610,128 of CM053567.1, read as the reverse complement.
ATGGCTGAAGATAAATGAGGAACACTATAGGTCTTTCCTGGCCTTTTAGAGTCTAATTAGCTTCCCTCAAATAAATTAGGCTTAGCCTGCAAACAGAAGTAATCAAATCCTGATAGTACACAATCTTTCTGGTATGTAACTGATTATGATTTTGCATTCTGAATCTTAAAAATTTCTATCATATCATCAGAATCCCTAAATAAATATTCACATACTATTAGCCAAAATGGTTGGACAAATGACCTTTAATGTTCCTTTGAGCTTGGAAATTCTATGGTCCAATGAAACAGTGATTTTTTATCAGTAACTCACTTTTATTTGTCTCCTTTATTTTTATCTTAACATATTTTTTAAAAGGACAATCTGTCTGAAGTGTATCACTAAAAATACTACCTACTCTGGGCATCTGGGTGGTTCAGTTAACTCTCTGACTCTTGATTTCAGCTCAGGTTATGATCCTGCAGTTCATGAGATTGAGCCTTTTGTTGGACTCTGGGCTGACAACATGGAGTCTGCTTGAGATTCTCTCTTTCACTCTCTACCCCTCCTCAACTCATGCTCATGCTCTCTTTCTCTCTCTTTTTCTCTTTCAAAATAAATACATTAAAAAAATTACCTACTCAATAAGATTAATAGCCAATTCCTCATCATAAAGACCAGACATAATATATTTAAAAAGTGCTAAAAGTAAATAGATAAAAAGGTCTTAATCAAGTATTCTATATCCAGCAAAACTATCCTTCAAAAAATGAAGGTGGAATAAAACCATTCCCAGATAAAGAAAACTTGTGGGAGTTTGCAGCTGGTAGACTTGCCCTATAAGAAATGCTAAAGGGAGTCTTTCAGTCTAAAATGAAAGTATACTAGAGCGTAACTGGCGAGTAACATAAAGGTAAATACACAGTTGATCACAATTTAAAAAATAATGGAAAAAATGATCTGAAAGTAGTTTTTCTTTAAAATATAGATTGGTAACCTGTCACTTCAATTTTGGGAAAATTTTAATGGTGAATTCTATAATTTTAAGAGGAAAAAAATGTACTACATTTAAAATAATTCTTGGGGTGTGTGGGTGGCTCAGTTGGTTAAGTGTCCAACTTCGGCTCAGGTCATGATCTCACAGTCCATGAGTTCGAGCCCAATGACGGGCTCCGTGCTGACAACTCAGAGCCTGGAATCTGCTTCGGATTCTGTGTCTCCCTCTCTCTCTGCCCCTCCCCTGCTCACACTCTGTCTCTCTCTCTCTCTCAAAAATAAATAAATATTAAAATAAAATAAAATAAAATAAATAATTCTTCAGAGCAGAGATTTTGATATTTTAGAAACATTTTTTAGGAACAAAATTTATAGGGAAGCATTATATCAGATACAAAAGTCTCATTTTTCTCACAGTAATTACTAAATTACTAAATTTAATATTAAATTACTAAATAATTACTATTTAGAATTTATAGATAAATGGATTCTGAATCTGTGTTTCTTTAAAAGTATAGCTTTCTGTTGCTGTGCCCTTGTTTGTCTGTTACACTTCCTTACACAAAAGCAAAAGCCATCAACCAAAACCCTAGACCTAGCAATTATGGAGAGAAAGGATCAGGACTGACAGTTATTTTTACTTTTACTGAACCCTTAAAAATAGATAGAATGCTAATTTTCTCAGTGGTGATAGCCTCTGTTATGTGTGTCATGTTATATGAACAGTGAATACATGACAAAATTTCAATACATCACTCTGTCAGTCTACAAATTTTTCCTATCAGTATACATAAACATATCAGTATACATATTCCAAGAACTAGGCTCAATATTTTGATGAATACAGTGAGGCATAAGGCCAAGATCCAACTTTTAAGAAACATACTTTAAGGAGAATCCATAATCAGCAATAAAAAAAAATATGTAAACTCTAGATATTCTACAGTACAATACTAAAATTCTCATACTCATTGTGTGTAAAATAAGAGTAATTTTTTACATATCAATATAGCTTAATTTTGAGGTCAGAATCTCTTGAGTTCCAATCCTGTTCCCAACATTTATTAGTTGTGTGACCTTGGCATTTAATTTGTGTGGTATTTTCCTTGTTTTAAATGGAACCAGCAGTATCTTCTTTATAGAATTGTTGTGAAGTATGTGTATTAGTCAGGCTCTGCTGAAATAATTCTGCATCAAAAACAACTTTCAAACCCCAGTGGTTTATAGAAACAAATACTTCTTTTCTATTCCTGTTTTGTGGGTGGGCTCTAGCTCAACCAAGCTGGATTGGCTTGGGTTCAGATCTGTTTTATATGTCTTTCATTCTGGATCCAGGCTGAAGGAGTCTGTTCATCCCAAGTTCATGACAGTACTATAAAAGGGTAATGCCTTTTGAAACCTCCACTTAGAACTGGTGCACGTTAGATTGGCTGAAGCAAGTTACACGGCTATGCCCAAACTTAATAGTGCAGGGAAGTTATATATTATCCCCTGGGAAACCACACCAAGACTTGAGAGAGTATGACATTTTATGAACAAAGAATATACTCTGTCAGAGTATGTAAAGTGTGTTTCGCAGAGTTGGGCATTCTCTCCTTCAAGTATTTCCTATTATTGTTGTTATCAGGACTCTCTGTCCATCATCATTTACTCCTTCACCTGCCTATTTGCACATCTTCACATACCAATTCTAAAATTAACTAATGTAAAGCAGGAATGGACCACATAGTGATTATTTGGTTGGGTATGTTTTTCCAAGGCACTGTAGAGTCCTCAGAAGTGGAGTTTCCCTTTCTATATATGTTACAAGCATTTTATACAGTGACCTTCTCCAGTGTTTCCTGTTAAGATTCCCTGAGTCCCTGAGGTTGAAAAATATGTCTCTTTTGTTTTCCTCGATATTAGCATTGTCCCTAATGCTATACATACATACAGAAGTATGTTAGTTAAATATGTGATGATGTAACATTTTCTAGTAGTCACATTAAAAAATATTCAATAAAATTGTCCAAAATATCATCAGTTTAACATATAATCAATATAAAAATTATTGAGAAATTTATTACAAGATATGCTACATTTTTATTTATATTAAGTCTTCAAAATCCAGCATGTATTTTGCATTATAGCACATCCTAATTAAAATTCTTTATATTTCAAGTTCCCAATAGCCACCTACAGCCACTGGCTACCATGTTGTTGAGGAGTACAGGCCTACACCATACCTTTCCTTTGTCATTTATTATTGTGGTTGAGTTTCTTGTTTCTATTAGAAAGGATGCCTTTATTTTTGTCTCTTCTATGTACCTCTGATGTTTGTTTGGATGCTGATCTTAATTCCGATTTGACCAGGCATTAAGTAAATAAGTAAATACACACAGCGTTGAGAGTAAGAGTTAAAGGAATGAAAACACTGAGGTACAGATTAAATATTTTACACACTAAACCTCAAGTCTTATCTGCAGATGTGTAATCCTATCTTAAGCTTCCTTGGATCATCTTAGATACCATTTAGAGAATAGAACATCTTCAAATATAACACATACTCAAATGATTTTCTTAAGTCATTAATTTGACCAACGTATGAAGCCAAAAGTTCTCTCTATTACAAGCTAGCTGAGGCTTACTGAAGCAATTCAATACAACTTACTTTTTATAGATACTACTTAACGGAAATGACTGCAGGGATGTTATGTGCCTATAAATAAATTCATAAGAAGCAACAGTGCATGTAAGGCAGTAAGTTCTGTGAAGAATCAGTGCAGCAGCTAGTGAGAATAGATACACAAAAAGGAAGGCAGCTCATGATCTATAGGTTAGGATGTATTAAGTATCAAGGACAAATGTTTGTCTATAGCCATTTGGTTACTGATGGTCACGATTCTAAAGTCCTTCGTTTTATAGTAAACTACCTATACGTGTTTTGTGAAAGGCTGGTTAATTATTGTGTGATGAATGCTATGGAATATAGTGAAGTATAATGAAAATATAATTTGTATATTTCCTATGTCTGTTTTCTAAGTTTGAAATTTGATATAAATTTATCTCATGGGGAACACACAAGAATATAATACTAAATATTTGGGGGTAATGTTAAGACTTAAAAACAAACATATAAATATGCTCATAATTGAAGGAATATCCCAATTTTAGGATATGTATGAGCATAATATGTAGACACAGTTTCCTGGAGATGAATGTGAAGTTCTTCCCTGTGGAGAGGGCATGGTAGAGCACACTGGCTTTGTTCAGGCACCCTGAGCCTCAAAACTGGTTCTTCCATTTATTAGCTGTAGGTCCCTGCACAGGCAAGGTAAGCTCTCTAAGACAGTTTTTTTTTAATTTAAAAATTTGGTTTAGTAATAGTAAGTCCCTCATAGGCATGTTTAACCTTTCATATACTAAGCGCTCAATATATATTAACTGTTGCTGTTACTGATTTTAGGAAAGGTAATATCTTTGGCTATTTTTGAAAAGTGGGTAAAATCCCTCTATTACTGTAAAAAAGAGAATACAATAACTATTACAGTGGAAAGCTGGACAAGATGCCTGAACATAGAACTTTCTTCATACCTTATTCTCCTTTGGTTTCTAATACCTCTTCTTAAAGTGACAGACCCATGGAGAAATTAAGACCTACTTGGAATATTTCAATTAACTCTTTAAATATGTTGAAATTGAGCAATATTATTTATCATCTATATTTTGCATTAAAAGTCAGAAGAAGCAGGGAAAGAAAGATGGCTGTAAAAATTGAGTCATCCCTCATTTGTGTTCTTAGTGCCTCTCTCTACAGCAGCAACTTCTGACTTCTACATCTTAGAACTGTTTTTCAGTTATACTGGAGCCATTACCTTGTTGGAATCATACAAAGTTGTGTTTAAAGATACAGATGATGATTGTATCAGCTGATACATCTCAAATACATCTCAAATCATAAGGGGCCAAGAAAATTGGTCTTATAAGGTAATTAACTGCTTTGTCCTCCATGAATTGGATTAATAATCCAGTTTTCAACATATCCAGTCTAGTTGATTATTTCTATTTGCAGCCTGATACTTTGTTCTCAGGCTGCTATGTAGTAAAGGAAAATTAAAGACATTTACACTTATCTTGCCAGCAAGAACATTGCTCTTGCTGTTAAGGAAAAATTCTGATCTGGTGTGATTTATATTTGCATTATATCCTGTTACAATATCAAAAAGAAAAAAAGAAAACCACTTTGCTGAAAAACAAAGGAAGGTATTGAAATTGAGGTTTTATAGAAGGGAAAGTAAGGTCATGAATAATTGTTGTCAAAGAAAACAGCTTATTCTATCAGTTTGCTCCAACAAAATTAAGTCTATTTTCTCTTGGAAGTGGTTAACACATAATGGAAGCAACTCTGTCAAATTGGTGCTGTATGGCATTAATCAGACACCCAACCAGCTTCTTAACTTCGTGTTCCACTTTTCACCTGGTTGGGTGTAATGCCAAGGAGAAACAGCATTTTAAAATTCAATTTTGCTTTCTCTACCTCCCATGAATCAAAAGTCAACCAAAACAAGTCATACAAAATGCTGTTTTCACAAAAGAAAGACAAGCTTCCACAAGAAAATAAAAATGAAATTTATAGTCATCATTTATTCAAATTGCAAATTTTGGAGACCTCTATGTCCCAATTTAAAATCATGTTAACAAACTTCATGACTCAATTATTATCATTTGGTTAATTTGAGCCAGCATCAGCCTTACAACTTAAGAAGTAATTCTTGAGTCACACCATTTTGTTTCCATTTTAAACATTTAGACGTGGTCTGAAAAGCTATAGGGTGAGCAATGATCCCAGTTTGCCCAGGACTGAGGCTTTTTTTGGAAGTGAAGAATGAAACCAGGGCAAACCAGAATGGCTATTATTCTATAGCATAAAACCCAAAGAAATATCTTAGGATAGGTCAGTATTTAAAGTGAAAATCTGCACAGTGAAGAAAGCCTGATGCAGTTACACCTTACTAAACACCTTCTATGAATCAGCTATTGGGCTGGACACCAGAAATGCAGACTCTGTTTTTATTATATAGATATATAATAAGAGAGAATTCAGAGTATAGATATGTACAAGGAAAGAGAAGAGTATAATGAGAATATAACTTGTCCATTTCCCATGTCTGGGTTCTAAGTTTTAATTTTTATATTTATGCCTATTAAAATTAAGTTTTACATATTTTAAATATATAAGTAAGCTTAAATTCAAGCAACTTTTAAAAAATGTTCTGCTTTTGTAATCAATAAACTCACCCACTAAATCACATGAAAAATAAATAATCCCTAAAATAAATCAACTTTGGGGTCAGTATATAATTGATTTTATTATACAAACAACCTAAAAATTTATGAATTTTAGCATTTTGATCAACATTTTGTACTGCTAAAGGGTCAACTCACCAAGATGCTATGCCAGTTCTAAGTGGTAGCAACCTAACAAAAGAGCTTCAAAATATATGAAACAAAAACTGATAGAATTGAAAAGAAAGAATAGACAAATTCACAATTATAGTTAGAGAATTCAACATTCTTCTTAATAACTGATATAATGGGTAGACAACAGCAAAAAATCAGTAAGAATAAATAGAGAAGACTCGAACAGCACTGGAAACCAACATGAACTAAATGACAATGAAAAACTAGTCCACGTCCACCCAACAGCAGCAGAATACACATTCTTTTCAAGTGCACATGGAATATTCACTAAGGTAGTTAATGTTTTAGGCTTTAAAACTATCTTTAATAAATTTATAAGAACTCAAATTATACAAACTATGCTTTCTGACACAACAGATAGAAATCAATAGCAGAAAGATATCTGGAAAACCTCAAACATTTGAAAATAAAATGATACATTCCTAAATAACATGTGTCAGAGAGGAACTCATAAGCAATATTGGAAAATATTTTGAATGGTATAAAACCCCTACTAAACAAAACAGAGACAGGGTGGTAAGGTGGCAGAGAATTAAACACAAAGTAAACAGGAGGAAGGAAATTATAGAGCAAAAATTATTAAAATTGAAAAGGGAAAACAGTAGAGGGAATCAATGAACCAAAAGTGAATACTTTGAAAGAGCAGTGTAGTTGATAAAGCTTTAACTAAATAGATCAAAAGAAAAGGAGAGAAGACACAAATTGCCAATATAAGAAATAAAAGAAGGGACACTACTATAAATTCTACAGATATTAAAAATATTATGGGAATATGATGAACAAATATTGCCAACAAATTTTTTGACACTTAAATTAATGAAAAACTCCTTTGAATTCCTACCAAAACTCACTAGAGGAGAAATAGATAAATGGAAAATTCCATATTTGTTAAAGAAATTGAATTCATAGTTAAATACTTTCCAACAAAGAAAACTACAGGCCTAGGTGGCTTAATGGGCAACTTTTACAAAACATTTATGGATGAAACAATACCAATTCTACAGAAATTCTTCCAGAAAAATAGAAGAGGAGGGAGCATTTCCCAACTTATTTATGAGGCCAACATTACCCTGGTACCAACATGAGAAAAAGATATTCAAGAAAAGAGGGGTGCCTTTTTGGCTCCGTTGGTTAAGCATCCAACTTCGGCCTGGGTCATGATCTCGCCTTTGCTGAGTTCGAGGCCTGCATCGGGCTCTGTGCTGACAGCTCAGAACCTGGAGCCTGTTTCAGATTCTGTGTCTCCCTCTCTGTCTCTCTGCCCCTCCCCCACTCATGCTGTCTCTCTCAAAAATAAATAAACATTAAAAAATTTTTTAAAAATATATTCAAGAAAACTATAGACTGTACTATATAATAGAGTGGCCAGTGGCCAGTGGCCATGTGTGTCTATTATCCACCTGAACCATGGCTACTTTAAGGCTGTGTGGCAAGTGTAAAGTAATCATCAGATTTTCTTTCACACAGTGTGAAAAAAAATAATACAAAATATATGATTATTTTCATGTTGATTAGATGATGAACTGATATTATATAAATTAAATAACATATGTTTAAAAAATAATTTTGCTCATTTGTTCATTTTTTTGATGTGGCTACAAAAAATTTTTGAATTCCATATATGATTTTAACTATATATCTTCATGTTTATAAAGAGCCTCATGAAAAGTCTACAAGTATATTTCATACTTAATGGTTAAAGACTGGATGTTTAGTCTTGAGATCAGAAATGAGGTAAGAGTGTTCATTCTCACTATCCTTTTTCAACTTGTAATAGAGGACCTAGCCTATGTAATAAAGCAGACAAAGAGAAAAAGAAAAGAAAGGAAAGAAAAAGAAAAGATAGTTCTATATAGTTGGAGAAGTAAAAGTGTCTTTTTTCATAGATGGCATAATTATCTCTGTACGAAGTTATAAAGACAAAGCTGTTAGAACTAATAATTGGGTTTAGTAAGATATTAAGATATAAGGACAAAGTACAAAAATCAGTTGTATTTCTATACATTAGCAATAAACAATTAGAAATTAAAAATTTAATAGTGTCATTTACAATTGCACAAAAATATTAGATAGTTAAGGACAAATGTAACAAAATATGTACTGGATTTGGGAGATAAAAACTGAACAGCATTGATGAGAGAAATAATAATTAAAAAACAACTAAATTAATGGAGAGCTATATCTGCTAATAGGTTGGGAGACTCAATATGGCTAATATGTTAATTCTCTCCTAACTTATTTATAGATTCAGTGTGATCCCAAAGTGTCAGCAGACTTTCATTTTGTAGAAATTAAATAGCTGATTCTAAAATTTACATGGAAAACCCACAGAACCAGAATGAGAGAATGATGATATAGGATTCACACTACCTGACTTACTTTAAAACTACAATTATCAAGACAATGTGTTGCCAAAAGGATAGACACAAAGGTTAATAGAACAGAAATAAATATATTTGATAGAGGTTTTAAAAATACCCATGATGTATTCAAAAAAATTTAAAGACCAATGCACTGAGATCTCATCCCATCTAAAATTACTTTAGAATAATTATCCAAGAGGGGCGCCTGGGTGGCTCAGTTGGTTGAGGTCCAACTCATGATTTTGGCTCAGGTCATGATCTAACAGTTCATGAGTGTGAGCCCTGCTTTAGGCTCTGTGCTCAGAACCTACTTGAGATTCTCTTTCTCTCCTCTCTGCCCTTTCCCTGCTCATGCTCCTTCTCTCTCAAAATAAGTAAATGAATATTAATAAAAGAATAATTAAGATTTTCTTTCTTTAAACTTTAATACAGGGACTTATAAGTAACATTTATGCTTACTATGTGCCTGGCACTCATATACAATTTATGTATAGTAACATTTATTTTTAACATCAACTGTATTGCACAAATTACTATAATTATACCCATTTTACATCTGGAGAATCTGAGTCAGAAGAGGTTCAGAAACTTCTCCAAAGACACAGAACTATTGTCCTGAGGTAGATCTTGGATTTAAACTTGGGAAGCCCTGGCTTCCCAGTTCATGGTGACTGATTGTTACCTACGTGCTTATAAAATAGCAACAATCACCATCCTTCCTCCCTATAGTCTACACAGAGATTATTGGATGTGTCGATACATGAGCTGAGGAGAGAGGCTGGCTTTGGACATTATGCAAAGTCTTCAGTGTGAGCATTTCCTTGTTGTTCAAAGTCAGCTTTTAAAGTGCCCTTTATCTCCATTCAGAAAATGTATGAGCAGCGCTAGCAATCCCATTGATACTCTTCAGAATTTCAGAAGAATCACACAGTATGTTTTATGTAAAAATTTTGTGGTTTTCCCCCTAATTTCTCCAAATTCCTAACTGCCTTAAGTTAATGTCCTTATGCTCAAAAATATAATTTGTATTCACTTTTCCATTGAAAGAAATTTGGCCAATTGCTTAATCGGGCATGATCCCTATAGAAGACTGTTTCTCATGGGCCCTTAAGTCACCTCATGGAGGCATTCTAATTGGCTCAGAACGCTTGCAGTTGGGCATCTTCCTCTTCTACCCCATTCAAACTTTTCTCCCTCAGGTGAAATCCAACCACAATTTTCAGTTTTCAAGCTCACTCCCGAGCTTTTTTCAGAAAGTGCTTTCATTCAATATTCTGGCTTCAATTATCAAATTAATACTGATAATGTTTCCTCTATTATCTGACCTCTCACCTGTTATGCAAGCTGAAATTCTGTCTTCTATGCAGCTCAGAGGACATATACTATAAGATATCTGCCCATTCATCCAATTAAATAAGGTATTTTATTTGAAACAAAATAGTTCTCTTATGTCTTTCCAAATGTCTGTCAAAGGCAAAAATTTGAAATCGACATGGCTTATCTCCCTTCGTATCACTTACGTATTTCATCACTTAAGCTTACTTATCTTCGTTTCTCACTTTCTAAATGGACATCTCTCCATATCCATCTACCGCCAGACAATCTAATACATTCAAGTTTCGATTAAACTTTTTATATTGAGTTTCAGTCCCTTGCAACTGAAAGAGTCTGTTTACTACACAATATTAATGTACTCATCATTTACTTTATTACTGCAAAGCTATGTGCGAAATCCTGGGATGAAGATGAATCTGTGCCATCTTGGAATCTATAGCCCATTTTGAAGAAGACTTTATTGTATAAAAGACTATTATTGTATAATAAGACGTGTATGTTTATGTTTGGCAAATGTTTCAAAAGAAGTAAACAGAGCTAAAAATTTTTTTTAAAAAACACAGAAAATGGAGTGATTCCTTCTGACTAGGTAGTTGGGAAGGCTTCTCGGTATAAGTGCTTTTTGAACTGGACCTGAAAAGATGAGTAAGTCATCAATACTCTTCAGTTTGATCTCCAGGTATATTGTATTATTATTTTCTTTGATCAAGTTAATTTGTGAAATCCTTTTCAAGTCTATTTGTTACTCTGAAATTATTTATAAGATCTCAGTTTACAGGTAGCTTTGTCTTAATCCTACTTGCCTTAATGCTGGCTTTCATCAGTGTTAGTTACTTTGTGTGTACATACCACTTCTCCTAGTTAGACCATTACCTGCTGAAGGCAAAGATCGTGTTGCCATCTCTTTAATTTCTACCATAGCACTGGGCACAAAGTGTTTAGAAAACCAGACAGGAATGCAGATGCCAAGTTTTTGACAGTTTGTTGAGTGTCTGTATATGGTAGATTAATTTCATTACTGGATGATCTTGAAGGCTTCCTATTATTTTCAAGGAAGAACATCTAGGAGCTGGTAGAATTCCTTTATCTTCCATGAAATTATTTCAAGCATGCAAAAAAAGTAGATTAAATTGTGTTTGACTCACAGGTCTAAATTGAGATTATTTTTTTACCTGTTTCCAACTCTAAGCTTTTAACTGGAATCTTAGGAATAAGGCCTTTAAATAACTTAGTTATTGGGAAAAAAATATTTGTAAAGAAGATGATGAAAAGGGACAGAAAGAAAAACAAAAGTTATTCAGTTGGGATAATTAGACTGTGGTAGCAAGTGAACTAAAATAGCAGTAAAAACAGATGAGAACATAGAGAATTATTTTGCTGTAGAATAGAGAGATACCAAAGCCATTAAAACACAAGAGTGTGAAGTCAAAGACTTAGGAGGTTGGTATTACTAAAAGCTTAGAACTAGTTTGCCATGGAAGACATAATTGAAGGTCATATCCTTGACATTAAATGTGTAGAAAACAGCTCTTTCCATGGAAATGATAACACCAAAAGATATGGCCATAATGTGAGGCCAACCAATGTGTAACAGTAATTTCATAAATAGGATTATTGAGTAAAGACAAAATAGGGTTACAGAAAAATTGTATCTTAGCACAGAGAATACAGGACCATCCATCAACAAAGAAAGGAAAAAGAAGCAGACAAATATCTGATGGTTTAGATTAGAGCAGATCCAGGTTTGGGTTGGCCTAATGGTTATACAATTTGGAAGGCTACTCTTTGAAACAACACTATGAATGAAAAATGGGGCAGAAGTGGATATTTATTTAAAATGAAAAGAAATCATCACAAATGACATGTTTACATAATGTCCCAAGTACCATACAATCCAGCTTAACACATCTCTATAATGACTTTTTCTGCATTTTTTTACTGCATATTATTTGATGACCTTTTTACATGACAAACATTTTGAACTATATCATTCTCTATAAAGAAACTAGAAATAATTGATTTTTCCTCTAGCATCATTAACCGAAACATATTTGTTATTGGTAGTTTAGAAAGGTCTCTCTGCTTCCTAACTCAGTGTTGGTAATGTCATATATATTAGGGTTATTCTCAAATTGAGAATCCTCTCCCAAGTTTCTTCCATACATGATCCATTACAAATGTGGATGCTGTTTCTAGTTCTGCTACAGATTAAGCCCTACAAACAAGAATTTAGATAAGTTCTGTTTTGCAAAATTTCCATCAAAAAGCAAAAAATGCATGATACTTTTATAATCGTATATACTGCTTATGAACATATTTTTGACATGAGACAACTCTTTTCACTAGATGTTGGGAAACATAATCTTCTGCTTATAATTTTATACAGTAAATGATTAGAAAAAAATTCCCACAAGGTACTTTAGAGTTCATATATTTCACACTTTTTTTCTTTCACTATCCACATAGCTCCTATGGTGGGTACTTCCATATTATGATACCAACATCCTTATCATGATATATACTATGACCAGGGATAACTAACAATAACTTAACAATAAGTTCCCAGAAGTGACTGGGAACCAAAAAAGTATGTTCCATAAACCCAACCTAAATTCAATTGTGATTAGCCAGATTGCCAAAATGCCGCAGCCATTTCAATGAAACTCAACAGACACAAGGCAAGGTGCAAAGTAGGTCAATCTTAATATATTACATTTACATTATGTTTATAAGTTTTACAAAAACATATGACCATGTGAACAAATTACTAGGATACCTTCCAGGGCCAAGAAAACAAGGGTTCCTGAAGTTTAATGCTAAGTATTTCCTTATTTAGAAAATGACACTATAAATCTTTGTGTGTGTGTATGTGTGAAATGTCTATAAAGTTTGTAGAAAAATCTGTATTTTTAAAATTGCACACTTGAACTTATAAAAATTAAAGTACATGTATTAATCTCCTAGGGAGGCCATAACACAATGCTACATACTGGATGCAACAGCAGAAACTAATTTTTTCACAGTTCTGGAGACTGGAAGTCCAAAATCAGGATGCTGATGGGGTTAGTTTCTCCTAAGGCCTCTCTCCTCAGCTTGTAAATGGTCACCTTATTGCTGTGTTATCACATGGCCTCTTCTAAATTTGTTTTTATGTTTATTTATTTTTGAAGGAGAGAGAGACAGAGTGTGATCAGGGGAGGGCCAGAAGAGAGACAGACACAGAATCTGAAGCAGGATCTAGGCTCCGAGCTGTCAGCACAGAGCCTGATGTGGGGCTCAAACCCATGAGCTGTGAGATTATTACCTGACCCAAAGTCAGACACTTAACTGACTGAGCTACCCAGGTACCCCTCACATGGCCTCTTCCAAGGGATGAACCCTTATGAGTTCATTTAATCTTCATTATTTCCATAAAGTTCCTATCTCCAAATATATTTTCATGGGTGTTAGGGTTCAAGATACGAATTTTGGAGGAACACAATTCAGTCCATAACAGTGCAGAAGGCATATGTGTACAGTATAATGAAAAATATATAGTAATATATAGGTAAGTAATAAAGCAAACTTACCTGTAATCACCACATCAAAAAATAGAGCATCACTAGCAAACCCTTTTCTCACACATAGCCCTTGAGTTCTTCCCTGATTCTAATGCCCTTCTTCATGCCAGCAGTAATGACTTTGGTGATAGTTATTTATTTTTTTATAGTTTTACCACCTATGTGTGAAGCTTTCTATAATACATGTACAGTTTGAAATTTGCATAAATGAGTTGCATTTTAATGCATTGTTTTGTGTCTTGCTATTTCTACATATTTTCTTTCTGAGATTCATTGTAATGCATTTAATTTGCTTATTTTTCTTAAAGGGCAAGATATTAAATATTTAGGCTTGAGAGCCATGTGGTCTTTCTCACAGCTGCCTTATCAGTTCTGCCATTGTATTGCGGAAACAACACAGACAACATATAAATGCATGGATATGGTTGTGTTCTAATAAATACTTACAAAATTTGACAGTAAGCAAGCAGGCCATAGTTTGCTGACCTCTGGTCTACTGCATTCACCTTCTATGCCTGATGTTAGTTATTTATACCCCCTTTCCATTTTCCATGATCAACTTCAGAAAAGTTAATATTAATAATATTTGAAAATAACTTTTGAATTGGTTGATTCTCTGGGCATAGATTTTCCAGATTGGCAGCATAGTTGACCCTTGAGTAACCTGGGGATTGGGGCACTAACCTTTGCATAGTCAGAACTCCACATGTAACTTTCACTTGATCTTAGCCAAAAGGCCGAGAAGCGATTCCACATGTAACTTTCGACTTCCTTCAAGTTTAACTACTTGGCCTACTGTTGACCAGAAGCCATTCAATAACATAAATAGTTGACTAACACAAATTTTGTATGTTATATGTATTATATACTGTATTCTTATAATAAAGTAAGATATAAGAAAATATTATTAAGAAAATCACTAGAAAATACATCTACAGTATTCTGCTATATTTATAGGAAAAAATCCACATAGATCCGCACAGTTCAAACTCATGTTCTTCAAAAGCCACCAGTACTTTTCTTTTAGCAAATTAAAGATATCATTTTAGGGGCAGCTGGGTGGCTCAGTCAGTTAAGGGACAAACTCTTGATTTCAGCTCAGGTCATGATCCTCCCAGGGTCATAAGATTGAGTCCCCTTGAGCATGAAGACTGCTTATGATTTTTTTTCCTCCCTCTCCTATGCCCCTCCCCCATTTGTGCTCTCTCTCTCTCTGTCTCTCTAAAAAAAAAAGATATCATTTTATTTTATTATCTCTTGACTTGCATTGTTGCTGTTGAGAAGACAGTGATAAATCTACTTATGTTGTGTCTTTGAAGATGATCTCTCACTTCTTTGGCTGTGCTTAAGATTTTCTTTTTGTCTTCAGATTTCTTTACATTTATTATAATGTCTTTAGATATAAATTTAAAAAAATTACTTGCTGAGATTCATTGATATTTTTGAATGTCTTTTATTGTGTCCAAAAAATTCTCTATTATCATTTTTACACATTGCCTTTCTCTGTTCTCTCCTTTACTACAGGAATTCCAATTAAGTATAGATTTTCTCATTTTATCTCTCAAATCTCTTGACTTCTAAGTGTCCATCATTTCATTTCTCTACTCTGCTTTCTGTACAATTTCCTCTGACTTATTTTCCATGACACTTAATTTCTCTTCATCATGTTCTATTTGCTTATAAATCTATCTACTAAGTTTTTGTATTTCAAATTGTAATTCAATCATTTCCAGAATTTCTATTTGGCATTTTTTTCTAATATGCTGTATTACTTTTTATAGCTTCCTCTTGTGAGAAGATACTACAAGTTCTTTTTTTTTTACATAGTATAATCTATTTTTATAATCTGTATTTTACGTTATGTTTGATATTGTTACTATAAGAAGTGTTTGTAGATCTGCCTCAGGGAACTATTAGTTCTAATCACTTTAAATTAAATTCAAGATCTAAAAGTTTTGTGTGTGTGTGTGTGTGTTTGTTTTTGTTTGCTTGTGTTTCATCACTCAGGTGATATGAATTTGGTTTCAAATACGAAAAAGTGTTGGCTTTCGTTTACAGCTTCTGCAGGACAGGATTTCCTCTATGTCCGTTACTTAGGATGGAGAGTTTTCTAGAAACCCCATAGAGTTTGTTAGAAGAGGTGGGGTTATTTTTAGCTCATTCTTCATTTGAGAGGAAGATTCTTTGCAGACCCATCTTAATATATAAAGGTCACCTCTCAGACTCCCTGACTAGGGTATTTCTGGGCTTTGGTTGTCTTCCTCATGGATTATATGACTTCCCAGTAAAAAGTTCAAAAAAAAAAGAGAAAAGAATTTCTAGTAGAAATTTCAATGTTCTTGGGTAGACAAATGCTTCCACAGGAGAAAAAAATGGCTTCTGTCCTCTTCTCCAGATTCCTTCTTTCTATCTGATTTTATCCTGACAATCCATTGTGCATGTCACGTCTTAAATAACTTGAAGAGTGAAAGAAATCTTTTTAATCCATCATTTATTTGCTCTCAGAGGGAAAATTAGTCCAGATGACCTAGCAGCATTACTAGTAAAAAAGAGTTTGAAAAATCTTCAGTACATCTTCTGGTATTTTCCCTTTTACTTTGTATTTAAGGAGTTTGGGTAGAAATGAGCCTTGACTCTTTTCCCCTGTGCTCAATTAGTAACCTATTGTGAGCTGAAACCATGAATGCTTAAATTGGAAACATATCTATTAGGGACTCAGATTCTACTTACAAAGCTCAGTACCTGCAACTAAAACATAGGGAGAGTGTGTATTGCTTGTGTTTCTATTTTGGACCTGCAGCACTGAGCTGGAGCTAATGATAATAGTGATAGTAGTAAACACTTAGAAGTGTATGCAGCCTGCATGAGTAAATTTGAGTGACCGCATTTGTCGTCCTGAAACCCTGCCTTTTGTATTATGTTCAACACCAGTCGCCTAATGAAGCAGCTCTTCTCTGTGTCCCCCTATCAAACAGCACCTACAAGAGTTGAGCTGGTGCTGTTATGATCCTCTAAATTCTAAGAGCAACTGATAGGTAGCTGCATTATTTACTTGGCACCAAGAAAACAAACAAACAAACAAGCATAGAGCTCAGGCTGTTTTTACCAGCTTACACAGTAACATTAAATTTTATTGTATAAATTACAGTAATTCAAGTGCCCTGCCTTTTGGCATAGAAACCCACTGCTCAAGTTATATCTCAGTTTTGTGTGTGTGTGTGTGTGTGTGCGTGTGTGTGTGTGTATGTGTTGGGGAACAGGGCCTTGGGTCTTCTCTGTTTGGCTTCTTATCAAGGCACCATGGCATTGCCTTGCAGTCAGCGTCCTGGCCTGCATTAGATGACGACTCCAGCATGTCCCATCAGCCTTTGTTAATATCCACTACTGTTATAGTCTCTCTGGTCTCAGGTGATGAGACTATTCCCATCATGAGGTTCTAGACTATGAAATCAGACAATGAGGTTCCGGACTATTTTGCTCCATCCCAGACATGCAAGAGGCCCTTACAATAACTTCTCATCACATAAGTAAGATAAGGTTGCAAGTTCTGACAAGACATGATGGAAATTTCAGGTATATAAGAAAAAAAGTATAACCAAGAAACCTAAAAACGCTTTTAGAAATGGCTATTCTCTGAGATCACGGGTTTGGACTCATTCTTATGGACTCTTGCATTATTGTAGCCCTCGGTCTCTGTGTATCTGGTCAGTTTGCTCTCACTCTCTATAAGCGCCACAGTTTTTCTACATTTTTTCGAGTCAATGCCTCTCTCTTAGTCATTGTTTCCCTGCTGGGTTTTAAGCCTTCCACACTGACTCTCACATTAGTGGGATTTCATTTACATCCCAGATGGACAATTTAATCAGAAGAAGCCAGTTAATCATTAGTGTGCTCTGAATTATTTCTAATAAGCACAAGTAGCACATTCCAAGTTGAATGTCATGAATCTAGGTAAGTACTCATTTATGGGTACTTTATGGTGGGGCAAGTAGTTCAGGGTGAAGATTTTGCCCATATATCCTTCCTGAAATCTCTGAGTCATTTCTAGATCTTCCACAAGAAACTCCTTGAACTCCTGTATCTCCACAAGGATGAGAAATGAGTTGCATTCTACATCTACACTTGGAAGTGAAACATTTCTTCTATGGAACTTGTTTAAAGATTATAGAATGCAACTGCAGGGAAAGAAAACAACTTTTGCTCTACCCTCTTATGTTGAGTACCTGGGGCCTGTTAATTAAACTGACAAAAGACAGATTTATGGGAGAAAAAGGTAATTTTTTACGCATATAGTGGTCCTCACAGAAAAGAATCGAAAACCCTAAAGAGGTAGTTAAACCTGGGATTTATATATCATTTTAACAAAGGGTAATAAGATATGGAGAAGAGATTAAACAAAAGAAAAAGGGAGTCTGGGCTTCTGGAGTGGTGTAAGTTGTGGGAAAGTGACATGAAATGTATAGCAAATAAGGTATGTAAAAGTTGATTAGTAAGGATTTTTATGCAGTCTCAGGTGATAAGAGTTGTGTTGAAATTTCCGTTACAAATGTAAATTTCCCTTACATAAAAAATATTATGCCCTAAGTGGGGGGCGGGGGACAGAGAGCTTATCCTGTGTTTGATGTTTCTTAACTGCTTTCAGTTCAAAATAATCCTATGCAAGTAATCCTTTGGCAAATCCTGGTGAGTGATATGTTTTGGGGTGGCATATTCTGATGCCCTTCACTACCCAGTGGTGTGCTTTAGGTCAATCTAATAGTTCACCATAGGCACAAAAAAAAAAAAAAAACACTACACAAAATGGAAATGATCAAAGATCCATGTGTGATAAGTGAAATTGTTTTGTGAAAAAGCTCTATGTTTAGTACTGGATCACATGTTAAATGTGAAATATATTTCTCAGAGAGTATCTGTTAAAATCTTTGAGAAAAGTTGTTTTCACGAGACAACTCATCTAAATGTACATGCTTGGCCAAAACAAAGGCAACCCTTTCTATTGTTATTTTTCCCTGCAATTTCTCTGCTTGAGCCATAACTTCTCAGGCATCTATCTCAGTCCTCTCTCTGCATCACATTTGCATGACTAAAAATATCCAAATGATTTTTCCGAAAAGAGTGGGACTCCCAAAGGAGTATTAGTCTGAACTTCTAGAGAAAAAAAATCATTGTATCCCACTTCTAAA
This sequence comes from Cryptoprocta ferox, assembly GCA_028646485.1. Taxonomy (NCBI): domain Eukaryota; kingdom Metazoa; phylum Chordata; class Mammalia; order Carnivora; family Eupleridae; genus Cryptoprocta; species Cryptoprocta ferox. Next base: position 34,591,252 of record CM053567.1, on the reverse strand, counting down.
TAAGTTCTTTTCCCCTTCAGCTTCTACTTATCAACACTTACATAAATTTGTGAGCCAAATTTCAATTAGGGGACCATAGATACATTATTTTACCCTATTATTCACCTATATTTTCATAGAGTCATATCTTGATCTCCAACTAATATAAACACCTTGAGAATAGATATCCTATTTACATTTATTTCAATTTTCCATTAAAAAGGTACCTAACAAATATAATTTATAAAGGCCATAACATGATTAGTGGAGTCCAACAATTAAAATGCAGATTAGCATCATTGAGAAGTTAATGAAATGTCTGAGGCAGTAAAGCTACAAAGCTGCGGTACCAGGAGCCATCCGATTAGCCAATTTGTCCTTGTCTGGGTAGTGTTTGGTGCCATCCGGTGGCTGTTTTCTGCTCCATTTTAAATATTGCTGGAGTCAATTCTGGGTTCCTGGGACTGACTGGATATCAATTTCATAACCATAACAGGAATTGGAGGAATCTCCAGGTCAGCTGGTACACACTTCATTGATAAGAGGAATTGCAAATCTGGAAATGCGTAGACCCAACCTCTATCTCTTGGCTTGCAAACCAGTGTTTTCACCTTTTCTCTACCTGGCCCTGTATTTCCATCTTCACTTCCTTCCTTGTCACCCCCATTGCTGTGTTAGAGAAGATGGGGGCAGAGGACCAAAGCTGGTTCCATTAAATTTTATTCTTGTTATAAAGGTGTACCATAGTACACATTGTCAAATTAAAAAAAGAAAGATACAAACTTAGTAAGGAGAGACTTTATTCAGAAAGAATATTGCAAGGGGGAAAGGATGGAGGAGAAACTACCGCAGAGGAAAAGGTTATTGCAATAGGAAGAATGCTGTGGTATGAGATCTACTAGCATATCAAAGAGTAGGTAAAAGAGTTTCTTTTAGAGGGAAGAGTAAACAAGGCTAGAAATGATGGGATGAGAGTGGCATAGTGGCATAGTGAGGATCCTTGATCAGCGGATATTTTACCTTAAGATCAGCCTATTTTCTGTGAGGGGCCCTTCGGAGGGCCTGTATGCTGGCTCAGGCTGAGGGGGAACCAAATTTCAGGGGCTCAGGAAAAGAAGAGAATCTAATCAAAATGGTTTACGAGCATTTTGTTCTGATTGATCAGTGGGAACATGCAGTTCAGCTAATCATTCTGAAGGTCAAGAAGAGGAATTTGGAAGATCTGTGCCTGGACTTGTTATACCTAAACAAGGGGGCATATTACAAAGTATTTATCTACAAATTGTTTGTTTTCATAAATAAGAGACTAGGCACTAAAAAAATCCCTAAAGTACATTCTGAGGAATTATGTAAATTGCTTAGAAGAATGGTGAACTATGGAATAAGGAACATAAGAAAAGCATTGGCTAAGAACATAATTATTTTTAAAAGTATGGCACTGAATCATTTATACATTTTATTTAATTAACATGATCTGTGAAGGAAATCTTTGAGAGGGAATTTCTTGGCACTTTTATACATAAGCTACCTGAATTACCATGCTATGAAGCCAATTTGTCAAAATTTAAGAAAGGCTTTGCATTTAGGATTACAGAAATATTTTTCAATTTTCCTTCTTTATTTTTATCCTGCTTGTCTTTGCTTTCTGTCTTTATTTCTTAGGTTTGCTTGATAACAAGCAAAACTCTTGAAATTTATTATAAAAATTTTTGCCATAAAAATAGAGAGCTTCATGTTTATTAGTAGTGAGATTTTAACTAATGGAATAGTTAAATAAGGTCAGTAAGGAATCAAAGAGAATAATTTTGAGAGCATGTGGCAGTGTCTGGTTATGAGTCAGCCAGCGGCTTGAGCAAATTGAGAAAATTAGTAGAAAAAGGAAGCATTGAATTTATATTAAAATGAGAATTTAAATCTTTTTTAAGAAATTTTTTAATGTTTATTTTTGAGTGAGACAGAGAGACAGACCACGAGCAGGAGAGGGGCAGAGGGAGGGAGACACAGAATCTGAAGCAGGGTTCAGGCTCTAAGCTATCAGCACAGAGCTTGACACAGGGCTCGAACCCACAAACCACAAAATCATGACCTGAGCCAAAGTTGGACGCTTAACCAACTGAGCCACCCAGGCACTCCGAGAGAATTTAAATCTTGAATTAATTAAAATGATCAGCGGTAATGGATTCTTTTCTAGCTCCCAAATATTATGTATGTGTGGGGGAGAATGGAAAGTCTTTGCTATAAATTAAGAAATCTGTGATGATATAAATCAGCAGAATCACGAGAATGCGCAAGGGAGAATACCACACAGTTCTCAAGTGACATTTTGTTAAGGAGAGCGAGGGCATGATTTTCATTGCTTATAGGGTAGGCTAGAAAGTTCCTAGTATAGAATATCAGGAGGAGGGTGAATCTTTGGTTTGACTGATTTCTTAAGGGTAGAATGAAGGCAAGTGGGACAAAATTCCAAGCAAAGAAGGAAGGATTGTACAAGTCACAATATATACATTGGTTAAAATTGTCAAAGGACAGGAAGTGGTTGTTCAGCCTTTCAGAAATTACACTATATATCACCTTGAAATTTAAGGATCAAAACTAGGGTTCAGATTACATTTCAATATATACATCACCCTTTTATACTTTTCTTCATCAACAAGTACAAAGGCAGTTTGAGTTCTTGGTCAGAAAGGTCATCCAAGATCTAAAGCAATGTAGACAACTCTCTTGGCTTGGTATTGATGCAACTGAGCATACCTTTATTTTGTTCATTACTTCATGTAGCACCTAAATGATTGGATCATAAAATCTGATAATACAGTAAGATGAACTGCCCAAGATCTGGATCATCAATAAAACAGTCAATGAAATGAAAATATAGAGGGAAAACAACTCTGACATTAGTGTTGGTAACCAATGCAGGATTCTGCTGAGATGTCAGAATCTTTGAGAAATTTCTAGATGGAGTGCTGATGGGAGGACATTGAGGTAGTTCATTGAAGGTTGGCTTCCAGCAACCTCTCCAAACAAAAATAAAAGCCCACAGGAAACATGTAGAGCAGCCCTTGAAAAAAATCCCCCTTAAACCTCTTGATTTAAAGAGCCCAGGGCCAGAGTTGAGCAGTGGCTATCAGACCACTGGGGAAAGTGTTTGATATTTATTTCCCAGTGCAGAAGAGCAGCACTTCAAAACTGTGGTTCACTGAGAGGCCAAAGCAAACAGAAAAAGAGCAGAGGGTTGGGAGCTTAACCAGGTCCATGCAGAGCACTCTGGGAAGCTTTGGTTTTAAACATCAGACACCAACTTGCAATGATGTAAGCAAAACATAAAATTAGTAAGATATGAGGTCACTGACCGAATCACTGGGTATGCTGACAAGCTGGGATTACAAGACAGCCAGGAAACAGGTTCGGGGTGCAACATTAGACAAGGTGGCTTGTCCCAAGGCTGCCTCTGGCCATGGGCAGTAAGGCCACTGCCAGTTTAGCTGCTTCTCTGGCTTCTCTGGGGGATGCCGTTTTCTGAACTAGCTGAAAGTGTTTCTCATGGTCCTTGCTTTTCTTGTCTTAGACTAATGATTCAAGAGCCCAGCCAAGTTTACCTCATTGTCCAAGCCTCTGCTAGGGAGAAAAAAAATAATAGCCAAATAGAAGTTAGGTTGTTTTGCTGAACCAGCTATTCTTCTAGAAAAACAAATTTCAGATATATTCTTACTGAACACGTGATCAAACTTAGGCACTCATGAATGGAAAGTCCGTGACATAGAAAGACCAGTGCTGAGAATCAAAGCCAGCTAAACATAACGTTAATCACAAATAGTTTCTTTAAAAAATGTGCAGTAGAAAATGAAACATAAAAATAACCGTTATTTACATATAACATGTGCCAAATAAATAATAATAATAATAGTGAATAAATTTCCATTTATGGGAAAAAATTAGAACGTTAGTGGAGGGAGAGAAAGTAACAGCATGTTCATTTCTTTATATAATATAAATTCTTTATGTAACATTTATATAATGAAGTGTCAGATCTTCTTTCATGATTGATATTGATAATTAGAAATATACTGATTCATATTTTATTTGAAAAAAACTTGTGAGAGAAGTAGTGAAAAGATAGATCTTTCAAATTTATGGAGAAACAAAGACCATATAGTTCATTAATTAAGTGGTAGACCACTAAGTATAAGAAGCATAAAAACAAAAAAGTGAGATGGAAACAAAATGAGAATTAATGTTGTGAAAATAAAGAAAACCTCATTAAAAATGGACTGACAGCCAGCCCAGCCAATGAGAAACTGCCACACTCAGCCAATGAGAAGCCACCTTCACCCTGAACTCTTTGAGACAGTGCCTACCAGCTTCCTCCTTTCTTCCAGAAAAGCAAGACCCTCTCCTCTGTTCTCCAGACCTGTCTATGGTTTGTCATGGTTTGCTTGTCTCAAACTGCAATTCTCTGCCATTCTTGAATAAACTCATTTTCCTGGTAAATTAGCTGACTCTTTTGTTTTCTTAAGGTCAACCATGTGAACTAATACACTTTTCTATTCAAAGCCAAACTATTTTAAATTGAAAAAATGTAATGGACATTTGGTTGCATTTCTAATACTTATTTGCCCTCTCCTTCCTAGCAGAACCCAGTTACATTTAAGATGTCCACATTATTCCCTCCTTCCTGAGGATAATTCTGAGTAATTTAAACCAATAGGTGCACAGAATTGCCTGTAAGCTGTTATTCCTCCACTCATGAACACGCGGTCTGAGTTGGGACTATTCCACTGAAAGGAAGAAATAATAGTTGTGCTACAAGTCATCTTAAAACTATAAGATGAATAAGATTTAGGATGAAGTCACTGCCAAGGTGAAATAGTGGGAAGATGGAAAGGTCATGAGTCTTTAATAATATTATTGAGCCCTGATTATCCCACCTAGTTTCCCAAATATGTGAGATAATAAAAGTTCATATCTTTGAAGCCAGAGATTCCTATTACTTTGAGCCAAGAACAAAATTCAAACTCTAAGTCTAGTTTCCTCTCTACGGTCAAAAATCAAACTCCAGTTATATGCTAGCTACAAAGAATACATGTTCTTAGTAAGGGCTTGGTTAAAATGTAATGGACATATATAGTAGAAAAGTATGTAGCTATTAAGAGCAATGAAATAGATGTCACCTGGAAAGAAGATCAAGTTTAAGTGACAGGCAAGGTAAAGACCAGTGTGTGTATTTTGATATTTCTGTAAAAATTATAAGTATAATGCATTTTCTTCTATAGTTAGCAAATATTTCTGGAAGGGTTAACTAGAAACTATTACGTGGATGCATGGCTGGAGACAGATTTGGAAAGAGGTCTACTTTTCTCTGTGTACCACTCTGTTCCTTTTGAATTTTCTACCATGTACTTGATTACCTCATCAACACATAAACAAAAGTAAAAATGAAGTAAAGATTAAAACCAGAAGGATGAAAAAATATTATGTTAACATTTTGAATACTTCAGGCAATAACTCTTTAAATGGAACACTTATCAGGAGTCCTCATATGTTAGGTCTGTATTAGTATACAATTATTTCAAGTAACTTAAAATATGCCTATACAGGGGCACGTGGGTGGCTCAGTCAAGCATCCTACTTCAACTCAGGTCATGATCTCGCAGGTCATGAGTTCAAGCCCTGTGTTGGGTTCTCTGCTGACAGCTTCGAGTCTGGAACCTGCTTTGGATTCTGTGTCTCCCTCTCTCTCTGCCCTTCCCTGCCTCTCTTTCTCTCTCTCAAAAATAAATAAACATTAAAAAAATATGCCTATACAGGCTTACAGAGTTTCTTGTTGTCTTTGGGTTTTTTTCTCACATAAAAGAAGTCTAGATGAAAAAAAGTAATTGATGCTGGTTCAAAAGCTCAAGATTTTACAATAGATTTCCTCTGTGATTTTCTTAGCCTTTCTTTCAGGGTTTTATTATGGCTGCTGTTGCTATATAGTGGCATAATATCTACATTCAAAGCAAAAAAATAAAAATAAAAGTGGACTTGGAGAGGAGACGGATTTTTTTTTTCAGAAAAGGAAAACACTTACTAGGAAACACAACAGACTGCCACTCTGGAAATATGTTTCCTGGGCCCCAAAGCTGGAATTGGCAAAGGAAGGGGCTAGAAATTGGGTCAACTAACCAATACTGTTCACTGACCTATGAGTTCAAGAAAAAGACCTCATTAAATTTTAAAAAGCAGAAATTATGCAAAACACAGTTTTGCAACACAATATCATCAAAATATAAGTTAATACAAAATGTCAAATGAAAGAAAAAAATTTTTCCAGAATTGAAAATTAAGAACATTATCTTAATTAATGCTCCGGTCAAAGGGGAAGCTTCTTAGATCACAAACTCTTTAGAAAAATCATTATAATGAGGATACTATATATACAAATTTATGGTGAATTACTGTCATTATGCTCAGCTGATCTGTTGAGGTCCTAAATATATCACTAACAAACAAGAATAAGTGAAAAAATAATGAATCTATTCTAAATATTAGGTTAGTTTTATTTGTACATTTCTAGGGAAAGCAGAGGATGAAATTTAGTGATTAATAGAAATTATGAGTTAGAAAAGAAAAACCAAATGGAGAGAGCCACTCAAATTTATTTCTTTTAAAAATCAATAAAATAGGCAAACTTAAAAATTTTTTAAATGTTTATTTACTTTTGAGAGAGAGACAGACAGAGCATGAGCAGGGAGGGGCAGAGAAAGACACAGAGCATGAGAGGTGGAGGGGCAGAGAGAAGGGAGACACAGAATCTGAAGCAGGCTCCAGGCTCTGAGCCATCAGCACAGAGCCCGACACGGGGATGGAACCCATGATCTGCGATACCATTACCTGAGCTGAAGTCAGATGCTTAACTGACTGAGCCACCCAGGGGCCCCTAAAATAGGCAAACTTCTGACCTCATTATTATGTCATAATCTAAACTTTTTTAGAAAAATAGAGAAAAAACAAAAACATACAAAATTTCATACTAAATTGACATAGTTATGCGTGTCAAATTGAAAACCGATTACATTTCATTTCCTTGAATTTCTGCTAAAATTTCAGTAAAGTAACAAGATTATTAATCTAAAAAGAGAAAGAGAACAGTAGTGAAGACAACAGAATAATAGGGATGCCAGACATTCTTTGGAAGCTAGGAAGCATTTGTTACAAAACAAAACAAAAACTTCTGAGAAAATAATCAAAAGGCAAGAAATGGAAAATTAGGGCAGAGAGGGTAAGAATTAGGGATAACTGATTTTAAAAATGCATAACATCAGATAAGTAAATGTTCTAGAAATAATGAGAAGAGCAAATTAGAAAGGATGAATTCAGGAATATTTCCAAGAACTGAAAGATCAGAGTCTAAAAGATTAACTAATTGCCCAGATTATTGATTGAAAAGAGGCCTATCTAGAGCTCATCATTATGAAGAGATAAGCCAAAGAGCACTATAATTTTCAAAAGCAATGCTGGAAATTTGAAGACCATAGGACACCAACCTGAAAACTTTGAAGGATATGGTTTCACTCTAGAATTATATATCCAGTCAATATAGCAATCAAATAGAAACATGGAATAATACACATTTTTTGGCATTTAAATTCTGAAAAGGAAAGGAAAGGAAAGGAAAGGAAAGGAAAGGAAAGGAAAGGAAAGAAAGGAAAAGAAAAATGAAACAAGGAATGAAAGAAAAGAGGGAAGGAGAAAAGAAAGGAACTAAACTTCTTAGCATTTTTTCCTAAGGAATTTGCTAGAGAGGTGCTCCACCAGAATGATTTAAAAGGAAGCCCCAGGAAACATTGGGATCCAATACCAGACAATAAGAAAAAGAATTCCCAGAGTCTCCACTATGCTGCAAATGTAGAGAACTGTCAGACAGACAGGAGAAAGGAGAAGGAGGGCTTTAGGAGGACAGTCTAAAAAAATGAGAAGAAGAAGGGGAGGAAGGCAAAAAGAAAGGAGGGAAGGAAGAGAGGGAAGGGAAGAGCATAGGGCTGGGGAAGGAGGGAAGAAATATTGAGGCTAAGTCCACCTAGTTTAATGATCAAGGTTAAGAACTGAGACCCTATCAGTCCAAATAACTTTGTCTGGAAAGATAATGCAAAAACAAATGAACTAACTAACCAATAAATAATGTCACTCTTTACTTCTGGAAATTCCTGGAAACCAATTTGTCTATACAAATACTTTTTTTTTCATCTGGGCAAATAGGTTTTCAATCAAAAAGAGAGAGAGATAGAGAGAACCACTAATTTATCAAACATTTATCATTCTGGTGGAGCACATCTTCTAGCAAATTCCTGAAGAAAAATGCATAGAAATTTAATTCTTTTCTTACTTTTTCTCTTTTCCTCTTTTCTTTCCTCCCTCTCTCTCTTTTCTTTCCTCCCTTCCTTCCTTCCTTCCTTCTTTCCTTCCTTCCTTCCTCATTTCTTTTCTTTTTGAGAAAAATGCCAAGACTAACCCCAAAAGCATTGTCTCCCTATTCTAATCTGTTTTTTCTCTAACATCACCTAATCTCAGTAAATTCCCAACCTTAAACAATTCAAGCTCAAATTTCAAAGTCCTAGAAATATCCTCCCTTAAATTTTCTTTCCCAAAATATCATTATGGCACTGTCGATGTGGTGTTCTTCCTTAAGGCATTCTTCTTACAACAGGAGATTTAATAAACATTCTTGCTTGATTAACAGGTTACTCTGGTGTAGCATGAGTATACAGGGGGGAGGAGACTGTGGAGTCAAGCTGGCTGAAGAAAAAAATAGCTAGATTATCTGATGCACTTGATCACATAGAAATAATATTGAGAGAACTTTACAGATGTGTTGGAAGAAATCTTATAATATGTTATATATATACTGTAAATGTATAGTATATATATGACATATAATCAATAGTGGAAAGTGTTAGAGAATTATTCATTCTTAAATAACAATAAAAATATAAGAAACAAAGCATAATCATCATGCATGGGTTGGGTTAGTAGAACCCATTTTAGGGCCATAAGCTAAAAACTGAATTGAGGTTTATCCGGAAATTGTGATTTAAATGTTAGGAAAAAGGGAGCAAGACTGAGAGAAAGATGGATTAAAAATGCTAAATCTTCCTCTACTATTATAGGAAATTAATAAAAGAAGAAAGAGGGAACAGCTCATATTATAAGGCAAATACCAGCAGCAGCAGCAACAACAAAAGCTGAAAGATTTGGAAGCATTGCCAAATTGATCAGACTCAGTTCCTTAGAAGAGAATTCTAGCCTCGTAGCTGAGACTGGCTGGGGTTGACACTGTGTAATGGAGAAACCATAGGTAGTAAGTGCAAAAGAGGCTCTGTCTGTCTGTCTATCTGTCTATCTCTCTCTCTCTGCATAGAGAGATGTCTGGAAATATATTCTCGTGTATTGGCAATAATTATTTCCTGGGATGTTTTGGGGGTACATTCTTCTTAACATTTTTTCATTATTAAAATTTTATTATATATATGTATATATACACACACATAAATACATATATATTTTGATAAAAGTAATAACTCATTTTCTAATTAAAAAATAAAACTTTGCATCAAATTTCAGTAATAACTCCAGAAAAGGAAACCACTGCCCATTTACAAAATCCCTGCTTGGCTAGGTGTCAGTCACAGGGCCACGGAGAATGACAGGACGAGCTGAGAAAGGAGAAGCCATTCAGCTTGTGCAGAAAGTAGAGTGGATGCGTTTGGTGAACAGCTAGTCACTCTCCGTAGCCATTTCTTACAGTAACAGAACATATTTATAGGCAGATGATCCAGCATGTAGCAGCCTCTTTCGCTGCTGTACTGCAGGAATCATAAATAGTTATGATTGATACTGTAACACAGCAGGCTTCATCAAAGCGTCAAGTCATCTAAAGAAAAGCTGGTAAAATCTCCAGGATCTGGAGAATCCCTTTCATTCTCCTTGAATACTAAAATTTGGGCAACAAGATAGAACTATTATAATAACTTCATAAAACTCTGGCAGCCCTCATCATCATTTTTCTTTTTAATATTTATACATTGGTCTCCCCCTCATTCAGTAATTCCATATATTGCTACAAGTTGAGATCAAACTCTGGAGCCTCTGCAGAATTTTTGCTGCTACCTTTATGAGACTCTTGAGCCTCTTTAGAAGAAACAAATTAAAGATCTTCAGTTTGATGGTCACAGGCAGCTTCTACCAATGAACTACCTTGTAATTTTCAACTGGCACTTAATATGATCAATGAAACATTTCTATGAGATTTATTCTACACAGGATCTTGGGAAATTCAACCTTCTGACAGATCATGCTTTGCTGGCTGCCAACAGAATGTGTCGATTATTACCTTGTCTGTGTGATTCATTGGGGGCAGGGGGAAGATGGGGAACATCAAAGCACTTCTGGGCATGGGAAGAAGGCAGATGAAGAAAATGCAGTGCTTGAGAATTTTTAAGAGTCTTTCTTCCTTAATCATCAATCAAAGCGCATCTTTTTCTTGGCTTTTTTTTTTCTATACATATACAGGCACAGAGCTATGACTATGGGGCCATGAGTTATGCCTTTGGCTCACCATCCTTCTCTCCGGTATCACTTGTCTTCTTAAGGACCATTACTTCATTGAATGTTGTTGAATATTGGCATATGTTTATAGCATCACTGTTGGCATCATGCTCCTCCCCCTAGATCAAGGACATGAGCGTTTTACTTTGACAAATTTTTCACTGACAAAAACATACCAACTAATAGCAAGCCTAAATCCTTCTGCACTTAAGCATTAATGGTGAAAAAGCAAGTCTTTATTCAGGTGACTCAGGCTGGCACATTATGACAGAAATCAGAACTCTCATCAGAACATCTGTTTCTTACATTATGTATTTTGTAAGGGCTATCACAATTATCTAATGGCTTTTCCAGGGAAATGGTGTACTTTATCAGTTAAGAGTACATACCTTGGTATCAGACTTGTTGAGTTTGGATCTGCCAGTTACCAGCAGTGTGACCTTGGACAAGTGATGTAATCTCTCTCTGTCTCAGGTTTTTTAATTTATAGAATAAGAATACTACAAAAATCTCTGAAGAGATTCACTTCAAGGATTCAATAAGATGATGTATGTAGAGTTTAGGTCAAATATTGCCACATTTAAACGTCAGTGATAATGATGCTGTTAATTCAGCAGTGGTTTGTTTTAGCTGGTGATCTCTACCATTTCTTCCGGTGACTGAGGAATTGGGCTAAAGTTGTGTTTCAAATATATGTACTTGTTATATCAAACAAGGTACCTAACCAGGTATACTTAGCCATAAGTGGACCAAAGTCTACAGAACATATTTTAATGTGAGGCATATAGTATACTGATTAAGAACACAAAATCTTCCAAAGTCAAAATCACAAGATTCAATGTCTTAGCCCACAATTTACTATCTGTGAACCTGGTGCATGTTACTTAATCACTCTGTGCCCCACTTTCCCTAAACATAGAATGGAGAAAATAATAGTATATTCCTCACAGGGTAGACCTAAGCTCCATATTTGTAGAAACTTTAAATCTTGTTGTTTGAAGTTGGAACCTTCCTGTAAAGTTTGAGATACATATACCATGTTTACAATCTGAATTTTGGAAACTTCTCACGTTGAATCCATTCTGGGATTGATAAACTTCACTTTTTTGGGGGGGGGGGATAAGCATTAACTTATTAACTACTATCTCCTGGGTAACATGATAGGGATAGTTTTAGGATGAATATAGCATGGCCAGTCCACCTAGCAAGCTCCAATCTAGTCATGTGACAAAGTGACAGAAAGTTGGGGAAATCAGGATATAGTCTTGTCTCTGAATGTTCTTGTGTATGTTATTTCACTTATATGTGTTGTGGATGTGTATCTCATTATGCAATCTAATCTTCAGTCTACACTTTTTAACATTTCAATATACCCCATCTTTACTGGCTTTATAAGACTTCAGGCTCATACTATTATTTCATTTCCTCCCTCCCTTAAGTTCTTCTTTCCTTCCTTCTTTCCTTCTTTCCTTCCTTCCTTCCTTCCTTTCTTCCTTCCTTCCTTCCTTCTTCCTTCCTTTCTTCCATACTTCCTTTTTTAAAAATAAAAATATCTCCAAAAGGTTTTTATAAAAGCTATCAGGCAATTTCAACCTAGTATAATTTAGAGCTTCACTACAGCTGGGAAAAAGCAGATACTTGAGGGAATCATAATTTTTCTGGAAGCAAGAAAGGGGAGAAAGATGCAACCCAAAGGCTGAGGACAAGCTCTTAAAAGCTTGGGTTGGGCAACTGGTCATAATTGGGATATCTAGAGGCCAAGAAAATGACTCACAGTTGCTGAAGGAGAGAGAAATGACAGGAGGTGAAAGAAAAGTGAAGTGTTACTGAAAGGACTCAGAATTATGTTTTTCTATGTTTATTACGTGGTTTTTTTTAATTTTAACATTGGATCAACTAAGGGTGTTGACGGGAAAGGAAAGAGATCTTAATTGTCAACTCTGTTGTATAATGTAATTACATTCAGAGTATACAACAGAGCTGGCAATGAAGCCAATTATAATTGGATTATAATCCATATAATCTGGACTATAATTCAATAAATACATGCTGAGCATTTATTATATGCAAAGCATTGTATTATGCGTGAAAGATACTGAAGTGCAAGAGTGGGGGAACATGTCTTTAAAAATGCACTTCTGAGTTTCTTTGCTCCTTAACAGTGTGAGTTCTTAACCTTTTCTTTCCTCCTCAATATTACTGAGGGATAAAACATACCACTCTCAGTGACAGTAACTCAATTAAAACAGTGACTCTCAATAGGGAATTTGGGGCAAGGGGACTGGAAGCAAGCCATTTACACTTGGAACTTGGTAGGTGGTGAAATCTGGTATGTGTGGGATATGTATACTTGGGAAAAGGGCCCTCATGATTCGGATGTCTTTACTTATGGGTAGGGATCATGAGGTCATCTTGTCTCCTTTCTTACTTCTTTTAGGAGGATTACTGCATATAAAGGAAGCAAGGTCCCATAAACCCCAAACACCAAATCCCCTCACACTTGGCCATTTCCTGGTGCTCCATATAATTCACCTGTCCTTCATCCCAAAATGCATAAGTAGCCAAACAAAACAAATAAGCACAATCTTTACAAATCACGAAATCGAAGTTAGTGCTTTTTTTTATCAAAATCTTTTCCATTATTAAGCTATTCTTTTTCATAAAAACTACCAGGAAATCCAACTTTAATTCTCTTTTTACATTCTAAACTCTGTATTTCATTACTCCCATCTTTCTTTTTCTGTTGTTCCTCATTATATTTTATTTTTTTAACTTTAATTCCAGTATAGTGAACATATAGTGTAATATTAGTTTCAGATGTACAATTTAGTGATTCAGCAATTTCATACATCATATGGTGCTCATCATGCTAGGCACACTCCTTAACCTTCATCACTTATTTCATGTACCTCCCCCTCCCCAAACTCCCCTCAAGTAAAGATTGTTCTCTATAATTAAGAATCTGTTTCTTGGTTTGCCTCCCACTTTTTTTCCTTTACTCATTTTTTTTTAATTTGTTTCATATGAGTGAAATCATGGGGTATTTGTCTCTCTCTGGCTTATTTCACTTAGCTTGATACTCTCTAGCTCCCTCCATGTCATAGCAAATGGTAAGATTTTGTTCTTTTTATGACACCACAATATTCCATTGCATATATATATATATACCACTTTTTCTTTATCCATTCATTGATTGATGAGTACTTGTGCTACTTCCATAATTTGGCTACTTTAGATAATGCTGCTATAATTATAGGGGTGCAAGTACTCCTTTAAATTAGTGTTTTTGTATTTTTTTGGGTAAATACTCAGTAGTGTGACTGTTGGATCATAGCGTAGTTCTATTTTTTACTTTCTGAGGAATCTTCCACCATGGCTGCACCAGTTTGCATTCCCACCAATAATGCAGGAGGGCTCCTTTTTCCCACATCCTTGCCAACATATGGTGTTTCTCGTGTTTTTTATTTTAGCCATTCTGACAAGTGTGAGGTGCTATCTCACTGTAGTTTTGATTTGCATTTCCCTGATGAGAAGTAACATTGAACATCTTTTCATGTGTCTTTTGGCCATCTGGTTGGCTTCTTTGGAGAAATATCTATTCACATCTTCTGCCTATTTTTAGTTGTAATATTTGTTTTTGTGTGTTGAGTTTTTTAAGTTTTTTATGTATTTTGGATACTAATCTTTTATCAGATATGTCATTTTCAAGTATCTTCTCCCATTCAGTAGGTTCTCTTCTAGGTACGTTGACTGTTTCCTTCACTGTGCAGAAGCTTTCTATTTTGATTAGGTCCCAATAGTTTATTTTTGCTTTTATATCCCTTGCCTCTGGAGACATATCTAGAAAAATACTGCTATGGCCATTGCCAGGAACTGCCTGTTCTAGGATTTTTATGGTTTCAGGTCTCACATTTAGGTCTTTAATCCATTCTGAGTTTATTTTGTGTATGATGTAAGAATGTGGTCCAGTTTCATTCTTTTGAATCTTCCCCAACACCATTTATTGAAGAGACTGTCCTTTTCCCATTGTATATTCATTACTCCTTAGTCCAAGATTAATTAACCATATAGTTGTGGGCTCATTTCTGGGTTTTCTATTCTGTTCTATTGATTTATGTGTCTATTTTATGCCAGTACAATACTGTTATGATTACTACTGCTTTTTAAGGTTTATTTATTTTTGAGAGAGAGAGAGCAGGGGAGGGACAAAGAGAGAGGGAGACAGATGATCTGAGCAGGCTCCATGCTATCAGCACAGATCCTGATGTGGGGCTCAAACTCATAAACTATGAAATAATGACTTGAATAAAGTCTGACGCTTAACCGACTGAGCCACCCAAGTGCCCCTGATTACTATTGCTTTGTAATGTAACTTCCACCTTTATCTAGCTTAGGTTCCACACTAAAATTTTAAAAAAATTAACATTTATTTTTTGAGAGAGAAAGAGTGTGAGCAGGGAAGGGAGAGACAGAGAGACAGAATCTGAAGCAGGCTTCAGGCTCTGATAACTCAGAGCCTGATGTGGGACTTGAATCCACAAACTGTGACATCATGACCTGAGTAAAATATGATGCTTAGCCTACTGAGCCACCCAGGTGCTCCCCAAAGCTCAAAATTTTAATAACACTTTTGCGAGTACTAATCAATTCTCTTGCCTTCCTGTGATTTTGTCATTCCTATCTGGCAACACCTCTACTCAAGATAAACCCAACAATTTCTTTTCTCTACTTTACACTCAGGTGTGCAAATGATAGTGGATAAATTCACAAACTATGATATATTGCTATTATTATAAAGTCATGACCAGCAACTTCAAATAGAAACTATGTCAGTCCAAAGACTCTTCAACATTAATTGGGTTTATTTGCTTTCCCTCATGAATTTGTTTTCCAGTTTTGTTGAGAAATAATTGACATCCATCATTGTATAACTTTACATCACACAGTGTAACAGTTTGATTTACATATATTTTAAAGTGATATCACAATAGGTTCAGCTAACAGCCATCTTTTCATATAGACACAATAAAAAGAAAACAAAGAAGAAAAAATAAATTTAAAAAAATTCTCCTTGTGCTGAGAACTCTTAGAATTTATTTTATTCTCTGAAAAACTTCCCTATATATCATACAGCAGTTAGCTATAGTTTTCATTTTGTAACTTCACAAATATTTTAGACATAAACTCCATTTATACCTGGCCACCAGGTCGGACAAAACTGAAGTCACTTAGAATTTATTCAAACCTCTCTTAATTCTGTAGATTCAATCATGTTTTCCATTCTCTCTTACTCCATTGCAGAGACATGCTTCTTCCTGTGATTGACACCCCATCTCCATCTCCCTAGGATTCTGACACTGCCTATTATTCTTGTTTCTCCTTTCTGTTGAATTTCTGCCTTCCAATAAATCCATCCCATCAACTATTGAACCTGTTCATACTTAAGACACTGCTGTCTTAATGCAACAATTCTAACTATCACCTTGCATTTATCCTCCCTCCCAGAGCCAACTTTCTTAAAAATCATTGTTATATACGCAATATCCATTTCTTTGCCTCCTATTATTTTGTCAAGTCACCCTAATCTAGCTTCTATTTACCTCACTCCTTAGAAAATGTTCTTGTTAGTTTCCCAATTATCTTTATGTTACTAAATCCAGTGGGCTTTTAATCAGTCTTCTTTATCTTGACTTATGAGCAAAGACTATTGGCCACTCTATTGCCCACATTTTTTGGGGAAACATTTTGCCTCCTTTGCCTTTGACAGCTCATGCTTCTCTGCCAATCTGTTGTCCTTCTCTATCCTTTTGTAACCTCATGCTAAAATACTTGGTAATGAAGGTTTCTATTTTACATGCTCACCCTCACACTATGTACTTTTTCAGGCCATCTTAACTACGGCCGTGGCCATAATGGTAACATTTACAATCTAATGACTCTTAACTTTACATCTCAGGTCAAAACCTTTCTTTTTATTTCCACATATGTTCAACTACTCACCTACCATCTCCATTCAAATGTCACAAAGACAAATACCCAATGGAGATCTTTCCTTTCAAGTCTAATTCCATTCAGAATTTTCAGTCTCAGAGAATGGGGTCACCATTTATGTTCTTGTTCAAGAAAGAAACCATGCAGTCACTTAACACTTTCTCTCCTTTTCTCTATACCTCTACTATATCCAATTCAGCATCAGGTGATTTTAAGTGAATTGAATCAACATTAAATTTCTTGTAGCAGTTTTTAACTGCTCTATCTCTATCTCCTTATCATAGCCTATACATTCATCAACTTCTATTGATTTTAACTCAAACATATCTTTGGAAAACAATATTATCTATAATTGGTCTTCTCAAGAGCTGCTCTGGCACCAGTTAAATCCATCTTCCACATTTAAGATATAATGACATTTTTCTTTTGCCCTCAAATGTAATTATAATTATACCACTCTTAAGTATAAATCCCTTATGTGGATATCTAATTTATTTAGGATGTTGAAAAAATACCTACCATGACTTACAGGCTGTGCATAGTTTGGCATATACTTTCCTCTTAAACCTGGCCATTATTGCACTTGCTTTTCTACTCTGTACTTCAGCCACACTGACTATCTATTAGTTCTCTAGTGTGCCATTATTTTTCTTCTGGATAATACCTACATGTTATTGCCTCTGTCTACAATGTGCTCCTACTTCATCTGAGTACATTCTGTCCTTTCTTCAGATTTATGTCAAGTGTCACTTCTCCCAAGAAACCTTTTTAATCACCACTCTAGATCAAGTTACTTTTATACGCTCTTAAAGATTCTTTTTATTCTTTTCTTTTTTTTACTTTGAAACATAACATTATATAACACTATATGAATTATGTTAATTATTTGGGTATTTTTTTCTTCTTACTACACAGTCAACTCCATGATTTTAGGAAGCATATTTACTTTGCCTTCCATTACATCCCTAGTACAGAGTACAATGCCTTCAACACAGTAGAAGTTCAATATTAAACCATATATACTGTTTAATATTACACTTGTGTTTTTGTTAGTTTGTTGTTGATATTTGCTTCTGGTCTGTACCAGTGCTACTAGTATCATATCCTTGAAAAGATTAGTCACTGTTGAAGCAAAGAAGGTTCAGTGGAAGTTGGGGATGAATTTACTTCTTGTGTTTCAGAGATCTACCTCCCTCCCACCACACACAGAACTACCCTTTGGGAAATTAATGCTACAGTCCAAAAAAGGGTTTATAAATAATCTTTTATATAAGGAATCAAAAACTGGATACTTTCAGGTATATATCTGCTTCCCCTACAAGACAATTAATAAACAGGCTTCTATTTTGGCTTCAAAGTATATGCTGCATTGGAGATGCTCAGTGGAAGTAAATTATTAGAGCCCTTTTCCATTTTGAAGATTAAAAATTTGTGAGTAGGTTCATGGTAAGATATCCCAGGATTAGACAAAGAGAGTTGTAGTTTTGTAATGGGCAAAACTTGTGATTTAATCAAGACAAGTGCCCCAGGTCCAATACAGCTGAGTATGAATGAGAAGATGGAACATTAAGGAAATCTAGCAAAGGAGTACTACTAAGGAGGTGAAGTCACCCTCCTTCCTCCTAAAAGCTTTGTTATCCTAGGAGCTGAACTAAGGAGATTATAATCTATTAGGTGGTCCATCTGGGGAGGAGAAATAGCATTCACATCAATACTGTGTGTCAGCAATGACTGTACCAGCTGCTATGGGTACAGCAAACACAGTATCTTATGGATCCTTAAAGAGATCCATCACCTTTGGAAATCTCTCCAAATGCTGAGTGGCTATTTCCCCTTATATCTTTGAAAAGTTCAGGCTTCATCCCCACTGTTCCCGATGCTTTAGTAATTTTCCAAAGGTGATGCCACTGACATATTCAGTGAATTTAGAAAATGTCTGACTGTAGAAACCAAATTCTCAGATTTTGGTTTACTAAGGATGTCTTAGAGGCCCTTTAAAATGAGAAATTCCCAGGAATGCATTCATTCCCAAGCTCAGGAACTTGCTAACTTCTTTGTATCTCATTTTCAAACAGGATGGGCTGTGACAGATTAAAGATGGCATGAAATTCTTTGATGTTCTTCCCTTCAAGAGGTGAGTTCCATTTTATCTCTTCTTCATCCTCGGTTGTTCTGTGACTGCTTTGACTAAAAGAGTCAGTGAAAGTAATGCTAAACTAATTTTGGGCTTAACTTTAAAAACATTAGCCTTGACCTCTAGAAAGCTCTGATCTATGAATTAAGAAGTCTCACTACCCACTGTTGAGACCACAAGTAGAAACCTTGAGACTTGTTGGATAGAAAGACAGAGTAACTGAGGCTCTTGGGTGGTTCAATTGGTTAATCATCCAATTCTTGGTTTGAGCTCAGGTCATATTGTGAGTTTGAGCCCCACATCAGTCTCCAAGCTGACAGTGGGGGGTCTGCTTGGGCTTCTCTTTCTCTCTCTTTCTCACTCTCTCTCTCTCTCTCTCTCTCTCTCTCTGCCCTTCCCTTACACTCTGTCTCTTACTCAAAATAAATAAATAAATAAATAAATAAATAAACTTTTCTTAAACTTAAAGAAAAAAAAGGACAAAGTAATTGAGCAGAGCCTAGCCTTCTAGCCACTCAACCAATGCATTAGGTATTGAATAATGCCATTGTGGAACCACTGTATCAGACAAGCCACCAGCTGGATAACATTGAGCTACCTCATGTGGTATAGTATATCCTAGCTGATCTCTGTCTGAATTTCTGGCCCAAAGTTGCACCATTAAAAAAATTGTTGCTGTTTTATGTCATTACGTTGGATATCATTTGTTACACAGCAATAGTTAAATGGAACATCTTAGGAGGAAAGTTGAAGGTAGGTGACCCAATCACCAAAGTGCTCTTGAAATTCAACTTTTACTTTCTTTTTACCTATGTTTTATCACTGAGAGATTTTTATAAGGCTGAATCTATCAGATTTTGAGGTTATAGGTTGTAGACACTGATCACTAGAAGAGTTCATTTTCTGGTGTGGTATGGAGCTGTTAAGACCTGAGATTCAAGCCCTGAATCCATCTGTGAGTGTGTGTGGTAGATTTTATATATCTACTATAAATTTAAAACGTATCATAGGTTAATTAAATGAGATGCCAAGTCATATTTATCAATTACATGAGGACATCAACTTCTAGAATAACAGAGTGAAAACCTTGGTTAACTTATTCTCCCTCTAAAACAACAAAACTACAAGCAAAATAACTAAAGCTAATCATTTAAAAAAATTGTCAGTTAACCAGTACCACAGAACAACCTGAAAATCATCTATCAAAGAGAAACTACTTAACCTCAATTATGTTAGGGGAGAGAAATCTGTAAAGTTTTAACTTGAGGCTATTCTCATGCCCCTTCCCCAGTTCAGTGGTGTGATAGCCAAAAGCTAGAAGCATTGCAGACAATGGAGAGATATGACCTATTTAGAGCTTCTTTAAAACACCATCCCCAGAACATAGCCAATGTTTTATCCAAACTTGTAGCTCCCTGGGAAATCTCTATTCTCAGAGCATGGAGGCTATGTGATTTGATCCAGGGCTTTGCTCGGTGATAGTGGAAAAGAGGAGGAAGTCTACCCCCAGGTTATTACCAAAACAAGGGCAAGTCCTAGCAACATCTCAGCTGCCTAAGGCTGTGAGTTCAGTTGAGGACAACGAGAGAATGGCTGGGAATTTAAAAGAAAATCTAACAGAACTAGACAGTCATAAGGAACTTTGAAAAGTTTTCACATATTTCTGTATTAAAAGGCTGTGAGAAAGCCCAGGAAAAACCTAAGAAAGAAGTGACCAAGCACTCTCTGTCTGACTTTGAGCGGTTGAATAAGCAGGAAGCGAAAGCTAAATCAGTCTTGTAAACTGTCTATAGTTTGAAGGCTTGCCTTCTCATACAGATCCATTTGGTAAAAGGTATAAATATTAAAAAAAAGAAACTCATTTAAGAAACTCAGACCAATCATTGACTAACCATTAAATTATATTGATCCCCCTAAGAACCAGATTTAAAAATAAAAACAAGAACTTAAGAAAATAAAAAGCTAACAAAAGATTGAACTCAGAGGCCACACACTGCAGAGAATACATAATCTATAATTAGTCCACGGAAGTTACTAAACAAATAAGCACCAAAAAGAAAACAACAGCAGCAACAAACCTTGCATAACAGAGGAATCTGATACCAGAATCAATAACATATTATTTAAATATTTAGTTTTCAACAAAAAATTATGAGAAATGCAAGGAAACAGGAAAATATATCACATAAACAGGAAAAAGAAAGAACAAACAGAAAATGTCCTTGAGAGTGCCCAGACTGTGGACTTAGTAGACGAAGTCTTTAAGTCAGCAATTTTACATACAGTGTGCTCAAAGAACTAAAGGAAATTATTTCTAAAAAGCTAAAAAAAATATGTTAAAGATTTCTGACCAAATAGAGCACATCATAATAAGGACAAAATTATTTTTAAAAAAATAGAAACTCTGGAATTAAAAAGTGCAATAACTGAAATGAATATTCACTGGAGGATCTCAAGAACAGATTTGAACTTGCAAAAGGATCAGTGAGCTCAAAGAAGTCAGTAAATATTACCCAGAGGAGAAGAAAGAAAAAAAGAATGAAGAAGAATAAACAGTCTCAGAGACTTGTTGGAATGTATCAAGTATATCAACATATGTGTAATTGGAGCCCCAGGAAAGGGATAAAGAAAGAGACAGAAAAATATTTAAAGAAATAATGACCAAAAACTTCTCAAACTGATAAAAAAATATTAATCAACACATTCAAGAAGGTCAACCAACTCCAAGTAAAGTAAATCAGAGAGATCCACAACCAACTCCAAGTAAAGTAAATCAGAGAGATCCACACCTAAATATATCATATACAGATCATGAAATCAAAGAAAAGGAGAAAATGTTGAAAAGAGTAAGAGAAAAATGAAACCACAGACAAGAAATCTTTACAAAGATCACACTGATTTTTGCATTAAAAACCGTGGTGCCCAGAAGACAGTGGAATGAGATCTTCAGAGTATTGAAAGAAAAACCACTGCCAACTAAAATTTCTGTATCTACTTAAATTCTTCAAAATTGAGAGGGAAATTATGACATTTCCAGAAAAATAAAAATAGAGTTTATAACTACCAGACCCATCCCACAAGGTAAAATAGGAAGTCCTTTGGATGAAATGAAAACACACTGAATGGTAAATTGAATCTACATAAAACTATAAAAAGAACTAATAGAGGTAACACATATGTATTATGAACAACAGTATACACATATTTTATTTGTAACACTTTATTTATCCTATCTATTTTAAAAGGCAATTGCATAAAGCAATAATTATAAAATTGCTTATAGGTTTATGACATAAAGTGTAATTTTTATGACAATACTTGTACAAAGAGTGGGGAGGAAACTGAAACACTGGAGCAAAGAATTGTATACTATTAAAATTAAGCTAATATTAATCCTAACTAGATTGTTTTAAGTTAGGTTGGTAAATGTAATTTCAAGGGCAATCACTTACTAAGAAATTAACTTCAAAAATACAATAAAAATAAAGCAAAGGAATTAATGTTACACTAGAAAATATCAGCTTAACAAAAAAGAAACCAGGAATTAAGGGATAAAGAAGACATAAGAAATATAGGACACAATGGCGGACATAAATCCTACCTTATCTGTAATTACATTAAACAAAAATACGTTCACCAGTCAAATATCTGAGACTGGAAGAATGGGGGAATAAAAGAATCCAAATATAGGCAAACTACAAAAAACATGCTTGGGATTGAAAGACACAAATAAGCTGAAAGTAACAAAAGAGAGTAGATAATCTATGCAAACAGTATCCAAAAAAGGGCTGGAGTGGGATACTAATATAAGAAAATAAACTTTAAAGATAAAAATTGTTGCTAAAATCAAAGAAGACTATTTTATATTGTTCAGGTCAATATATGAAAGAGGAATAATTTAAGCAGAGCACTACAAAATACATGAAGAAAAAATAACAGAAATAAGAAAGAAACACATTAAAACACAATAGAGACTTCAACACCTACATGCAATAATGGAAAGAACAACCAAGAAAAAAATCAATAAGGAAAAAGAATACTTGAATAACAACTTCAGTAACGCTATAAACCAATGGAGCATAAAAGACCTCTCTGGAAGACTCTACACAACAGTAGCAGAAAACATATTCTTCTCAGGGCAAGACCATATGCTAGGCCATAAAACAAATCTGAATAAATTTAAAAGGACTGAAATTATACAAAGTATGTTCTCCAACCACAATGGAATTAAATTAGAAGAAAATTTTGGAAATTCACAACTATGTGGAAATTAAATAACACTCTTTGAAATACCAATAGGTTAATGAAGAAAACATAAGGAAAATTACAAAATACTTTGAGAGGAATGAAAGTGAAAACACAGCATACCAAAATTTATAGGAAGCAGATAACACAGGGCTTAGAGGGAAATTTACTGTTATAAATGCATAAGTGAAAAAAATAAGAAAGATCTCAAATTAATGTTTCCCAGTTTAAGAACTACAAAATAAAGAACAAACTGAAAGCAAAACAAACAGAATGAATGAAATGATACGATTAGAGTGGAAAGAAATAAAATACAGGATAGAGAAAAAGCAATGAGGTCAAAAGTTGTTTTTTTGACAAGATGAAACAAATTGATACACCTTTAGCTAGACTCACCAAGGAGAGAGAGAGAAAGAAAGAGAGAGAGAGAGAGAGAGAGAGAGAGAGAGAGAGAGAAGACTCAAATTACTATAATTAAGGATGAAAGATGGACATCACCACTGCTTTTACAGTAATAAAAGGGATAATAAGGGAATACCATGAATAGTCATATGTCAACATATTAGATAATGTCAATGAAATGGACAAATTTCTAGAAAGAAAAAGAAAGAAACTAACGGAACTTATTCAAGAAGAAAATATAATTTAAAAAGACCCATAATAAGCAACAAAATTGAATTGTAATTTTAAAACTTCCAACAAAATAGCCAGGCCGAGATGGGTTCACTGGTAAATTGTATCATACATTTAAAGACAGATCATAACCAGTCTTTTACAAACACTTCCAAAAAAATTAGAAAAGGAAGTAACACTTCCTAACTCGTGTTATGAGGCCAATATTTTCATGGTACCAAAACCAGACAAAGATAACAACAACAAAAAGAAAATCACAGACAAATATCCTTTTTGAATACAGATTCAAAACTCTTCAGAAAATAATAGCAAACCAAATACAGCAGCATATAGAAAAGATTATACATTATGACCAATTAAGATTTATCTCAGTAATGCAACGTTGGTTAAACATTCCAAAACAATAAATTTCACATGCTATATTAATAGAATACAGGACTAAAACCACATAATCATCTTAATAGATGAAAAAAAGTGATTTGATGTAATTCAATGGACTTTGGTGATAAAAACACTCAACAAACTAGGAATAGAAGGTGTTCTTTCAACCTAATACACACTATGAAAAACCCATAGCTAACATAAGACATAATGGAGAAAGGCTGAATGTTTTCCCCATAAGATCAGGCATAAAATGAGAAAAGGCTACTTCTTTCCGATATTCTACTAGTGGTTGTAGCCATAAAAATTAGGCAAGAAGAAAAAATAATGGACATCCATATTGAAAAGGAAGAAATGAACATTTTCAATTTGCCATTGACTAGATATTGTACACAGAAAATCCTAAGGAATCCACTAAAACACTATTAGAATAAATGGATTCATAAATGTGGCAGCATACAAAATCAATATACAAATATCAGTTGCAATCCAAAACTCTGGCAATGAACAATCCAAAAATAAAATTAAGACAAGAATACTATTTATAATAGTAGCAATAAGAATAAACATCTAGAAGTAAATTTAACAAAAGAAGTACAAAACATGTATACTGAAAACTACAAATGATTGTTGAAAGAAATTAAGAAAAATCTATATAAAAGAAAAGACATCCATGTTCATGGATTGGGAAAAAAACGTCATTTAGATGACAATATTCCACAAATTGATCCACAAATTCAATATGGCCCCTATAAAAATCTCAATGTTGTTGTTGTTGTTTCAGGAATTGACAAGCTGATCTTAAAATTCATCTGTAAATGCAAGGTACTGTAGAATTGCCAAAATATCTTTAAAAGGGTTAATCCTTAAAAAAGGATTCACAGTTTCCATCTCAAAACCTATTACGAAGCTACAGCTGTCAAGAGAGTATGGTACGGTCATAAAAATAGACAGATCAAAGGAATAGAATTGAGAGTCTAGAAATCAACCATTTTATTTATGGCTGATTGATTTTAACAAGGGTGCGAAGACAATGCAATGGAGAAAGAATATGATTTTCAACAAATGTACTAGGAAAAACACATATCCATATGCAAGAAAATGAAGCTAGATCTCTCTCACACCATACACAAAAATGAACTCAAAATGGATCATGGGCCTAAATGAAAAAGCTAAAACTGTAAGACTTCTAGTACATAATAGAGGAATAAATTTTGTGGCCTTAGATTAGTAAATGGTTTATTAAATATAAAATCAAAAGCACAAGTGATGAAATTTTTGCTTCATATTTTTACTTAAAACCTTTGTGTGTCAAAGGATACCATCAAGGAAAGGAAAAGAATCCATAGAATGAGAAAAAGTATTTGCAAATCTCATACCTGATAAAGCACTTATATCCACAATATGTAAAAAAGTCTCACAACTCAACAATAAAAAGACAAACCAATTTTAAAATGGACAAAGGATTTGAAAACATATTTCCACAAAGAATATTTATGTGTCCAATAAACACATGACAGAATGTTCAGCATCATTAGTCCTCAGAGAAATGCAAATCAAACCACAGTGAGATACCCACTGAGATGGATACAATTTATAAGTAATATCAAGTGTTGGTGAAAATGAAGAGAAATCATTGCTGCTGGGAATGTGAAATGATACAGCTACTTGAGAAAATAGTTTGGCAGTTTCCCAAAATGCTAAACATAGAATTACCATGTGACCCAGAAATCCTACTCCTATTTACATACCCAAAATAAGTCAAAACATATGTTTATACAAGACTTGTACACAAATGTTCCTAGAATTATTTATAATGGCCCACAGGTGGAAACAACCCAAAAGTTCATTAACTGATGAATGGATAAACAAAACATGGTATACTCAAACAGTGGAATATTATTCAGGAGTAAAAAACAATGAGGTACCTATGCATATGACAACATGGATGAACCTTGAAAGCATTATGCTGGGTGATAAAAGCCAGTCACAAAGGCAGAATGTATGATTTCATTAATGTGTGGAATGTCCAAAATAAGCAAACCCATAGTGACAGAAAGAACATTATGGGGTGCTTAGGGCTTAGGGGAAGTGGAGATGGGGATAGGGAATGACTGCCATGTATTTGGGGTCTCTTTATGGCTTGTTGAAAATGCCCTAAACATAGATTGTGATGATGGCTGCACAATTTTGTGAATATACCATGTGCACTGATAACATTTTCAACAGGTGAATTCCATTATATGTAAAATAAATTTAAATAGAGCTGTAAAAAAATAAGTGTACAACAGGATGCCTTTGTGGCTCAGTCAGTTAAGTGCCCAACTTAGGCTCAGGGTTCATGGGTTTGAGCCCCGCATTGGGTTCCATGCTGACAATGGAGAGCCTGCTGGGGATTCTCCTTCCCTCTCTCTCTGCCCCTCCCCCACTTGTGCTTTCTCTCTCTTTTGAAATAAATAAATAAACTTAAAAACAAATAATTAAGCATACGAAAAAAATTAAACCCTTACGTAATGTTACCAGAATTCTTTAACTGATTAGTAAATTATAACTGGTGTTTTCTTGAAAAAAAATCATGTATAGCCATGGCAATACATAAACATCCAATTGTATATCAAATTGTTTATTGAGATTAGCATATTTTTCCTGTAATTGAAACTGGCAAAACAAAAAAAAAAAGATGACCTTAAATATTTATTCCAAAAAGTAATATTTTCTTTCCACTTTGTCCTGTGTAGTGTGAATCTTTTTTCCTACTCTGTTTTTCACTTTTTCTTTTCAACATTAATTGCTCCAATTCTAGTACAATCAGCCAAAACTCATGTACACACTAGAGTGTCTCTCCTGGGTTTACTCAACTTTCAGCTTCCTCTTAAACTGTCCAGGTCCTACCATCTTCTTTTCAGACTTGATAGCTTCAAAAGGAATTTTTCATCAGTGGCAAATTAAACTAGTTAGATTATCAAGATTAACCCTTTATTTTATCATTGATTTGATGATTTGTTCTAACCAATATTTGGGTATATTGTTTTTTACTCATCTCTTATAGTTATCATTCATAGATCCATTTCTATAGTTTCATCAAGAAACTAATGAAGAAAATGAAAATTCAAAGAAATGGTGACAGAGGTATCTCAGAATGTGGAAAAGATACATTTTTAATAGATCTTGAAGATCTTGCCCTGTCCTCTTCTTTTTGCTATGCACTAAACAAGAACTATTGATTTCCTAATATATCCAGGAACTATGACCACAGCCTAGATCACTTTTCTGGATAAGAATTTTATTAAATTGAAGATGTCTTCTTTCTGATACCATCAAAATGAGTAAGTCACTAGATATACAAAAATTAAAGAAATACTAATGAAGCATCATAAAAAGCCACATGACTGTAAGTTGGAATTGATTTTCCATGAATTGAGCATGTTTCTAAATGGTCATGGATGGATGCAACTCTTCCATCTTATATTGGATTATTTCAGAAACAGCAAGCCCAGAATCTGATTTAATTTGAAAGATGGTAAAATTATATCCCTCTGCTGATCCTCCAGGTGTTAGAAGTAGATGAGGAGATTTTTTTTTCTATTTTCTACCAGTCCTCCCTAAGTTAATTTGACAAATGGCTTTTACAACAAGACAACATGCAATTGGAATTGCATCAAGAATAATGAAAGTGTCAGACAAATGGCAAAGCATAATTGGGGTAGCTTGTTTTCTTTTCCTTGAAATTGTAATACATTTGACAAACCAAGATGTTGTGTCTTCTATGAAAACATCACTAGAGAAATTCTCTGATAGTACTAGCTAGTTGATGCTAATTAATAACAACAGAAAGAATATTCCAAGCAAAATTTCTTAGTAGCATATAGTGGGACAAAATTGGATGAACAAGCTAAAATCAATGTTTTTATTCCTCTTATTAAGAAAATGAGATTTGATTTGAGACTATCTTTGAGATTTGATTTGAGACTATCTTAAAAATAATTGAAAACAGAAGGCTTCTGCTTAGTTCTGTAGCAATTGACTATGTGACCTTAAGCAAGTTACTTTTCAATAATTTTTGCACATATTCATTATTGCACGTATTTCTATATATTTTTATTGCATGCCAGGTCTTTTTCCTAACCATAGATACAGAGCATTTCTTAAGAAGTTCAACACCTGGTTAAAGGAGCTGAAAGGTTTCAAGGGTTTTTAAAAGTTGCTATAATGGTACAAACACATTAAAAATAGAGAAACAGTAATTGAATAGCTTAAAGAAAAAATCATACCAGTTTATTTCTCTCTCCTGCAAAAGTTTTAATGAGACCTGTCTAGGTCAATGAGGAACTGGGTTCCTTACAGTCTATCAGGGACACTTGTTTCAAATCACCGCCTCACCATGTCCCTATGTTATTATTGCTGTCTACTCAGCAGAAGCTGAGCCACCAACACAGGAAGACAATGGTCAATGACCAATGACCACAGATAGTCGGTAACCAAGGATGGAGCCTCAAGAGTGGTAGACACCACTGCTATTCCAATGGCAAAATCACAGTCATATAGCTGTGCCCCAAAGCAAGGGGGTCTAGAAAATTTAGTCTACCTAATCAGCCATAATGTTCAAGAAAACCAGAAGACCAGATTTTAGTGGCGACCAGCTATCTCTGAGAATGAAAAAATTCAGAATGTGCAACAATTGCTATATTTATCATTGGTAAAGTAAAATATTACATTTAAATTCATTTGATTTAAGCCTTTAAAAGGAAGTCTCTTTCGCACAAGGCAATCTCTAAGGTACTCACTTTGCATAAGAACACAGACATTTAAAATAAAAAGATTGCAAGTTTGGAAGAGCAATACAAACACATTGAAAATGTGATGCTCTACAAATTTTAAAGCAAAAAATAATTAAACTGTGGACCAAGAGATGCCCTCTGTGGCTAATTACTTTTTCTTTCTAATTACAATTGTCAACTGCCTCCAACAAATAGCTAGAATTAAGTTCATAGTATTTTAGGCACATTAGCTATCATAAAATGCTCTTTCTTGGCAAATTTAAAATATTTAACCTTTGCCTGGCTAAGCTAAGTGTGCCTGTACCTTGTAAAGCCCCAACCCTATAAAGTTGCTAAGGTTTGAGATCATCTTAATGATCTTTTGAATTATTTCTAGGTCCCTTTTCTTTCAAAAAGATTCTGGATGCAGGAGTATAGTGGTTAGATTGGCTATTATTATTATTGTTAATAATAATAAGTTTAAATTTAATAATAAATTTAAAAAAATTATCAAGCAGGACACATCAGAGACATCCAGGAAAAATTCAGAGCATATGTACTTGGTTCTACACCCAGAGATATGGTTCAATAGTTCTCTGGAAGCCCCAAGTGCTGCATTTATAAGCCTCGTTGAGAATTACTATTGTTGTGACCTCAGGAATAGGAACTAATAAAGGGTTACTTCCTCCCAAGCCTGAAATGTTCTAAAAGTCTTCAAAGGCTTGAAGTGAATTGGACACAGGCCATTAGAAGTGAGGATTGGAGAGAAGGAAAATGGAGACAGAGTACACCTGTCAGAGGCATGCTGTTGGTCTCTGAGATCCTGCCCGCACCAATCAGCACTTGGAACTATCCCCATTGCTTCCAACTATCTGTTTTGAAACAGGTTTAGGATATGCCTTTTCCTGAGAATCCTTTTTACATGTTGGACTGTTTCTGCCAGCATGAAACTATTTCTCTGAAGAAAATCCCAAAGCTTCCTGGGGAAGATTTACTAACTCGGAGTGGATCTGATACCTCACTGTTGAGTTCAGTGCTACAGAAAATTGGCAAGGTGAAATAAAGAACAAAAGCCACTTTCCACGCATCTCTTTGAGTTCTTTCAGAAAGTAGTACAGGGAAGGATTCTTCCCATCTTTCAGAACTTCTCATTGTCACCCAATAAACAAATAATAGAGTCAGAGGTTGATTAGGTCTGTCAATGTCTATCCCCAGAGCTCACTAAGCTGTATTATTTCAATTTACCATGTGCTTTCATTTGAACATTTTATTAATAACTCATGAAATCAGAACATTTCATTCCTAAACCCGATGAATTAACCTGTCCTATTTTATAGACCTGTCTTAGAAGGAGGTGATGGTACAGAGAGATATAGTATAGTGGTTAAAATAACTTAGAAAAACAGAAGGTCAGAATTCAGCTTTGCTCTCTCTCATCCCTCACTTCTCCCACCCTTTTTTCTCCCTGCCCTTAACCTCTCTCTTTTCTTTCCCGCTTCCTCTAAGCTCTTTTGGAACATCTGTATCCCAGGCACTTTCTTCCCCACTGGACTGTGTTAGTACTTAATACCAGTGGTGTCATTTCTATCCAAACAGACCATTTAGCAAGACTTGCCTACAGTGCTCAATTGCTTGAGTAGGGACAGTGCTTAATTGCTTTCAAAAGAACCTATCCTACTGTGAATGATAAATACCATATTTGCTCATATAATTTCACCCTTTAGTTTACTGCTAAAAGGGAAGATTTTATAGTTCTGATAGTGATGAATATACAATGTGTATACTGTTGTCCACTCTGCAAAAGCCTACCTATCTTTCAGGATTTAGCTAAATGTCTATTATTTTGTGATATTTTCCCTTAGAGATTCACTCTTTATGTTCAGAGGAAGTTGGGTTTTTCCCC
Source organism: Cryptoprocta ferox (assembly GCA_028646485.1). Lineage (NCBI taxonomy): Eukaryota > Metazoa > Chordata > Mammalia > Carnivora > Eupleridae > Cryptoprocta > Cryptoprocta ferox. The sequence goes on along the minus strand of CM053567.1, from coordinate 34,560,648 downwards.
CTGTTCTGTGATATTTTGGCATTCTTTTATTACATAACTATACTTATTTGCATGCTCATCATCTACTCTAGACTGAGTCATATCCAATTTTCTAAATTCAGCTACAGGCCAGGTTTGAATTTTTTGGACTAATTAAGTGAATAACAAATGAAAATACATTAAAGAGGATCTTTTTCTTGGGAGGGGGAGAAAAGAACAGTCGAAGTGTTATAAGAAGAGGCTAGTTTTTTTCCTTTTTTTCCCCTTAAACTTGATTTAATTAAGTATGGTTATCAACCAAGTATGGTTTTCTATATTTCAGTACTAAGGGATATGCTACTAAATATATTCCCTATTCCATCCCTTAGGGATAGGGGATACAAAATATTGTGGGTAAGGAAAGTCAAACTATTCAAGGTAGAATAAGAAAACAACAAATAGCATTCTATGTAGTCAATATATTGCACTTTTTAATCTGTTGCATAATTTGACTTTGACCATAACCCACTGAGGAAAGTATATTAAGTGTTATCTCACCACGCTATAAAGCAGGAGGGTAGGGGTTTTAAGGTACTCATCCGGGTTACACAGCAAATAGTAGAACCAGAGGTAATCTAATTTCAGATTCTGAGTGCAATGCTCATTTCACTACATCTCATCATAGATACAAAGTGTGAGTGCTTGGTTGGCATACTTGATAAAGAATAAAAGCAGCTCCCCTCTTTTCAAGCCAGAATTTGCTTGTTTTGTTTTATTGTGTGTTTGTATGTGTTTTAAGCAATCTGGATTTCAACTACACATTTGGAGGCTCTATTCAGTTCATAAGTATGTAGACAGGCTCTTGGGCTAGCTGAAGAGATTTATGTATTCTCAGTTCTCCCTTAAAGTCCAAAAGACCAAAGGAACAGAATACCTCTTTTTTTTCCCTCTTTTTCTTCCTTTCCTTTCCTTCCATATTATTTTTCTAAACAGTCGTGAGCTTATCATTCACGTAGTCCCAAAGTGCACCTCACCAAGGCATCTGGGACTAGCAAATTGGTGTTCCTTTCTGTCAGGACTGATATTTACAAAGTAACTTAAATTGAAAAAAGCAATTGATGATGACACAGTGTTTTTAAAAGTTGCTCTTTTCCCAGGTTTCAAAGCTGTCTTTTAACATTTGGAGAGCTTCATGTAATTGTCTCTGTCGAATTGGCCTTTAGATAAGTTGGGCCCTTTTCCTTTCTATCATCTATCTTCGTGGTGACTTATTAAGATAAATATCAAGGGGCGCCTGGGTGGCTCAGTCAGTTGAGTGTCCGACTTCCGCTCAGGTCATGATCTCGCAGTTCACAAGTTCGAGCCCTGTGTTGGGCTCTGTGCTGACAGCTGGGAGCCTGGAGCCTGCTTCAGATTCTGTGTCTCCCTCTATCTCTGCCCCTCCCCAACTTGCACTCTGTCTCTCTCTCTCAAAAATAAATGAACATTAAAAATTTTTTGAAAAAATAAAATAAAATAAAATAAATATCAAGAATAGCCTTGAAGGGGAAAATCGACAGAGAAGGTGATGTCAGAGGACAGCAGGCCCTCCGGAGGGAATTGGGTAAGAAGTAAGACACTATCGCAAAGCAGTTTGTTCCAGCTCCATTCGGATTACTTGGACGACTCACAGTGTTCCAGTGAGTGGAGGTGGTTATACTGGTGGCAGCTAAGCCACAAAGAGGAGAGGGTAGCACATAAATACCAACTGTCACCATCGAATGCTTTTCCTCTGACCTTGGGCCTCCTTATGCTACAGCAATGCCAGTGCCTTGGGGCTCATAGCAGTATAGACACTTCCTCTGATGCACCAGTTCTTTGAGCTGGGTTCGTGTTGAAGAGAACCTGAGTTCTTGATTGGCTTTTCAAACAAAAATATAGGTTTCCTGATGTGATTAACAAAGCTCAGAATGACGGCACTGTCAGCTAGCTTCTTGTCCACAACTTTCTGGTCATCTTAGGAAATAGCTTACAAAACAGGAAATCTTTTCATGTTCCACGTGATTTCCCAGACTTATTTGCCATGAAATGTCACCTTCTCAGGTGGGAGAACAGAATTTATCACAATTAAAGAAAGCATTGACATGTGGCTTTAAGTGGTTAAAGGGTTCCTTTTAATTTGAGATCTTTACTCGTGCACACGTTCATGGAAAATTTATTATGACTGTAAACGTTATGTGTTCTTCAAGAATGATCACATAATTTTTATTGCTTTCAGAAATGTCTGCTGCAAGAAAACTTTCTTGTCTTTCAGAAACTAATGAACCATGTTTATGATCTACAAATGTGTACTGAGTAGCGAAGTAATACACACTGACCTGCTGGGTCACTCGTTCTCCACCTTGTGCTATATTACTACACAAAGTGAGCAAACAAATTAGGATAGTTATTGGGAGGGGGGCCTGATGCTTCCACGTATAATTTTCTCCAACTAGTTGACAAGGTGTGAAGGCATTAATATCTAATTAGACCAGGTTAGAAATGAACAGCAATTTAAATCCCTACACAGCCTTCTTAATCTAGGATTGTTACATCAATAATAGCAAACTTTCATCGCAGATATTTTTGTCCTCTCTAGTCATCAGCTGTAGAATGTGATTGTTAATTGTGCAAGCTTCTGTTGATTTGGAGGTGCTAATGGCATTCCCTCTTTTCCTTTGTATCTTTTGTATTTGTAAGCACATTAACAAATAGTCAAACTGGCAAACAGGAATGACTATGGTATGAGTTAACAATTGTTTCCCAATAAGTTTCAAAGTACAGAGCTCCCTAGTAATGTTGAATTGGAGAAAGTATCACTCCTCCTACAATGTAGCAGGAGAAAGGTAGAATGTGCCTACAGGAGACATCCTTCCTGGTGAGCTTTTTGCATGGAGACGAGACACAGAGGACAGTGTGAGCCATCCACAATGAATCAAGCAACTGGCTCCTCTGTTAGTTCAATGCAATGACCCTACTTCCTACTTAATATTGTCCAGCGGAAGCCAATATGTCACCAGTCGGCTCTCTCGGAAAACTGAGTAATGGGGTATGAGAAGAATAAGATCTATTTCTGCCCCACATAGCTCTTTCTTAGGGAAGAGAAAACAATACTCTCATTAGTAGTTCTTCAAAGGGTTAGCTTCTAAGCTTCAAGTACTACTATTTAAGAAGTCTGTAAAGGCTGGTTAGTCTAAATACAAATAAACAGGGAAATTGAGAAATTTACAATCTAATCATATAGGCAAACTTTTCTGTTTGCCCTTTGAGAATTAGGAATAATCAGGTCCTGTTCCTTTAGCATGAATGAAAAAGTTGTCCTTAAAATAGAGTGGACTAGGGTGGCTGTTGGTAGCGGTGGGTCAGAGTAGAAATCCTTCGCCCCTGATTTTCACAACCAAATGCAAAACTCTTGTATTCACTGTTTACTTGAAACATATTGTTGCCAGTCAAATATCCCAGATACTACTATGACTTTAAACAAATTTCCTTAGTTCAAGGTAAAAGAAGATAATAATAAAGTAAACCAAAATCTGAATTTCACACTCCCAATTATAAGCAGTGAAGCCTAGTAGGAACACCTTGGAATACAATTCGGGGGACCTAAAGTCCTTCTCTACCTCCATCTAAATGCATGACCTTGAGGAAATTACTAAAGGCCTTTGCCATCATCTTAATGCACTACAGAATAGAGATTTAAAAATGTTAGAGATGGAAGAAATGTCATATAACCTATTCAAATCCATTTTCTACAAATAAAATAACCTAGGACAAAGCCTAGGGATCTTTTTCAAAGTCATGTCAATTAGAAGAAAAAGAAGAATAGGATCAAGGTCTTGCTTTATAATGCCTTTTCCTTTAGTGCCTAGCTGCTGTGAGGACAACCTGAGAATGTGTTATGTCAAAGAATGGCATGATATAAATCTAAATGAGCATTGCTAATGTTTGCCTGCATATTACTAAGGAAAATCATAAAGACTGAATTTCTATACTAGACTGAAATGAACTTGAGGAATATTTAGAAAAAATACTAAAAGAAAAAAAAGCCCATTGAAATGGCTAAAACCACAATGAATAATTTCTTTCCCTTCAACATTATTATAAGTACTTTCCCACTTATATTCATTCTATTTTGTTGTATTAATTTTGACTCCTTTGGTCTCTTGCTAGTCTATCTGGAAATACAATGAGCAAGGGAGAGCTACAATCCAAAAACTTTTCTAAGACATACTTCAGTGATAATAACTAGAAAGGATAAGACCAGATCCACCAAAATCTGTGCTTTAAAGGCTCTGGAGAACAAGCACTGTTTTAACACATTAATGAGAGATGTCATTACTTGTATCATTGGTGCTCATAACCCTTGGCCCACTGATAATTTGCCATGAAAAATAAAATTTTCACGGTCTTTTTTTCTGAGAATATTGCAGCAATCACCTTCAAGTGACATCGTGACAGAGTTCTTTGTGATCTGCAGTTTCTTTGAGGTTGCCCTCGTGGATGCCGTTCTGAGAATGATCAACTTCTACCCTCCTCTGAACCACACTGATGAGGATCAGTTTTCATTTAATTAAATGACTCCAACCTTTGGTAGTCTTGTTCCGTCATTCTGTCCTCTCAGCACTCTCAATGCAATACCCACCACATTTAAAGAGTGAGTCCAGCACAGGTATTCTCAGCTGTGGGCCGGTTTTGGTTTACTTGATCAATGTCTCCAGAAATTGCATATGGACACATCTTAAATAAGCTAGAACTCACTTAAAAAAAACATAATTAAGCCCCCACCAGTCCCTACCCCATTAGTCCTTAATTTAACTGAATTACAACTCTCTATTCTTATATTAGTAGGTCTATTTAAAAATCAAGTCAACGATACATCAATTTCATTGCTAATATGATCTAATACTGTCAATAGTTCAGAACAAAGATAAAGGTGTGAAATATTGAGAAAATATAAAATTTGAACTCAGACTTTGGTTTTGTATTTTATTAATGTTTATAGCCAGTATCTGACACTGGTTCTTGACTGTAATTTATTAAAGAAATAATAATAAATGAATAAATGAATTTCTAAAAGAAGTAGGTGAAATTGATTATATGGAGATAGGTTCTTAACCTTGAAAGCAAGAATACAATCTTAGGTCATTTCATTTCAACTATTAATTGTTGTGTTATATATTGCAAAGGAATTCAATTGTTTGTAAAAGTATTTTGTTTCATTTAGCTGTGACAGAACTGAAAGGGAAGAGACTTTGCAGAAATATTTCATTATATTTGGCATTTATCACTTGATTGAACATACCTCTTGTCAACAATTCGAGGAGGTGAGGAATTTGAAAATAAACTGAATTTGTTCAGTCTGAACTGTTAGCTTAGTGTTATTTAAACTTAAGGGGGTGTGCAGTTTTAAGAGGAGAGTAATGAGTTTTCTGTCAATGGAAATTATTTTTAAAAAAAGTTTGGATGAGGAAATTTCTGCATTTCAGGGAAGATATTTCCTGACCAATGGCCTGCAATTTCTGTTAGACTTGGAATAACAAGTGGAGGTTATGAGAGAGAGAGAGAGACAGAGAGAGAGAGACAGAGAGAGAGAGAGACCAGCAAATCAACAACAGCTTGATTGTTTTGAGCATTAGCATTGTTTATTTTATTTATTTTTAAAAATTTTTTAACATTTATTTATTTTTGAGAGAGAGACATAGAAACAGAACATGAGTGGGAGAGGGAAAGAGAGTGAAGGAGACACAGAATGCAAAGCAGGCTCCAGGCTCTGAGCTGTCAGCACAGAGCCCGATGCAGGGATTGAACCCACAAACTGTGAGAACATGACCTGAGCCAAAGTCAGATGCTTAACCAACTGAGCCACCCAGGTGCCCCAAACATCAGCATTGTTTAAAAGCTCCTCCAGTGATTCTAATGTGCAACCAGCCTAGAGAACTCTTCCTGTAGATGATTTCTCTATTTCCCTCAACCCTTAAGATTTCACTATTTCAAGGACGACTTGTACTGTCTATTAGCTTAAGAAATACAAAACCAAGCATATATTTGACTTTTTCAATTAAAAATATAAATCAGAGGGTGCCTGGATCACCCAGTCAGATTTTTGATTTGGGCTCAGGTCATGATCACAGGGTCTTGGGACTGAGCCCCGTGTCAATCTCTGGGCTGAGAGGAGAACCTGCTTAGTATTCTCTCACTGTTCCTCTGCCCTTCTCCCCCACTCATGTGTGCTCTCTCTCTAAAATAAATAAATGAATAAATAAATAAATAAATAAGCACAAGTAAAAATATAAATCAGGGACACCTGGGTGGCTCAGTCTGTTAAGCACCCAACTTCGGCTCAGGTCATGATCTCACTGTCGATGAGTTTGAGCCTTGCATCAGGCTCTGTGCTGACAGCTCAGAGTTTGGAGCCTGCTTCAAATTCTGTGTCTCCCTCATTCTCCTCTTCTCCCCCACTCATGCTCTATTTCTCTCTGTCTCTCAAAAATAAATAAATGTTAAAAAAATTAAAAAAATAAATCAGAATATAATGAGTCTTCTATGACCTAAGCAACCTAAACTCTGTTGTGATAAAAAAAAATCCAGTCTTTGCAGGCATGGTATAAGTACTTTGTATATATTAGCTGATTGAGCTCTTAGAAGAGCTGCATGAGGATGGTGCTATTGTCATCATCATCACCATCATCATCATCATCATCATCCCCATTACAGGGAAACTGATACAGAAATTAAGAAACGTGTCTATCTGCTAATAAATGGAAAATCTGAAACCAGCCAATTTGACTAAATAGAATATATACTTAGTGAAAATACTGCACAGCCTCTCATGGTTTTACAAACAGAACCCAATACAACCCTGTACACCCAAATAATTCATCCAACTGAGTGGTCTCCTTTAGGACATTATAAGGCACTTGGGAAATACTTGCTTTGTTTTGAATGAATGAGGGCTGAATTCAGACTTGTCTGAAAGAATGAGCTCTACTCTCTAATACCATCTAGGCATTCCATTAGAAACATATTGAAGACAGATGGAAATTCATCCTTGTTGTGAAACACTCCAGAAAATGATGTGGCACAATATCCCTGAGGTGATACATTTTAATGCCTGCCCTCCTTCCTTCTGAAAGTTTCTTCTATTTAATCCAAGTCTCTCATATGCTAATTTAGACTGTTTTATTTTGTTATATACTCTTTTCTCTCTTCAAAGAAGCTAGGGGGAAAAAAAAACAGTGGCTTGGTAAAGTGCTATTTCCCTCAGCAGAGAGCTGGGGTACACACAGAGTTTTGTGCTCCATTCCCATCAGGTAACTGAAGGGCCTGGCCATTGGCTGTCAACCCTGAACAGTCAGGAGCACTGTTTAGGGAAGTTTACAATACAGCTGACACCCAGGCCCACCCCAGACCAATTCCACATGTGGTCATCTTTCCATGTCACAACGGCTGTTTACTTCATAACTGCCAATGTCTCTTAAATTATGTGTAGCTGGTACTTTTAATACATCTTGGTTTCCTTTACAGTAAGTATTTACCCAGCTTTAATACAATCCAGAGGTAGTTGCTCATTCTCCTTCTCACAGGGCCAGTGCAGTCAGTGCAGATGATCTCTCACCTAAGGATCACAGCCTGACCTAACGGTGGTGGGCATGATGCTATGTCAGGCCATTGTCACTTCCCAAAACACCAGACACATGCTTGAAATCCTTCAGCTTTTCTCCAGGCAGAGGTAGTTATATCTCAGTTAAGCTTGTGGCTAAGGATTACTGAAAAGCCAGGAGACAGGACTCTCAGCCCAGGCTACACCATGAAGTCCCCTCCCCAGAAAGCAGAGGTCTGTGGTACAAGAGCTGAGCCACTGAAATGAGGCCTCATCCCTCTTTCCTGTGGTCAAAACTCCATTGGAGTTTGAGCTACTAAAAATGAGTGCCTATGAAACACAGAGTATGAACCAAGAAAATAAATCTCACCACTTCGATTCATTTAGAGTTCCACTTTACTCACATAAATGTTTGATGTCTACCCCCAAAACGCCAGCTGTATCCAGTCTTCTCGATGCTAAGCTAAAATGAGGCTTGGGAGAAAGCCTCCTCCACTTTTCTTGCATAGTGTCCTCTGAAAACACAGATGTTTCTTGTCCTTAAATAAAAAGCAGATTTTTCTCCTTTGTCTTAAGAATTGCACCCAGGGATCGATTTGGAAATAAATATATTTCCAAATTATATATGCAAAAATGATTCCACACGTGCTATAGAGCTAACAGGTTGGCAGGCAGCTAGATACATCACGGTTTTCTTACTAAATAGCAGGAGTTTTGAAAACGTGAGAGTCTGTATTATACAGTTGTGCAAAACGACAATAAATCCACATGTGACATAAATTGGCCTATTTTGAAAAGTTAAAAACCAAGTCTTGATAGGACAACAGAATCCAAGAAACCGCTTGGCTGTTTCAAACAATAGATCTGCTTGCTGTCACTGTTGACTTACATCAAAACGATTCCAAGGTATAAAATAACAAGCAAACTAAAAACACCCACACTTGTTCCTGTGAGGACAAAACAAGAACAGAAAAGCAACAAAATAAACACCACAACATCAGACCCAGTAACCAGCACACACGGAACACCGCGAAGTCTCTGGAGTCGGGGGAAGAGAATTGATGGCCTCCGGAGGGCAGCCAAGGCGGAAGCCAGAACAGGAAGAGGAGAAAGGTGTCCACTTCTAATTTTTACCTCGGGTTTTTTCATAAGAGCTGCCAATTCTCTCCTTGGTGATTTATTACTTCACTTCAAGGGGGAAATTTAATATTTGGTTTAGGAAAATGGCATGAAATTAAAGGATATCGAGAAAGGCTCTGAACTGCTCTGGGGATGACAGAAACCATTTTAGAGGTTTCTGTGCCTGCACTTTCATTTATTAGAGAGTGACAACTTTTTATACAGCTTACTTTCTGAGGCTCCGGTTTTCCCTTTCTTAAAGGAAGAACAATGTCACTGGGCTCGAACACAAAGTTTAGATCCTTTGTGAAAGGGGAAGCAGGAGGAGAGAGTATTGCCTTTCCACCTGCACCAAAGGAGGTAAGCATTGCTTGTAGGGTTATGCTTTTTCTTTTAGCCAGCATCTCTGCAAGGGCTTCACGTGACCTTTCATTGTTGCTGGAGGGGCAGTCAGTAGGCCTGGCATTCTCCTGGAAACTGAGCTGAAGAAATGTGGGTCCAGAGACGTGTGACAGAATGTCCCTGCAGCCCACCGCCTCCCAGGGCCCAACCCACCACCTCACGAGCATCTGCTGATGCTCCCAGTGAGGACAGACCTGCATATCAGCTTTGTGTCCTAGGAGCTAAGTAAACCAAATTCAGGAGATTTTCCTTTTCTGTGGGCAAATCACAATCTTCCTGGGCCCCCAATTTCTCATTTTTAAAGCAATGGGTGGGGATGGGTATAAGTGAAAGAATCTCAACTGATCCTTCCAACCCTTGAAATTGTATAATTAGTGATTTAGTGTGTGGTTTTACACAAACAGCCACATATACACAGACACACAAGCATGCACGCACTTTCTCAGTGCGAGGAATCATGGTGCAGAGAGTTAAGTGCTACAGTTTTTCATCTGCAGGGACACTGAGGTAACTCAACATAGCAAAATTTTCAAAATGTTCTCTTTTCCTGCTTCTGTTTTAATGTGCAGACTCTGGGATAGCTTCTACACCTGTAGCTTAAGCTAAGGCAGCAAGTTACCACCATTGTTTTCAGCCACTAATTATGTATTACTTTGCATATTTGATATATGCTTAGAGGAGACAAAGATGATTAACTTTTAAGTGTCCCAAGCCTCCCAACACCCCAATTTCATCCAAGGAGAGTTTGATTTTTGCCTTCTCAGCCTTTTTTCCCTGTCTTCAGAAGGCTTTCCCCCTCTTTGTAGGTCTCTACCAGCCTTGAGTGTTTGCAATGCAAAAGGAGGGATCGGGGTTGAAAGAGAACTTGAGATACTAGAGGAAAAGGAGGAGGACTTAGAACATATCAATTGAATTAAATAACACAGAAGTAGTAGAGAGGAGCAAGCAAGGTTATAGGAGCTGGGGTAAAGAATCATTCTGTTCAGAGGCTTTTAAGAGAGGCACATCTTAGCAACTGCAGAATATAATGGAAGAGAATAGAAAGGAACAGGGGATGGTTATAAGGTTCCGTTCAACTGTGTATTTGGATCCTCTTAGGGCTTTTCAAGAAAAGCAAGCAAAAGTCTTGAGCTCTTTTTGTGTTTTATTGACTGCTCCATAGCTCTGAGACCAAGCCACATAGACCAGGTGGTGTAAAAGTTTTAGTTCTTTCTTACAAGGGAATGAAAAGGTAGTTCAGAAGATGAAAAGTTTGTTCAGCTCACAATTTGTGCCAACATAAGTTATGATGAAAATGTAAACCCCCTCATCCCTAAAGGAAAATGGAAACAACCAGCATTCATTAAATCTTGATTTCAGATAATGTTGTCAGTGCTTAAGGCATGTATTATCTTAACAGAGATGGCCCCTCTGGTTCCTCAATTGCCCCCCCTTTTTTTTCTAGCGAAGATGATAATTATGATAGCTATAAGAAGTTACTCTGTTATTCATGCTTTTGGCGTAAATACATGACTGTCATTATGCCAATAAACAACCCAAGGCAAGCGATAATGAGACCAATGCTGAACTCAATCCAATCTCACGCGGTGCTTCCTGAGCTGTGAGGCTCCAACGTGTCATTTGTAATTTCAGTCTAATGACCAGGAAGTTATCCCCAAATTCCCAGAGTGTCTAATGAGGCTGCAAAGATCTCTCCTGACATAGAGAAAGGCAATGCTATAAAGGAAAAGTTAGAGGCCTCAGGTCCTCTATTTCAAGCCATTGTCAAATCTTCTATCTAGATCAAGTGGAGAGTCCTCTATTTCCCTGAATTAATTGCCTATGAATGAATTCTGTGAATTCATTCCTTGGGGAAGAAAAACTGTTATACATTAAAATACTCATTAATAAACTGACCACTTATAAAATTAGAACCTGGTCAACTATCCCTGCCCAGTAAAATTGCAGAGTAAAACTACACATTTTTCAAAAAGGCAGAATTACATGTAGTTAAGGATAGTGGCTTTCAAACTGCTGCAATCACAAACACGGGCACCAATGAATATGGATCTGGGAGGATCATTCCCCTTGAAGACTGAGAAAAATGGATGTATTCATCAGAAGGGAATGATTTGAACATCAAAAGAGGAGAGAAACCCTTGGGAACGTGGATGAACCCATTCAGTGTTTCAACAAACAGATCTGTGAGTCTTGTGTTAAAGTTAAATCTGAAGTAATCAGTCCTGCATCTTGTTTTCACATGATCTGTTAAAAAAAAAATCATGCTTTAAAAAAAACTCACATTTTGTTTCCTCTTTGTTTATTCTAAGAATTAGTAAAGAATGGAGACTAAAGTCTGGGATTGTGATGCCTCCTGCTTTGGTTTTCTTTTTCAACATTACTTTGGCTATTCAGGGTCTTTTGTGGTTCCAAACATATTTTAGGATTGTTTGTTCTGGCTTTGAGAAGAATGGAGGTGCAATTTTGATTGCATTGAATGTGCAGATTGCTTTAGGTAGTATTGACACTGTATGTTAGCCAACTTGACAATAAATTATATTTTAAAAAAAAGAATTAGTAAAGAATGCAGTGATATCCCCAAATCTCCAAATATAAAATCATTTATTGTCATACTTACAAGGTTTAATCCTTTTTTGTGAGAACATCTGAAATTAATCCATGGATGTACATGTACACCTGTGTGTTTGCTCTGTCTGACCAATTATTCTGAGCTACCCCAGAATATTTACCACCTCTCAGATCAAATAACTGGTTTTCGTGGTCATGGTAATGGGGATGATAATTCCTAGATAACTATCAGGGAACTGGTACCACCTCTTCTTCTCCTTCTCCTCACTATTTAAACTGAACCCAAATTGCTTCTCAAAGGCCGAATCTTTTACTACAGTCTTTGCTGCTACTTTCCCATCCACACACACATTCTCTACCATCAGGCACTGCACAGAACCAGCCATTAGAGGGCACCGGTGGTGCAGAATGTGTTGCGTTTGTTCCCAGACCATTGGAGTCCTTGTCATGCAGTGATTTTCATCAGCAGTTTTCAGAAAGGAGACAGGTTGCTTTTGATGCTGGCAGGTGACAATCATTAGTAGATGACTCTGTTGTATTATGTGGAAGAACTTGGCCCATTGCTTTAAGGTAAACAAATAAGTTTGGCTCCTTTCATTACAGTTGTCCGCCTTTGCTTATCAGTGACATTAACCCTAAACCACCCTTCAGCTCTTTTATTTATAAGGACGACTCTTGAAGGTCCCCTGCTATGGAGGGACAAGTCATAGAAGGTGAAGGAAGATATAAGGGTACACCAGATTAAGAAAACCATTCAATATTGATAACCAGGAAACTCAAATACAATCTAGTAAGGTTAGAAAATAAATATCTTGATGAGATTTGTCAAAGGACACCATCTCAAGGATGTAGTGAGCTCGGATGTTAAATTAGAATTACAACCCAGTAGATTCAGATGGAACTTGGCCAAGGATTAGAGGGTGACATTTCTTGTCCTGGTGCTCATATAGAAATGTTCCATTTTGTTAATGTAAAGTAATGTAATTAGATGAATGTGACAGTAAGCAAGTGATGTCCATTAGCAATAGTGGATCATTCCCTCTGCAGACTGTTCAAGAAAAACTTCAGTATCAGAGAGTTTGATGTATTTATAAGGGAGGGCCCATTAGTTTGAATATGGGTCTGACAAAAATGAATTGGGAATAATAAATTTCCTTCTTCAAATTGTCATTGTAATGCATTTCGAAGAAACAATTGGATTATCTGTTCCACAGTTCTGTTTCCTTAATGCAGATAACTGATATTTATAAGTAATTTGGAAATGTCACTTGAAAAAAGTAACAGCCAAGCAGAATTAAGAGCAGATAGATCAATAGATAAGCCATTAGGATCTCTATTCAAAATATCACTGTGGAATGTTACAGTCCATATGTTTGTGAATCACTGTCCTTTTCACTGTTAGTTCATTTTTCTAGCCCTGTTAGTGTAGCCGATGGGAAAGGTAAGATGCTGCAAATAAAACCAAGGTCACAATTCCCATACATTCAGGATGCTATTGGGTGGTAAGTTCTTATGTTGCATTGTTGTAGCCTCTCTACAAATCCTCTAGTCTTCCCCATGCCTGTCAGTGGCATCTCTGTGCACACTCTTATTCCAGGATGTCCAGAACTGATTCCACCTTTGTGCCACCTTTTTCTTGTTCACAGGCTTCTTCCTCATATCTAACTATTGGAAGTATATTCCTAATTCCAGATCCAGGTGACATGCCACATTCTGTATAAAGGCTTTCCTGATCTCCATAGTCTAAGAAACAAGTTTGCTCCTCTGAACCTATGACATTCTGTGTGCAACTTAATGAAACTTGTCTTATTTCACTTGTGGTTGTATCTTTTATCTTCTAATAATTGGGTACATTCCTTAAGAATGGGGATAGTTTCTTCTCTTTTGTATTCCCCACACTGCTAATGCACTGTCTCGTGGAATGAGAGGCTACAAATGGATTTATTGATTGGAATATTGTATTACTAGGTTAGCTAATTAGTTGATAATGGTACACTAAAGAATAGAGTGAGCTCAGTCTGGTACTGCTCCTGAAAAAACAATTAAATAACATATCGGAGAAGGAATATGTTTGTATCAGTCTTGAGGCTGCCTGCCGTGGAAAGGTGAACTATGGAGAAGTCATCTGATGGAAGGTGAAGAAGAAGGATATAAGGGCACATCAAATTAAGAGGGAGCACAGTAAATATGGATTACTGGGAAACTAAAATGCAATCATAGTAAATTGTAATCTCTCTCTCTCTCTTTCTCTTTCCCCTTTTCCTAAATTACAGTAGTACTGTGTACTCTGTACTAGAAGGTAATGGATTGCTATTTTGAATGCAGTTAACCAAGTCAGGAATAAATATGAAGCCTAGATATCCATACTTATGCTTTGATTTATCCTCAGTAGGTGCAACATGCAAAGAGGTAAGTGAGAGGAGATCTATTTTATGTTCAAGACTCCAAAGCCCTCTCTCTGGAGAGGAACAGAAGGAATTCTTTAGGAAGGAGGGCAGTTTGTAAGGCAGAAGAATGTATGACACCGAAATAACACAAGAGGGAGCCCTTTCCAACCCAGTCACAGGAAAGAACCGAGCCCTGGGTTTGAGAAGCTGAGTTCCCTAAACCCTAATGAAGCAGCAACTAACACTTGTATTCATTCTTTGCCTTTTCAAAACTCAAAAACATGCAAAATAAGAAAAAAATCATAAGATGAAATATACTGAGTTATTAAGAAGTAGGTTAAATGGTAGCTAATAAAAATGTTCTACTGAAGTTTTACTCCTATTTTTATACTAGGAGCAACAACTGAATTAATTCTATTTTGCAGTAAGTATTTATCTTTCTTTACATGTATATGTGTAAACTCTGCATGTTTTTTAGCATTTCATGGGTTTTGTTTTCTGTGCCCTATGAAGCAAAGACCCTGGCCTAGGGATTCAGGGGGTTGAATTTAATCCCTTTTTTCTCATTGCATGACTTTAAATAATTAACCACTTTCTCCTTCCATTATTCAGTCTGTGGAATCAAAATTTTGGATCTGATGTTTTCTAAGTTCCTTTGCAGGTTAAATAGTTTACTGGATCTATGAAATACGACAGTTTTATTAAGTCTTTGATAAATATTCGAGATATGGTTATTGAGTGGATATAAGTCATAAGATATCTGACTTTTAGGTCTCTTACTAAAAAGAATCAGTATAAGTTGAATATATGGAAAATGCAATGTTTTAGAAACCAGGATGAGGTACTTGAACTTCGAAGTCCAAATATTTTTGTAAATTTTCTACACAAGGGTATTACTCATATGGTCTTGAGGTGACTCAATTTTGGTGACTAGGTTAGGTCTATAAATACATGAAGACATTACTTGATCTATTTGATTAGTGTGTTGGTTTACCTGATCCAAGGAAATGGTTTCATTTGTTGGGGGTGGGGACTGGAGCTTGTGATGGCTGGTTTTGCTTTTTTGTTCTCTTAAGCAGTACTTTAAAGTGTCTGTAGTTTTAGAAGAGTAAATAAACTTCACTAGATTGCAGTTACTGTTTAAAGGGCTTACATTATAACTATCTTAATTAGGGGGTAGACAGCATTATTGCTATCATGTTGAGCTAAACTACTTTTATCCTGTCTTCAACCCATGGATGCAGACATCATTCTAGGTCTTGGTTTTCATTCTCTACTTCGTTTGTTTATATGGAACCTTCTTTCTCCTTCAATCTTTCTTCATTTTGTCCTCTTTCTCTCTTGGGTTCTGGAAATCTTGCATTCCTTTATCAAGCCATAGGAATCTTTCCTAAGTAAAATGGCCTGGCTAACCCTGTGAAGAAAGGAGATTGTGAAAGAACAGGAAAGGATGGGGGCTCCAGAAGTTATAATTTAGTGGCCCAGTGGTATGGGGAAGGGAGAGGACAAAGAATAATTGGAGGATATCATGAGTGCAAAGTACTGGTTATGTAATAAAAAGGGATAAGATGCGTATGGAAAAATAATGAACAATATGCAGCCATAATGTAAAAAAGATTTGGAGCAGATGGATATTCTAAAGCTTAGGCATGAGCCTACTTCCTTTCTTCCTTTATTTTCTCAATGAACATTGAGTATCTTCTATATGTCAGGCCCTGTGGCAGGCACTTGGTATCAAGGCCAAAGTAGATGTATTTTACAGTGTCAAGACTACTGGGTCTAGATGTAAAATAAACAGGTGAACAAATAAGAATGGAAAAGAGTAAGCATATACCAAAGAGAGTGGTGTATGATGAAGGAGTAATGGTCCTGTTTGTTAGAACAAGGGAGCTTCACAGGGGAGGGGTCAGTGGGTTAAGTATTGGGCAATCGCTAGTTTCCCAGGCAGATTTAGGGAGGAAGGGCATTGCAAGAAGAAGGAAAAGTTTACAACTGTACAGAGATAACAATGG
This sequence comes from Cryptoprocta ferox, assembly GCA_028646485.1. Lineage (NCBI taxonomy): Eukaryota > Metazoa > Chordata > Mammalia > Carnivora > Eupleridae > Cryptoprocta > Cryptoprocta ferox. Next base: position 34,544,584 of record CM053567.1, on the reverse strand, counting down.
CAAGGTGTGTTTGGGGAACAAAAAGTTATTTGATATTGTTGGAGACCAAAGTTCAAGGGAAGTGGTAGAGGAAAGGCAATCTGCTAAATCAGCTACTGGTCAGACGGCAAGAAGCTTTGTGAGCCATGTTAAAAATGCCTCCTAGATGATGTCAAAGGTGATGCATTTTATGTGGGGATAAGGATGGTAATTTGAATATTTTAGAGAGATCACTGTAGAAGTTCTGAAAGATTCATTTGAGTGGTATACGAATGGAGGTTCTAGGCAAGAGTTGATGGGGATTGGTTGAGAACAAGGTTTATATAAGAGCAAGCTTTACCTACTTTTTCTCACCTGGTTTTGTATAAGTACACTACTCTTCACAGTGATCTATTCTTGGAGTTTGAGAGTGTTTTGTACTTTCAAAAGCCCTTCCTCTCACCTCATCTTATCCTCTGCTCTGATAGATATGCAAAATGGCATTAACCTCATTTAACATGTGCAGAAACTATGTAGAGTCCATAGTGAGATTGGGATTCAAACTTTCACTTCTGTGTGTCTTTTCTTCTCTTTTTTCTTAACTCTTCTCTTCTCTTCTCTTCTCTTCTCTTCTCTTCTCTTCTCTCTGTCCTCTTCTCTTCCCTTCCTCCCTTCCTTTCTTTCTTCCTCCCTTCCTTTTTTATTTTCTGTCTCTCTTCTTCAATTATAGAAAGCCTCTTTCCTAAGTTGCTAAAGAAAGGCATTATGTAACACTGAAGCTGCCCCAAATGCCATCAGTATAGTTACTGAAAAACTAAGCAATAATTAATGTCGTATATTTTACTGGATGAAAAATTCAGTTGCCAAACATACAATGTTGCAGATACACACGTGTATATGTAAGTATATACACAGTTGAATATTGGTTGTGTGTTTTCTCATTTGGATGAACTTAGGTGCATTTTGGTTGTGTGTTTTGTCATATAGATGAACTTAGGTATACACTGTCAAACTTTGTTCTTGATTTGCTATGTACATGGGTTAGGAAAGAACTGTATAATATGTTCAGAGGCACTTGTTCCTTTATAAGTAGAGTTTGGGGGTAGGTATCTTTCAAATGAGAATCACTGATCAAGAGTTGTAGTGCTAACCATATGTTTCTCTGCTGCTGGCTTACAAGGAGCCCAACCAGCAATCCTATTACCCAGAGAGAATAAATTCCTTTAAAGGCCAGATTTCTCCATGAGGATTCTTTTTAGTATTTTTTTCTTTAAAAATCTGCCCAATAAGAAACACCTTTCCCCACGTTAGCAACTGGCTCCAATTATGTGGGGTTTTTTTTCTTGTTAATGGCTATAAAGAGGCAGGTTGTGGAACCAGGCATAATTTTCACAGCTAAAAATAACTTAATCTCTCTTACCAGGTCTTCAGGCACAAAACAAGGAAATTTTCTTCATGTAGCACTCATTCCGTGAGTTTGCTTTTTACTTATCTAAAGTCATGCCCCTTGAAGGGCAATTAGTCATAAGGATTCTGGCATGGAGAGTTAGCAAAAGCAGTAACCATACATGTCAAGGAATAAAATTCTCCAGAAAAACAAATAAGCGCCTTAGGAGTTTCCCAGATGTCTCAACAGTACCACGCAAGAGCCAGCACAGACATCTTTGTCCTTCTGTTTGACTAGGCTGTTGAGCCCTGGATAATGTATATTGGTATTATCTCAGGAATGTTGCAGAGAGAAACAAGGATTCTTCTCTATCCATGCTGAGCAGATAGATCTCTCATCCTCTCTTGAATATAACTGAAGTCAGCTCAAAAATAGTTTATTTATCCGATTAAAGTAGGCCTGGCTTAGACACGGATGTCGTACTGACTTTAAAATTGTGGAAGGCATGGTTCCTCTAGAGATGAAAATACATCAGTAGAGCACAGCTGTGAAGCAGGAGCCTGAAGATTTAAGGGAGAGACTGTTCTTTCTCTGGCTCTCGTTCTCTTGTGTGTGCTTCAGCACCCCATGCTGTTAGGACCCGTTTTACACCGGGATCAGAATTAATGGAGCCATTCACTGGGGCTCAATTAGAGAGCATTCACCTGGGAAACTGTGAGGAGCAGAACTGTAAATCTTATAATCAAATATTGAATTATCTCTAATTTATTTACTTAGGGAATTGAGAGCCCTGAGTTCTGCAATCAAATGTGTAAAGATTTATTATGAAAAGACATGTTTAAGACCGGGAAGAACAGTGCTTTAAGTTTTTTTTGTGGTGAAATCGCCTCTAAACACAGGGTTGTTAAAAGCTAGACCTAATGTGGCAAAGTAGGGGTAGAGTTGCCTCCTGGTGCCAGGCACTGTGCACACCGTGACAAAATCGCCTGCAAGGGTTACCGTCCAACACTCTCCTGCCACCTGTCAGAAATGAAATACAACCATAAGTCCCTTTTGCCCTCATAAGTAGAAACAAAATGAAGTTGGTCAGACCACCATGGCATGTCTGCCCTTGTACTCCTCTCATATTAATAGAGCTTAAAAGTGATCCCAACGAGGACTTTCTCCCCGTCCGTGTTTTACAGTCTTCCAAGATAGTGGACACTTCTGACAGCTCTGTTTGCCTCCTCCTGTTTCTTTAAAGGTACAGAATTACAGAGAACATTGAATTGAATTTTGCAGAGGATCAATAATTATAGAATCTGCAGCATTCCACCTGTGCTCTACCCCACATTTTATTACTCTAACATCTTGAATTAAAATGTGAGGCCATATAAAATATATACCAATAGGAAATTTACTGGATACTCCTTAGGAGGTGATTGGTTATGTAAAATACCAACATGAGCAGTCAAATGTCTCAGTCTTAAACAGGGGAGACTCAGTTTACACAAGATAAGCACTCAGTGGTTGCCATGCATCTTATGTTTGTAAAATAAAACTGAAGTTATCATATATAAATGAAGGTGTCAGTGGTGTTTCCGAATTGCCAGCAGGACTTCCTCATTGCTGCCCACTATCACTCCCAGGTGTTCTTCAAGGAGAGGGGGCAAATTAGAAGATGTACCAAGAAAAAGCCCCACAGGTGATTCAGATATGAACACCCCACCCTGGTACCCCTAAACACGCATGTTTTGAACTCCATTAATTTAAATTAGTGTTTCTGAACCAGGGGTGGATTGGACTCCCAGGGAACATTTGGCAATCTCTGGAGACATTTTCCCATGGGAAAGGGATGGGGGCACTACTGTCATTCAGTGGATAGAGGGAAGATGCTGCTAACCACATGCTCAGGACAGACATCCACCACAAAGAATTATCTGGCCAAAATGTCCATAGTTCTGAAATTGAGAAAACCAATTTAATGTTTTATTTATTTATTTATTTATTTATGTATTTATTTTTGAGAGAGAGAGAAAGAGGCAGCACGAGCAGGGGAGGGGCAGAGAGAGAGGGAGACACAGAATCAGAAGCAGACTCTAGGCTCTGAGCTGTCAGCACAGAGCCCAATGTGGGGCTCCAACTCATGAACCACAAGATCATGACCTGAGCTGAAGTCAGATGCTTAACTGACTGAGCAACCCAGGAGCCCTGAGAAAACCAATCTAAAGTAACCTTAGATTGAGGTACCTGAGTGGCTTAGTTGATTAAGTGTCAAACTTCAGCTCAGGTCATGATCTTGCAGTGTGTGGGTTTGAGCCCCACAAGGGGCTCCATGCTGACAGCTCAGAGCCTGGAGCCTGTTTTGGATTCTGTGTCTCCCTCTCTCTCTCTCTCTCTCTCTCTCTGCTCCTCCCCCCTCATACTCTGTGTCTCTCTCTCAAAAAAATAAAGTAATTCAGATCAAGGGCTGGCACGCTACAGCCTATTGGCTAACGCTGGTCCTCTCCCTGTTTTTGTAAATAAAGGTTTTTAGAATTAGAATGCAGCCATGCTGATTCATTTACGTATCAGCTACGACTGCTTCACGCTACAGTGACACATCTGAGTAGTTGTGCCAGAGATTGCGTGACCAGCAGAGCCTAAAATATGTACTATTTGTCCCTTTGCAAAAGAGCAAAACAGCTTTTTGTAATACAACCATTTTAATTTAATTTAATTTTTACTTTTTCAAATAGATTTACGTAATAATTATGTGATCACAGAAACAAGAATAACATTCAATGAGGGCCCAGATGTGGGATCAGATCCTGGTTCTGCAGGGCCTGAACTGTATACAATTTTAGATGACCTCTTCTAAAAGAGTGGTATAAATTATGTTGCAACAAGACAATAAATCTCAACAAATTATTGTAGACTTACAAATCCAAGTGCTTTTCTTCCAATGCATATTTAATCAATTTTCCAGATTTTCTTGCATAAAAAACTTCCTGATTGTATTGTGGCTGATCCTGTCCCAAAACACTAAACACCTCAGCAGTCCCCGGCACCCACAGGGGCTAGTGCAAGCCAGGGGGCTTCCAGCCCCCCATTAGCTTCTCTGTATCTTCAACTCTGCACAAATGTCCTCAGTATGATATTTTTGTTCAATAATCAAGATCAATGAGCATCAGAAGAGCTGGACTTTAATTCAGGCTTTGCCATTCATTAACTACGTGACCTTGGGCAATTTAAGCGTGACCTTGGGCAAATGAATTCATCCCTCTGTGTTCCACTTACTTAAATGGTTCTAATGTAAACTGTCCCTTTAAGTGACTACTCTCTGTATGCTATTGCTCAATTTTCTTTGATTTTAAAAATTTGGATGCTCTTGGATTTGTCTTAGAAAATTTTTATTATCTGTTATATTGCCATTTTTCCCCTAGTTAAAAGAAAATTGGTGTCTTAAGACCCATATTCTTATTCAGTTCCAGCTCCATTCCAGTCCTAGACATTTAAATAGTTCTGAATTGTCTGTCTATGAATCATTACTATTCCTTAGGGTTCCTCTCTTACAATTTGTTCAGCCAAGCCTGCTCCATCGAAATGTTGTTGCTTATTTTTCATGCTTAGAATATTTTTGAAGCACTCCATATAAGAGGCACAAATAATTCAGCTACAAGAAGCTAAGAGAAATTCCTTTTCTTTCTGAAAGTTTTTTTTAAACATTCTAGTAGCTATAAATCTTGCCTCCCCCCCACCCCCAAATTGTTAGCAAATTATTAACTCCATTGTTCAGGATTCAAATATGAATAATTTTCTCCACTGGATTTCTTCACCCAAAATAGTTCTCTAGTGCACTTTAAATCAGAATCTAATTTTGGTTTGTGTGTTCAGCCCAAGAACTAAAGAATTGCCACTTTGTGCTCACCAAGGATTTATCCTGCCTGTAGCACTCTGCACATGGCACTTGTCGGAGTGGGGCAGGGGGAAGATGTGGCACTGATGGGAAGGTAGGGAAAGGGATAATAGCCACCATTACCATCAACCGTCATGTTCATGATGTGTCCAGATTTTAGATTTCATTAAACAGGATGAACTTATCTACCCGTATCCCTATGACTGTCACCTCTTCCAACCTTATATCATGAGGTTTTAGCATAATCATAGATAAATATGACTGATAAACTAAGTACCTTAGAAATGGTTGTTTATGTGGGTAAACTGAAGTGCAGATAATTTTAGTAACAGCTGATTATAAATGGAATTAAGCCGTAGAAAAATTTTCAGAAGATTCTGAAATTCCAGTTGAAATCTCTTTTTAAAAAATAATTTATATTAAAAATCAAAAACACAAGAAATAAGAAGTGTTGGTGAAGAGGGCGCCTAGGTGGCTCAGTCTGTTGGGCATCTGACTCTTGATTTCAGCTCAGGTCATGATCCCAGTGTCATGGGATCAAGCCATGTATTGCGCTCCAGGCTGAGCATGGAGCTTGCTTAAGATTCTCTCTCTCTCTCTCTCTGCCCCTCTCTCCTGCTCACACACTGTCTTTCTTTAAAATAAATTTTAAAAAGGAAGTGTTGGTGAGGATGTGGAGAAAAAGGAATACTTGTGCACTGTTGGTAGGAATGCAAATTGGTGCAGCCACTATGGAAAACATCCTCAAAAAATTAGAAATAGAAGTACCATATGACCCAGTTATTCCACTGCTGGATATTTACCTGAAAAAAATGAAAACACTAATTTGAAAAGATATATGCACCCCTGTTTATTGAAACATTATTTACAATAGTCCAGATATAGAATCAACCCGTGTATATCCATAGATGAATGGATAAAGAAGAGGTGATTCATATATATCTTTTTGTATCTATCTATTTATATATATACATATATGCATATATACATATATATGTATATATTCATTTTATGTATATTCATTTTTAATATATTCTACTCTCTATATATATTATTATATGTATATTATAAATATATATATAATAAGATCTTGCCATTTGCAACAACATGGATGAATCTAGAGGATATAGTGCTGAGTGAAATAAGTCAGTAAGAAAAACACAAATACCATATGATTTCACTCATATGTGGAATTTAAGAAATAAGACAAACAAAAAAACCAGAAGTATCTTAAATACAGAGAACAAACTGGTGTTTGCCAGAGGGGAGGTATGTAGGGGGATGGGTGAAACAAATAAAGGGGATTAAGAGTACAATGATCATGATGAGCACTGAATGATGTACAGAATTGTTGAATCATTGTATTGTACACCTAAAACTAATATAACACTGTAGGTTAATTGTGCTGGAATAAAAAATAATAAATTTTCACTTTAATCAAAATAATACAGGCACATACAGGTGACCTTTGAACAATATGGGAATTAGGGAACCCAACATTCCTTCAGTCAAAAGTCTTTGTTATTACTTTTGACTCCCCCAGAACTTAACTGCAAATAGCGTACTATTGACTGACAACCTTACTGATAACATATACAGTTGACTAACACCTATTTTATATATTGTGTGTGTTATATACTGTCTTCTTACATAAAGTAAGTTAGAGAAAATAATGTTATAAGAAAACCGTAAGAAAAAGAAATATGTCTATAGTCCTGTACTGTAAAAAATCCACATATAAGTGGACCCACACAGTTTAAACCTATGCGTTCAAGGGTCACCTGCATATACTTTGACACCTTGCCTGGATAGAACTGCCTTTCTTCTATCATCACACTTAGTTGACAGCTTCCAATTCTAGGTTGAACATCATTCCCTTCTGAATGTTTCAGGTGTTGTTTTCTAGCTTTTGAATGGTCTCTACTCTTCTGATTAATGATATTTGTTTCTAAACAATTTTTATTATTCTGATATATGATATCTATCATCAGTAACTTTTCATAATAATGTGAAAACTTTATATTTGTTGTTTTCATGCATTGTGCTTGATACTTGGAAAACCATATAAATTTAGAAATTCATGTTCTTCAGTTCTAGAAAATGTTCTTGAATTATCCTTTTCATAAATTTTCTCCCATTCATTTTCTCCATTCTTTTTACACAACCCTTATTAGTCAGGTAATGGACATCCTGAGTTGATTTTCTTTTTTTTTTTTCCTGTCATACTTCTTACTGCATTTTTTGTTCTATTTTCTGGGAAATTTCTTCAACTTGATATTTTGATTCTACCATGAACTTTTCTCATTTTTATAACCAGTTATTTTTATTTCAAGAATTCTTACCTATTCTCTAATAGTTTGCTTTTTCCTTAGCATCCTTTTTTTATTTCATGACTTTAGGAGTAAACAAGGAGGGGTTCATTGAGCTTTTAACCAAGCCTACATATCCACTGTCTTTCATATCATGGAGATGACAGTCCTGTATCCATCCAATCCTTGGCTATAGACAGATATACCTCATTTTATTGTCCTTTGCTTTATAGTGCTTTGTAGATGTTACATTATTTATTTGTTTGTTGGTTTGTTTACAAATGAAAGGTTTGTGGCAACCCCACATCCAGCAAATCTATTGGCACCATTTTCCCAACAGCGGTCACTCACTTTGTGCCTCTGTGTCACATTTTGGTAACTCTTGCCATGTTTCAAACTTTTTCATCATTATTATAGTTGTTATAGTAATCTGTGATCAGTGATTATGACTCACTGAAAACTCAGATGATGGCTAGCGTTTTTGCTATGTACATTTGTTTTACACATAATGCTGTTGCACGCTTAGCGGACTACAGTATAGTATAAACTTAAATTTTATATGCACAGGGAAATAAAAAATTTATTTGACTCGCTTTATTGCGATATTTGTCTTCTTGTGGTGGTTAGGAACTGAACCTGCAATAACTCCGAGGTGTGCCTGTACATTCAAGGGCAATAAGGCTGTATGAGATAAAGTTCCAGGAACAAAATACATTAAAAAATCAATTTATAGAGGCAGATCTGTCAGGATGACAAGAGAATTGAGATATGTAAGCTAACGCAGTCTTTCCCAGTATCAAGATTCTTAGAAATGTTATCTTTCAGTTTGATAAGCATGGAATGTTTGAACAAATGAGTTGGAGGGCATGAAATAATAATAATTTTATTTACTCATGAAAATATTAAAATATGTCTTTATTTTCTGGACTTGATCTAGCCATACTGACCTACTTTCCTGCTCTACTGTCATGCTTGAAAACAGCCACATTGGCAGAACAGAACCTAACTAGGCTTTAGAATGACCTGGGAAACTAGTTTAAAAATAAAAAGCAAAAATATATATACACGTGTGTGTGTATGTGTGTGTGTGTGTGTGTGTGTGTGTCTATATCAAGGCCAAACCCAAGACCTGATCACATTTTTTAGCAATTGGTACCAGCCTCTGTTTCAAACACATCCCTGTGATTCCCTTTATATGTTAACTGAAGATTCCTGAATTGAGTGCTCAGTCTAGTCTCCATATAATCCATGAGTCAGATACATGATTTTATGTCAAAGTTGGGTCCCCTGGTAATCATTATTTTTTTCTTTAGGGCCCTGAACCTACTTAACTCTGAACTACCAATCAGATTGACTTTATCATCAGATAGAGATGGATTTTCACTCCATCCCTGCTTAGATGTATGATCTTAGCTAAGTTACTTAACCTATGTGAACCTGAGAAATGTATGAAGGGAAGAATAAGCACCAATATGGTATAAAATATGCCTATTATGTGTAAAGTCCCGCCAAAAATGTCTAGTTTCCTCTCTCTTTTGATAACAATTTGGATGAGTGCTTCCTGATGAGGTAGAAGACTGTAAACCCACTGATAATGCATCTCTGGCTACTCGATCTGATGGCTTGTCCTCTGTAGATCTCTTGGACATAGTGAGTCTCATCCAGGGGGTGTGGATCTTCCTTAGATTCTGTCCCAGACAGTGGCACTTCCTGATCAGAGTGCCTTATCCTTTTCCTGACTTTGTGACTTCCTGACCCTGTGCATCTTGAGAGGCAGCCTCTGTAGAAAGGAAATAACGTGAGGATTTGGCGATTGCCAAATCTCACCTCTTAACTGCATAACCTGGGAGGTTTCACAGAGGCAATTCTGGACCTCATAATATAAAAGTTTCCTTCTGAAAAGAGTTTACTTTCTCTTAATGCATTTTCTTCCTGCTATTTGTCATCTATATAACATGGATATTTTGGAAATATACATTATGAGATCATTGGCTTACTGTCTGCCTGCCCTTCTGAACTCTGAGCCCCATGTCCATTTTGCCCACCACACCCTCAGCATACTTTGTGCCTTGCTCATCACCAAGTAGAATCTCAGAACGTAAGTGTTGAGTGAATGAATGACCAAATGAATAATACAGATATAAAACCACCTGCCTTTTCTGCCTCATAGGGTAATTTTACTGATCAAATGAGATAAAGTACATGCAAATGATTTTAAGATATGTTAATACAAGTGTAAAATACCTTAATTTTGTTAACCTATACCTCTCTGCAATGTGTTCACAAAAAGCACCACGCCTACAGCAGTGCTACTCAAAGTAGCCAGCTACTCAAAAGCCAGCAGCAACCACAGCATCTGGGAGTTTGTTATAAGTGCACATTTATAGACTCTACCTAAGACCTATGAAATCAGAACCCCTAAAAGTACAGTTTGGGAATCTGTATTTTAACAAACCCTGTAGGAGGTGATTCAGAAACATGCTAAAGTTTGAGTATTACCATCCTGGTAGTGTAAAATAGTAATTCTTTTTTTTTAATTTTTAAAAATATTTTTTCTTTTTTTTAAATTAAGTTTATTTAGTTATTGTGAGAGAGAGAAAGAGAGAGAGGGAGAGACAGAATCCCAAGCAGGCTCCACATCAGTTCAGGGCCTATCACAGGGCTTGATCCCACAACCCTAGGATCATGACCTGAGCCTAAATCAAGAGTCCAATGCTCAACTGACTGAGCCACCCAGGCATTCCTCTACAGTAAAAATTCTTAAAAGACTTTTTAGAATTGCATAAAGTAAACTTAGGATTTATCTTTAAAACTATTCTTTTACTCACCTAAGAAATTCCTCTGGATCTTGGCTTCTGATCATTTAGGTCTCAGAAAGGCCAAACTTCAGAGACACTCACTCTTAACGTTAGTGCCTTTTTTTATTAACTTCATAGATCATAATTTATAGTTGCTTCATTATTTTTGGTCTATTTATTTGTTTTTTGTCTGTCTCCCCCCAGAGATAAATGTTCTACAAGAGACGATAGTTTGTCTTAATCAACAGCTGTATCCCCAATTTTCACACAGTGTTTTGGTGCATATTAGAGTTCAGTAAACACTTTATTGAATGGATATCATTAAGAATGTATTTTTTGGCAAAGAGTGTATGCTGAAGGAGTATAGGATTCATATTAAGGGTCACGCTTTGGATCTTATTAAAATTTGTGCCTCCTTCCATTTTCCTGAGAATCAATACAGATTTGATGGATTCTTAAATTCTCCCATTTTTCCTTTTCCTTTTTCCTTTATAAAAGAAGTTGAGGAGCACCTGAGTGGCTTAGTCGGTTGAGTGTCTGACTCTTGTTCTTGGCTCTGGTCATGATAACACAGCTTTGTGGGTTCAAACCCCTTGTTAGGATTTTCTCTCTCCCTCTTTCTCTACCCCTCTTCCACTTACTCTGTCTCTGTCTCTCTCAAAATAAATAAATAAACTTAAAAAAAAAAGAAGTTGAGATTTCATCCAGTGAAATGACACCTGTGCCCGTTTGCCAGTGTCATTCAATCATTTTTGCAATAATTTGGAGGTTTCTTAATACAGTGTTTCTAATGCAGTTAATTTTTGGTTATCTGTGGGTAAATTATTTTTTCACAAACCTTCCTTTAAGTCCTTGATAAAATTGTATGGATTTACTGTGTACTTCCAAGAAGTATTCCAAGAAGAATTCAGTCCAAGAAGAATTCATGCTAGTATGGGTGTCCTTTTAAGCAAATAATCACCTTTCCTAGAAAAAGAAATATGTGCATTATTAACAGAGCAAGTTTCCTCAGACTGGGATGAGAAGAGAGGCTGCCTTTTGACATTTCCTTAGCTGGTAATTAGGACGGATTCTGAGCATTTGGGCCAAACAGAAAAGACACTATGTTTCTTGTTTTTCTGATTTACTTCTTTTTCCAGTGCAAGATGATTATATAAAAAGAATTAGGCTCTAAATAGTCAATAAATCTACCCTCCAGTTGGATTCGTTTTTAAAAAACATTCACCACTGTATTACAGATACACAGCTCTGTTCCAGTATTCCGGCAAGTCAAGGGAAGACATTTAATATAAAACTACATTTGGAATATTACCAAAACAAGGAACTTTATCTTATATTTAGGAACCATCCAGTTAGGAGGACAAAAATCATTTTCTAAGAAGCCTGAAAAAATTATCTTCCAAGGGAAGGGAATTGACTTCCAGAGCCCTTCCTCTCCTGCAACCAGAATGCCAAAAAATGAACTGTTTTTCCAGCTGCAGAAACCACCTCTTCGTACTTAGTCTGCTTCCTTTCTCCTCTTTATAGGCTACTGTCACCTAATCTTTTCAGGTCTCTTCTCCCCAAGATGGACTGTCATGTGCTCAACACCTCCTTAGGCAGGCACTGAAAGTATTTACTAGACAAAGCAACCTCGAATATCAAGAATAACAAAGAAAAGTTAGAGCTGGCTTAGAACACTTGGTCCCTGGTCTGTCATTCATCAGACTTAGCCGCTCTCTTTTTTAAACAGAGGATTTGAATGTCTTCTTCCAAGATGGTTCCAATTCAGCCTAAGGAAGAAACCTGAAGAGTTTATGCCAATGAGTAAATCACATTTCTGACAACCTTTGACTGGATATCACTTGTCTTAATAGATCTCTGCCCCACATAGAGATGATCCCTTTCAGGACATCTATTGGCATGCTCTATGAAGTATATGTTATCCCAATTTTTATAAGAAATGAAACAGCAAGGATTTTAAAAGTTTAACTTTTTTGACTGAAGGCATGCAGTCAGTTTTCTAAAGGAGGATGGATTTGAACAAGGGGTGCCATGTTGTAAAACTCCAGGGGAGAGGAATCACATCATGGTTTACATGAAAGGTACCCATGGAGTGGGGCAGTGGCACCCTGCAGAGTTATGTGTTGGCCACGATTTGACCTGGAGACTTTATCATACTGTGCTGCTTCACGTTACTTTAAAGCAATGCACTTGACAAACTGTTTTGTACTATAGGAATGAACATGAATGAAAATAGAAAGAATGAGTGACATTTATTTATGTATAATTAGTAGACTTTATTTTTTTAGAGTTGTTTTAGGTTTGCAGCAAAATTGAGTAGAAAGTACATGTCCTGTTCATTAACATTTGCACAGCCTCTCACATCTTCCACATCTTCCACGAGAGTGGTACATGTGTTATAAGTGATGGACTTACACGGATACATTATTATCATCATCCAAAGTTCATTGTTTATATGAGGGTTTACTCTTGGTGTTGTACATTTTATGGGTTTTGAAGACTGCATAATGATAGGTGTCCACATGGAATATGACATCATGTGGAATAATTTCACTGTCCTAAAAGTCCCCTGTGTTCTGCCTATGCATCCCATCTTCCCCCCAATCTTTGGAAGCCACTAATCAAAACCATGGTTTTGCCTTTTCCAGAATGTCATATAGTGAGAACCATATAGCATATAGCCTTTTCAAATTGTTTTTAGTTAGCAATATACATTTAAGTTTCCTCCATGTCTTTTGTGGATTGAAAGCTAATTTTTTTAATAGTTTAAATTTTTTTTAGAGAGAGAGAGGATGATCAGGGGAGAGGGGCAGAGGGAGAGAGAAAGAATCTCAAACAAGCTTCACATTCAGCAGGGAACACGATGTGGGGATCGATCCCACAACCTGAGCAGAAATCAAGAGTCAGATGCTCAACCAACTGAGCCACCCAGGCACCCTTAAAGCTAATTTTTTAACATGAAATAATATTCCATTTTATGGATATATCACAGAAAAAGTTAATTTTCTTTAAAATAGAGAAATTAATTTTACTAAAAATAAATTACTTTTGAAATTCTAACTACTTCTAGTAAGATCATTAACGTTCCTTGTTTCCTGTCCTTTGCTGAGATCATATAATAAAATAATATATGTTTGTGTTCTTATAACATTTTGTTTTTAAATTGCAGCAAAATGAAATAAACACTGGATAAGGAATTAGGAGACCTGAGATTAGTATTCCCTGTTCAATCTGACACTTCATAGAGATCCAATCAAGTCACCCATCAGAGTCAATATTTGTTATGTTGTAAAATAAGGGGGTTAAAAATCTCTAGTATTCATAGTAGACTAGTAATCTAGTCCACAAACCTATATTATATAATAAATAAGTGTTAAATATGTTTTCTTTGATTTGTCTGGCAATTTCTGTCCATTGTGACTCTGACCTTATCTTAAACTATTAAATTTATATCCAAGAATTAAAAATAGTATACCATTTATATAAAATATACCATTTTATTTATAGAAAATGTGCAGTTTTAGTATAGTATTTCCTCACTATCAATGTTTTAAATTCATTATATGAGCAAACTTTTTTTAGCAGAGAAGTTTTAAAACATTTCAGCAATTTCTTTTCACAAAAGGTTGTGTGGTATCTTCAGAAAAAACATCGCATCTGCAAAATTTTGAAATGCAATGCATTGTCCTTCATTAATTCACCAAATATTTATTGAATGTACACTATGTGCCATGCAGACAATATCATGGTGAACAAAAGAAACACAGATTGCTGCCCTTCTGATGTGTACAGACATGTGAGGTGTCTGGCATTAAACACGGAGTCCTACAAATGGGCAAATAATTACGCTGTGTGCATCATGGTCCATCTGGATGTGATTTCTGAAATGTAGCAACCATCCTATGATCACGAAAGGAATGAACCCAGGCTAGGATTAAATACCAAGGCTACAGAACAGAAATATGAATATGTGTGTTAACCAGGGAGGCTTCATTTTGACCAGGATAGTTGCGGGAGGCTTCTCCAACAAAATGAATGAGATATGGGTGGTAAGGAGGTGTTATATACTTCTAATTACAATTCAGAGCTTTAATTTGAATGTTTGAGGGTTCTTTTCCTGATTTAGGGACTTGAGAGCTATTCTATGAACTCTTCGAATTAATATACAAGGAGTTTGGAAGAAAGCTTGGAAATAAGCTGTCTCAAATATATCTTCACCTATTGACTGGGCAAACATCTCTATACACTGAAATTTCTGGCCAAACCATTAAGTTTGAACAGGGCATTAGCAATCTAGCTAAAACGTAGCATTCTCAGATGACCTGAACTCAGTTGTTCACTGGTTCCACACATGGCCCTCCTTGGAATATTTTCTCAAGAGTTGCATGCAGCTCAAGTTTGGCGACTGGCCTGGACGTTGATAGCACAGGGTTAGCCTGCATGGACCCACTTTCTCTTCACTCTCCATGTATTTCATTGATCAATATATCCACTTTGGGGATCCATCTAATCTACCACAAATCTGATGTCTCTAGAGATAAATATTTAAAACTTTTGAGCAGCCCTCTGGCTACATTATGTAGTAATTCAATACAGAGTACAAATAAAATGCTAACAAATGAAACATGGGTATTGTTACTTTCAGGATACTGACCAGTCTTGTTAAGGAACTAAAATCATGTACTCTTGTATATTTTTTCTTTTAAAAGATGGCAGAAAGTACTGTAAGTCCCACTGCTATTAAAAGCAAGACCATCACTAGAACACAACTCTCTGATTTTATTTGTAAAGTAAATGAGCATCTGAGCAGTTAACAATCTCTTAAAGTTACATAACTACAAGAGCTATACCCCAAGTGACTGTCCCTCTGGTTGTACATACTGTACAACATGGCACAAGAGCATACACTTTGAAGCAAAACAAACCTGTGTTAAAATCTCACCCTCTGACCTAAGGCAAGTTACTTACACCTTTTGTGGTTAGGTTTGCCCACTTCACATCTACAGTATATCTTCTTCTTTCTTCCTTCCTACAAAATGCCATTTTGTTTAGTTTCTTGGGTGGGGATTTAGGAAAAGTTTTTTCTAAAGGGGAGAAACAGCTTTTCTTCTGCTAAGCATGGTCTCATCTGGATGTGATTTCTGAAATGTAGCAACCATCATACGATCATGAAAGGAATGAGCCCAAGAAAGGATTAAATACCAAGGCTACAGAACAGAAATATGAAAAGATTCTTGACAGATCTTTGAACCATTAAGTAATACCGGAATTGCCCTACCTTTGAATTAACTACTATGTAGCATAGTCTATTTTTTTCTGTTGTTTAAGCCATTTGGTGGTGGGGGTGAGGGGTTCTGCTTCTTCCTGTTGGAAGTATCCAGCTGCATGAAACATTCAGAATACCATTCTGAAAATAAACTTTGAAGATCTAATCCCTTGCTTTATTAAATGAAGATCATAATTGCTATTATCAATGAGTTGCTACAAGTTGATGAGATAATCTTTACAAATTATTTAATATGGTATCATGTGTGAAGTAGAGTTTCACACATGATAGCTACTATCTCCCTAGACCAGTGTTCCTTTTATTATATTACCCTGCCTTCTGGGAACCTGGGTGGCTCAGTGGGTTGAGCATCCCACTCTTGATTTTGACTCAGGTCATGATCCCAGGGTCGTGGGATCGAGCCCCGTGTCAGGCTCCACACTGAGTGTAAAGCCTACTTAAGATTCTCTTTCTCCTTCTGTCCCTCTCCCCAGCTCACACACTCTTTCTCTAAAATTTGTTTTTTAATTTAAAAGTGAAAATAAAAAAAATAGAATTGTAACCTGATGTTAAATTAGAAATTACATTTGAAAGACCAAGAAATAATGAATATGATATTCCAAGGTAAGATAATAGACCTAGGTGCAAAATCCCAAAGATTTTATGGATTTTTGTCGTTGTTTTTAAAGCAGCTCCACTCTTGAAACACTTGCTTACAATTACAGTAAAAACCTTGAGAAAGGAATTTTTAGGAGTATTTCCTTGGAGACAGCTGTGATTCAAATTCTCCTGGCTACCTCAGACACAGAAACACAGCAGGTGGAAAAAACATTCCCCTATCACCTCAAGTCAAGAGAGAAATTTCAAGGAAACTATTCAGAACACTAAATATATGTGACCTGTAGGACATAACAGAATGGAGAGAGAGAGAGACAGAATTGAAAGTTCTGAGAAATAGGGCAAAATAAGAACCGGCTACCTGCTGCTGAGAGATGAGCTGAAGAGAAGCTATATCGGATTTGAGCTTCTTTGGGGCAAAGGGCACAGAAGTATTCCTAGTGAACTGGCTCTGGACTGTCCATAAAAAAAGAATATCTGGAAATTTCCAATAGGGCCCCCAGGAAAGGAGATTTGGCTTCAGTGAAGAGAGGCTGAAGTGTTGCCATCTTCCTAGAGACTAAGAAGGAGACATTGACAAGCCACTAAAGTGTACATCATCCATGTAGCACAAGTCAAGAGAAAGGTAGTCAGCCAGAGATTCAGGACATAAGAGTCGCTAAAAAACCTCCAAAAGCAATCACACAAGAGAGAAGTGTGTGAGCCCCTGCCAGCCCCGGAGAGTATAAGGCCATGTCATCACAGCACTGTGAGATCTCTCCAGCTCCCTTAGACCCTCTTCCTTCAGCCCCTGCATGACGCTGGCCTACTGCAGGTGGGAGACAAAACTACTTCCTATGAAGATGGAACCTTTCACTATTGCATGGCTTCAGCATTCTAAGTGCTAAATTGAGTCTGTTTTGTGATATATAGAAACTCTATGCCTTTTAATTTCTTGGGGCCTATCCAAGTTTTTATCTAGGAGTGTGGAAAAAACTATCACAATGAGCAGGCTTAAAGGGAAAATAAAAGTCAAATACAAAGTCGCTTATATGTTTATACTCCATGAGTTCAGCTCTTTTGATGCACCAATTACACAATTTCCTATTATACACTCATTATGTGCTCTGCACTAACATAAGTGTTTCAGAGATGAATAAAATCAGATACAATCACCATTTCACTAAATTGTGTAATGCTGAGGGTACCAAGAATGGCTCTTATCTGTTATTGCATCCACTATAATAGTTAGCACAAGCCCTCTTTCTAAAACTTTGCAAACTATTGATGGTATAGGAATAGCAGTCAAAAAGTAATTAGAAGGCCTGAGTTCTAGTTAAAGTTTTGATATTAAAAAGCGTCAGTGAGACATGACCTAAACATCCACCTTTTCTGATGTTTCTTCACATATTTGTAAATACAGAGGGAATGGGGTGGATAAGTCATATAATATTTTCTAGGTTTAAAATTCTAAAATCCTATAGTAGCATTATTCATTATAGCCCCAAACTGGAAACAACCCAAATGTCCCTTAAATGATAAATGGGTAAGTAAAATGTGGTGTGTATATACAATGGAATATTGTAGGCAATGAAAGGGAATAAAGTACAGACATATCATCAGAGATATTAGAGATTTGGTTCCAGACCACCACAATAAAGCAAGTATCACAAGAAAGCAAGTCTAATGAATTTTGGGGTTTCCAATGCACATAAAGTTTATGTTCACACTACACTGTAGACTATTAAGTGTGCAAAGCATTATGTCTAATAAAGCAATGTATGTACCTTAATTAAAAAATACATTATTGCTAAAAAATGCCAACCATCATCTGACTTTCAGCAATTCATAATCACTGGTCACAGATCACCATAACGAATATGAAAAGTAATGAAAAAATAATTATTTAATAAATAGTGAAAAAATTTAACATACAGTAAGAATCACCAAAATGTGACACAGACATGACCTGAAAAAAATGCTGTTGGAAAAATGGCACCGATGGACTCACTGGATGCAGGGTTGCCACAAATCCTTCATTCATTAAAACAAACAAACAAACAAACAAACAAACAGTATCTGAAAAGTTCAGTTAGGCAGAGCACAATAAAATGAAGTGTGCCTGTATTGATACATGCTATAAGATGATGAACCTTGAAAATACTATGTTAACTGAAACCAGCCAGACACAAAAGATCATATATGATATATTCCCATCCCTATGACAGTCCAGGATAGGGAAATCTACAAACACAGAAAGTGGCTGCTGAGGTCTAGGGGAGGGAGATGAGCTAGAAAAGGGATGGCTGAGAAAGGGTATAAGGGCTTTGTGAG
The DNA here is from genome assembly GCA_028646485.1 of Cryptoprocta ferox. Taxonomy (NCBI): domain Eukaryota; kingdom Metazoa; phylum Chordata; class Mammalia; order Carnivora; family Eupleridae; genus Cryptoprocta; species Cryptoprocta ferox. Next base: position 34,526,055 of record CM053567.1, on the reverse strand, counting down.
AAGTGGTAAGAATGTCCTAAAATTCACTGTTGTGCTGGCTGTACAATTCTAGGAATATACTAAAAATCACTGAATTTACAAATCAGTGAATTTTATGGTATGTGAATTAGATGTCAATAGTGCTGTTTTGGGTTTGTTTTTGTTTTTGTTTTTGTTTTGAGAGAGAGGGGGGGCAAGTGAGCAAGGGGCCTAGAGAAGAAAATCCCAGGAGAGGCAGAGAGAGAGAGAAAGAGAGAGAGAGAGAAGTGGTGCTCACCCGAAGCAGGGCTCGAGCTCACCCACAAGAGTCCAACCCAACGTGGGACTTGAACTCATGAACAGTGAAATCATGACCTGAACCGAAGTCAGGTGCTTAATGGCTGAGCCACCCAGGCGCCATTGCAGTTGTTGTTGTTTTAATTAATGATTTCTATGTATAAATTAGAGGAAATTGTCAGAAAACACATTGAAGTAAATAATGTAGGAAGAGCTCAGAGGAAGTTTAATGTGATAAACTCATTTACTAATAACCTCATATCCATTAAAAGAGAAGGTATCTTTGTTAATACTTTTATTTGTTGCATTTCAGTAATATACGTAATCTATAATTAGGTGTGATTTATCAGAAAGAAAAGAAACTCTTTAAGTCAAAGGACTACTTAAGTTCTGAGAGTAAAATTGTTCTCATGATTGATGGGCGGATAATTAAAATATATAGGTATTCTTAAATTTAGGGTTTTTTTATATTTCTTTTAGTTTTTTTAAAGGTGAAAATAATTTCATATTGAGTTCCTACCATGCACTAAGCTTTATGCCAACTGAGTTTACATATATCATCTGATTTACTCCTCATAGAGACCCTAAACGAAGGTAGAATTACCCCAATATCACAGAAGAATAACTTGATGCTTAGACAACTACATTATTTGCACAAAGTTGCACAATAGCACTCAGTACATTTGGATTTAATTCTAAATTATTTAACTTAAAAAAATAGAATACATTAATCGATGTAAGTTTCAACTATTTCTGTCTTTATCTCTGCAATAACTCTTTCTATAACCTGTCACATTCAGTATAAACTCCCCGGCCTAGCACCTGATGCCTTTGCTAATCTGCCCTCATTTCTTATTCTCTCTCAGGAATTGGGTCATAAATTCTTAAACCTGTTGTGGTATTTTGTTACTCTCCATCAGCTAGAATTTCCTTCCCACTTAGATAAGTTCTATCTTTCCTTAGTGGAAGGTGGTAGCTTGAAGTCAAGTATATATTCTGACCTGTCTGAACATATTTGCTAAATGATGGACAGGCCTTTGGAGGTGAATTTTCATGAATAATTGGGGCTGGAAGAGGGGACGAGACATAGCCATGGGTCTGAGACAATACTTGCCCTTTTCTAGCCCCATGTACTGACACTGAACTCTCTGAAGAGAGGGATATTGGCAGAAGCAATAAACAATTCTTTTCTTGAGAAACCACGGCATTCAGGAGCCTGAAGAGTTTACTTCAACACCCAAATGATATATTGTAAATGGGAAAGGTAGAGATATGTTCATATCCTCAGGGCTGGTGGGGGATGTTCTCCTGATCCTTCAAAATGCCAGCGTCTCTAGGTGAAAGTATTACTCAGTGCCAGCAGGCATTGTTGGTTCCATGCCCCTGCTATATTCTGTATAGTTGTGGAAAGAGCAACAATGCCACTAGAAGTGATGAGTGACCACTCCTAAGTGACCTCCCATGTAAACAACATCAACAACAAGTATGAACCTATGGACCTGAGAGACCAGGGAGAACACATGAAATGTCTCTGTTGATTCACAGAAATATTTGGATGAGATTTTGCAAGGGACCAAGTTTCTATGATACAAGAGGGCACAAGTCAGTCAAGTTGAATTTAATATCATTAATGTGATTCATTAACATGCGTAGGTGGCAGGGGGACACTGAATTATAATTTGAATTCTATCCACTCCACTAAATGTATCTGTCACTCTACTCCATGTTTATCTCTTCTCCACCTTGTATTGTTCTCTGTCTTTTGTGCAATCTTTTACAGATAAATATAAATTCATCAGAGCTAGTAGTCGTACATGTTGGTTTCTTTATATTGGTCAAAAAGCCTGGCTTCAGGATTATTTACTCCAACTTTCCCAGTTTATGGTCACAGCTCATAGAAGTTAAGTAACTTGCCCAAGTTACATCATATAGCTCAGGTGAGATGGAACACCTGAAGGGTATTCAGGCTGTCCTAATTATAAACCTTTTTACAAAAGTATTCCACATTCTCTACCTGTTAATTCACTACTCATTTTGCCCATATGCAGCTGGAAGTGTTATTAAGGAGCAAAATTGCCACAAGGCAGCTAGTCTAATGGAAAAGGAAAGATAATTAACAATGATTAGGTATCTACTCTGTATAAAGAACTATTCTAAGTGATTTCCCCATTTAACTTGCTTGGTCTTTTTAACAACTTGTATAGATGTTACTATCATTATTTTATGAGTCTAAGTCTGTCTGATTAAAATTCCTTGCTGAAGAAGCCACAAAGCATACCATTGATCTTTGAATAATCAGGAGGCACCATGAACATACAACTTTCTTGTGTCTGAATTTTCAAAGATGTGTAGATATCATCAAAGAAGTTCAAGTAGCAAAAAAATCTGTCAAGCATCTCTCTAAAGTACATACTTCCCAAAGTAAACCCAGTGGCTATTAAGATTTGACCAGAGATTTTGCCAAGAGATTGGGATGAACCCAGAAGAGATAGTGTGAAGAATTCTTAAATTCCTATCACATGTGTATAGTTTCTATGTTAGCAAGGAAGCAGCTTTGATCTAACAAACAGATAACCCAGGAAGTAATTTGGAATTCTTCTGCATATCTATAGCATCCTCGGGGTAGAACATAAGGGCATGTCTGTTATTTTGATTCACGTGAAAAGAGCAACATGGGCTCCAGGCAGTGCCAAATGCTTCAGCTTCCAATTTGAACAGGGCAGGAAGTAGCTAAAGATTAACAAAGTAAGCAAACTTGTTTGCTGGATAAACCTATGGGTAAGTTTGAGGCTAACTGCAGGAATTCCAAACTCTTGGGTTTGTGCTGTGTGGTTTCCATAACAGCTAATGACAGAAAATGAGGCAAACCAGCATGACTCACACGAAATGTTTCTGTCCAGTTTTCAGAGGCCAAATTTGGTCACTGGGAGACTTTTAAAGAATACAATCATCTCTTTCTTACTAATCACACTCAAAGGGCAAAGTGTTCCTCAGAAGAGTGGGTGTCTCCACCAGCGACCAAGGAGGCAGGCCCATTCATGTGTGGGGAACAATGGGGAGTCCCTACAAGTCACACTTGGCCACTCCCTCCAGTGGTTCCCCTGTCAAAGATGGTGCATGTCTGCATGTTGGAGAATGTCAGAGTGTGCACGGGGACTGATTGGGGTCAGGGCCACAGGAAAATGGACAGCAATTTTTAGGGCAAAGGTCAGCATTGCTGCATGAGCCAACTTCACTTCTATTGGATCAGGGTGGAAGTGGATGCAAGGAAGAGAATGAGGGGGCTGTTCTCGGTCTTAAAAGAAAGTCTGAGGTTTACAGTCTGCAAATCATCTCCCCACCACCCCTAACCTACCACTGCTGTAAGTCATTATCAGGGCTCCCTCTCTGTCTTCACTCCCTGCTGACCTTTTTTGCTATATCCCACGGACTTTGTGCACAGCCTCTCTCTTTGACAGATTCTTTTCCTGTTCCGTGCTTCTGGCCACTTTTTCCATAATTTTTATCTTTTCCATATCATTGATTAGGGTTTCCCTTAATGCTCATTGCCACTATGATTCTCTTATCTTCTCCACTTGCCCCTTAGCCTATCCACTTTGCACACGGCAACCATGGTGCACTTTTAAAAATATGGGCCCATTTTGCCATCCTTCTCCGTGAAATACTTCACTGACTTTGCATCGCTCTAAGAGTGAAGTTCAAACTGTGCAAGCTCCACTCCAGACACCAGGCTTGTCTTCTCCACCAAGCTACCAAAGCAGCTTTCTTGTATCAGGCTCTTTGCATGCCTGGACTTTTCACACACCCGGACCCTCTGTTTCTTCCTCTCATCCTTCACCTGCCTGAGATATCTTTTAGATCTCCCTTAGAAGTCCCTCTCCCTGTAAGGTCCAATGTAAATGAGGTCTTCCCTGATATTTCTCTCACAGCCTGTACTTCAGACCCATCACCATCTTCTGAAATGATATATTTATTTATATTTGTGACTTCTCTTTATTCATGCCAACCCAACTTCTTATCCATGCCTAACACAGTATCTGGCTACACGTATATTAGTATGTAGAAACTACATACAGAGCACTTACATTTAATTTGATTCTTCTCACTTAAACACAGTGGGGGAGGTGTAGGAACATGGAGTATTGGTGGAGTACTAATACTCCCAGGTACTGCTTGTCCTCAGGTAAGAGGACAAAAGCACAGCACGCAAAAGATATCTCTTATCTCACTATGTTTGGAACCTGCTGAATCACGGGGAAGGCTATTCAGAGAAGGTCTGTGATGCAAGATCTCCATTATCTTATGCACAGAGGAAATGGCCACACTTGTTCCGGCAAACCCTGGTTTTGAATCATTTCCTGTTCGCTCTGGAGACGCCTTGAGTGCAGGACCAGACTTACTTGCAAAAGATGTCAGTTCTTAGCAGGTGGGTTTGCCTCTGTGATGTCATTTCTGCATTGCAGATTAACCTCCATAATCCAAGTGCATGTCTCAGGGAAGCTCTGGGATTTGAAATTGGTGAGTCAGTTTGAGAGTGGCTAACACTGAAGGTCAAAGAGACGTTCCCTGGAAAACATTTGCTATGGTGATAATCTGCCTTTATTTTTTCTAGAGCAGTGGCACAATTACAAAGCAAGTCCATTCAGAAGGAATTTTAAAAATAACACAAGATGAAAATTGAAGTCTTTGGAAACTGAAATGTTGATAGTTTCTGTTCCAATGTCTTAAGATGGAAATCAGGATAAAGGGATTGAGAGTAAGAGGACTAGAAATGATTAAACAAGTTCTCGGTTAGCTCATTCACTCAAGAATGAGCCTCTGAAATCGGTGAAATTTTCTCCATTATCAAAGGATAAAAATGAAACTGAGAGGTCAAGGGACTTGTCCTGTGTCACAGAACAAGGGAGTGAAGGAGCCCGGGTAGAAATGCAGAGTGTTGGGCTCATTTGGGCTGGATCCATCTCAGGGGAGTCCAAACTTGCATTTAACCCAAAGAAACAGTTCATTTACACATCCAGTATAATCGAGATGTTGAGAAACAACATGGAAATGTTTTCCTTTCAAAAATATTAAGTTAAAATAATTGGAATGAAGTGTGCCATTCTCTTTCTTGGATAACAGGTTTTAGCATAAATCATGAAAGTGACATTTTTGTAACTCAAAGCAGTCAAATGTTGGCAGTTTCAAATTGCATTTGTCTTGAATTGTCTGTCTCTCCTTACATCACTGTAGTTTATTTCTATTTTTAGCACTTAGCACATTGCCAATTACATAGTAGAAACCCAGTAAATGTTTATTGAAGGAACGAACAAAGCAAAGTTATACTGAGATACAGGCATCCTTGCATGTTATACTTTTTACACAGAGACATAATATTTTAATAAAATAGATGGTAGAGGTGCACCTGAGTGGCTCAGTCACTTAAGCCTCTGAATCTTGATTTCTGCTCAGGTCATGGTCTCACGGTTCATGAGATGGAGCCCAGCATTGGGCTCTGTGCTGACAGCAGAGCCTACTTGGGATTCTCTCTCTTCACTTCTCTGCACCTCCCCCACTCAACACAGGCCCTGCACACACAAACACTCTCTCTCTCTCTCTCTCTCTCTCTCTCTCTCTCTCTCTCTCTCTCTCAAAATAAATAAATAAATAAACTAAAAATAAATAAATAAATAAATAAATAAATAAAATAGATGGAAGCTTTCTAAAGGCATCTGGTCCAGAGGAAAGTATGTGGGGTCTGGAGTCAGGAAGACAAGTCAGACTTTCACCTCCCATGCTCACCACGTGAGACCTTGGACAAGTTATTTATTTGCTCTGCTGATGAGTTCTCTCAGCTGTAAAGTGGGACTGACAGTAGATACCTGCCAGGATTACTGGATTGAATGAAATTCCATTTCTAGCAAGCCAATTTCACAGTGGGTCCTCAGCGGTGTGGTGTTATTCCTGACTGCACCCATACTCTGAAATCACCATTTATTTTTATTTATTTATTTATTTATTTATTTTTTAATGTTTATTTATTTTTGAGAGACAGAGAGACAGGAAGGGGAAGCGCAGAGAGAGAAGGAGACACAGAATCCGAAGCAGGCTTCATGCTTTGAGCTGTCAGCACAGAGCCTGACGCGGGGCTCGAACTCACAAACCGTGAGATCATGACCTGAGTCGAAGCCGGCCGCTTAACCGACTGAGCCACCCAGGTGCCCCTGAAATCACCATTTAAAAATAATTGTTACTACAGAATTCTTCAGAGAAAAACATAGAGTCCTAAAAAGTTTATTGTTTGTGACACTGGCTTCGGCTAAGTCACAGTGATTAAAATGCTTATAAAGCAATGGAACGTGTCAAATTATTTTTTAAATGACCATTCAAATAAAAATATAAAAGGAAGCAATATTTCCCAAGTATGAATTGTACAAATACCTTAATATACTAGTACAGCCTAGTAATATCAACAAATTTCAGAAAATAAAACTTTAGTTGCTTTTCCTTTGTGGGAGAGGTATATTTGTAATAAGAAATTCTATTTTAATACTGTGAAAGGGTAAACTTCCTGTGTTCTGAGTTCATTATCATTGCTCCGCCCTGTGAAGATGATAATGGTCAGCAAAACAGAGCTATTTTGGTACCAAGTAAGGCTGCAAAATCTTCCTCATCAGCAAAATTGAAAGGAGAGGCAAGGAAAAAGCTTTTATGTTTGCAATTAAATGGGTCTCCTTTGATATTTAATAGTAAAAAAACAAAGCCTTTTGTTGATATAAAACAATCTGGTATTTTAGGGAAAAAGACAATTCACATGGAAAAATGTCTTAGATTTTGCTTTACTGCTATGAAGATACACTTAGTGCAAAAAAATTAACATGTGTTCTTTATAGGGGAAGATTTTCAGATTATTTGTGGCCCTTCTTTTCTTGAGTGGAAATACCCAGAATATTGTTCATTTGTTTTTACTTTATCACACACAAATAAATGAAGATCTTAACATAGCTTTCATTTTTTGGGGGTTAACATAGTGCTTTTTATTTTCAAGAATTGAAATTCAGTACCTTTTCTCTTCATTCATTTAGCATCCAACAAATATTTATTATTTACTACGTGCAAGACAAGCCCTAGGCTCCGAGGACCCAGTGGCTACAAGAATAAGTGTCTTGCCTTCATCAAGCTTATATTCCAGGGGACTTCTCCCATTCTGATAACTATGATCCATGTTTTATTGTAATTCCTGGTGACACACTAGTAAAATGACCTGGCTTCTCTATGTAATTCACCTACATGGAGTAGGGCATACACACAAACATACACACACATTTATTCCATATGCAATCATTTTTTAGTTCAATTCAAATTCAACTGAGCAAGTATTTATCAAGGCCCAATTCTGTAACAGACACCGTCCTGGAGTTTGGATGAATTAGATCAAGTCTGAGAGTTAGACCAAGTATTTTCCTCAAGGAGAGTTTCACAACTGGGGAAAATGCTGATGCAAAACCCTGAAGTTTAGGAACAACCTCCACTGGGCAGACATTTGACTCAGACCATAAGGGACCGAGAGGATTTGAGTCTGTAGAGGAAAATGTGTTTTCAGGGCTGCCACCGTGGTCCTGCTGCTCTAAGCTGGGTTTGCCATTTGCCGCATTAGCATCTCCTGGGAGCTTTTCAGTGCAGAATCCCCAGCCTCCACAGACCTCCTAAGTCTTCTGAATCTTAACAAGATTCCCGGGTGATTTGTATGCACACGAAAGTTTGGGAAGCACTGGGTTAGAACACAGAAGATGAGGAGTGTGGGCAGGTCTGAAGACAGTGCCTGGGAACCGCAAGGCTAGAGCACAAAGCAGGCATGAGTGGCAGCCGACTGGACAGAGTGTGAGAAAAGGTTATAGTGGAGTCAGAGTAGAAATCTCCAGTCATACTGGGGCATGAGCAAATTCCAGTTAATCAGTGCTCCCCTGGGCACAAGCACACACTTCCTCTTCTGGGTTATTATTGCTATCTTGTATATTTTTTGTTCGTAGTGCTTACTGCCCTACATTATCAATATTTATTTATGTGCCTGTCCTCCTCCTGCCCTTCCCCCCAACCACACTGCTAATATTTTCAAGCAGAACCTATTCATCTTATGTCTCCTGAACCATGTTTTCAAAAATGACTGAAATGACCTAGTAAGTTATAACTATGCCATCATTAAGAGTGAGGCCATAGTTTATTCCCAAATTATGTACAGTTCAAAACTGTAGTTAGACAAAGCTGTCAAACATACATTTATTTATTTGTTTTTTTGTTTGTTTGGTTACGTAGTTAGTTATTCAATACTTATTTTTCAGAATGCCAGATATTTTCTACCTTGCCTTCCTGGTGCCTGAGAATTTTTCTTTCCTCCTGCCTCTCAGCCTCTCTTTCCCTATGCCGATCTTACTGCTCTGGACAAAGCATGGGGTTGTTGATTACATCATTTGCAACATACTCTGCGTATAGATCACCTTCTCAGCAGAAAATGAGATTTCTACTTCTGCTAACACATTAAAAATGTTGCTAGCAATGAATGGCAGAAGATGGTGGGGAGAATGTCCAGCCAAGCTTAAGAGGAGTTAAGGCTCACCAAAGCTTCCGAAGAAATGAGTTCTGATCCAGAACAAAGGGGAGTGGCATTCACAGAGGCAGGACTAGGGTGGGGGTGTTCCATGAAGACAGCGTGAGTGAAAATGTCAGAGAGGAATGCTTTGTAACACGTTGCTGGTGATAATTCACCTGGACTGTAATGAGTGTCAAATAAATAAACACAGTTTTTTACTGAGTCCATGTGAAGGGGTTGAGGGAGAGACATTAAGAGAGATGGAATCATAAAATGGTTTGCATGCCAGGATGATGGAGTTGGACTTGATGCTGCAGGCAGTGGGTGGATGTTGAAAGCTTTGAGCAGGAAAGTGATTGTATGGATTTAGAATGCTAAGTCTAGCTATCATGTAAAGGACACACTGAGAGGTAAGAGCTGAAGGTAATGACCTCCATCAATAGCAACGGTGCTCTAGTGGACTGTGCTAGAGGTCCAGGCAGGGTGACTGGGGCATTGGGAGCAAATGACTTACTAGAGAAATAACACTGAAGATGAAGCCAGTGTATCTCCAAGTCCTGTTGATAGCTTCTCTCAAAATATCTCTAAAATCCAACTACTTCTCTCCATCTTCACTCCCTTCTACACCAATCTGGGCAACTGCAGTAGCACCCTAAAAAGCTGTGTACTCTCATGCTACTGCTACCCACTGGCCCTTTCTACAAAATACTGCCAGATTGACCTTTTGAAGCCACACACCAGAATATTGCCATTCTCCAGCTTGACATTCTTCAGTGGCTCTATTTACATGATAACACAATGCAAAGTCTGTAACCTGGCCCCAGATTATTCAGTCCTGTTTCTGTCTTCATTTCTAGTACATGCCATTCTTTCCTCTACTCTCTGGGCTAGCAACACCAACTTGTTTTCATTTTCTTGGACAACTTATGCTTTTCCAAACACAGAATTTTGTCATAAACTAGTCCCATTCTTTGAAATTCTCTCTTCTTCTTCATTTGTCAGAATAACTTCTACTTACCCTATACATTGAGATTTATATTGCTAGCGAGCCCTTTGGTCGTAGTTTATGCCTGTAAAGTCAGCAGTATTTTGAAAGTCCCTAAAAATAATTAGGAAATTGAATAAGGCTAACATTTCAAGAAAGGGGAATACTCTTGTTTTGTTATGAAAATCCATCCAACATTAAAACATTATCTTATGTTTATTTATTTTTGAGATGGAGACAGAGAGTGAGCAGGGGAGGGGCAGAGAGAGAGGGAGACACAGAATCTGAAGCAGGCTCCAGAATCTGAGCTGTCAGCACAGAGCCTGGTGCAGGGCTGGAACTCACAGATCGCAAGGTCATGACCTGACCTGAAGACGGATTCTTAACCGACTAAGACACCCAGTTGCCCCTATCCCACATGTTAAAACTTTTTTAAAATATTTATTTATTTTTAAGACAGGGCATGAGCAAGGGAGGGCAAAGAGAGAGAAGGACGGATGATCCAAAGGATCTGACAGCTGACAGCACAGACTCCGATGAGAGGCTGAAACTCACAAACTGCAAGATCATGACCTGAGCTGAAATTAAGAGTCAGTTGTGGGGCACCTGGGTGGCTCAGTCAGGTAAGCATCTGACTTTGGCTTAGGTCATGGTCTCATATTTCCATGAGTTTGAGCCCTGTGTTGGGCTCTGTGCTGACAGCTCAGAGCCTGGAGTCTGCTTTGGATTCTGTGTCTCCCTCTCTCTCTGCCCCTCCTCTACTCATGCTCTGTCTCTCTCTCTCTCTCAAAAGTAAATAAACATTAAAAAAATTTTTTAAAGAGTCAGATGCTTAACTGAATGAGCCACCCAGGCACCCAAACTATTTTTAAATTATATTAAAATATACATTTTACTATAAAATAGTAAAAATTTACTATTTTAGCCATTTTAAGTGTACAATTCAGGAGCATAAAGTATAGTCACATTGTTGGGCAACCATCATCACTACCCATCTTCAAACCTTCTTTCCAAAATGAAACTGTACCCATTTAAAAAAAAACACACACACAATTTCCTATTCCTTGCTCACCCAAGGCTCAATCTCTGAATTTGAGTGCTCTAGATATCTCATTAAGTGGAATCAGACTGTACTTGTCTTTTTGTGACTGGCATATTTCACTTCACAAAATGTCTTCAGTATTCACTCATGTTGTAGCATGGGTTCAAATTCCCTTCCTTTTTAAAGCTGAATGATATTTCACTGTATGTGTGTACCACATTTTGTTTATCCATTTATCCATCAATAGGCATTTGGGTTGTTTCTATGCTTTGGCTATTGTGTATTGGATAATACTATTCTGAGCATGGACATACAAATACATGTTAAAATCCCTGCTTTCAATTCTTTGAGGTATATACCTGGAAGTAGAATTGCTGGATCACAGGCTAATTCTACTTGTAATTTTCTGAGGAACTGCCATACTGTTTTCCATAGTGACTGCACCATCTGGCATCCCCACCAGAAATGCACAAGGATTCCAATTTCTCTGCATCTTCAGCAACAGCTTATTATTTTCTGTTTGCTTTTTAACAGTAGCAATCCTAATAGGAGTGTAGTAGTTACTGCATTTTATAAACAGTTATAGATTTAGGTATTAGAAGGGCTATAATCTCATTTGGTCTCAGTCTTTAGTCTCAGTCTCTTACATTATTAAGAGGGCTGAAACCAGCAAGTTAAGTGGCTTTCCCCATGACACAGGTCAGAATATGAAGATAGCCAAGTCTCCTGATTCCCAGTGTTTCATAGAGCCTTTGGACATTGGGGAATCAAAAGTGTTTAGCATCAGAGTAAGGGATATATCAGGGCTGAAAGCAAATCAAATATGGGATTGAGGTACAATTCTTATCTAGTACATCCTGAATTCTTATGAGGTTAGAACAACATTGGAAAAGTTGGTGACTTTCCTGACCCTCAGTTTCCTCATCTATAAAATGGGGATAATAAAACTTGCCTTATAAAAATACTGAAAAGATTAAAACTATTTATCATTCCATGTAGCACTGACACTGTGTAGGGACTTAACAAAACTCTCATTTTTCCCTCAACTGCCAGTATCCACTGTAATAGTGGGCACTTGTTAGGTGCTAAACCAAGGCTTGACTTGCTTTAACAAGCAGCAGGGTCTAAAACTGCCTTAGGCTTAGTTTTATTCTGGTAATTTCTTTTCAGTTTCAGGTGGGTTCTAACAAAAGGTCAGAGGAACAACAGAAGCAGATGGCCTTCCTGAAGCCTGTGCCAAAGGAATTCGTTGTGTGTCTTAAGGGTGACGTCTCCACCCATCACACAGCTCAGAGGCTCAAGGGCAGATCCCCAACATTGTGCATGTCCCTTCCTGAGCACTCCCTGGTGCAGACTACAAGTCTGACAAGGAAAATGTGCTGTGATCATCACAAGAGGAGAAAGCAGCTGCTCTAAGGTGGAGTCTATTGTCAAGGCTCTCCTGGTAACAAAAAGAGGAAAAGGCCTATCAAAGCATTTCCTGCCCACAGGAGCCATGTGCTTCCATTAATTCTTCTCCCCAGTCAGTCTGTCTCCCTCAGGCTAATGTCTCTCCATACCCACTATCCCAGAGAACAGAACAGACATTTTTAGCACTTAATTTTACACTCGTTCCAAACAGTGTGGTTTTTAATGAGAAGGACTAGCTTGGATTCCAGTGATGTATACTTACATATTTCACAGGGAATGAAAGAGTGTGGTTAGAGCAGTTAGGGTTTTTCAGAATTCTGCCCATACCTGTCAACTGCTTTGGCAACTGCTACAGGTACAAGGAGATAATGGTGAAGTCGCTGCCTTCCTGCACCATCAAGAGATTACAGAAAACAATGAATATTCTCTTGAGTATGACATTGGTAAAATTCACACTTTATGGAAGAGATTAGCTAGCCATGGGAGTCAGTGGAAAAATATTCCCAAATGAATGACTAAGTTTTGTGAACCAATTAACTAGCCATGGGAGTAAGTAAAAAAAAATTGTTTTCCTAAATCAGCGAGTGAGTTTTGTGGACTGATCTGGATTTAATCTGGGGAAGCAGGCCTGGCATGTGACTCATTATTAGGTAAAGTCTGGTTTCTTACACTGTACCCCTCTTCTAGAAAGGATAACGTTACCAAGAAGGTGAGTGGTGAACATGGTGTGTACAAATAAGGGAGACTGGAAGGTAGAATTTGGCAAATGCATATCCAGCCCTTTCGTGGTGAGATCCCTTATGTGCTGATATGGTAGATGCAAAAAATAGTGGAGGATAATTGAGGTGCCCAGGCCAACATCCTGCCCATCACCAGACATGGGAGGGAGGTAATTCTACAACATCTAGCCAATGGTGGCCTGACAACTGACCAAAGATATGGGAGAGAATCCACCAGAGGATGGCTGAGGACAGACCAGAAGAACCCCTGGGGCTGCCGCACAGAATCAGGAGCTAAACAGAGCCCTTGTCATTTTAAGTCACTAAGTATGGGATGGTTTGTTCCACAGCAATAGCTAAATGTTGCGGTGGTCAATAGATAAGAAGTCTCTGCTGTGACACTAGTTCTTCAAACCTTACCAAAGCCAGAGTGAAATTGTCCTCAGGGCACTCTCCCTTTGCTTTCACTAATCACTTGTCCTCTGGCCTGGCAGTTAAATTTCTCCTATGAATGAATAAATCAGTGGTCCTTGTTTATATTGTGGACTGCAAACTTGATTAGGGTGAGTGAGTCTTTCTGAGTCTCTCAGTCTCAATGCCCCTGGTATTTCTTGGCTGAAGGGCAGAGTTTTGAGTAGTGACACACTGAGCATGTCCCTGTCCAGCCCTACTAGCTTTGTCACATCATCTAGGAGTTTTACAAACCCCATATAACAGCAACATTGAACTTTTACATCCAAAGAGAAAAAAGATTCAGTTTCTTACATCAGTTTTAAAATAATATGAAAAAGCTGTAAAAGAAGGAAAGTTCACTGAAATAGGTGTGAAATCTAAGCAGCAAGATACAAGATCCCGGTCTTGACATCTTTCAAGAATAATGAGGGTTCCATCTGCCAGGCTGGGTAATCATGGAAGGATCACACATGCCCTTTTGATCCCATAAGAAAGGTGAAGGTGCCAGTATCCGCAACATCCAAATGCATGTAGAATAAAAAAATAATACTAGTTTGTGCCTACTCAATGTGACTGTGATCGATTTAAAGTTAAAAGCCAGATACTCAGATTGTTATTTTGCTACATATTATCCCACACTTACTTGGTTGACTTATTTTAGTCAATTTATTTTATTAAATGATTGTTCGTGGACACATTAATATTATTGTAATTGTTGGTATGATATATATAAATATACATTTTAAATATACATAGATATATACAGAAGTATATATAAATATATCTATTTCCAATCGAAATTAGACAATAGGCAATGGCATTTGGTTCCTAAAAACATGTTGCAGGCTTTATTCTGCAAAGGTTCTCACAGTTCTCATGCACAGATTATGGAACTCTACACCTGTTCTATTCATTCTGAAATCCTTGCTGTATAAGGTAGGATATATAGAATTACTTTTGTGCTCAGTACAGTCTGTTTTCAGTCTGTATTTATCACTTGGAGTTTTTCAACCTTTCTACTCTCATCCCCTGCCTACTTCACACTCACCCAAATGAAATGCCAAAGTTGTGGCAGTGGCTGGTTATATACGAGGACTCTGAAGCTAGAAAGAAAATGGAGGAAAACAAGAACTTTTTACTCTTAGACCCATAACCAGAGTTACAAAAATTATGTCAAAAACAACAGGATCAGACATGATCAGCAAACTCAGTTCACAGATGTTCAGAGAACTTGTTCACTTCCACTGAACACTCTGAATCCATTCATGTATAATGAAAAACAAACAAAATGCTAGTGGCAGAAACGCACCATGGCAGAATGCCTTCCCGACATGACTCTTGACATGAACTATGGCTTGTGCCATGGTTCAGTTGCTTAACACTAATGGGCCTCTGTTGACTGCTCTCCTTTGAGATGCTAAGGAGACAAACAGGATACAGATGATTGCATGTTCATTTCATATATTAATAAGTTGATACATCACATCAAACCAACATTTTATGTCTATGTGAAGTGTGCACATTCATTCAACATACATTTAGTAGGTATCTAACCCATGTTAGGCTCTGTAAAGCTTTGTAATGCTTTGTAATGTTCAATGATAAGCAAAACACCATCCCTGTCCCCAAGGATCTTACGCTATAGGTATTTAACTTTTGACCATTTTACATACATTCTCTTATTTTGTGCTTATAGCAATAATGAGAAATAAGTGCGGAGGTGTTATGAATTGAATTGTGTCCCCTCTATATTCATATGTTAACATCCTAACACCCAATACCTCAGAATGTGACTGTATTTGGAGATATGGCCTTCAAACAGGTAGTTAAGTGAAAAATAAGGCCATTAGGTGGGGCTCTAATCCAATATGACTGCTGTTCTCATAAAAAGAGAAGAAGACACAGAGAGGGAAGACCCTGTGAAAACACAGAGAAAAGATGGCTGGCTATCCACCAGGCATGGAGACAAGTAATACTTCATTATGGCTCCCTTAGTAAACTAATACAGGAAAGAGGTATTATCCCTCTGTTATGGTAACATAAGGCTGAGAGAGAGTAACCAATTTACTCAGAATGTATACCTAACTAGTAAATAGCAGAGGCAGGATTAGAAGCCAGCTCTTCCTACACCCTCCACATGGCTCTGTGTCTCTTTCTATTGTCTACCACATTGCACATCGAACGGTCTAGCCATCTGACGGCCAAGACCAGTGCTAGGAAAAGTTGGGAGCAGGTGTGTCTCTTTATCATCCTACCACCTAGGTCATTTTCTCCTTTACCAATTCCAGATGTCCCCTTATCCCAGGTTTCAATCTTCCTGTTCTTCTACCCACTCTCCCTTTAAAATTAAAACTGCTTTATCTCAGTGGAGGATATTTGTTGTTAGGAAAAAAATGTTTTATTAAGTGCCAGTATGCTAAGTTATCAGTGATTGTTAGTGATTAGTGCTAAACCTTCCTTTTTTAAAGACTAACCTTAAAAAGAATAATTTGCCTAACTAAGAAATGAATTCCGCAGGATAGCAGGCAAGTAGTAAATATAGTTATGGGGGGGGGGAGGAGGAGAAAGGCCTTCTATTCATTTGAAAAATGTATTATTATTGCTACGATTATGTGCCTTATGGAAGTTTAGCTAATGGTGATCAGGGGATTTCTTAGAATTTATGAGCAAAGGGAAAATTATGGTATTTGATTAGATGAGAAAGAATAGAAATAATGTATTACAGGATAAGGTGCTAATCATATCTTGAGTCAACAGTTTGTTTAGTCAAAGATGTGTTGAAGCCTGCAGTGTTCCTGGGGAGACACGGGTGATTTAACATGAGCCACATGCTCACACTGCACCAGTGGGTGACTTTAATCCTAGGTCAGTGGTTCTCAATCTGACTTTGCAGCAAAATCACCTGGGGAGTGTTTTAAGAACAGAAATAGCAGGTGACCAGCCCCAGAAATTCTGAATCATTAAATCCAGGGGCCTGGATTTTAAAACGTTCCCCAGGAGATTCTGAGAACAGTAGGTTTGCAAACCACCGCAGTGTGGATCTAGTCCACATTTATCAGTTAAGAAAGATGCTCTTACATAGCACTTCTATTTACTGTGGCTCCCATGGCTTTCTGGCATCCGTGGGATTCTCCAAATCTTTTCAATGATAAAATCTGGACATAAATAACAAACATGGACCAATTGCAGGAGAATAAGAGAAGGTAGTGATAGGAAGCAGATTTTTTCCTGGTAAAACACATATGTATCAAAATAGACAAATATCAGAATGAAACCCAAGGAAAGAAATCACAGAAAAGTTATGGAAGCATCAATCTACACACAATGCAATTATTAAAATTCATGAGAAATTATACTTTCCTCAACATATGTCCTTACTTGGTCATGATTTTTCAGTTAAGGGCAGAATTAATATAGTAAGAAAAACTTTAATGCCAAAACTCAAACCGCTTTTAAGTCTTCTTTAAAAAGTGCCATCAGGGGCGCCTGGGTGGCTCAGTCGGTTAAGTGTCTGGCTTCGGCTCAGGTCATGATCTTGCAGTTCGTGGGTTCGAGCCCCACATCAGGTTTTGTGCTGCTAGCTCAGAGCCTGGAGCCTGTTTCAGATTCTGTCTCTCTCTCTCTCTGCCCCTCCCCCACTCGTGCTCTGTCTCTGTCTCAAAAATAAACTATATAAAAAATTAAAAAAAAAAAAAAGAAGTGCTGTCAACAGAAGAAACAACTGTAACATAAGAAATGGTCGCCTACATCTGATGTCCTTTGCAGTTAACTGTGGAACCTTGTAAGAACACCCATTACTGGGCCCAATCCCAGAGAGACTGGGAACAGGAATCTGTATCTTTAAAATGCTATAGGTGAGGGGCACCTGGGTGGCTCAGTCGGTTAAGCATCCAACTTCAGCTCAGGCCATGATCTCACATTTCGTGAGTTCAAGCCCCACATTGGGCTCTGTACTGACAGCTCACATTCTGTGTCTCGATCTCTCTTTCTGTCCCTCCCCGCCTCACACTTATCTCTCTCTCTCAAAAATGAATAAACATTAAAAAAATTAAATGCTATCAGTGATTAGGATTCTCACCAACAGTGGAGGCCATCTCAGTGACTCGGTCATTGCACAGATGTGGAAGAGTTGGTCAACCAACACCAGCTGGCCCTCATGGGCACCCACCAACTGAAGAAGAGGCAGGCGCTTCAAAAACATAGATGGATCCACCAAAAGTTATTTTCCTCACATTCTGCCCTCAGCAACCATGATTAATAATCAAAACTTTTTAATTACCCTTTTGTTGGATTTAAGAGGAATTCCTGCCATACATGGAATACCGATTGGTCCAGAAGAAAGTCCTACCATGTAAGGCATTAAAGTTATTATTTCCTGTTTATGTCAAATCTGAGATCTGGAAGAGGTCACAGACATGGTCCAGTCAGATCTAAGATTTTTTCCTCTTACAGATGAAATCCAGAGATGGAAAAGAAATTTGCTCAAGGCACAGTTTGGAAAAACCCCAGAACTTCTGCCTTAGTCTGGTAGTATTGGCTCAACGCCATGCTGCTGGCCACAGATGAGGAAATATAGGCTCAAGAACACAAACTGACTGTAAATGGCATTTGTATGTATGTACATGTGCATATGTGCATGTGTGTATGTGTATATGTGTGTGCATGTGTGTATGTGTATATATGTGTGTGTGCATCTGTGTATGTGTGCATGTGTATAGGTGTGTGCATACGTGTATGTGTGTATGCATGTATGTCAATGTGTGTATGTGTGTGTGTGTGAATGTGTTTATGTGTGTATATGTACGTGCACACACACGCACCCAGGGAGTGTGCATAAAGGGAGGAAGGACAAAGGTGGCTACAACAAAACTCTTCAACTCCTCAAGAAAAGTATTTCTCACTTTTTTGAACCACTGCTAGACCATATTGGAACAGGGTATTTATTTCCAAAATTCTGTTAAGATAGTTTGCTAATACATAACCAACACAAACCACTGTCAATGAATACATACATTAAAGTAGAACACATTTGTGTATATCAGTAATAATCACTTAAAATATCTAGAATAAAATATCTGGAAACTTTGTAGAAAAGTTATATAAGTGAAGACAGAACTTACTAGCCATTTCTTTAATGGTATCTGTTAAATTATAAGACTCATTATAAGGTCAAACATAGTTACAATTTCTTAAAAATTTAATTAGGGAATATACTAGTTTGAGTTTCCCCCAATCTGGACGCCCAACCTTTTCTTCATTATCCCTTCTATTTCATCCTCAGCTTCCCTATAGTTACCAACTGATTACTGTGCACAAAGGTCCAAGATAGCTTTGCACCTCAGTAGACCAACTGTGAGACAACAGAGTTCTGGAAGAAATCTGTGTATTCAGCTGCTGGACAGAGAGTGCATTCTTTTCCTTTCTTTCTTTCTTTCTTTCTTTCTTTCTTTCTTTCTTTCTTTCTTTCTTTCTTTTTGTCCTACATTGTTTATTAGGTAAGAATTTTACAAGCACTACTTATATTAGTGGTGATGGCAGATCTTGAGAGTATTGCGTCTTCTCCATGCCGCATGGTGAAAACCACCAATAGTGTGGTAGAACTTTCCAAGACCACGGCTCTCATGGTCTGCAGATGTCAGCCTTCCCTTCTCCCTGGGCTTATGGACTGGTTTGGTGATCCACTGTGTGTCAGGATTTCTTCTGATAGCTTTCCGGAATGGATCAATGAGGATAATCTCAAAGAATTTGTATGTGGTATCTTTACCAACCCAGCAAGAATTCAGGACTCTCAGAGCCCCACAGTGGCATCCAGCTCTCTCCTTTGCGACAGGCTAAGGCTTCGGGCAAACTTTAGCTGGATAACACCATGATGAACAGGCTTGCCATGGGGTCCCACCCTTAGGGACTGGGCATTTGCGGCCACCATATCACACATGAGTACATTAAACGACATGACATCAGACTGCTTCTTCTTCCATAGCTCCTGGATGTACTTGTAAGCACCCATCTTTGCTTATCTGTGAGATGCTGGCTGCAGCCAACAGGAGTATATTATTTTTCAAAATATTAATCATACCTTTTCCTAGGGTCTGATACAGAGTAGTTAGGCAGTAAATGTCACTCCTCTATTTAAAATCCTTAATAATTCTCTATTACCTTCAGAATAAAATTAAGACTCAAGCTTGTCATTTAAAACCAAGCTTGTCATTTAAAACCTAGTTGCCTTTTTAATTATTGCCCCCAAATGTTTAGTCCCCTGCCATACTGAACTGCTTAGAGATTCTCAGACCGTTCACACGTTCATGCCTTCTTTCCTTTGAAAATGCTATACCCGATGCTGAGGTAAACTTTTCTCTGTGTAGCCCCCTTACTAAATCCTACACTGAAACTTCTCCAGGACTCTTCCAGGATCTCCCCAGGTTGGGTTAGCTTTCTTCCACTTCTGCTACTCCCAAACACATACAGACAGGCACTCCCCTCCCCACACACACACCTGTGTTCTCATAGCATCCTGTTTAAACTCCTATTATACATCTCACTGCATTATATTTATTTTAAAATATTTTCTGGCTCCTCTGATAAGGAGAACAGTGATCTATTCCAATCATGGAGGCCCACACATATGGGTGCTTTCTATATTTTTGTTGCATGAATGTATAAGATACAAACCTAATTCCACTATACAACTTGCTATGTGTAAGAAAGGGTGTTGACCACGTAATATCTTGGGAAACCCTTGGACTTTAGAAGGGTAGATGAGGTACTACAAAAGGCCACATAATACCTTGACTGTGGCTTATTTGTTTATTAGATGACGCTTCCCAAGAGACCATCAATTGCATCCTCTTACTACCCTCTAACAATGGGGAAAAAATAAAAGGCACTGTTATGTCCTGGGCCCCTTTCTCAGTAAATCCCATCTTCTGGAGTCTCCTATGGATATAAATCCTCCTTGCTGTGAGCCATAGTGATGAACAGAGGAGCTCTTCTCTGAGGGAATAAAATCATGAATCCACAGTTTCTGATTTCCCCCAATGAGCAAATGGATACCCAAAATGTTGACTGACAACTGGAAGAGATGTTACATGTGATCTCTTGTTCCAAGTGTTAACCCAGGCATTATTTTAATTGCAGACTTGAAAGGCTACCTCTAAGATCCCTTGATACAATTAAAATGACTAAACTACGGGGGTGCTTGGGTGGCTTAGTCGGTTAAGTGTCTGATTTTGGCTCAGGTCATGATCTCATGGTTCATGGGTTCAAGCCCCGCATCAGACTCTGTGCTGACAGCTCGGAGCCTGGAGTTTGCTTCAGATTCTGTATCTTCCTCTGTCTCTGCCGCTCTCTGCTTGTGCTCTGTCTCTTTCTCTCAAAAATAAATAAATGTTAAAAAATGTTTAAATGACTAAACTATGAAGCTTCCCTATACAGAGCAAGTGTCAAATAAACAGACAAGAGTCACAGAGCAGATAAAAGTGATTTCTCAGAGGCCAGGACGTCCTGTCTTTCTGACTTACTAGCATACAATAAATTGTCATTTTATAGGAAAAAAAAGAAGATAAGTTTCTTCTAGAGAAGCAGTCTAACCTAGTGGCTAGGAATGAGAATTTAAACCAGGCTCCCCAGATTTGATTCCTGGCCTCTTTAGCTGTGTATCCTTGGGCATGCTACTTTGCCTCTCTGTGCTTCTGTGTCATTAGTCTATACACATAAGCACATGCATAAACACACATGCTCTTATGTCACAGTACTAAGTGATTTGATGCATAAAAAACAGTTCAAAAATCGTCTGCTGAATAGTAAACACTCAATGAAATGTAGTTGTCATTATTAGGATCCTGATAATACTAATGTTATTAAGGAGCTGTTTTATCTTTGCTGTTTTTGCTTTTATATCTTGTATGACAATTTCTTGAGACGTATTTGGCCATCCCTGTGTCAGAGAAGGATTTCTGAATTGAACTAGTTCTACCTGTTCTAATGATGTTTATGTTCACCCCACATTAAATGATGAAAGCATTATGAAGCTAAAAATCACCCTTGTGTAATCACATTGATTCTGACTTTTGTTCTCCATGAAGGGGAAAAACAGCATGTTTGTGCAATAATCTACTAGAAGAGTTATTCTTCTCCACACTATTGTGGATTGTATCCCAATCGCTTTTGAATGTGTTTCCCGTGTTTTAGTCTTGCAATCAGAAAATGACAATATTATACTGCAAGAAAACTAAGTTAATACATGCTAATTTGCAGGCGGATAAGACAAACATTATACTCTATTGAAAGCCACAGAGGCAGAGTATATATTCATGTATCAGTATAATAAATTCAAAATTTTAACTATGTTCAGCACCCAAGATATGTTTAAAGTCTTTAAAAAGAATATAAGCCAAATATTTTCATAGAAACAGGGAGTATGATGGCTATTCTGGAGGAGTAAGTTACCAAGTTTCCTTCCCAAGTCGTCCTTGAATGTCTTTAATTCTAGTTAATTCCAGTTAGTTAGTTAGTTAATTAGTCAATTAATCTAGTTAGTTAGTTAATTCTAGATAGACAGTGAAAATGTGTCATTGGCAGACCAGATCAGAGGTAGGAAGATTATTCTTAGCATGTGAAAAGAAGACTTTAGGTGAGATCATTAAGTAAGCTCAGTTTGCAAGCATGGGGAAATAAAGTCATGGAGCAGAAGACCCCTTTACAGTCTCTGCTTTGGTAACCACCAAATACCATAACGAGCTGAGCCTTCCACCTGTCAGAGCCTTCCTCTTTTATTCTTCATTTATTTGGATGTCATGGATGTCTTTACAAATCTGATAGAAATTATAAATACTCCTACCAGAAAAATGCACACACGTGCACACACACACACACACACACACACACGTACATTTCTGCATATTAATTTGTGGCTTTCATGGATGCTCTTACATAAAAAATTCCTTTTTAATGGAGTGATTTTATATTATCTTCAATACACTTACCAATTGACATTTAAAAACAGATTTGACTATTTTAGTTCCTTTTTAAAAGTGGATTATTTAAAATTCTGACTTGTAACTCCCCCCAGAAGATTTTAGATTTTACTACAATCAGCAAATTTCAGAAACCTCTGTAGAAGTTCCAAAACGTCTAATTTCTGGAAAATTTTATTTCTATATGCTAGGAAAGTGCAGCAGGCTTTGATGTATGCTTTCTTAGAAAGATTTTATTATAATTTTATGAGGAAATAAAAATGACTGTAATGTTATTCCCATATTAGTATATATGGAATAAACATTGATAACCCACAGAGTCTTGATCCTAATTTGGACTCCAACCCCAAAATATATTGCTTTGGGGGAAATAAGTGTATAAATGTACATGGTCTCTGTAGCCACAGAGGAAAATTTTCAAAAAAAAGGCAAAAAGGCTTTTTAAAACTCGTTCTCAATGGACACATAAACAGCCCTGTTGATGAGTCAGTCAACGAATCTCTATCTATGTGTTATATGCTAAAGTTGGGACACAGAAACTTCTCAGATATTTGATATAATAATTTGTTTTGAAAGTTTGACAATGTGAAGCTACTCTAAAAGCACATTTTACTTTTAGAGAAAAATCCTTAGAAAGGTTTATTATAGTTTATAATAATAAATATTTACCATCCTACTTTTTCCTTAGAGACCAATCATCAAAGACCAAGAGAAGCTAAGTTTATAATAATTTATTAAAGTTGCATACCATTTGTCATGTATAATAAATTATAGAAACCATAACATCTTCATAAACTATTTAGTATATCATACTCACTTCCTAATGCTTACTGCAGTAACTGTAAGAAATCTAATTAGATTATATTGTAGCATTAGAAGATAAAAAAATTATAAAACTTTTTCACAGTACTTTGGATTTATGAAAGACTCCATTATTTTAACTTTTGTGTAACCAGTTTGAAATGTATATAAACTTTTTATAAACCAGAAGGTGGTTTTACTGAGCTTCTGAAAGTATTGCATAATTTGTAACTTACACCCTTGTGGTGCACTTTTTCAGGCACTGTAAAAAATGCAAATAAATAATCAATTACTGATCTCTAAAAATCTATACCAATAGACAACATTGAAGCTTGGCAACACTTTGAACATTCAAATAAAAAATGTAGTAAACATCGGAGCAGAGTATTCTTTCTCCCTGTCTCCCCCTTTCCCTCCTCCCTCTTCCTACCCACTTTCATTATGGAAAAAAAAAAAAAAAGTTCAGGTTGAATTTAAGTCCTAGGGCCTGAGAAAGAGACCCTGACTGCAGTTTTTCCCAGCGCTCTGTTATCTCCAGCCTCAGTCCTCAATACATCTGTTCAGACTCTTCTCCGGACACCAGCATCGGTCCTTTCCCGCAGGGAGAGTTTTCCAATCCTTGTCGAAAGCATTTTGTTCTCCACTGTAACAGCACAGGCGTGAAATTGGTTGGAGTCTTTGTAACCAGTTTGTTCTCTTCCTTTCCAGCCTCTGCAGTCCTGATGGAAGAGAAGCTTGCAAGGCAGCAACAAAATGCTGCCTGTGTTGGGGTCTCACACACCCACTCCGTCTTTAAAAGTCTATTCTTGGATAATGTCCTTATCCATCCTCTTGTCCTCAGTGAACCTTGATGGAGTATTTCCGCAGTTTCAGAAATTGGAAAAGCTTGTCTTTTGTCCTCTTCTTCAGGGCCATCAGGGCTCGTGTTTTCTCCTCCAGATCTTGATCTATGGCAAAAATGATCTTAGCTCTCTCCTCTGCTTTCTTGTCCCCAGAGTTTTTGAAAAGTCTCTGTAGAGATTCTTGGTCTATGTTTTCAAAGATGTTGGCCACAGCTTTCTTCCGCGAGGCTGTGTCGAAGTGATAGCCGTGGATGGAAGGGCTCACTCGCAGCGAGGTGGACATGGTGATGATGGCTTGGTGGCTTGGCTTTGCTTTCATCGACGTGAGGATGATCTTTGGGAATTCGGCTCCCGGGCTCTCCAGAGAGTCTGTAGCAAAATCATTCCGGGACTGCTATTTAAAGTGTGAACAAAAGCTCCAGGCTCAAATTACACTGGTGACATCAGAGTGATCTCAAGGAAGAATAATCACAGACAAGTTTAACAGTTGAGTTGCCAATATCCTGTCCTTGTGCAAAATGTCAACAGCTGTGCTCGGTGATGGAGCCGGGATGTGGGGATTTCTTTTTACCTCAGCTGTGGCAATAGGATTATTGCCTATTTAAAATAATATTTATTTATTTTATTAAATAATAAATAAATAAATATTATTAAATAATAATATTTAAAATAGGCAATACCCTTTAAAAATAGCCAAAACCAGGAAAGGGCAAAGATAAGACACAAACAAGGTGGCTTAGACTCTCAAAATCTTTCCAAACAACTGAAACAAAGCCTTCTGTTAACTATAGGAAAGTTTTAATTCCTGGAGAAGTCATTAAAGTGTAGTTTCAAACATTTGGCAGTCCATGCCTGCACCCTTTGGACATCCCCATCCAGAGCCACTCCACAGCTGCTGAGAGGAAGCTGAAGAATAAAGGACATCAATCTGGAGTGCATCTGATTTTAAAGGGGAGTTTACCTACAAAATGCTTACATGACACAGCCTGAAACTGTGACTTTTCAGAGACTGTGCACAAGAGCTAATCTCTAATCACTGAATAAAATTGTAATTGATTATTTTTTATTTTTTAAAGATTTTATTTCTAAGTCATCTACACACCACCCAACACAACCCCAAGATCAAGACTCGAACTCACAACCCCAAGATCAAGACTCTCATGCTCCACCACCAACTGAGCCAGCCATGTGCTCCAATATTGTAATTTAATAGCAATAGACAATATCTCCTTAGGCTTCTTTATATATCAACAACACCTATCAACAACAAAAGTGGGGAGGGAAGGTCAATCAGGTGCTTTACGCATATAGCACTCAAAGAAATGAGTTGATTTTTTTTTCTTTTAATATTTACTTTGGCACTGCCCAGACATAGAGAAATACCTTTTTTGGAAGAATTTAAATTTCTTTGGAAGGATTTAAGTTTCTCACCTTCCACAATATTCAGCTAGCCAGTGTCCCTACTGATGTGCAGAGCACTTACATGCAACCAAATGGTAGATGTCAACTTCAAAGGGCCCTAGAGACTTCTCTGCATGCGTCTTCTGCCTCAGCTACAGAAGCAGGGCTGACTTTCATGAATTTCCTCTCATTAGTCAAATCAAGTCCAGAAAATGACAAGGGGAGAGAGTATGGGGAAGACACCTCACTAGAAAATTGAGTTAGAGACTCTTCCTAAACATCCATTCATTCACTCACTCATTAATTCAATCAATATTTATTAAAAGTCTACTTTTAGCTAGAACATTTTTAGGCACTGGAAATATAACAGTTAGCCAAACTAAATCAAGCAAAAAAAATCCCTACCTGACCTCAATGGAGTTTACATTCTACCAGGAAATAAATAATAGGAAAGTGTACATTTATAATCTGGATGATGTCAGAAAGTACTACCTATTGTGTATAAAAATGTAGTCAAGTTGTACAGAAGAGGAAGGGAGTGTTGAAATTTGCACAGGATATTCTGGAGCAGTTTCTCTTAATGTGACATCGCACAGAGACTTGAAGGAAGTGAGGGAGTTAGCTGTGGAGACATCTAGAGGAAAGGTGTTGTAAGCAAAGGGAACAGCAAGTGCAGAGGCTGGAAGATGACAGTGTGCATGGAGTGTATGGAGAACAGTCAGGGGACCAGCGTGGCTGGAGCAGATTGGCCAGAGAAGAAGGGGAGGAGGGGAGGAGGAGACAGCAATGGGGGAAAAGGCAAGAAAAGACTGAGTATAACCTGCAAGACTTTTTCATGGATTGAGCTTTTACTCTGTAGGACATAGGCAGCCTTGGAAAATTTGAAGCAGAAAAATGACATGATTTCTCTTATCATTTAAATTATTTCTTAGTAGAGAATACATTTAAGGGAGATAAGCAGGGCACGAGGAGCAAAAAGACTGGTCATGTGACTGTCAAAATAACCCAGGCAAGGGGTGATGAAGGTTGCCACTAGTAACCTCATGGTGCAGGTGGTGAGAGCTGATCAGATTCTGGGCTTGTCGTGAAGGCCAAGTCAACAGGATTGCTGAAGGCTCTGATGTAAGGAAAAGAAAACAGGAGCCCAACATGCTCTCTTCCTGAAGGATGCTTCTTTGAAAGACATTTTTAGGTGTTCAGCTCCCCGACCGTGGTAGTCGCTGCTTGGTCCAGCTTTCCCACGGAAGAACCCTGTGATCTGCTGCCTGTTGACTATGGGCTTTCCAGTATACGTGGCCCACCTCTGTGGCTATTAAAAATATACTCCTTTTCTTCACTGTTAAAAATAGTTATTATTATGTCAGCATGGATTTTTACCGAATTTTCCTAGGTGCCAAGCACAGTGCAAAAACATTACACAATCCACCTTCATTAGGGCTTTGTCAACCTTCTCATGCTATACACTTTCTTGAGGCGATTCTTATAGGGCTCATGCCTTTATTCCCTACCCACTGATTACTCGCAAATTTTAATTCCAGTATGCCATTGTCTTCTGAGGTATAAACTCATTTATTTAACTAACCGATCAATACAAATAAATGTAAATGTGGTACAAATAGTTGTTCAATTATAAAAGAAACCAGCTATAATCTCTGATTTCTTCTTCTCTTTTTTCTCCTATCTAAACTATTTAGATCTCTCTCTGTCTCTGTCCCTGTATCTCTCTTTCTCTCTCTCTCTATATATATGTATACACACATATGGTTTATATATATATATGTATATATGTGTATATATATCTACAAAATACTTCTCAAATCTATCCACTTTCTCTCCATTGTGTATTTATTTTTTAAAATTTATTGTTATGTTTATTTATTTTTGAGAGAGAGAGAGAGCGCATGAGTGGGGAGGGGCAGAAAGAGAGGGAGACACAGAATCTGAAGCAGGCTCCAGGCTCCTAGCTGTCAGCACAGAGCCTGACACAGAGCTCTAACTCAGAAACCTCAAGATCGTGACCTGAGCTGAAGTATGATGCTTGACAGACTGAGCCACACAGGCGCCCCGTCTCTCCATTGGTTAGACAAGTGGTGGATGCCACTGTGCACAGCTTTTCTCTCCCTTTAAGGTTTCCCCAGACGCTCTGCTGTCAGCCCTCTTAAGGGACTGCCACCACTGAAGAAGGTCACCCCCCTCCTGGTGAGGCTGCATCTAATGACTGATCAACATGAAGATGTAAAGGTCCACTTCCATGGCCCCAAGTCCCAGGGGTCAGGCACCTTCAGAGCATCCTTTGGCATCAGCTGAGACCTCCCTCTGCCCAGACCTGTTTATTTTGTATCTGAAGACATTGGTCCCAAGAACACTCCATAACAAATAATCCGCTTGCTCATTTCCCTCTCAGGGTGTGCTTCCTCGGAAGCCCAGTCTTTGACAGCCTGTCTTCTGTCACCTGGACTAAATCCAACCTCTTTCCTGGCATTCCTGCTTTTATTTCTGTCCTCCATTCTCTACAAAGCACCCAAAGCAATAGTGTCTAATAAACAATCTGGTCAGACCACTCTTGCTTTTACTCTTAGGATAAGCCCCCAAATTTTAACATAGCATTTCTTTTAAAGTTTATTTATTTATTTTGAGGGAGGAAGAAAGAGAGATTGACAGAGAGAGAGAGAGAGAGAGAGAGAGGAGAGCGAGCATGTGCAAATGGGGAAGGGGCAGAGAGAGAGGGTGAGAGAGAGAATGGCAAGCACACTCTATACGGTCAGTGCAGAGCCTTATGTGGAGCTCCAACTCAAGAACGGTGAGATCATTTGGCTGAGCCAAAATCAACTGACTGAGCCACCCAGGCAACCCCTTAACATAACCTTTTTGAGCTTGATTTGTTCTGGTTCCTGACTACTTCTGCAACATTACAATTTGTCACTCTCCCCCATGCTTTTATGCCTTCCAATTCCTTGACAACCTCACACTTATTATTGCCATGGGTCTTTGAACATATTTTTACTCTTTCTGGAATGTTCTTTTCTACGTTTTACCTCAAGTAGGTAACTCCTATTCATTCATAAAATCTCAGCTAAAAGCTATTTGTTCAGGGAGCCCTTCCCTGTCCTCTGGTTCTTTTAGACTTAGATCGATTGTTCTTTTTGCAAACGTACAATTTACTATTCCTTAGTAGCACTTGCTATAGTTTTTGAGCATACATTTGTTTTTGCAAGTATTCATGTAAAGTCTAGCTCTACTGAGATGCCTGGCTGGCTCAGTGGGAAAAGCATGCAACTCTTGATCTTGGGGTTGTGAGTTCTAGCCCCACATTGGGTATAGAGATTACTTAAAAATAAAAATTAAAAAAAATAAAGTCTAGTTCCACCATGAGCAAGGATCAGATTATCCTTCTTCATTATTGTGTCTAAAGTTCCTGGTTCACTTAATGTTTTTTCATAGTAATATTAAATAACATATGTGCAATTCTATTTGATTCCATAACAACCCTTTACAGTAGGAACTATTGCAATCCTTATGTGGTAGATAAGAGAACTGAAACATTGGCAACTTGCTCCCTGTTTTAGGTGAATCATGCCCCCCTAAAATGTCTATGTTCTAATCTCTGGAACCTATGAATATAGGCAAAAAGAAACCCTATATTGCAAAAGGGACTTATATGGTAAAAGGAATTTTGCAGGTGTAAATAAGTTAAGATCTTGAGATGGAGAGATTATTTTGGGTTATCTGGTTGGCTCATGTAATCACAAACGTCTTTATAAAAGAGATAGATGCTATGCTGCTAGTTTAGAAGTTGGAGGAAGGGGCCATGAGCCAAGGAAGGCAGACAGCCTCTCGAAGCTGGAACAGGCAAAGAACCAGACTGTTCTCTGCATCCTTCAGAAGGAATCTATCACTGCATACCCATTTTTAGGCTTCTGGACTCTTGAACTATAAGATAATAAATTTGTGTTGTTTAAATCCCCTAAATATGTGGCAGTGTTATAGTGACAATCGGAAACTAATTTACTCTGCAAATCCTTCAGCTCTAATGAGACAACTCGAAAGGCTATTTGACACCAAAGCCCATGAGTTTAAGCTCTGTACTGTATTGCTCTCAAATCATCCATGAGTTCTGGCATCAAAAGGTCTGAATAGTGTTTCTACGTGACACTGAACAGTTCTCCTTGAGTGTTGCCTAAACACATTGAGATGCAGTTGAGAGATTAAGGAGTTTCAAAATTGTTTAGAGGATAAGACCATCCACTGGGAAACAATGTCAGTTTCTGTTTCCCAGAAATGTGATACAAGACTTAAGGTTATAATTTGCTGATGGTCTTTGCCAAAGGTAAATCCGTAAATGCCTGTTAAGCCTTTTACTGCTGTCCCTGTTCTTGCCCTCCTTCATATAAATATTTTCAGGTGAATGATGTGGACAACAGGGTCTAAAAAATTGCTGGTAAAAGTTCCCAAATTAGATGTGGACGGGGTCCTATCATATAGACACCTTACCTTACAGAATTTTTGCTTTCCGTAGTAGAGACAGGAGCTAATGAAGGCTGCTTAAAGGAAGTACTTATGAGCGTGTGTAGTTTGTTCCAGGAGTTAGTTTTCCAGTATTTTTTAATCATACCAAAAGACTGAGTTTCTGTTTGCCAGTAATACACATGTTTGGCTGGCTTTGTGTCTGGTGAAGAGATTTGTGAAAACAAGGAGAAAGAAGGAGACAAACACTGAGTGACTAGTGTTCTTTGGATAATGTTTAAATAACTCTTCATAACAATACTAAAGTCAGGTATTATTGACTTTCATTTTCATCCCAAACAAGAAATTGGGCTGAACAACCCACCTAGGGTAAGTGGTGAAAATGGAATTCATTTCCAAATGCCTTTAATCTTCAAAATCTCTTCCAGGAAGATTTTCCTGACCTTTTGCTGCATTACTTGCTTCTCCTGTTTGTATCACCAAGACTCCAGGTTTATCTTTTTAGATAAAAATTTATGACTTATGAGGCACATGGGTGGCTCTGTTGGTTGAGTGTTCGACTCTTGATTTTGGCTCAGGTCATGATCCCAGGGTCATGGGATCATGTCCTGCATCATGGTGGCTGCTCTCTCACCCTCTGCCTCTCTCCCCTGCTCACGCTCTCTCTCTCAAAAAAAGTTAGGACTTATTATTATATTTATTAAAGCACTAAAGATATAAATGCATAGTGACTGGTACATAAAATGTATCCAATGAATATATATTGAATTATTACCTGAATAAGTGAAAGAAAGCACACAGAATTTACACCGATGCTACCTCTGTCCACCAACTTACCTCCCTGGCAACCTCCTGAATATGAAACGTACAGAAGCCAACAACTGGAACTTTGTGTCTTATACTTCGGTTAAATTATCCCTGAGTATTTTTATTTTAACAACAAAAATTTCTCACTGCATTGTAATTTACAAAGTGCTTTCACATGTATTATCTCATTTGACTTTCACAATATCCCTGGTACCATTGTCCCTATTTTAAAGATGAGAAAACTGAGTATCATAGAAGCGAGATAAGTTTCTACAACCTTGGAGTTAGTTAAATGACAGAGACGGGCCTGGAACTCTCATTTTCTGATCCTAAACCCTGTGGGGGTTTTTCCCCCTACGATTGTATAGCTTCCTGATTTATATTCATTATTTACTTATTTCTTATAGTTTGAAAATTCTACCAAATTGTCTTTGATTTTTCTTTTCATGTACTTATTCAGTGATTTATAGATTCATTCACACACAAAGGGTTGAATTGCTTACTATGTGCCAGGAAGAGCACCATATGCTTGAGGGATACATTGAGGCAGATGGACATGATCATTGTGTTTCTGGAACATGAGGTCTAGGGAAGAAAAGAGACTTTAGATAAATAAATAAACATACAAGCATATGAAGAACATTTTTATAAGTTTTAGAAAATGAAAATCAGGTCATATAAAGGAGGAAACAAGGTGAGGTTTCATTTCAAATGTTCAAGTTATAAAAAGTTTCTCTTAAGAGATATTTAAGCTGAGACTCAAAGTAACTATTAAAATGAACAAGCAGAGGAGCAGGGCAAGGAGCTTCGGATGCAGAAAAAAAAAGTCCTGTGCAAAGGCACTGAGGTGAGAATAAGTTTGAAGGGCAAGAAAATAGACATAAAGACAATGCAGGTAGGAAACAAACCAACAAGGAGATTAGATAAAAAACAATATTAGATTTGTTAGGCAGGGGCCAAATGATGTACAGTGTTGAAGGCCATGTTAAAGATTTAAAATTTTATTTTAAGTGCAACGGGCAGTGTTTCAAAGGTTTTAAGTGTGGAAGGGGAACTGCTGGGGCTTATTTATTTATTTATTTTTAATCATTTTGGCTTTTGGGCCATCAAAGACAGCTAAAGACAACAATTATGGTTTCAAATAGTAAGCAGATTATTCTCAATGTATTTGGGAAATGAACTTTAAGGGGCTTTGTGGTGAATTGGACAGAGGATGGGGTAAGTGTCAAAAGTTGCTCCCACGTTGTCCTGAGCTCCTTGGTGAGAAGGCTGAGATGGGAAAGATGAAAGAGGATTTGAGAGAAAGATCCAGAGTTCTATTATGCACACAGTAAATCTGCATGCATGGTAAACCACCAAAAAGATAGTCGAAATGCATGAATCAAAAACTCAGAGGAGAAGTCTGAAATGTAATTTTCATTCTTTATCTTTTCTCAGTGATAATTGTCAAGAAATCAACACTGGCTGCAGCTTTTTTTTTTTTTTTTTTTACACCACTTACGCATAAATCCAGAACCCAGCAATGCTTGGCACCAAATAGACTTTCAATAAATAGTTATTACATAACTATTACATAAGAAAAATACTGAAGCCTAGAGAGGGCTAAAGCAGACACAAAAATGAAATGGCTGGTCAGTGGTGGTTGTTTCTTGTGATCTGATGTTGAAATCTACATTTTTCTTTACTTAACAGCAAAACGGTGGTCATCCTCTTCAGTAATAGTTTTAAGTAAGCATCTTTATTATATTCCATATTTTAACATAAGACCTATTCTAGATTTCCATTCCTTTGATGATTACGGTTAATTTCTTTCTAAAATTAATCACCAAACCTTTTTGTTTCAGTACATCTTATTCCATGTATCTTCAATCTTTAATTATTGCTGATGAGAAAGAATGGCAGTTTTATTTAGAAAGTTAAATTCTGACATTTATTTTTGATCATGGAGAGGAACTAATTATAAATTCTGGAGAGATACAAATTTCAAAAAAAGAACAAGCTGAGGAAACGCATTTTCAAAACCTTTTAGTCAAAATATGGGGAAAAATCCGCAACTTTATTGAAGAGAATTATAGCCAAGACCATTTTTAAAAAGTGCTTCTTTGTAAGTGATGCTTTTGCATGTGAAATGAAACAGCTGTCTTTGCTTAACCATCAGACTATATTTGCAATGTTTCC
Organism: Cryptoprocta ferox; assembly: GCA_028646485.1. Classification (NCBI taxonomy): domain Eukaryota; kingdom Metazoa; phylum Chordata; class Mammalia; order Carnivora; family Eupleridae; genus Cryptoprocta; species Cryptoprocta ferox. The sequence goes on along the minus strand of CM053567.1, from coordinate 34,493,160 downwards.
TAAAAAAAGAACTGAAGATAAGCTTTTCTTTTTAGAAATTTTAATTAGCCTTTCAGATTCAGATATTGAGCTCCTGGTATTTATAGCTTCTTTAAAAAGAAAACAGTTGTGAACATAAACTAACATGTTTTTCTCAGGAAGTGAGCATGAGATATTTTTGTATATTTATAGTAGCATGTGTGTTTCTATAATCTATGACTAAAGCCAAAATAAGTCTTCGTGAACCACCTCCTCCCACTCCTAGCTCCCACTCCCTCAGTGTGTGCTTCTGGCTGAGAGTAGTGACGTTGGCAAGTTTCATTCTTTCTCAGACTGGAACTATTAACAGAAAGGGGACCTGCTTGCATGGGCTTCCCAGATTTTGTAAGTCATGTTGCAAAGAATACACGTGACACTCCTAAAGCTCCTCCTCTATTTTCTTTTCCTGAGCAGGGTACAGTCACATCTGGCCCTGCTCCCTTCAGACCAGCCTCATTCTATATGACTTTCCAAGAATGTAAAGGGCATAAAGAGAAATCTGGTCAGTGAAGGTTCTCAAAACCAACGAAGGACAATTGGGGCCTTGGAATTCTTTGTAATACGAAGGAAATTCTTGCATCCTGGTTTGAATATCCAAGGGTTATTATGCAGGAGAAAAATTAGGCTTGTCTGAAAAGTGCCTATGGGTAGAAATAAGGCCAATACAAAAAGTAAGCTCCAGGATTTGGTACAATAAATGCATTTATTCAAGGAGAGTGAACAGTGAGAACATTCAGTCGGGGCCACCACTTAGCAGGCATATTGTAGAGCCATGTAAGTAGTGAAATAAATCAGTACTTGCTCTTATTTATTTTATTTTCATAGTCACCAACTTACACAGACATATAAAAGTATCTAACATTTTTGCTTCCATTATTATATGTGAAAACATATATATATATATATATATGTACATATACAACTAAAACACAAATTTCAAAAAGACAATTAAACTTACTAATTTTATGTACTATGTCATCCATTCTGCTGTATTCTACCCTCTCATCTTTTAAAACTGGGCTGGTTGCAACCCACTGATTTCATAATTTACTAATGAGTCTCAGCTTTCAGTCTGAAAGCCAATAAAATAAACAATTAAATGTACTTTCCAATGCTGAGCAGAGGAGATAGTCATCCTTCTCTTCAATATATATTTGCGTAAATTAGTTATGTTGCTGCACCTGTTGTTTTTGACAATTGTCAAAATATAAGAAAGACCTCCAATATGGTCACCCAGGAATAATAGACCATCCAGTACTGCTGCCATTACTGTAATCATTTTGTGGATTAAAACAAAAATGTTTATTTATTTATTTTTGAAGGAGACAGAGACAGAGAACAACCAGGGGAGGGGCAGAGAAAGAGGGAGATACAAAATCTGAAGCAGGCTCCAGGCTCTGAGCTGTCAGCACAGAGCCCAATGCATGGCTTGAATCCATGAATCATGAGATCATGACCTGAACCAAAGTCGGACGCTCAACCAACTGAGTCATCCGGGCAGCCCTTATTTTGCAGAGTTTTGTAAATGTCTCTAGAACTAGATTGTAGAACCACATAAAAATATCTTAGAAGTTTAGACCATACAAGCATTCATTCTTTCTTTTGTTCATTTATTCAATACAAACAATTGTTTTATTTTGAAAGCTGTCCCCTTTGCTATGTCCTAAAGAAACAAATACTATATATGTAGGTCAGTCCTATTTGCCCCTCATCCAAACATCCTAAAGTGCTCCCTTAACTATTTATACAGAGACAGTGACATCGGAGCTGGAGGACCAAGAAGTAAGAAGGGAGCCGTGACAGAGGGCAGTGATGGGGATGGTAGCCATGGGGTGGAGATTGTGAATAGTGTTGGGTGAAAGTTGACAAAGTAGATCCAAACAGACTCCCAAGACACTCAGCTGCCACCTGTTTTCAAATGCATGGGGTGAAAATTTACTGACCCTCAGCTAATTTACTATTTATTGACACATGAATACGAGAATTGCTAAAATATTGGGAAAATTGCACAATGTCTGAAATCTAAGCTTGTCTCCTATTGATAAGCCCACTTTTTGACTCAGGGAGTTAAGTAGACCTAAACTATTAGCTAAGTTTTCAGACAGCCAGGAAAGAAGGGGAAAACAGCATTTAAATGTCTTCATGTGCTTCAGGATCATTCAGAGAATGACATCCAACAACAGTTTATTCTGGATTTGGGGGCATCTGCATGGCTCAGTCAGTTAAGCATCTGACTCTTGGTTTTAGCTCAGGTCATGATTTCATGGTTCATGGGTTCAAGCCCCATGTCTGGCTCTGCGCTGGCAGTGCAGAGCCTGCTTGGGATTCTCTTTGCCCCTCTCTTGCTAGTTCTCTCTCTCTCTCTCTTTCAAAATAAATAAATAAATTTAAAAAAAGAATTTATTGTAGATTTTATATTTTAAATGCAGAGGAAACAGATCCTGGTCCCTGAACTTGGTCTGTTTTTGTTTGGAACATTGAAGAATTTGTCCGGTCCAGAGTCACCAAACAATACTAATTAATATTTACTGAGCCCTTTAGAGTGTGTTAACTTTCCTATATATTTTTCTGAAAAACTCTGACATACACCTAGTATGTGTTTTGTCTTTTCCTTTTCAAGGTATAGTATTTTACACATGTTCTCACATCTTGTTAAATGTTATTTCTAGATAATTGTTTTTCTAAGTTCTACTGTGCATTAAAAAATTCTTCTAGTAATAAAAGTGAATTAAATTGAAATGTTGGCAGAGCCATGCTGTCTGTCCTATCGTATAGATTTTGTGACTGGAATGGCACCAGCATACCTACTTAACAGATTAGATTCAGGAAGATGAGGCTATTTTCTAAGAGTCATTAGCTGTTTTCTGGTGGTGCAGCAAGGGTTAAAACAAACCAATGGCTGGTCTTCTGCAAACTTGTGTAGTGGACAGAGTTTGTTTTGAGTGTCTCAGACTCCTCCTCCCTCTTCTTTCCAGGCAACAAAAGCCTTCCCTTCCTGTTCAAACCACTTTCCAACAGGATTAAGAATCAGCACTTTGCACTTTAAGACAAATCCGAATAACTTCCTGTGGTAGCTTTCAGAGAGGGTGTTAGCATTTAAACCATATTCTCCTAACACAGCGTAGACCTTTCAGCTTCCTATAGGCAATGAAAGTACACACCTGGCTCTCCTTTCTGGTCCCAATTTCTACTCAGTTGCTTAATAGATTATCCACCTGACCAACAGTAGTTATCAATAAATCACAAAATATATGTCGAGGGCCCACAACGTATGTGGCATGATGCCCACATATTTTGACTTTCAGAAGAAGTGTGCACAGCACCATGTCGAGTTTTGCTCTCTTGAACTGAATGATGGTGGGGCTTTATCACCAATTCCCAGCTTCTTTCCCGTACTTTCTTTTCCTAATGTTAAAGACACTTCAGAATGCCAAGTTCCCAGACTTTCCCCGGGTCTAGTCAGGCTCTGTGTCCCAAAGTGGACTGCATTTCTTGGCATGCTTATTCACCTCCCCTCCCACCCCACACCAGCTTCCAATCCAGAAGGAAGTAGGGAAGCAAGGCCAGAAGCTGCACCATGAGCAGCTGCAAGGTTAAACGTTCACTGGTCCTTTGTGCTTCTCTCTGAGTCCCGAGACCTTGGGGATGCAAAAGAGGTTAAGGCTGTGCAAAAGCAGAATCTGGCTGATCTGGTGTCCGCACCTTCCTTCCTCTTTGTACTTTCAGCAGGAAGTCACTGATATAAGATGACACATTAAAAAAAAGGGGGAGTAATGGAATAAGCCTAAATCTGAAGTTTAGTTTACAGTTTTCTGCTTGCCCAGAAGCCAGTAAAATGGAAAGACGACATCAGATTGAAACATCAACTTAACTGGTATTTTGAGAATGGGCTGGTTGCTGGACCCCTTACACTAAATCCAAATGTCCTAACCATTGCATTTTATAGATAACAAGGGCTACAGAGTCTTTTAAAAAAAGAGGTGTGGGGTTAGGCAGAGTCCTGGGCTGTAGGGCTCAATTCAGCCCATCTCTGCATGTTTGCTATTGTTTCTCTGAAGCCTGCATGGCTGCAGTGGGCCAGACTCCGTTTTTCAGAGACTTGCAGAACTGCAACAATCAATGAGACATCTGACTGACTGTCTAGCTTCTGGTCCAGACCACCAGTCATCATTTAAAGCAGGCAAATAGGAAATTCTCCTAATTTTGTTCCTATACCCCTGGTATTGCCTCTTTGTTGACTTACCACTTATTTTTGTTCTGATGATAGTGGTGGGAGAGAGTGAATTAGTTTCTTTTTAAGAAAAACTCTGGAGAAAAGTTAAAGTCTAAAAAATCCTTGTCTGGAATTTGGCACAAGATAGATAATGGCCATAAATAATCAGCATTCTGGCAAACAAGGCTCCAAGTCTGGGCAGAGAGAAGAGGAAAAGGAAGTCCTATTTCATGAGTTCCCCTTGTTCCAGACACTTTTCATACACTTCCAATTTGTCACCAGAATGCTGAGAGAGTCAGACATTTGTGGAAACTGAGGCTCAGTGACTCACCAGTGCACGATCTCTCTTTTTTTGCTTGGAACTTGTTTGGAGGTTCTAGAAGGGGAGCACAGCTACATGTATACCCTTGGCCACGAAGAGTCCTCCTCCATCAGGGAAGGTTGTCCTCAGCAAAGCACACAGCTTCAGCAGGGATCCACATGGAGTGGTGAGAGAGGAAGGGGACAGCCAGATCAGCCTCATCAACCCTGGTGATCAATGGGGTGACAGATGTCACAGCCAGATTGCCCTCACATCCTGCTTGGAACTATCTGTATTCCAAACCACAGACAGCCTTTGCGCCCAACTGTTACATCCACAGGCTTCTGTGTCTTCCTCCCCTTTTCTGCTATATCTGCATTCATGGTGTACTTTACCCATAGAATATTACATATGTTATCGAAAATAATCCTCACAGCAACTCCATGAACTCATGAGAAGACTCAGGCTTAGAGAAGTTAAGTATTTCCCAGGACAGGGAGGAGCTGAGATGGAGTGGCTGTCCCACTTCTGTGTGACTCCAGGTCGCTGTTTTTCCACAGTATGCCTGTAAATGCAGAAGACTTTTGAAAGAAAATTGTATGCATGTTAATGATTTTGCAACTGGGTGGGACCCAAGAAAACAGAAAGGGAATTGCTCTACGGTGGAGAAGACAAATGAATAGAGTCAAGAAGGAAAGAGAGTCATCCATTAGATGGGGACTCTAGCAAGGTTCACAGAGATGGGTAGCATATATTTTAAACATTGCTCAAGTGCTTACTCTGTGTCCTAGCACAGATTCTCCACTCCATCCCCACTCTGTCCCCAGCCCACAAATATATTTCTCTCCTAGTCCATCCATCTCAGTTAATGGCGGCAACATGTACCACTGTGCTCTTTTCCTCCACCTTGTTTCCTTTCTCTCTCTCCCACCAGACACTCAATTCAGTGAATTCTGGCAGGTCACTTTCCAGGAATACACCATCCCAACTCTGCTACTACTACTACAGTCTATGCCACTACTACGTTTCTCTTAAGATATCACGGAAATTTCTTTGCTATTCTCCTGCACAGAAGCTAGAATGTTTTTTTTTTTTTAATTTTAATGTTTTTTTAAATTTATTTTTAAGAGAGAGACAGAGCATGCGTGGGGGAGGGGCAGAGAGAGAGGGAGACACAGAATCCGAAGCAGGCTCCACGTTCTGAACTGTCAATACAGAGCCCGATGCAGGTCTGAAACCCAGGAACCCTGAGATCATGACCCAAGCCAAAGTCAGACGCCCAACCGACTGAGCCATCCAGGCACCCCTAGAATGTTTATACATTCCTCCTGGATAAAATCTTCCAGCTTCTTCACACTGAACAGAATAAAATCTGAACTTCTCATGTGAGTTTATAAAGCTCACTGTAATGTGATCCCCCCACACATGTCTGGCCTTAGTTTCTCTCTGTCTCTTTGTCTCTCTCCCCTACTCTCCATTATCCACACTGGCCTTTCTGCCATTGTGGCATTTTTACACTGCCTTTTGCATAGAATCATTTCCTTCTCAGACTGTTATATCCTGTCCTTTTTTTCATCGGTCAGATTCCATTTCTAATGTCCTCTTCCCATAGGAGTTTTCCTGTTAGCATTTATTGTGGGTTCAATTATGTCCTCCATAAAGATATGTTGAAGTCGTAACCCCAGAGCCTGTAAATGTGACCTTATTTGAAAATAAAATCATTAAGTGAGGATGAAGTCATACTGGATTCAGGTGGGCTCTAATCCATTGCTGGGATCCTTATACGAAAAGGGAAAGTGTGGACACAGACACACAGAGTGGAAGACCACGTGAAGGCTAAGGCAGAGTTTGGAATGATGCATCTGCCAGGCAGAGAATGCCAGGGGTTGCCAGCAACTGGCAAAACGTACAAGAGGCCAGGAGGGATTCTCCCCTAGAGCCTACAGACACAGCATGGCCCTGCCACCATATTGATCTCGGACGTCTAGCCTCCAGAACTGTGAAAGGGTGAATGTCTGCTGCTTTACACAACTCAGGTCTTGATCATTTATGCAGCAGTCCTGGAAATTAATACAGAATTCAAGCAAAAGTTTGCCCCAACTATTCTATAACCGTGTTTTATTTTATCTATTGGATTTATCATTCCCTAAAATGATTATTATGTTATTATATATGGAATCAATAGCTACATTTATAATATTCATACCCATGTATTTACATTTATAATATTTATATATTCTATATAATATATGTATTATAAATTTATAAATTCATATTCATATTTGAATGTTTCAATTTATTTTTTATAAATTTATATTTTATATGTATTTGTTATATATTCCAATGTATATATAAAAATATGTGTTTATATACACATGTCATATATAATATATGGATATTTGAAAAACAAAATTTGTCTGTCTTGTTCACCCAACACCTAGAAGATTGCCTGTGTGTAACAAGGATACACAAATATCTATTGAATTAATACATGAAGTTTTTCATTCAAAAGTAGAACTATGCTCAGATCATGTCTGAACAAAGCCTATATCATAAATACTGCAACCTCTTCTCTCACTGAGGGCCAGGTTACCTCAAATGCAAAACACTGCTTCAATACTTCATTGGATAAATTGAATTCTGTGAGCACAGAACTCAAATTCTGTTCCATTTATTCAAACTCCCAGAGAGGTGAAGAAAATCATAAAAATGTGATTTTTGTATTAGTTAAGGGACATATGTTTCAGTGTGATTCTTACAGCAAACTTCTGGATTTGATATTGCAACAATAAATAGATATTCCAAAAAGCACTGAGAAGGCAAATTAAAGCAAATATATAAGGTGAAAAGACCCAATTAATTTACTTTTACCTGTTCCTATTGCTTAAGAACTGAAACAGGAGATCTCCATACAGTTATGATTTTTCCTATGGCTTGAGAAAAATAACTTCTTTTTCAAACTTGAGTTTATGTTTGGCTAAAATGAATATAGCAGTTTACACTCTAATTATCCTCTGATCTGCTTAATTAAGTTTGTACTAATGTTACTTTCTGTTTCCTAAGTATAAAGTTTTGCATATATGTTGAGTATCACAGATGTCTTAACATAGGAAAATCAAGTTTGTTCCAGAGGGCAAAGCTCAGGCTTCAAGACTCAAAACTATTTGATTTCTACTACAATGCACTACATGATCCAGGTAAATAACTCTGATTTTCTGAACATGACGTATCATTGATTTTCATGTCACTTGTTACTTTTAAAAAATTATCATAAAAGCACAGAGATTAATACAACAATTTAGAAAATACCAAAAAAAATGCCAAAAAGAGAAATCATAGTCTCGCTAGCATCAAACAAAATTGTTAACATGTTACTTTATCTTGTTCCAGTTGGTTTTGCACGTACATATTAATAAAAATACATGCACAGAAGTATGGATATGTTTCTCACAAAATTAAAAACATATAGTATACAATATACATTCGCATCCTGCTTTCTTTGGGGGCTATATAAATAATTTGTTTCTTTTATTTACAGTCTATGTGAATTTTGTGTGTGAATATGACTTTAAAGGATTTCCCTAAATTTAACCACATCAATACACTATAAATTAGTAAGAGACCTTTTGCTGAAAATCAAATCTGTTGCTAATTAATAAATGATGTTTCAGTAAATATTGTTGTCCATAAATCTTTGCGTACATCACTGATTATTTCCTTGAGGTAAATTAATATAGATGGAATTTTAGGCTCAATTTTGTGTCCCCCTCAAAATCCATACAGGGAAGTCCTGACTCCCAGGACCTCACAAGGTGACCTTCTTTCAAAATAGGGTCATTATATATGTAATTACTTAAGATGAGGTCCTTCTGAAGAAGGGTGAGCCTTTAGGTCCTTCAACCCAATGTGATGGTGTCCTTATAAAAGGGTAAAATTTGGACATGCATACTGGGAAGGTGATCTGAAGACACAGGGAGAAGACTCCATCTACAGCCCAGGAGAGAGACCTAGACTAGATCCTTCCCTCAAGCCCTCAGAAGGAATCAGCCCTGCTGTCATCTGGAGTCTGAACTTCTAGCCTCCAGCACTGTGAGATGATAAATTTCTGTCATTAAGTCCCCCGTTGCGTGGTCCTTTGTCATGCAGCCCTAGTTTACTAATACAAGAATAGTTGAAATAGACGCTCTCATTCAAACCGAAAATAAATGATAGACACGTAGCAGCCATTGTTCCATGTCACCAGTTTCTTAATTTGACTCTCCTGAGGTATGACTTTTTTGTCTATCTTATCTCTGGTCTCCGAACTCTAAACTCTTCACTCTGGAACACCCTTCCTTTTTCATAAGACCTGGCCCATGTTTGCAGCTCATTAGCGTTGTCAGCCTGCTTTTGGCAGAAACATAGGGGTCCACTTGTTACATCTATCACTTTTCATCCCAGTTTGCAATGCTTCTGCTAGTATAATCATAGTAAATATTTTATAGGTGTTGTATAAATCTTATTAGGGTTTATTCCATGAGACAAAATCCACACCTACAAATCTCTGGCTTGGGCTGAGAGTCTGGTTTCTGGGAGACAAACAGCCTGAGGATTGTTAAGTACCTTTTGGTCTAGCTGAGAAGACTTAGCATATCGCCAAATCCTTTTGAAGTTTTAACAAACAGACTTAACATTCACACTTGCATTTGTTCTTTATTCCGATGTTATTTCTTACTCTGAGAAACTTTTGCCATCTGGAGAAGCTGAAAATAAGAAATGGTTTTATTTTCAAATCCAGCAGGGTCTGACTTCTTTATATTTCTTCAAATTTCTGTTTAAAAATAGACATTGACTTTATTTTAGCTAATCTGTTTCTATTGATAGCTAATCATATGCGATTACAAGAAATTAGGCATTTTCAAACTTCTGCTGAGAAATCTCTTTCTGCAAACTCTCTACTTGATTAGGCATATTTTTAATTCTGTGTTACTACAGACATTTACTATAGTATTGTCAACATTGCTGCCATTACATAATACAAATTTCTTTTTCTTCAGCATTCAATGACAATTTTCTCACTGTCTTTAAGGATTACTAAAGTCACCGTGGACTTTCTAGTTTTTATCCCCCCTGAAGTCCCAAAGAGAGGGTTTCAGTTTTATGTTTCGACAGCTCTCCAATTCCAGACACTAATTTAGGGATCAGGTAGGGTTTGATCAGGAAAACAGAGCTAAAAATGGCATAGAGTAAGGGATTTATTATAGGAATTACACCTTATTCGTTGATAGGAGCTGGTGCAGAAGACTGCTTACTCTGACTCTAATGGTGTGAATAAAATTCCTGCAGGTCAGGAAGATGGGAAGTCAGGAAGAAAAACCAAAATTGAATTGGGAGAGAGGGAGAAGTTGGAAACTTGAAGGACAAATTTAGAATCCACAAGGATAAATTGCAAACCATATCTCTCATCCCTTATGACCTTGGTGACACTGCTGACTTGGAATGGAACTAGTGGCCTTTGCCACAGAGCTATACACACCCCACACCTAATTTACAATTCACAGAAGCAGAAAACATAAGATCCAGGGGAAGCTGGAGGAGCTGGCGGTCTGCAAGCCCAGCTGCATCCCCATCATCACAGGGTAAGTCAGCAGACAGAGGTGCCCACCATGAGATGCCAGGGTAGCGGGCACCCTATACCCTTAGAGTATAATGGCCCCTGTGTCACTTGCACCTTCCAGTAAAAACTGCTTAAATGGAAAGTGATTGGTTCTGTTTCTATAACTGAAGGCAGTAGGAGGTTACACGTTGGTTTAAATCTGATTTCTGTAATCATGATTCACACAATGCCCTCTTTATTACAGGACCAAACTCTAAGAGGAAGTGGAATCTCTTAACATAATGGTTTTCTCTCCATTAATAAAATAATGAAGGGTTTTCTTAAAATGGACTTTCAACTTCTGCTTTGGCTGCAGGAAGCTCAGATTGAAAATGTGATGTTCAGTTTTTGTAATTATCTTTGGTCAGTGTTTTCTGGTTTAATAACTGCTTCCCTTTCATTATTGCTTTTTTAAAATTTTGCTCATTATTTTAATTATTAAATACTTAATTTCGTAGGCCATCTCAAATAACTTCTGGAAGTAGGTTGAGTGTAAATATAATGTGTTCTTGTGGTAGTTGCACAGCTGCTGGCAAGGCTGTTTCTCTGTATCTCTCTGGTCGATTCTTTTCTGTTTTCTGGTCTCTCTGTCTCTCTCTCTCTCCTTCTCTCACCCCTTTTCCTTTCTATCTTGAGAGCAAATCTTAGTTCTTTGACTTGAGAAAGAGATCTTGGATTAAGTTCAAGTCTGGTTATATGATATTTCAAAGGAGCAAAGTCTAAGGGCTCATTTCACTCAACAGAGTTTTCATACAATGAGGAGGATCGTAGAAAGCCCTCAGAAGAAGCATGGCCCTTCCGACGAACACCATAAGGCAGAGGCATCCGGTTTGCCAACCAGGCTTCAGCTTTTCCTTATCTTATTGAAGCGTAAGTTAATCACATTATGCAAAACTAGGAAGAAAAGAATATGATGAATTTTAGATTCTCACTGAGAATTAATAGTCTGATACTTCCTATAAATTCAGTGCCATATCTTGAGTTCTTAATAGTGCAGTACATGACAAGATAAATTGCTACTGACTTTAACTAAATTACAGAGTTTTACCAACCTTAGGAACAAAGCTGAAACATGTGACATTTCAAAGTGTTCACAAAGCAACATGAAAGAATTTCCAATTAAAGCTGAAAAAAATGGCAACCGTTAACCTACACATAAGTCTTGCTTTATATTCTTTTTAAACCATCTCCTTGCCTATAATATTTATGTGGAGACCACAGACATGGGGGCTAAGGATCCATACAAGCATCTATATAAACACACGCTCCCTTTTTTTTGTAATTTGGAGGCACTTCTGTTCACAGGTATCTAGCTTTATCTGGCCAAAAAGGAATAATGTAAAGAGGGTCAGAAGAACCACACACTATTGTCTTTTTTTTTTTAAGTATTTCGCTATTCTCCTTGGTTATTGCTCCTTTAGACACTAAGTTATCTCCCACAGTAACTTATGTTACTATGTCCAAAGTTACATAGTCCAAAGTAGATATTAGATAAATATTCATTAAATTAACTAATGATGTTGAATAAAAATTGTCTTTAAATGGGGAGAACTTGTGTTTCTGTGTGTATATGTGTGTGTGCACATGCATGCATGCGTGTGTGTGTGTGTGTGTGTGTGTGACAGAGAGAGAGAGAGAGAGAGAGAAATAGTGAAAGAGGAGAAAATTGGTATGGTTATCTGCTCCACATGATACCATCAACAAGAAATACTAGAGGTCTTTGGTCAACAAATTACAAAATAAGTTCCATGTAAACAACAGCTAGAAAACTGAAGCAACGAATGAAAAAAATTCAGGCTCCAAGACAAAATAACAGCACAAAATTACCTACTTCCAATTCTTTTCTTATCAAAAATAAAGAGATTGGAAAGTCTCTCATTTTTGCTTTTTTTTTTCCTCAGCTCTTTTTCTATAGCAGAGAATAATGACCTGTATGGTTCAACAACACAAGTGGTTAGACCATGGGGTCAGATAATCAAGAACAATGAAGGTCTGAATATTTGTGCTTGACTGTAGAGAGAAAGATCTACTGTAAGAACTAACTGGACACAATGCAATTGATTCTCTTTGTTTGTGGTTGTCAGCTTCTGTAGGCACTGTGAACACTGAAATAGTGGATAGTGAACCATTGCTCCCAGGGGAAATATACTGTTTGGTTCCTGAGAGCCTTCGGTCACAACATTTTCATCAGCAGATAAACACATACCTTCTTTTGTGTGTATTCCTGCTTACACATCTTACTGAATATTCATTGTTGACTCATTAACATTAAACTCACAGCCAACAACACTATATGTCATGTGTGAACAAAACTCATCTAGTACATGTTTCCTCCCTAAGGGCAATCACACTGGGCAGTACTTAGCACTAGATCTGGGGGTGTTCTGAAACAGCAAAATCACCAACAAAGAAATACAAAAATGTGGCACTAAATGGACCATAAAAAGACACTTGTTTATAGTATGAAAGATAGAAGGCAGAGGGTCTCCTTGTTCAACCTCAGCTGGGAACGTGTGTGTCAGACTATGCACATTTTTGCTACTTCCACACATCTGCAAATGACCATGAAAATACCAAAAATATTGGATTTGGGGGTTACTGATTAATTTTAATGACTGAATGAATTCACAAATACAGAATCCTCCAATAAAGAAAATTAACTGTATATACATTAGTGGGGAAATTGAGATCCCTTAAATTGAATCCAATTAGGTGCTCCACATTTATAATGATGCCCATTATGCACCAGCACGGGTTCAGGAGGAAGCAGAAACAAATAGTTCTAGGACATGTTTTCTAATAAATGTGTTTTCCCATTAAATTTATGATGGGTGAGAGGCTTAACCACTTGACATAGCAAAGAGAATTCTGAAAAAAAAAAGTGCCTATATATAGTTTAAAACCCAGTGGCATAAATGGAGAATATAAAATGGTGACTTGACAAGTGAAAACAGCAATGAAGCCTCTTGAGGAAAGTTATTCCCAATGATAGTTTAGTGGTGTTTGAAGTGTCCCTGGGCTGTGAGAAGCATAAAACACCATTTATGAAGGAAATATAATGATCATCTAACTGGGAAAATCTTGCAGGTTATTTGGATCTTGCTTTTGGATAAGGTCAAAAACAAACAAACAAACAAACAAACAAACAAATTGAACGGTCCCTAGATTCACCTCTTTTTTTTTTTTTGCTGTTGTTTTATTTTAATTTTGAGAGAGAGAGACACACACACACAAAGGGCAAGTGGGGGAGGGGCAGAGAGAGAGGGAGACACAGAATAAGAAGCAGGCTCTGAGCTGCCAGCACAGAGCCCAACAAGGGGGGCTTGAGCACACGGACTGTGAGATCATGACCTGAGCGAAGTCGGGTGCTTAACTGACTGAGCCACCCAGGCACCCTCCTAGATTCCTGTTTTAATGAGGCCTAGTAAGTTTCAGTGCAGAACTTTATTTGAAAGAGCTCTTTATAGCTAGGCCAAGCAGGCTATAACCAAATTAAGCATTGCTAAAAATCCTAAACAATACAGTAGAAAACAATGAACATAAGTGAACATAGAAACACTCTCTAATTCAAGTATTTTTATACCCATTTGATACCGAAAGGATGTTGATGTGTTACAAATTGTTAAAAGTGTTGCACAAATGGAATTACTGCACAGATTAAGAATAAGGCACGTAAAGTAGTACATAATATTCAACATATGCCAATTATTGATATTTTTACTCCAGTTTTGAATGGGAAAAACAGAGAGCCTTTGAGACTACTTTGTCTAGGCAGGTTTCTGACCAGGAATAGGCATTATTGTGGGCTTCTCTATTGTAGGAGAGCCTCTTATCTGCCATATGCCAGTTCTTTTCCTTTCTAACAGAATCTGACTGAAATACCACCCTCCAAGCTTTGCTGCAGAAAATGTAGCCATGTGCCATAGTCCCGGCCAATCAGGCACAAGCAGAAGTCGCTGGGAAAGACTTCCGGGAAGGCTCCTTAAATGGAACTGAGACGATTGGCTGACTGTTTTCCTTCCCTTCTTGTGGGTATTTTGAGAGTAGAGTACATGGGTTACACCCAAAGTTCGGCGGAGCGCAAAGCTAAAAGGAGACTGACCTCCCACTGAAATTGTGATTTCTCCCTATGAACCAGACTGCTCACCTCCAGTAAAAAAAAAAACACGAATAAACCCTAAATTGTTTAAGCTGTTGAATTTAGGGTTTCTGTTACTAGCATCCAAATTCACTTCCAGGGATTCTACTACGCCTGACTAGAGCTCAGGAGGATCTAGTAGGTATGGGTGTGGAATGTACTCAAGATTTTCGACCTTGTTAGTAAATACAAGTGACAGTTTCTAACATGGAATGTGGGACTTTACACTGCTCTGATAGGTGCTTTTACATGATCATTGTTGGGTGGCATTGCGTCAATAGAAGTAGAAATTTGGGGAACAGTTTTCTCCTCTTTTGTATGTTAAGTTCAGCATAGAACAATTCATGCCAAAAACTATTGCAAAAATATTTCTTTTAGTTGGGTGAGAGTTTCCTGGCTTTATGGTCAGATATTTGATTCTGTATAATCTGGTCTAAAATGTCTATTTTAAATAGATATTAAAGCGATCCAAGTCATGATCTCCTGATAAAATTGAAGTCACTTAGGTGAATGAATAAATGTCTCTCTTTTAAGTCAGTCACCAGTTCTTCCAGGGGTTACTTTATATACCTCTAGCAGTTCTACCCAGCTTCCGAAAGACAGCCTGAGTTCAAACTTTCTGCCTCTTTGCCTTAATGTTGAATGACAGCAGACCCCTCCCAATTACTGAAAAGAATGTTGCAGATTTCCTGTTTAACAAATGATGGTGAAGATGGGCAGAGGATGAGGCGTCAGTGATCCTACCTATGAAAATATGGTACATGGCTTTGCTAAAAAAGGATAAAGATGAAAGGTTTCTAAGTGGCTGCGTATCCATCCATTGTTTAGTGCAGACGGCGCTGACTCACTGTCTTTACGGCAAGGGGAAATCCTGTATTTCCCTCTCTGGGACTTTTGGCTTAATCTTGCTTAAGAGAGGCAAGCACTTTATTGTCCTGCCGGAGCCTTGGTGTCATTCTTCCAGACACACTTGTGCCAAGTTTCAGGTGGCCTCTATAAATCACGTCATTGGAACTTGGGGCATAACTTTTTTCCCTTCTGTTTGGACACTGGGTAGCTTTGTGTTTGCATGCATATGTGCATCTTCCTATTCACTGGGACAATTCAACTAGGTCTTCACGGCGACATACTTCAAAGTTCACCTGTCATTTTCAAGAAGAGTTATTCATTTTTTATCATATTAGGACAACTCTATACTACAAAAACTCCAGCTACTTATTTCATCATATTAAGAAAATACTATATAAATTGTCAATCATTTGCAATAGCATGTATTCAACACTATGCTCACCAATTTAGAGAAAAGAAACAAAAAAAAATTGAGACATAGCATCTGCCATAAATGGATGAAAAGAGTAAGACAATCAACTTGAGAAGGATGTGGCCTAGAACTCAGGAAATTCCTCTGTCATTTAACTGCAAAAGAAAACCACAAAGGATTCAATGAGGACCCAAATGGACTATAGTCCTGGAAGAATTCACCAAGAAGGTAGGTGGCTTGAGGGGTTATATTTCATGCAGGTTCAAAGGCAAGTCCAGCAAAAATCAGGGCATGCAAACGTTTGGGATCAAAACTGACTACTTGTTGGCAGGGATCAGTAAATTGAAACACTCTCTGGAAAAAAGAGAATTTGCAAAGAGAGCCAGCAGCATTTTAAATTGTTTAGTTGAGGCTACATTTTGGAAAGAGTTTTAGTTTAATCCACTAGAAAACAGAGAACCTTTAGGGATGTTCAGGGACAAAATGAAACATTGTTTAAGGAGAAATTTGGCAAATGTTCATTAACTATTAATATAATGCTTACAAAGCAAATGAATAATAAAATTAAAATTTAATGTAGGGATGTTTAAAATTACTTAAAAGGATAAGCAGTTTACTTACATTAAAGGATCTATTTGTGGACAATTAAGATGCTAGGTCCAAATTACAGAATGATGAAATTGGTGGGACAAAAAAAGAAATTATTTCTTTCAATCTTCTAACATTTCTGATGAAGACTTTCCTCTTAGCTATTCACTATAGTATGCTGCCTATCACCAGCAAAACAAAACAAAATCCAACTGGCATAGATGCAGGTCACACCATCTAATTTAAAAACACACACACACCTTTTGTGGGGTACCTGGGTGGTTCAGTCAGTTAAGTGTCCAACTCTTGGTTTTGGCTCAGGTCATGATCTCACAGTTTCATGAGTTTGAGCCCCTCATCAGGCTCTGTGCTGACAGCTTGGAGCTTGCTTGGGATTCTCTCTCCCACTCTCTCTCTGCCCCTCCCTCACTCATGGTGTCCTGTCTCTCAAAATAAATAAACAAACAAACAAAAAAAAAACTTTATAAAAACCTTTTATAATTTAAACTTAAGCTGAGTCCTTCTACTAGTTGCTCTAAATTAGTAAGTCATAGTCTGGCTTTATGCTCTTAGTTGGGTTGGGGCCATGGTAAAAAACTGAGCTTGCTGCCCATGCCCATCACATGATCTGTTTTCCAGTTCAGCCATTTCAGATAAAATTTGTACTTGACAATTATTTTTGTTCCAAGTCCAGTTATTTGATAACCGTTAATTAATTTTGCTTGTTACTGTTTTTCTCCCTCTACCTTCTCCATCCAGCTGATTTTTGTTTACTATATTATTGCTTATTTCTTCAGGTTCAATGCTCTGTCCTTTAACTCTTATAAAATCTGATGTATTTAAACTTTCTTATTTGGTATTTTGGCTATATTTGGTGTGGTGTTACTTCTGAGTAGCTCTCTGACTTTCATGGTTCATTTTGAAAGCAGTCTAACATTACGCAGTCATCCAGTATTCACCTGTTGGGTATTGTGGATGTTACGCAAGGCTGTCTGTCAGAACTCCCGGCTTCCAAAGTAATGGCTAGTAGATTCAATCACAATAATTTTCAATAGTTTTATTCATTACTATATGAAATACTTTTATTCAAGGACTTTAAATGTAAAACACAGTCATCTGAGTAATAACCAGGTCAGATCTCTGGTTATAACTTCTCTCAACCTGAAAAAGAAATGGTGATTTCATTCTTAATTTAAGGAATGTTTTGGCTGTATGTAACCTTTTAGTTTCCAAATTTTCAATTTGCATGTTCTCTTTATCATTTGCATATAATTTATATATTGAAGAGTCTTGCTCTCACATCAAAGTAAGTTTTGAAGTTAAAAGGTTTTATTGTCATTAAATCTCTCTCACTGAAAGATTTGAATTGCAAATGGTAAGACAGAGTGAGTCTCAGCTCAGGAAGAAGGATCTGGGAAAGATAGACAAGATTGACCTCATAATTGCTAGGAAAAAAAACAGATAGCATCTTCTAGTTCAATCTTTTCAATATATCTTTTTATCTGTTTGAATTAAAAGGAGCAGTTTCTCTGTTATGGTGCACCACAGGTTCTGATTCATTCACCCATTGTAAAGTGGTGGAATCATTAGCCAAGTGATTTAACTCAATCTCTATTTCCCTCCTTTACCCTGTGGTTAAGAGGTTGGAGTGACCTCACATGGTTGGAAGTCCCTCTAATCACAAATTGATTTTTCCAGCATGGCCAGCCCCACACAGAAGCTATCTAGGGGCTCCCTGAGTCATCTAATTAGCATAAACTCATGAGCGGTCTTAGGGGTCTACAATGAGTAACAAAGACACTCCTGTATCTTGGAAAATTCAAGGATTTAGAGTCTTCCTCCCAGGAACCAGAGACAAGGACCAGTCAATACATTTATCTACATTTGTTAATGTTATTATACCATTGAGGATGATAATAACTTTGTGAAGCAGAGAGTTTTTCATATAAATTTTCACCCTATGTTTTTTAGAGGTGAGAAAATAGTGCAGATTGAGGGTGTGTTCAGTTTAAGATAAACCTTCTGAGACTCTTTGGGAAACCAAATACTTTTAAGCAAGTAAAGAAGAACGCTAAGCACTTCACACTTTCAATTTTCACATTTGTAAGCAAAACAGTAAAAGGGCTAATATTGTCATTATTTTGCATGGTGACAGGTGTTAACTACACTTACCATGGTGAGCTTTTCGTAATGTATATAATTATTGAATCACCATGTTGTACACCTAAAATTAATGTAATACTGTATGCCAAGTATACTTCAATGAAAAAGGAAGAAAATAATATAAAGCTTTAAAAAAAGACTAACGGAACTAGCTTTAGAATATTTCTGTAAATTAAGTCAAAATAAAAAAATGTGCTTGAATTCTGTGCTAATTATGTATAACAACTGTTAAAAAAATAACTTCTGTGGGAGAGGTGATTAATTCATTTTTTGGAAGAGAAAATAGAGATGGAAGGTAAGCCAGATCCTACAAAAATACAAGATACAGATGTTTGGCATATGCTGTTTACAACCATTATCACCGGTGGCAACCAAGGAAAATGAACTCTTGTTAAAATGCCCTGGATTTTGCTGTATCACTATAGGTTTGATTTACCTTATATTTTTCCCAGAGAAGCAATAACAGACTTATAAAGATTACATTAGCATTTTTATACCTTTGTAACGGTGGGTTTGATGATGGCTTTGCATCCTATTAAACAAAAATAAAGACATTTGAAAAGTGTTCTAAGATGTAAGAAGTCTCGTGGTTCACTTATTTACCCAGATGGATCCTGACTCAGCAGATGAGTGAGACAGGAAACAAGACTTGCCTCACCATAGAAGGTTGCAAAGCACAGGCTTTTGAAAAGGAATCTGAACAGAGTATCTCTTCAGGCCTCTTTCCTTCAGACAGTTAGACAATACTATAATATTTTATATTTCAGACAACTGAGGCCCAAAACTAGGTAATTTGCTCAAAGTTATATGGTAGATCTTGTTTAAATAAGAATGATGTAAAAACAATCTAAGCCTGAATGTCCATGAGTTTAAAATATTTCTCAGCAATCCATCTACTTTCTGTGAAAGGCTGTGATAGAGATGGTTAGAAACTATTAGATAACCATGGCCTCTCTGAAAAGAAGTAGTTTTTTTCAAACATTCCAACTTGCTTGTTTTGTATCACTTTTAAGTGCACACTTCACTTCTTAGTTGCTTGTATCAGAGTAACATGATTTATTTAGGTGATTATCTTAAAGTTGTAAAAGAAACTGGTCCTTCTGTAGTGTTGGAAACACTCTGTTAATGTAATGTGTCAGAATCATAAACCACCAAAGGGGACTGTTTGGTTACTATGCAACTCAGAGAGAAACTCTGAGAGAGATTATTTTCTTCTGTTGTTTCTTGGAGAAAAGACTGTAGAGAAGGCTGGGCCTAAGGACAGAGACAGCTGCAAACCAGTACAAAAGCACCAGATCATTTTCACTTCAGGGTAAAGAGGAAGAGAAGGTGAGGTCAAACCATAAGGAATGTAATTTGTTGCCCTTGTGGTATTAATATAGAGTCCCTAAAAAGCCACTTTTTTGGTAGGCTCTGGTTTCTGCAGAATTTTACCCTAACATTGACTAGATGTTTTATCCACAGTAATTCACAAGGTCTGTTTGTGACTCAGGTCCTTGTCTATAAAGCTCAAGACTTTATAATGGAGAATATAAGATGGACACATGATTCATGTATTTCATGTATAAGCAACTCTAACTATAAAAAGGTACTAAACAGATAAATAGGTAAATGGTATGTAAACGGAAATTTGTAAAAGGATAAATATAAATAGACATTAAGTATATTATTAATGATTATCAAAAGCATTAGCAATTTTTATCTACCAAATTGTCAAGTGTGTAAAAATAACGAATGTTCAGACCATTCTTACTTTACTGTAGTAATTAGAAAGCAAGTTGATAATAAGTATACGTCATCTTTAAAAGTTTTGTATTTTTGAAACAGAAAGTCCACATTTAAGAATTTATATTATATTGGGGCTCAGTTGGTTAAGTGTCCAACTTCAGCTCAGCTCATGATCTCATGGTTCGTGGGTTCAAGCCCCGCGTCAGGCTCTGTGCTGACAGCTAGCTCAGAGCCTGGATCCTGTCTTTAGATTCTGTATCTCCCTCTCTCTCTGACCCTTCACTGCTCATGCTGTCTCTCTCTCTGTCAAAAATAAATAAAACATTTTAAAAAATTTAAAAAAAAGAATTTATATTATATAAGAGATGTACAAAGACACTGTTGAAAGTGAGCATTCATTGCACCGAGATTTGAAAACAATATGACTTTCTAACTACAGAGAAATCTTAAATTATAGATTCATCTTTAAGATGAAATATTTATATACAGTAATTAACATCACATTCTCAAAGAATAATTAGCATGTGGGAATATGTTCATTATATATTAAATGCAAAAGGCAAGTATGATTCTTATTTGCTATAAAAGACAATAAGCATAGGAAAAGTACTGGAAGCATAAACTAACATTTTAACACCAGGTGTGTCTAGGTCTGAAAATATTTTTTGATTTTTATATTTGTCTTTATTCTTCACTTTATTTTAAAAAATAAAATGTGAGTTACTTTAAGAGTCATATAAGAGAAAGAAAGTTAGTTTTCAATAAAAAACTGGGATAGAGTAGAATGATCTCTAATAGCCTCTCATTAACAAAACTTCATGACTCATTTTTTGGACTGAAAGAGCATGTTAACACATTTGTCACTCACCAATCAGTTAATGGGGGGTTGTTTTGCATGTTAACTAGACCTTCAGGACATACCCTTAAAACTTACCAGAAGTGAGGAAATACACATCTTGATTTGGGGAAAAATGAAGTCCAAAATTTTAGGAAGCATTGCAGCTTTCTTGGAAGCACCGTGGCACAGACTAAGTGCTGGCCTGGAACTGGGTCTGTAGGGGCAGAAGACACTCTTTTTCTGTTGCTCTTGTCAAATTCTGATGGCAAAGCTTTGGCAGACATCATCTGGTAAAGCATTCATCCAATTTTTAAAGTAACAGCCACAGTAATAGATATGTTTTACAAAGCAACTCAATAGACTTAAGTGCAGATGAGTACATGTGCAAACACACACACACATGCACACACATAAATGGAACAAAAGTTCCAATCACACACAAAAACTTACCACTCTTACCACATACTGATACTGCTAGTCTATTTCATTATGAAAAAAGATCTGGGTATAATAGCATAGAACTTTTCATTGTGAAGGGAGCTCAAAATATCATGAACACATACAAAAAAATCTAAGCACTGAAGATAGAGAGAAGTTTCAGATTCTCCAAAGTGAAGCAAACTCATAAGGTGAGTGAAAAAAATGTTTGAGTTTATATTTATTATATTCCTTCCTATCTGTATATCTTATTTATAATATATATTAGTGCTACATGCATATAATTTATAAATAAACATATAAATTAACATAATCTGGAGAAGTGTGCTCAGATTATTTTTTGTTTCATAGGGCTTTGTGATCAAAAAGTATGAAGAACAGAATATGATGTATATGTGCACAAAGAGTTGAGGGGAAAAGAGATTTCTGGGAGTATGTAGTTAGGAAAGTTCCCTGGAGAAGAATATTATATGATTTGGGCCTTGAAAGATGAATTATATTTGGCTAGATATATGTGTAAAATATGCCATATAGAAGTTGGATGTTCAGAGGATCAAGTTGCAGGGCAATGAGCAGAGGGATCTTGGAGAATACCAAAAGAGATGGGACCCAAATCTTCAGACAAACCACACAGGAGAGCAGAGGCACAGGGGAGATCAGAAAGTTTCCCTTTCTTTTAAGGACACCAGGGCTAGGGGGTTATGGATAGTTTCTGAAGCCTTTTTGTTACCGGTGCCTTAGAAGTTGTGGTGGATGCCTCCATTTGCTCATACAGATTTATTCTCCATTCATCTCCATCGGCTTCGTGACCTAGAAAGGCCCAATTTGAAGTGTGCGATCTATTTCCTTTGACCCAGATTGATAGAAGAACAAAACAGGTGGGGGTGGACTTCTAGAAGGCAGAATGTGGAAGAACTGTAGTCTGAGCACTTGAAGGCTGGGCAGCACAGGAAGAGGGATGCATTTTAGTGTGGGATGCAAATAAAATATTTATCATTTCCAAAAGTAATCATATGCAGAAAGGTCCTGAGGAGGCAAGTGCACTCACTGCAAGGTATCACTCTCCACACACCCCCACATCCCCACTTTCCCACCTGCTCCCTCACCCCTGCCCCCAACCCAGGCAAAGAACAATGAAGGGAAGGACAGATAGAGCACTTCTAAGGTTCTGGCAGTGTCCAGTTTCTTGGTCTAGTGGTTGATTCACAGGCATTCATTTTATTACTCTCTCTATATTTTTATAGACTCACCTGTATGTTTATGGTTTTCATAATTAAGTAAGTGGAGGAAGAGTGAATAAGCATACGCTGAACAAAATCACCCAGCATTCCTGCCAACATTATATTTGATATGTTTTACATACTATTTTATGTTATTTGGTCTTCATACTAGGCTTATGAG
The DNA here is from genome assembly GCA_028646485.1 of Cryptoprocta ferox. Taxonomy (NCBI): domain Eukaryota; kingdom Metazoa; phylum Chordata; class Mammalia; order Carnivora; family Eupleridae; genus Cryptoprocta; species Cryptoprocta ferox. The sequence continues at coordinate 34,470,438 of CM053567.1, read as the reverse complement.
GCAGAAATATTCATCCTTTATTTCAGATATTCTCAGGAGTGTGGGAAAGTGGTATATATTATATGGCAGAATTCTATAAAAGGACTAAACCAAAAAAAAAATTGTGAAAGATTGCCCAGATTATGATGTCTCACTTTGCAAAACATCCTTACTTTCCATTTCAAATCAATTTGTGAGCCAAGAGTGTTTTTAATAAGTAATTATTATCTTTTTAAAAGAATCTTTAATCATTAACAGGAAATTTTATAGTTCAGTGAATGCAAACTCAAAACTATTGCCAACCTGTGAAACAACCTTAAAATATTTACCATATTTTTATCACTCTGGCTTTCAAAAGCAAAGAAAATTTCCAATTTTTCTCAGTTATCAGAACAAAGTAGAATGCTTATAAAAAGCTAAGCAGGATGAAGTTTGGCATTATTTTTGGTTTCTAAACAGAAAGTTTCCCAGTGCATATGTGCATAAAGTCCCCTTGAGAGTGACCTAGCAACAGAGAATAGTTTCAAGGATAAAAACAGAAAAGTGTTTATTATACTCATTCCGTACCAAGAATATAAATGAGTAGAGACATTATTATTAAACCTCTTTGAATTGGAGTTTTTCTCCAACAACTCACATTTACTACTGTTAGTTTCATTTTAAAGTCAATGTGAATTCAGATGTGAGGAAGGAAATGCTTTATTCATATGAAATTTCTGCAGTGATTTATACAGGAGTGCTTCGGGCAAAAAGTGAGATGAAAGCATTTTATTCCCCATTTAGAATTCTTTTCCACAGTTCATAAGTAAAATTCCTTCTCACTGTGGTTATTGAGTTTAAACTCACTTAAAGTCCTGGAAAAAAATCATGGAAGAGGTACTCTCCACTTGGGCTCGGTCCCATCCTTCTACAGAAGTTGCTTCAACAGAAGGTTCAGAGAAGGGGATATAGGAAAGTCACCAGGATATATAATAGCCTCCTTTGATTATTTCCAAGGAGCAGTGGGAACAACCACAGGGGATTGGATTATGGAGAGCCTTGAAAACTCTACTGATAATTTAGTATTTTCCATTTATCCATAGTAAATCTTTAATATATTCTTGAGAAATAGAATAGTCCAGTACATGTAGTATTTTAAGTGAGTTAGTCTGATAGTGTACCAGTTAAACTGAGTGCAGAGAGGACAAATTTGGAGTAACCCACAACTGCAACAGTAAAGGGCTGTGTAAATATGAGGAGCGACCGACAGAGAGGTAAGCTTGAAAGGTAATTCAAAACTTTAGAGAAAGAAGAAGACTCTGATGGAAATATGGACATATAAGGGGATGGAAGAATAGAGCGTAAATAGGGCATAATTGCAAAGCTTCCAGCCTTCAAGATCAGAAAGATAATGGGCAGAATAACACTGTTGGGAATGTGTTTGTCATTTCTATTTTGATTTGAGTGAGTTTGTTTTGGGCCTGTGGGGTTTGTGATGGCCATGGGACATCCAGAGAGGCATTTAGTAGGAATGGTAGTCCTCTATGTGAAAGTATTGATAGTCACTAATTCCACAAAAGAATTAGAATGAGAGAGAAGAGCAGAGAGGACAAGAAAGACCCTTGGTAAAAGAAAAAAAAAAATGTACCATAAAGGAAAGTGAAGGAATAGCAAGAGAAGTAGGAGAAGAAAGCAAACAGGGGAATGCTGTGGACACTGAGACAGAAGAATTTTAGGAAGTAGGTGGATACCAGGGTCACACCTTTCACTAACGTCAAGGGCATGAAATTTCAGACTAAGTCACCTTGGATAGGCCAGTTGTGTTCAATGGAGTAGTTACAAAGAAAGGGAGGGTGGAACAGAAGACTGCTAAAGGAAGGTGTTAGATGTAGATCACAGGAGGAAATGAGCAGGAACAAGAAGAAACTAGAAGGCATCACGTAGATTACAGCTACAGAAACAGCAGGGTCAACTGGAAGGGTTTATTTTAGGACTTGATAGTCTTGGGACATGGGAACACTTTTGAACCTGAGGTGGAACGGCCACATATTTGGAAATATAGTACTGTGGAGTATTGTGAGCCTGATAATGGCTCCAATCCTGTAGTCTGATGTCTGGTTTTCTGTTTGTGGCTTCAATGGATGAGTTTCAGAGACCAGCTCACATGATAAGGGAGAGAAAGAAGAAATGTTAAAATACCCTTCGTACTCCATTTCATGGTAAAAGACAGCCTGACAACCCCCTTCTAACCGGTTAGAAACCAGTATCTTCAGAGCTTACTTACTTCCTGCTCAAACTGTGAGGATAGACTAAAACCAGATGTGCTGTGACCTTATCAAAACCTACACACAGGCAGGAGGCCATAACATACTGTTTAAATACAGCCCACGTGTCACTAATACAGGCTTTCATTTTCCATGATGTACTGAAGGGCTGGGACCCAGCCAGCTGTGAAGGCTTCAGGCTAGAATTTTACAAAGAACCCGTTCCCCTGAGAGAAAAGCCTGTGCCATGGACAGATAAGTCACGGAGTGGCAATTCTTCCACACAGAGATGTTTCACCTTAAAGCTTAGACCACTAGGAGAAATGTGACATAAATTTTGACCCTTTTCAATTTTCTCATAATGAAAAGAAGACATGAAGATGGGTCCCTGAAAGGTCAACTTTGAAAAACTGGAAAAGAAAAACAAAATAATGTTTTGTTTGGGTTTTTTTTCAACATGACTCAAGTAACAGACTCCCTCCACTTCCCTTGTGGTTCAGCTCCACCATCCAGTGTATCTCTCATTGGGAATTTTATTTTCTCTTAAATGTAGCTTTGACATTTTTCTTAATTTGTTTCCATCACTTCTTTTAGACCACCCTGAAAATGTTTTTCCTTTATTTTCTGTACCCTCTTTCTCTCTGACATACACACATTCACGTGCACACACATGCACACACAGCACAATCACTCTTTCTCTCTCTCTCTCTCTCTTTCTCTCTCTCTCTCTCTCTCCCTGATTTTAAAGGATTTCAGCTATGCATCATTTCTCACCTTCAAATTTCAATTTGACAAACATGCACTGAATATGAACTCTGCAGTAATCAGCCACCTATTATTGTTTTATCTTGAAAATAGCTGTATTGCTTTTGGGGAAAAAATAAATGGTTTAAGGGTATCAAGGAGAAAAACGTCAGAAAATCTTTCAGATTCCCACCATTCAAATATAACCAAATCAACCATCCATTAGCTATTTCTTCAGGCATATTTATGATATATATGCATATAACTTTGTAAAATGGAATCATATATATTTTCCTATAAGCTTCTTTCACTCACTATGCTGTGAGTATCTTTCCTAGTCAAAATGTATCACAACATCATCATTTTTCATAGTTACATCATGTTACATGATACACATTCACTTGAATTTTCTTAACTAATCTCCCAATGTTGGTCATCTAAGTTCTTATGACTTCTTTTTCCTATTTGAATTTCCAGAAGCAACCTTTTGCATACAAAGTTTTTCAGGTTTTTTTCTAAGTGCTTATTGTTTGTTAGTTGGTCAGGAACTCTTTTCCCTTGATGCTTCCTCTTCCTACCCCAGATTGGCTTATGAGAGCTTGAGAGTAATTTAAGAAGAAAATTTAATGTTTTATTTTTGAGAAAGAGAAGAGCAGAGCACAAGCAGGAGAGGGACAGAGAGATTGAAAGGGAGACACAGAATTCGAAGTAGCCTCCAGCCTCCGAGCTGTCATCACAGAGCCCGACGCAGGGCTTGAACTCACAGCCTGCAAGATCATGATCTGAGCTGAAGTCAGACGCTTAACTGACTGAGCCACCCAGTTGCTGGAGAGTGACTTTTCATACAAAGCTCTTTCATGGAATCCACATTTTATTGGTTGCTCTGGGCAGATGAGATCACAGGGTGGAAATTACACACAGGCAGATTATAGTTCAACACTCAGAATTATGTCCAGAAATAACTTTATTAAATAAATGGGATAGTATAGATTTAAAAGTGTGCTGAAAATTGATAGCCCAATAATATCAAACAAATAACATTATTATACTATCATTATGGAAGGATTTGCTTCATTAAGTGGTGAATTTTTAGGTCCTTGCTATGTTTGTACTAAAGCTGGATGAACGACTTTCAGCAATTACAAGACATGTTCTTAGGTGAAAGTTTGAGCAAGCTAACCTCTTATGTATTATTCTCCTGTAAGTTTCTAAGTTTCCAAAATGGAGCTAATATTGAATGATCTTTAACCTCACCACCATCTCCTTAAATCCTTCCCCCCTAAGGTTTTATTTGATGTTAATTTATTTATTATTGACAGAGTGGGCAGGGTAGGGAGAGAGAGAGAGAGGGAGGCAGAGAATTTCAAGTAGGTTGATAGTGCAGAGCCTGACACAGGATCTGACCTCACAAATCATGAGAACATGATCTGAGCCTAAATCAAGAGTCAGTTGCTTAACTGACTGAGCCACCCAGGCTTCCCTGGTATTTATGCTGTAATAAGGGATTTAGAAATATTTTAATTTTGCCAGATTCCTGGCAGGTAGATAGAAAGATTTGGAGGCAGGAAGACTTATGGAGTGTCCCATAATTTTTCTATTTATATGTTCCCAGCTTAGACATCATGGGTTTAACATGGGACTAACTCTCCTCCTAAAGTCACCTGCTATGTACATACACACACACACACACACACACACACACACAGGCACACACAACCAGAGTTTTAGTCTATAAAATGTTCTAGTTTGGGGGATTATTGAGTGAATGAAGAAGAAATAGCAACAGGAAGAGACATGTATATTCCAGTAGTACATTATATTCCCAGTTATGAATTATGAAAACATAGGATATGCTAGACATCGAGGCACATGGAAGTAAAAATCGCCAATGCAATCATGCGCATGGGCAAGCATAGACAACTCTGTCTGGAATTCCCCACAACAACCTCAAGAAAAGCTCTCTTTCCAAAAAAGCATCCCTGCCCAGCAGCTAGGAACACAGGACTAGCCAGCATGCACACATAGAGTCTCAACTACAGTGTCCTTGGCCTTGTTCATAAAAATAAATTAATGGAAAGTAGGATTACCCCAACAATTAAGAAAGGCCTCATTATTGCAGAAAGATTTGTACTTGGAAATTTAATATTTCCCAAAGTAGAAACTTTTTCAAATAAGCTTTTGACTTTTTAACAAAAGAAATAGTGTCTTCAAATAAGGAGCAAAATGTACAAATTTTCCCAGTGGTCAATTTTTTGTGACCTATGAGTCTTTCTTTCTTTCTTTCTTTCTTTCTTTCTTTCTTTCTTTCTTTCTTTCTTTCTTTCTTTCCTGTGGTCATAGGTTTTGTTTTAATTTTAGTTCTAGTATATTATAGTATTATAGTATATGTATTACAGTATTATATTAATTCAGGTGTATAATATAGTGATTCAACATTCCGTATATTACTCAGCACTCATCAAGATAAATGTACTCTTCATCCCCTTCACCTGTCTCATCCATCCCCCCACTCATCGAAAGAATATGCTGCAATAAAAATGAAACCGTGTATGTGCAAGTGCTTTGAAAACATAAAGACTGCCTGCTATTTATCAATGACAGTGATGGTCTTTATCTTCTCTGTCCTGTGAAGTCTTCAGGGTGTGAGGAAGAGTCACGAAAAGGAAGGATCTCCTAGAACAGAAAGAGTTTGCATTTGTCTGAAGCTCCAGTTTCCTTTTAAAATTACATCATACCCTGAAATAGTGGTGATTCTCTTCTTTTCAAAATATCTGCAATGGTTTTCCATACCTTAAGGCTGGTGCTTTTTAGCTGGGGTAGCTTACCTCCAGAATTATTGGGCTGTAAGTACAGGGTACTTAAAGCTCCAAGATAAACATTTGCTTACAGTTTAGATTTCCTGGAATTTTTGATAAAAGAATGCCATAATTGTTATAATCAAATGAAATAGATATTATGAGTAGAATACAATATTGATATATATCATTTGATTTTATTTTAAAAATTATCTATATAAATTATCATAAAACTTTAAAACTTTCCCTTTACAGTCAAATGAGAATAGGAGCATTTACATATTCAAACCAGCCTTGGAGATACTTCTGTGGAAAATTGGGAGAGGCATTAACCTAAGCATGGAGCACGGACTCCCAGCCTGGTACTCAAAATCCTTCATAATGTGGTCTCAAATTCTTCCCCAAATTTTTTTCCGCTACCCTCTATCTCAAATATGAACATGAGCTGGCAAGTTCACCCCCTCACTATTCCTCAGACACACCAAGCTCTACAATGTCTCAACTAGCTTCTCTTCCAGGATGTTCCATTACCTCCTCTTCTCCCTCACTTTTGGTCTTTAACGTTCAGCTCTCCTTAACTCTTCAGCAGCCCCCACTACCTTAGTGGCCATCCTCTTCTCTGTCCCACATCTGTACCTATTTTTTTCATGTTATTTGCCACTAGTGACAAAATACATTGCTTAATCCAAAAACATACAACTTCTTGTTTTACTTATATTTATTGTCTTCACAACTTAACCTGAATATTTCCCCAAAAGGAAGGCTTTTAAAAATATTCTTTATAAATCTCGATACACTGTGCAGCACATAGTGATATAGGTTACAGAAAATGGACAGCATTTTAGAGATCACTGAGTTGGAATTTTGCATTTTACGTAAGATGAAAGAAGCCTAAGTTAGAAAGGTGACCACTGATTGAATGAATGCGAGAAAAAAAAATGAGGAAACTTGGAGGATAAGACAAGAGTGATGTTCATGGAGTCCTTCTCCTTTTAGTTCTGTTAGAGGTTAGCTTTACATAATACCCTCAAGTAATTGAGAGGAGGGAGGGACTGCTGCTTAGTCTACGGCACACAGATTAGGTCAGAAATAAGGAATTTTGTCTAATAGAAAGGATCTTTCCATTTGTTTCCCTCTGGTCTCTGGGGATCTTTCATGCTGATCTGAGAGAGGTCTGGTATTTCCTGATAGGAGGAGGCACCACATTCTTGCGATTTCCCTCATCTATACTCAGCACTAGTTTGGCCCTCATTTTTAGTGTGGCTTTATTTTTGGACTTCTACCCATTCATATGCAAAACCATAAATCCCATACCAATCCTTTTAAGATTTCTTTACAGTCTTCTCCATGACTCTTACATCACCACTACATTTGTTTGTTCAGGTGTGTCAAGCCTCCTTTATTTAGCATGATGTCACTTGAGAGGCTGGTGGAGGGTGAAAGTTGAAAGAAAGGCGGATGTTGGAGGAGGGAAATGAGGCTTATTGCTACCAGTGTACAACCCAAGTGGGAAGGCTAAACGAGTACTTCTTTATTCACTCTCCTTTCTCTCTAGAAGAATACTAGCCTTGGTCTATGCATCCTGTATTTGTTGACTCATTGAATCTTCACAACAATCCTGGAGAAATAGGTACCATTATAATAAGAAACAGGGGCTGAAAAGGGTTATAACTCACCCAAGTGGGCCAACTTAATAAGGGTCAGCACCTGTATTTGTACCCATGGCGTCCAGATCCACAGCTATGCTTCCATCTATGATGGACACTACTTTCAAGACCTGGAGACTCAGATAAAATGAGAAGATGAAGGAAACATGGCTTTTTTGCATTACCTGGCCCGTGCTGACCTCTCCTGGACAAGCTTAGCTTGTCAGCACTCTACAGGGATTCTCTCATCACATTTGCCCACCACCCCAGCCTAGCTTATCTCATGCTCTTCGAACATTCTGGAGATCTCAGCTCAGATATATTGCCATAATGGAAACTCATATAAGGTTGAGTCCTCTCAGTGATATCTTTTTAGAACTCCATGCTGTTTGCCCATCAAAGCCCTCATCGAATATGTCTATTTGATTATATCCAGCAACTTTGCAACACCGGAAGTTTCACGAGGGGTGGACATCACATCTACTTGATTTGCCACTCTGCATCAAGTGTTTAGAACAGTATTGGACCTAAGCAGCCATGGAATCACCAGATATTGAATGAGTACATATGTTTCAATGTAGGTATTTGACTTGTTTTTCCAGCACATCAAGTTTATTTTTATGCTTGTGTATTTTTAACGGCTAGTAGCATGGTATGGTGGAAAGATCACAGGCTGTGGAATTAGACACACCTGAATTTAAATCGAGCTGTTATATTTTGGTTGTCTGGATTCAGATGAAAGAGATATCAGTTGCTAACCTTCAGTTCTCACTTCCTTTGATCTTTTTGCCGAACACTCACTTTTACTTAAAAGTACTCCCTGCCACTTTTATGATTCTCTTTCTAAATCTCTGAGAACTTCCTCAGTTTTCTTCCCTTTGCCTTCAAAGTGTTATTCTGCATCCTCCCCCCAATTTATATCCTTTATACAGTGTTCTTATTTTCTCTTGTGGTTCCATCTGCCCAAACCTGAATCTTTCCACTGCTCCATTAGTATCTCCATGAGAAGTCCCGTGGTTAACCCCAGAACCATGCTGTGTGATGTCCATCCACCACTTAGAATTTCTGTATAGTTTAAAGCTTACAGTAATATTTTAGTGAATTACTTATGGTTTATTCCCAGTTGCTATGGGAAATGTATTTGGCAAAGTCCTATCTCAGATTCATTTACTTTGTCATAAAGATAATTCCTGTGTATGCACAATCTATAATTGATGGCTGTGTATATTATCTAGTGCAAGAAGGAACATCTAATATTTCACTGAGTGATCTCAGAGATCAGAAATCCCTTCCAGTCCACCCATAGAAATTACCGAGTTTGAATACAGTTCTTTTCACTAAGATACTTAGACAACTTCTCAAAGCAACAAAATTCACATGGAGGGAGATATGCACTCTAAAAATAATTTCAAAAGAAAGTTCAGATCTAAAGATAAGAAATGCATCATGTAGACATATATCTGTGTTAAGGAAGGCATCTCCAAACTTAATCTAACAATCTAAAATGGAAAGGACTTCTCTAAGAGGAAGGATAAAGATTTGACTAATAATGACCCACCGAACTCAAACCTGCCATTTGTCAAAAAGAAATAACTTTTCTTTGTGTTTAAATACTTCTAAGTCAAGACATTTTCTTTGATTAAAAAAATGTATTAGTTACAGTTTTAGATTCCCATTATGAACTTTCTTTGAATTTTCTACAGATTATAGTTAAATATGTTTTTAAGTTACTCTGCAGCCCTACAGAGCAAGAAAGACAAAAAATAATCAGGCCATAGTTGGGAAAGGTGCCCTTGGACAGACCTGAGACATTGAGCCTTGCTCTCCAACATATTTTGCCCATCAACTTTCTCATGTTATCTTTGAAATCAGTGGCTGCTTGGATACATCTGGAGACTAGGTAAATAAGAAGGTAAAAGTTCCATTCTGGCTTTTCTAAACACCTATCCTTCTGAAGTCATAATAGGAAAAGGAGGGAAAGAAAAAAAAAACATTGAAAACATTTTCCATGCTCTTTCAAATCAGAAAACGGTTGTCCCACATTCTTATGGACCCAGACGTGGAAGCAAAGCCTCTAAGCAGCTGTCTGTGATGAGGTTTATTCACTTGACTTGTAGACTATACTCTTTTGTCATTTATTCAAGCCCATTTATGGTTGTTTTATGCTATTTTAAATAAATTTTCATATTTGATAGCTGAGCCAATATCAGTTTAAAATATAGAAACTAGGATATAGAAATGGGCAGGCCTTACTTTCAGCAATGATATAAATCATTGTAATCTATTTGACAGAGAAAAGAAGGGAAAACTAAACAAATCTGTCATACCTCAAAGAACACAGAACATGCGACATTGGGGACATGCAGGGAGGCCTGCATAGCACAATACATCTTGATGAAACAATGCATTGTAAACAGCAAAAACTTCTGCTGATCCTAAGATACCAGGAAACATGAGATTTAAACCTTCTGTGAAAGACAGTGCAATTTAAAAAATTTTTTATTTAAAATAAACATCATTGGAATTTTGATGTTTAAAGGAGTCTTCAACTACTCATCAATTTATTTACTATTCTCTCTCATTTCCAAGCCCATCCTCTGTCCTCTGGTATGTGACACTGGGGCTAGAGTCTCCCTTGTCTTCTTCTTTCTCATTAGCATCTGACAATGGGAGGCACTGAGAGTCAGTGGAGACAGAATGGAGAAAAGAAGTCACAAAGCACTCCTTCATGTCTTCCGGTGCCCATCAGCTTTCCTCTAGCAGCAATAGACAGTTGGTGCCAGCCCTCAGCACCCCAGCACCTGTCTCAGCTGAGTCTTTCCTCAATAACCCATCCACAAAGTAGTGAGCACAATTAAAAGACTGTTTAGTACCACCAAGTTTTAAGATATTTCTTGTGTAACATTGGTAACCATAACAGTAGACATCTTAAATGTGTCCTCATAGTAGGTGCTCAAATAATATTTATTGACAAAAAGAAGATATGCAGAGAAAATAGGTGGTGGCAGGATGCCAACTGTATACTCTATTTACTCCCTAAGTTTGCATCAGACTGGCTGTAGAAGAAGAAGCTACCTAGAAACAGTTCAGAAAACAAATCCTACAACACAAAATCGTTGTTTCCCTTCTTGTTTTAGTGAACAGAGGAAATTTGCATTAACCTTATAATTGAGGAAAACTGCTTTTTGAATATTGACACAAAACAGTAATTTCCACATTTCCCATCCCATCACCTCAAATTCCCTTTTATTCTCATTGATTCCTGAGACTAGACTAGATGTTCATGTTATTTCAGGAATTCTAGGAATTTGTGTTAATAAAATGCTTATACTATCTCATAATCCCAGAAATGGTGGTCTTCTGAAGAGTGATTATTAAGGAAATTTTCATTCTTAATAGATTAGCATGTTCATTCCAGATGAAACTCAGATTTTAAATGCTTACAAGAACATCACAGTAGCAACAGGAACATCTAGCACCCAGATCTTGGTTTCTAATATAATAAAAGATTTAGGGCTCCTTGAAAATGTGGCCAATTCTTAGATTGGAACAGGAAATATGCAAGGTGAGTTTGGACCATCTTGTCATTCCAGAAAATAAGAAACTGCTCAAAAAATAAAAGACCCAAATTGATGAGGGTGTGAACAGACATAGAAGCCAAATAAAAGAGCTCCCAATAGTCAAATCTAGAATAATTTAAGCAACAAAATAAATAATTATTGGATTATAATCCAAACTATAAAATGAATATCCATCAATCCATACTTAACATAAATAAATCATTGCACAAATAAATGGGGAAAACAGATTTCCCATGTGGAAGAATTCAAATAATTAATATTGATATTCCACTTTTAGAGAAGTGTACTTTAACTCCTCACTTCTTACTTGTGGTCTGCATAGAGTGACTTCTCTCCTAGGAATACAGTATAGAAGGTGGAGAGTAACTTTACAGTGGAGAAACTGACCAGCACTACCTCAAACCAGATGATCAAGAATAACATCAGTGTGGTTCATCTATACAATGGAATACTACATGGCAATGAGAAAGAATGAAATCTGGCCATTCGTAGCAAAGTGGATGGACCTCGAGGGTGTCATGCTAAGCGAAATAAGTCAGGCGGAGAAGGACAGATACCATATGTTTGCACTCATAGGTCTAACAGGAGAAACCCAGCAGAGGACCATGGGGAGGGGAAGGAGGAAAAAGAGTTAGGGAGAGGGAGGGAGACAAAACATGAGAGACTCTTGAATCCTGAAAACAAACTGAGTGGGGAAGGGGAAGGGGGAAAAGTAATGGGGGGTGATGGTCTTGGTGGAGGTCACTTGTGGGGAAGAGCACTGGGTGTTATATGGAAACCAACCTGACAATAAACTATAAAGTTTAAAAAAAAAAAAAGAATAACATCAGTAGTCATAAGTCATGTGATAGTATGTACCCATGATATAATGTGATGAGAAAGGCATTTTACCTCTATGATCTTTTTTCCAAGAATAATTGCCCCAGTCTAATCATGAGAAAAACAGACAAATTTCAGTTGAGGTACATTTTACAAAATACTTGACCAGTGCTCCTCAAAACTGTCAAGATCATCAAAAACAAAGAAGGTTATTACCAAATGGAGTCTAAGGAAGACATGACAACTCAATATAATGTAATATCCTGAATGGAGTCCTGATACACTAAAAGGACATTAGAGAAAAACTGAGGAGATCTGAATTAAGCATTTAATTCATAATAATGTACCAATATTGGTTTATTAGTTATGACAAATATAATAATAAAAATTTTAATAATAATAACAAAGGGAAACTGGGTTGGAGTATAAGATATCCCTTGGTATTACCTTCACAACAATTAAATTTATTTAATTTATGAGTATTAAATAAATAACACTTAAAAATGTTGACAAAACTCAACACAGTAGCTTCACTCTGTGTACAACTGACTGCCATGTATTTCAATGGCTGGGTTTACAGGTACCAGTTAAACCTATACATGTGGCTACACATAACAGGCAGTATTAAAATCCTGCTTACATTGGTGATTAATAGTCTGGATGCTGTCATAGCAAGGCTGCTCCAAGTATTTAGATAAAGCAGCTTAGTCATCTGCCCACTCTCTCCTTCATTAAATTTAATTTATGAAGTACGGAGTTCAGTGTAGTGAAATCTTGAAAACAGCAGCAAATTGTTCCACAGAAATGGGATGCCATGGGGGCTGAGGCCCACGAATCTCAGAAACAAAGGGGAGATACAATTACTGAAAAACAATAATGGGATCACATTGTTGAGGTGGTCCCTGAACAGGACTTTGTGAGGCATTAAAAATGTAATTAAAAAAAAAAAGTTAAGGCAGAAATGTATCCCAACCCTACTTATGTATTTGCAAGAATTTTTCAATTGTAATATTTAAGATAAACTAAAAAAAAAGATACAAATGGGAAAAGTCTATGAAACTCTTCCAGAAGAAGTGACTTTGAAGACAATGTCTGTGTCGTTTGGGCAATATGGCTGTCTTAGGGGACAGACAGAATAAACCAAGACCTAACAACTGACCACAGAGAAGTTATTTCCATCATAGAATTCTATGGCTTTCTACTGGCTCCAGGTCAATTTTCTTTAACACCAGTGTCCTAAAAATGAATCCAACTGAAAGATAAATTTATTTACTTATTGAATTTAATAAATTATTAAATTATTGAAATATTTTTCAAAGTTTTTCTTTCAACTCAAACTCATGCCCCTACCTCCATCTACCTCTTCCTGAAGCTCTACCTTGTATTTGCTTCTACTCCAGCTTGTTATTTGTATGAAAATAGGTTGGCTTTCTTTTAAATACTCCACAGAGAGCTCTGGCATATAGTGTCAGAATCTATATAAAGGTAGCATTTTTTTAAGTTTATTTATTTGAGAGAGAGAGAGAGAGAGGGAGAGGCAGAGAGAGAGAGGGAGAGGGAGAGAATCCCAAACAACCTCCACACTGCCAGAGTAGGACCCAACATGGATCTCAAACCCACGAACTGTGAGATAATGACCTGAGCTGAAATCAAGAGTTGGATGCTTAACCGACTGAGCCACACAGGTGCCCCTAAAGGTAGGATTTAATCTCTTGGGTTAAAAGAGGCTCAGGATGGAAGACAGTGGCAGGACTTAAATCCACAAAAATAAAGAAGAAACTAAAAAGCATAAAAGGAAAGGCTACCATTTACATATAAAATGACAAAAATAGGAACAAGAAGTGTAGATGCAAGTGCTGGATAAGAGTTGAATAAAATAAAAACTTTGAAAAATCCTCAATAATTTGGCTGTTAGGATTCTTCAAAAAAATTGATCTATTGGCAAAATGACTTTTTGCAAATTGTCCTACTTCCTTTTTGACAATTCCTTTATCATGAAACCAAATTGGCATGCTTTGAGCTTTACCAAGACAAGAAGTTATTTGGGACATAAGCTTTTAAATAGTCATGCACATGATCCTCTTTCTGATTTTCCTTTCTGGTTTACAGTGTGCCTTAAGTAAGAGCCCAGAGCTGTCTGAGTTTCAACATTTCTGTTTTAGGGAGGAGAGAAAGGAGAGGAGGGAGAGAAAAACTTCTTCCTTTTTAACTTCTGGATAAAATCACTTTATTCATAAGTAGTTGTTGCTGTCTTGCTTTAAACAAACCCACTGTGACCCCAGAAACTTCTTTGAAAGCATAATGTGATTTTCTGTTATATAATCACTTGAGAACTGATCAAAAGTGTGGAGGGTATGCCAGTGACCTGGGGCAGCACCAACCCTAAATTCTATAGGTTAAATTCCCACATTCTCAAAATAATATAAAGTCTTTACTAATATTGTGTTCTACCCAGCAATCTGTCAAAAGAAAGAGGGGACTGGATGGAGGGGTGGAGAAAAGGAAAAGAAGACAGGAAAAGACATTGACATTAAACTCTTTTGATATGGCCAACATGTGGAAAGAAGACAAAATAAATGTTTTTCACCCTTTTCACACTAGGATCTCCCAGAAACAACCTCCTCACTGTTGTCTGAACACACTGCACTTAACCTGACCTCCTCATCATGATTACCTTTCCTTTCTGACTCTCTGAATCCCACCTATTTGTCTCAATCCAGTTCAATAGCCTCTCTCTTATGTCTTTCCCAGCCACTCTGACCTACCTCATCTCATCTACCCCTTCCATAAATTTACAGTGGATTTAAGAAAGAAACTCATCTGAGTTTTCTTTTAGTTTTTATAACTTACTTAGAAATTAATGAGCAACAAATGAACAGGATATTATTATTTCCTGTGTGTATTGTATAATAAAAGTATGAGCAGACCCACAGAATTCACTGTCTTGCAATTCTTTTTCCTTCCAATGTTTACAGCCCGCTTGGAGAACATATGGGTTAATAAACAAATTGAAAAGTGAATGGATGCACTGACCTAACTGTTGCAGACATAAGTGGAAGCAGCATGAGGAAGGGCCAAGCAATAGAAAGAACAAAGATTCAGGTCAGAACAATTTCATTGGCTTAGCTCTCCTTTCCTGCAGAGCTCTCAGCTTTCTTTAAAGATTGGAACTCTGTTGTTTTGAAATGGTCATGGCAAAGAAAGTGAGTGGACTTCAAAAGAGAAATGAATGACTTCATAAACATGGATCTCTACCTTAACAGCCCTTTATGAACAGTAAAAGGTCATAGGAGGCAAACCTAAAATAAGTTTCCTTTCCCAGAGTCCAAGAGAAAAACAATCATTGAACATCTTTTTTCAATCAAGTCTACATTTCCAGTAATGGGGAAGCTTAAACAACTCCATTTCCTGTTTATGTAAAACCTTTTGCCACTGAATTTGGGGGAAAAATGTTCATCTTGTTGGCCTTCCCAAAGAGGTATCACCCACTCACCAGTGCCCTGTTCTTTTAGAGTGTAATTTATTAATGTCAGTACCAGTTACTCAAAGACCATATTGAGGCAAACTTCATGTTTCCTTTGTGTCCTGCAGTCCCATAAGGGAAGAGATTCCACTTACCTAATATTTCATTTTGTTCCATGCCCAGAGGTTTTGGAAAGCATACTTTAAAGTCCAACATGGGATCTGTCTGAGTGATTTGGGCTGGTATAATTTTCTACAGTGAGCTTGCCTGAGTTGGTGCCTTTTAGAGATCTCTTTTGTTATAAAGTGAACATGGGTTAATAACTATTTACATGGCATTTGTTTATTGCCTGTCTTAAGGTGGCAGATGCCAAAACTACATATTTGTTGAAACTGTAGTCTTGTTCTGCCAACACATTGTAGAGATAGCATCAGCTAAAGCTGGTCATTGCTACTGCTGACTCCATCATTCAAAGGAAGGGGACAGCATGTAATTCTGCCTCTGGCAATCTGCTTGTGGTAGAGTTTTTACTGCCTTCATACTTTTGCTTACTGTGCCCAGATGTTGAATGATACTTTACCAAAAAATGCATATTTTAAAGAATTTGTGTTAACTGTTTTGAAATAACTTTATGCTTACACCATGTTTGTTTTATCATTCTCTCTCTCCCTCTTTCTCTGCCAATGTGTGTGTGTAAATATTTTTCTCTGAATGATTTGCCAGTAAATTGTAAAGATAATGCCCTTTATCTCACTGTGTATTTCCCAAAAACAAGGGTATTCTCTTACAAATCCAGAGTACCATTTTCCAAAGCAGGAAATTTACATTAGTACAGCTCTTTAATCTACAAACGTTAGCCAAGTTTTATCATTTCTTTCTTCATAGCATAAGATTTTTTTTTTCTGGTCCAGAATTCAATCCAAGAATTAGTGTTGCATTTGGTGTTCTTGTGCCTTTATTCTCAGTTCAAAATAGTTCTTCAGACTTTCTTTGACTTTTGTGACCCTAATATTTTTGAAGAGCAATGACTATTTATTTTGTAGACTAACCCTCCCCTAGGAATTTTCTGAATCCTCTTTATAGTTAGATTCACAATATACGTTTTCGGCAGAAACACCCGAGAACCAATGTTGTGCTCTTCTCAGTGTGTCCCATCAGAAGGCACATGGTATCTATCTGGCTCACTAATGGCAATGCTCATTTTGTTCACTTTATCACGGTTTCTCATCAAATTATCACCGACTAGTTTAAGTAGCTACTGACGATTCTTGAATAAAACAATTATTACTACAGTGATTGCCAAATGGCAATTTTCTGCACATATCATGAATATTTTTGAATATTTATCACTTGCCATTCTACTATAAAGAACTTCCCCCTCCTGCTTGTTCATTTAATTTTTATTTATGTGCTTATGAATGCTATATGCAACACAGATTTGTGGATCCTTCCTTTATAGGTTAAAAGACAATTATTATTATTTATTTTGATGTTCAAATTACCTCAGTTTAGGCCAGTGGGGCCTGTATGAGCTGGCCCTTGCAGATTTTTTGATGTATACCATCATTCTTTGAGTAGTTCCTTACTTTTTGGTATAAAAATATATCATTTCAGAACCACCTTGTACTTTTCCAGCACCAACTTTATAATTGGTAATTTCTATAAGGAATCTTAATTATTTTTATTGGGAAACTGTACTTACAGTCCAAAATCTTGGGCTAGATGTGCTAATTATTATTGTCGATGCCATCACCATAACTGATTTCTAACTGATGTTCTCAATTTTAATATAGGATACTAGTTCTCAAAATAAAATGCCTACAGAGTCCCAAGCAAGATAAATAATAACAAACCTATTTTTTAATCCCACTCAATCCACATTTAGAAGCATTTTAGCACATCAAGTAGAAAGACAAAATCCAAAATGGGATTTGGTGGAATACCTGAAAAAAAAAATGAAAGTCTAATGAGATTAAAAAAATCATGAAGCTATTAAAAACAAACTTTGAGTTTATAATTCTATACACAGAAAAATATTATATATTTTAAAGTTAATAATATAAATAAAGCTTTGGCAACTTTGATTGAGAGAAAGGCATAAATCATGAATAAAGAGGAAATTCTTCATGAAATTTGATAAGCCATTTTTAAAATTCAAGTGAAAAAGAAATATGTGAGAATAACCAAGATAGCTATGAAAGTGAAAAACAAAAAGAGAGAAGGAGAATTCTTGTCCTAACAAATACCTAAACATAAGCTTTTAAATATCAAAGCCATGTACTAATAGAACAAATAAACACAATTAGGCTAATAGACCAGAGAGTCCAGAAGTAGAATTTATGTATACAAAGGAATTTCTTATTTGGTAAAGTGTTGTCCTTATATTGAAGAGAAAGTCTAACACATTATATGGCATTGGAAAAACCATAAAGCTACACATCTGAGAAAATTATTAAATTAATCCATAGTTTTCAACATTAACAGAAATAAAATTTATATGTATTTGAGATCTACATGTAGATCTACATGTAAAAAAATACACAAATATAAGAAGAAATATGAGAATATATTTAATTACATAGGGCATGGTTGCCCTTAACTGAACACATTAAGGTTCCAATTTTGTAAGGTGAAACATAATAAAACCATAATTCATAGACTATAAGAAATATTGGCTGTAATGCTATAACAACAATTATTTTATTACAAATCAATAAAAAAGGTAAATAATGTGCAAACTATGGAAAAATTGGCAATAAACATTAAGAAGAAATTTAAGAGGAAACAATGGCCATAAATGGCCATTAAACATATAAAAGGTAAAAAATGTTCAGCTTCTCTAGTGAGCAAAAACATGCAAATGAAAATAAAAATAGAACAGTCTGTTTTCACCCAACACACAACATGCAACAATTTAAAAGTTTGATAATGGAAAATATTGTCAGGTACATAATCTAATACTAGAACTAGATGGGAATATAAACTGGTATCACCAATTTTGTTTAAAATTTAATAGTATCTATTAAAAGAAAAAAATGTGCATATCTTATGTCTCAGCCATTTCACTATCAGTATCTACTCTGGAGACTTATTTGCAATATTCAAGATAATGTATATAATTATATTAATTGAGATTTATTTCTTGTAAGAAAATATTGAAAGAATTATGTGTCCCTCGGTATTGGAATGACTATGAAATATTACTGAACTAGTTAACATGTATCTCTAAGGTATATCATTTAGTGGAAACGACAAATTTTAAAGTGAGATATATTATATCCTTTATGTCATGAAAGAAACCCAACTAATACAAATTCTATGGTACAAACAGATGTATGTGAATATAAGAAAAATATTGAGAATACATCTCATCTAGTACTAAAATCTCTGAATGGATTAAGTGTCCCAGAGTAAAGGTTCACTTATGAATGCAGCACCCAGTGAACCATTTCAATTGGATAGAAAAGGCTCAGGTAAAAAGGAGACTAAACTATGGGACTCTCCCATCAAATAAATACCAATGTAGGTGCAATTGAGAGAGGGAGGAGGCCAAGCATGAGAGATGGAACTAAGAAAGCAAAGGGAAAACTCAAAAGAAGGTCATTTAGAAGAGTAGAGACTTTTGAATTTTTGAAATATCACCTTCGCAGTTTACTAAAGATCTGCATTCAAGAAACACAGAGGGATGAAGCTAAGTGACCCTCATGCCTCCATACTAGTGCATCAGTCCTACAGGCTCTCTTTTATTTATGAGTACAACCCAAGATTCCCCTCCAACACTACCAACTATCCACAAATTGTTTTGGAATCCATAGGGTTTTTAAACAACGCATTGTGTATTTCCATATTTTCCTTATCTAGTTATTTACTTGTGCCTTCTCCAACCAGATCATAAGTTCCATAATGGAGATGGGAGCTTTTCTGTTCTCACCAATCTATTCCCAAAGCCTACAGCAGAGACAAGTACCTTCATAAACGAGTTTGATGACCGCTTAAGAATTTCAAGAAAGAGAAAGATTCTTCCCCAAATTATCACTTATATTCCATTTCTGAGGGATGGAAAAATTTCCTTTATATTCATTTTTCATATGATCTCTTTCCAAGATCACTTTAAAATGCCACTTCTCTCAAGAAATCAATGATAAATCTAGGGGCATCTGGGGGGCTCAGTTGGTTAAGCCACCGACTCTTGATTTTGGCTCAGGTCATTATCTCACAGTTTGCCTTGAGCTCTGCACTGACAGTGTGGAGCTTGGTTGGGATTCTCTCTCTCTCCCTCCCTCTGCCCCTCCCCTGCTCATTCTCTCTCTCTCTCAAAATAAATAATTAAAATTTTAAAAAATCAATGATAAATCTATGTCATGGAAAAGAAGCTTCTTCCACTTGTGTTTCAGCCACCTATCTCTGCCCCTTGGTAGTGGGATGTTTGCAGGGGACCAGGTAGGACCTGGTAGGTGTGATTCGTGAACCAACAAGAATAGATATTATATATTTGAAGCCAATCTAAGTATACATTTTGAAAAAGAGGAGTCGTAATAAGTAAAACCAAATATGCAATTTGAAAACAAGGGCAGTCATAATGAATAAGGTAAAATATATACATGAAGAGAGACTTAAACAAGCATTTATAAAATATAGTCCCAGAGCACCTGGGTGGCTCAGTTGGTTAAGCGTTTGACATTGGCTGAGGTCATGATCTAGTGGTTCACGAGTTCAAGCCCTGTGTCAGGCTCTGTGCTGACGGCTCAGAGCCTGGAGCCTCCTTCAGATTCTGTGTCTCCCTCTCTCTCTGCCCTTCCCCTGTTCATGCTCTGTCTCTCTCTGTCTCAAAAATAAATAAACATTAAAAAAAAAACAAGTTTAAAAAGATTGTCCCAATACAATATTCATTCAGAAAGACCTGCGTGAATATATTTAATATAGATAAAGGCATCATGACTTTCATCAAGGGATAAAACATTGCATATTTTTAGAGACACTTATCTATTCATTGCAGTTAGTTCCATGTGCCAATAGCTACAGTTAGACAAAACTAGACCCTCCATATTTAATAAAGTTGGTGTCAAATATTCTAAAAGTTAAAAAATTAACCAAAATCTAAAGTTATTTTTTCTTGAATTTTCTTGTCAAAATACTCATGTACCTGTGTCTGTTCAAGTTTAAATAACCCTCGTATGTCACAATGGTTCCTGGGTAAGAGATGGAACTTTAAAAAAAGCCTCCTAGTCCCTAAAGAGGGTATATTCCTCAATGCTCTTTTCATATGTAATCAAGAAGGATAATGGGGAAAAAAAAGAGAAAGAAAGAAAGAAAAAAAGAACTTTCAGAAGGCCTTAGAAAACCGTGCACAAGGAAGCACAAGACACTCCCTAAGAGCAACTGAGGACCTAATCAAGGAACATTCCACACTTCCAGGATAGGTAGCCCTTAAATATCTCCCCATGAAGCTGAGGAATTGCTACAGATCTTTGTCAACTGTGAGACTTCCATTCTTCTCCTCTCAGAAAAAGGCTTAGTGGGATTTCCTATTCCTCTTCTACTCCTGCATCTTGACTGTGTGTGTGGAGAGGGGTCAGTTAAACTTGCTTTCTAGCTCATAAAACTGTGTATTAAGAGGTCCCATAAAACTGTGTATTAAGAGACCAGAGGTAGAGACTATACTGCACATTTTCCTTGGTGTTGAGACTACTCAGCCTCATCCAGAGATCCTGGCCCTTGGAGCTTGATGCCATAGGCATATAGGAGGAATGAATTCTATACTTAATTTCCACTCTTGTAGTTAAGTGTGGCCAAGTGTCCTGTGTAAAATGCAAAGCAGGAGTCTGTGCCCTGCCACATACAAGCTTTCAGGGTTGGTATACTTATCACTGTGTGCTTTTCCTCTTTGCCATGGCACTGCCTAGGCTCCAGACTGTGGCTGCTCCATTGTGTATCCTGGAGTGAAGAATGATGGCCCTCAGGGCCCCTGTGAGGAGGAAGAAATAAACCTGTTTTACAAAGCTACTGAGATGTTAACATTGTTTGCTAATGCATCATCTCCTAACTTGTGCTAACTAGTTCAGTGATTATACGTTTTTTAAATAAAAATACAATGAAATATTACCTATATAGTGTTAAAAAGAAATCACAGGCCTAAAATGACATCACTCCAGCCAGGCCAACTTACCAAACCAGAGCTTAATTCCTAACCTAATTGTAGTTTTAACCTATCCCAGAAATGCAGGTCTTAACCTGTTAATCAGGAATTTTCTGATAAGCACCAATGAGGTGATCTGTCACTTGGGCCCTCTCCATTCTTCAAAGGAAGATGGGGGTGGTAATCCACTAATAAGACCACTTGCCCTTTCACCTAAGGGAAAGTGACCTTTCTTTTCTCTTGCTAATAATTTCTTGCCCCATCCTCTTTCCTATAAAAACCTTCCCTGTTGTACAATTCCTCAGAGCTGCCCTCTGCTTGCCCGAAGGGATGCTGTCTGATTCATAAATCACTTGATAAAACCAATTAGATCTTCAAATTTACTTGGTTAAATTCTTTTTTTTTAGCAACAGTTACACTTTTTATAACAGTAAGAAAAGATCAGAGAGATGCCTAAGATAAATGAATTAAAAGAAGAAAACGCAGATGATTGGTCTTTGTGAGAGACTCATCTAGGGAGGGGACTGGCAATATGGGATTTAGCCCAAGTTGCTTTGTGAAATTTTCATGGTCATCCAAAAATAACTAATTGAGCCCGCAGTACAGCAGGTCATGTGCAAAGGAACTTCCTATAACCTACAGAGCTGGGAAGATGGGAAAGCAAAACACCAGTCAAGTGTCAAAATAACAAGGGTTAACTTCTTGGACTTTTTCTGACTTAATAGCCCTTTGTGGTTAAAAATTATAACAAAGAAAAATAGATATTCTTTCTTTTCTCACTATCAGTCAGCAAAAACTTCTGGGAGACAGGCAAGGGCAAGACTTGTTTACCTTTACATTCCTCTGCTATGCATGTCAATAAACAATTACTAAATGGGAAGATAAATATGAAAGAATGGATAATTGAATGAAATCCATATCAATGGTTTGGGCAAAAGACACACCCTTTGAGGTATGTTCAACTCATTTTTCAGTAACCAAGTAAAGGGTATAATGAAATAACTCCTTTTACACATGCATACATATATATACACATTTAGTTCCTTCCGAAGGCTATTGATTCCATCATTAAATATACCATATCTGCCTCTATTCTCTAACATCAGTGGCTTAATTTGGAACCTCATTATCTCTTACTAAGGCTATGGCCATAGCTTGCTAATTGGACCACAAATTATCTCCATCTTCACCCTGCAGTTCATCTCCACATAGCCCTCTGAATGTAAAGCAGACTATGCTACCTTCCTACTGAAAGAAAATTTTAGGCTTCAATTAGAACAGAATCAAATTCAAATCCTTAACAAGTGAAAGGAACCCTCATCTTGGTCCATTTATATTCTCCAGTGGAATTTTAACTCATTCTTGGCCAGGCACGAAATTTCCTGTACTTCTTCTCTTTTTGCCTTTACCTCAGTATGTTGCAAACGTGGCTGAACTCTTTCATTGGGAATGCTATTCCTTTAGCAAAGAACTGTCTGTCTGCCTGAAGATCTCTTACACAGAACAGAACAGAATGTCAGCTAACTACTACTCTCTATTAAGTGCCTGCTATGTTCCAGGCACTGGGCTATCCTATTAATTCTCACCACCTTCTGAGACAAGTATTGTTAGGACATTAGATGGTGAAAAAACCTGAAGCTTGGAGATAAAAGAATAAACTCAAATTCACACAGCTAATAGATTTGGGAACTTGAATAGACCCTGGGCTGACTCCAAAAGCCCATTAACTGCTGACTGATACTCCCTCGCACCAAACTCCAATGTTAACTCTTACCTCTATGCTGTCATTTCTGGCACCCTGAGGCAAATTACCCATACGTTTTGTCCAAAATTCTCTCACAGAACTTAATATATTAAAGCTATTTGTCACACATCTCTCTTTTTAAGTAGACTATGAGCTCTTGAAAGTTAAGTAATGTATCTTATTGAACTTTGAATTTTCTTTTTGAACATCGTTGCTGAGCTGAATGGTTAGGCAAGAGAACCCAATAAATGTTTGGGAAAAGAAAAGTGGGGGGAAGTGTGAGAACAAAAGTTTGCTCATAGTGCCAAGACAGAGACACAGAGAAACAGGGACCGAGAAAGGGAGAGAGAAGGGTGGGCGAGGAGGAAGGAATATGCACAATTTAAAAAACAAAATGTTACCAACACTGTAATACTCTATGGAAAAGATAATGTTTTCTGGAGATACTCTATATTCCCAAAGAAAGGGAGAAGACATAACAGAGATTAAAAATGACAAGAAGACAGGAAGTCCTAGAGTTGATGAAAACAAATAATAGGGCAGTTTTTGATTTGGTTTATTTTTATAAACACTTCTCTGCAAATATCACAGCCAGCCTTCATAGCTGTCACTGCAAGGGGATAGTGGTCATCAAAAGGTAAATAGGTTCAAAAGAGGAATAGGTGGAAGACATTGCCAAAAAGAAGAATATAAAATTAAAATTAAGAATTAAAAGTGCCAAAGACTTGAAAAGGGAACTGGTAATAACAAAGTGACATTGAGCAAAGATGATTTGAATCAAAAACATTAGTCAAGAGGGCAATTCAAAGAACTTAAGGATGACATTAGAAGCCTTTCAGATACTTCAGGAACATTGACCAAAGAATATTTTTATTTCCAGGTAAGACTTTCAAACATCTTGGAGCTAGGCTGAATAGAATATTAATTGAAATTAAGGAGCAGTATACCAGTGCAAATAAGTCCCTAGGCAAACCTGACTTTGAAAGCTAGGGCAGAAGTGCTCTTACATAATTTCCAGAAAAACAACCGCAACATCAACAGCAAAGCCTGAACCATCCGGCTCAGGCATCCACACAACCTGGTTCTAGGAAATCAGCCAAATGTGATAGAAGCTGTTCAAATTGGGAAGCATCTAAAATCCAAGTGTTTTCAACCCAGTTCCATTTCAAATACTCATAAATATGAAAGTCAAAGAAGAGAAGCAGGAGAATACTTCTTTGTTTTGTGCCATCCGGCTTCAGGGATTGTAGAAGGCTCTGAGGAAAGCAAGTAGAAACACAGGGAGGGTGAGAAAACCAATGGGAACAATTTCATAAGCAGTAGGTTGTGCTTGAAATGGAAATTTAGCTTTGTGGAATTCTAAACAGGGGGAAAGGGCATCCGAGGTTAGCCAAAGCTGACTGACGAGAGGTATCAGCTGAGTGTGTGAGTAGACAGACAGTGAAGTGCTTACAGAGTAAACAGACATCCCAGACTTTCCAAGTAAGCTTTTTACAAGCACAATGTGCACTAACTTTCTCATCTGTTTTGCTCTCAAAAGGAGTGAAATCAGGGCAAAAAGCTTTCTTTTCCTAATGTGATGCCCAGGACATCAATTTAATACCAAAGGAACACCTGTGAGGCACTTTCTGAATTAATATGGTTTAATTTGGTTTATGATGGTTTAATACCAGATTGCAAATGGCTCAATCAACAAGTATTTACTGAGGAAGTGCAATGCACAAGGCAGTAGATACCCCAGGTAATAACCAGAGGGTGAGGTGCATGTTGAGAACGGACTGTTGTGGGTAATTTTATCACCTTAGTGGGCGCATTAGTGTTTGTTTGGAAGAAGAAAAATGAGAAAGTAAATGTTGTAAAGGGCTTTATCTAGTTGCAACCTCCTACAGCTTCATTAGAAAATACACAAACTTTTTTCTTAAGAGTAGTCCATACCCTGACTTCCCTTCCTCATATCCAACTCATCCTTTCAAAAATTGGACTTTGCATCTAGTTTTAAAAATGCAGGTATTTAGGGGTGCTTGCGTGGCTCAGTTGGTTAAGCATCCGACTTTGGCTGAGGTCATGATCTCCTACTCTGTGAGTTTGAGCCCTGCGCTGGGCTCTGTACTGACAGCTCAGAGCCTGGAGCCTGCTTCAGCTTCTGTGTCTCCCCTCTCTTTCAACCCCTCCCCCACTCACTGTCTCGCTCCATCTCTCAAAAAATAAATAAATGTTAAAAAATTTAAATGCAGGTGTTTAGGAAATGTTAAATATATAGAAAAATAAACAGCTTTAACAAGTATCCCTTTTTCCATATCTGCCATTGATTATTGTTTTAAAAAAGAAAATATCACAAAACACTTAAAAATTCCTTCCCATATACACTCCTTTGCTCCTCCCACTTAATATAGAACCATTATTTTCAAGTTGTTCAGTGAAATTGCATGCTCATGTTTATAAATTTAGTAAATATGTGTATAGAATTTTTTTCCTGGCCTAGTATCCTATGTCCTAAAATTGCTTCTTGAAGTTTTAAGGTTTGTTTGCACCTTTAAGACCTTGACCCATTTTCATCACAATTGCAATAGTGTGTGGTAGTTAACTGCTCAGGATCCAGACCACCAGGGGTGCACAGAGAAAGCACAGCTCTGCTTTTACTGCTAGCTCCCTGTGTGACCGCAAGCAGATTCTGCCTCTTTCTGAGACTCAATTCAGTCCCCTGTAAAATGCCTTACTGACATATAGAAAGGATTAAATGAGCTAACACAGATACAGCATTTATTTAGACCAGTGCCTGGCATGTGATGAGCACTAAACAAATGTTAGTTATTATCATTATTGTTGTTGGTGCTGCTGTTACTATTATCATGTGAAGTAGAATTCGATTTATTATGAAGGGGGTAATTACTCCAACAATATTTTTCATGCAGTCAATTATTTTTTCACCCCTGATTTCTAAGCCATCTCATAAACAAGCTTTTATACATGCACATGTCTGGGCTCTTTTGCTCTTCAGGTGTTCTTATTGCCTATCCCTGCACCTAGTCCACACTGCACTAATTAGTAACCTATAATAAACCTTGTATCTGGGGTAGCTAGTCCATCCCCTTCTTCTGCCTCTCTTGTGTGGTTTTGGCATTTGTGGTCCTTTATTCTTGCATGTTACTTTTAGTATCCATTAGTTAATTTCTTTAAAAACAACAAAGAACTGGGGCACCTGCCTGGCTCAGTCAGTTGAGTGTCCAACTTCAGCTCAGGCCATGATCTTGCGCTTCATGAGTTCGAGCCCCTCATCAGGCTCACTGCTGCTAGTGCAGAGCCCACTTCAGATCCTCTTTCCCCCTCTCACTCTACCCCTCTCCCACTTATGCTCTTTCTCTTTCAAAATACATACATACATACATACATACACACATAATAAGAAAACAAAGAACTAAAAAAAATATGGAGGTGGGGGTTAGAATTACAGATATTTAGCCTACGGCCATACTACCCTGAACATGCCCAATCTTGTCTGATCTCGAAAGTAAGCAGGGTCAGGCCTGGTTAGTACTTGGATGGCAGAATTTCAGATATTTAGTGTTTCCATTCATGAACATGACTTCTATCATCAATTATTTGGTATTTTTAAAATATCAATACATTTTTATAATTTTTCCATGAGGTTTATTCTCAAATTTTCTGAAATAGTCCTATGTACTCTTGCTGCCATCATAGATAAGATTTGTTAATATGTATTTTATAAATTTTTATTGTCAATATAAAAACATTGTTATATTCAGTGATGTTGATGCACTTCTATCAATTCTAATAATTTGTGCATTTTCTTTCTTATCTGTGTAGATAACAATGCCATCTTTGTATAATGTCCATTTTGTTTCTTTCAAATTGCACATATTTGGCATTTTCCTATCTTATTTGTCTGCCTAAGACAGAGGGTATAATTCTGAAGGAAATTGCTGATAGCAGACATCCTTGTTTTGTCTTTATCTTAGTGAGAATGCTTTAAGGCTTTAGCATTAAATAGAATATTCAATTTCAGATGTTGATTGACAAGCCTTATAAAGTTAATGCCACTTTTTATGCCTAGTTTGTTAAGAGATTCTTTTAAATCATGAACATTGAATTTTAAACATATGCTTTTTTGCATTTGTTAATAACAAATTTTATCTTCTTTAATCATTAATTTGTTAAAGTAGTGAATTATAGTTGTAGATTTTCTATGAATTATTGGGATGCATACTACTTGCTCATTAAAAAAGTGGCTGGATTCAAGCATCTACTAATATTTTATTTAGAATTATTGCATCTGAATTCTTCCATAAGATTGGCTTACAATTTTTCCTTTTGATACTTTCTTGGCCCAATTCTATTATATTAATTTCATAAACTGACTTGGAGAGCTTCTTTGGCTATTTCCTAGATTATATTGTATATTAAGAGTGCTTTAATTTAATTTCTAGGTAGGATTTTTTTTCTTTGTGTGTGTGGGGGATGAGTAAGGAGAAGAAGGGATAGGTAGATTTTTGACCATTAATATGAATAACTTTAATGACATAATTTCTGTCATTATTGTCTGTCTGTCTCTATGTTTTTGTCTTTGTCTCTCTATATCAGGGATTTGCCTGAATTATTAATTTTTTCAGAGAACCAGCTTTGATTTTTATTAATTTTCTTTTTTCTTTTGTCTTTCCCTTTTAACTGATGGGCATGCTCTATATTTGTCAGTATTGTGGATATGTTTGGAATTTTGTATCATTTTGCTCTGTGTGTTTTCATGCTATTTCTTGATTCTTTTTTACTCCTTTTCTTAATCACCCTTCTTTGGATGTTTTAGAATTTTTTTCTGCTTTTCTCCTTTCTATCAAATTAAAAGATACTCAATATATTCTGTCTGATAGAATGATGTAATGTTAAAATGCATACCCTAGTTAACAGGTTTTTTTCATGAGTAATAAGGAAAAATCAAATGGCCATATCTTCCACATTATTGTTTTGCGGCATTTTAATGACATCCTGTGTTACCCTTCCTTCCCAATTAGACATTATTTTAATTATAATTATTAACTTTTACAATAATTATTTTGAGTTAGTCACATTGTTCTGATATATTTCCTAACCATTCAATTTTGCATACTATTACTTCCTTAATTTCAATTCCTGTCTTTAAAACATGGATTCCCATCTTTTAATTGTTCTTTCAGCAGGATATCCGAGTAGTAAAGTTAGTATCTGTGTGAAAATATTTCTATTTTACATTTGCCTTTGCAGGAGTAGTTTAACTGGGCACAGAAGTCTAAATTCACATTATATTCCTCAGCAACTTTAAGATATTATTCAATCATCTCTATGAAATTTCTATTTTTCTTGATGGAGCATCTAATTGACAATCTAATTGCTCATGTTTTTCAGGTAAAGTGTCTTTTCTTTCTGATTGCTTTGGAGTTACTCAGTTTCTCCTTTCCTTTGTGGTTCCACTATGATGCATCTCATCAAATGTTTATTTTTATTTATCCAGCTCAGAAATTCATATGATTCTTTATAATTGAAGATTCATAGTTTTGTATCAAGTCTGAAAAGTCTTAGCCATTTATCAGTTTGTACATCTTTTTGCCCAACTTCCACTTATTCCTTTCTATTCTTTTCTTCTGGAGGTCTTAGACACATACCAGTCATCTTTGTTCTATTTGCCAAGATGCTTACTCTACATTTTCCATGTTATTGTTTCCTGTAGTATCTGCCACATACTAATCCTTCAGTTCACTAATTCTTTATTCAGTTGTGTTCAAAATTCTTTATTCAATTGTGTTGAACATGATGTTTAACTAAATCTTTGAGTATTTAATTTCAGTGACTCTATTTCATTTTTTAAAATTCTCTTTGTTTTCTTTCAAAAACATTTTTAAAATGTTAACTTTTATTTTAATTTTATTACTTTTAATTCAACAATTTTAAACACATTTTATGATCTTTCTAATTATTTTTTAATGTTTAATTATTTTGAGAGAGAGAGAGAGAATGGGGGAGGGCAGAGACACAGGGAGAGAGAGAATCCCAAGCAGACACCAGCTGTCAGCACAGAGCCTCAACATGTTGTTAGAACTCACAAACCATGAGATCATGACCTGAGTCAAAACCAAGAGTTGGACGTTTAGTTGGCTGAGCCATGTAGGCGCCCCATTTCTAATTCTTGAGACTTATTCTTCATGTTTATTATTAACCAGATTCTTCCTCAGGAGAGATTACTTTCTTATGTGGTTTGTAGTTTTTACACATGCCTTTTTATTTAGGTGAGATATATTTGTGTGTACGTGTGCATATGCATGTGTGTGAGCACTGGGTAAAAAAATCCTAGAAAATTTTTTATTTCTTTTTGCTTAAGTTGGGATCCTAGCATATATTCACTCTAAGACCAATATTTATGCCAGGCTTTTCTCTCTATTTGGCTAATATTCCAATAAACAGTTTTTACCAACTTACATTTCCTTGAGTTAGTGGATGGATTTAGTTTTCCTTTTACTCAGTTCTGGACTGTGTGCAGAAGTCTTGATTACATATTACTTTTTCAAATGTGCCTGATGTCATGAAACCCACTTCTCCTCAACCCACCATTGCCTTAGCCCTAGAAATTCAATGCCTGACTGGGCTACCACTGCATCACTCATGACTTTTTCTCTCTGACTTTAAGATCTTCTTTGTTTCTGGCATCTAGGAATTTTACCTTCTTTCTTTTTAGGTCAGATATATATTAAAATATTTTTGTTTAGATATTATCAAACACGTCTATGTATTTGTTGCAAAAAGGTAGGCAAATACCTCAGTGTGTCATGTTGTAAGAACCAAAAATCCAATTACTCTTCAAAAAACAATTATTGTGAAATAAATCTATGTACTGAAATATGCCATATTTGTGTGTGCGTGTGTGTGTCTGTGTGGCTGTGTCTCTGTGTGTGAACATTATTTTCAGCACCTGAAGTCCCGTGTCTCTCTCCCCATGATGATACTTTTCTCGTTCCTTCATAGTAACTACAGGCTGACTTTGTGACAGGCATTTTCTTGCTTTTCATTATAGTTTTAATACATTAATCATGAAACAAGAGTTTACTTTTGCTTGATTTTGAACTTTATAGGACTGGAATAATTCTCCATTCTTAGATTGTGTTTCTTTTGATCAATAATACATATTTAACATCCATGTCAGGAGTTGACAAACTTTTTCTGTAAGGGACCAAATAGTAAATATTTTAGTCTTTTCAGGCTAGATACATTCTCTGACACATATTCTTTTTTGCTTGTCTGCTTTTTTTTTTACAAGTCATATAAATGTAAAAAGAAAACATGCTTAGCCTGTGGGTCATGCAAAAGTAGGTCACACTGGATTTGTTTGGTCCATGGGCTGTAGTTTGCTGATTTTGGATATATGTTATTGCAGGAGACCATGGTTATTTGTTTATATCACTCTATAGCAGGCTACATTTACTCATTGTAGTGTTGATGTGAATTTGAGTTTCTTTCAAGTTTTTTTGTTATTATTGTTATTACTCTGCTAGGAACATACCTGTACCTATTTCCTGGTGAGTGAGTATGTGTGTGTGTGTGTGTGTGTGTATTACATGAGCTTATATTAAGGGTGAAAATGCTTAGTTTGCATATACATGACTTTTGAAAACATTGCCAAACATTTTCTAGTGGTTAAATGAATTTATATTCCCACCAAATAGTATCATATTTTTACTGTTTTATATCCCTGCCAACATTAGTAGTAATGGAATGTTAGATTTTAGTCAATCTTGTGGATACACAATAGTATTGCAGTATGGTTCTAATCAAGGTTTTCTTGATTATTAGTGAGGCTGACTACATTTGCAAATATTTATTGAATATCTTGATTTCTATTTTTGTGAAGTACCTGTTCGCATTTTAGGGGGGGGGCATTTTTCAAATTGGGATATCTGTTTTCTCCCCAGTTTCTTTGGTAGGGATTCTTTATATATTTTGTAGTAGTTATATAGGTTGAAAATATTTTTTTATATGCTGTGTCTTGCCTTTTCTCTCTATAAATGCCATCTTTTGGTTAACAGAAGTACTTAATTTCCAAGTAGCTCAATTTGTCAATCATTTTGTTGAACTCCCCTTTAATAAATACTTTCCCATTGCTGGATGATAAATATATCCTTTGGTATATATGAAATGTTTGTATTTTGCCTTTTATACTTGTATTGTTAACCCACATGGAGATGATATTTTGTGTATTGTATGTGGTAAAGTTCAAATTTATTTTGTCCACATGGAAATCTATTTATTCTAAAACTGCATATCAAAAAAGTGATAATTCTGTCATATATTAAATACTCACATATTTGGGCCCAGTACAAATGCCCTCTATTGTGTTCCATTGCACTACTCAGTGTAAATAGAAAGCTTTTTAATTACTATAATTTTATAATAAGACTTGAAATCTGGTACAGCAAATTCTTCTGAAGAGTTTCTTTTTGAAGAGTGCCTTTGCTGTCCTTGAAAATTTCATTTCCATGTTACTTTTACAATAAGCCCATCATATTCTAAAATAAAACAATAACCGCTGAGTTATTGATTGTGATTGCATTGAATCCTTTAATCTTGGGCCTTCCAAGCCATCAATAGGATCTATTCCTTCTTCTATTTATATTTTTCTTCTTTAATGTCTCTCAAAAAATTTTAATGCCTCAATTTCTTCACAGAAGTCTGTCACACATTTTATTAGACTTTTCTTAAGTGTTTCATATTATTTGATGTTCTAGAAATTGTAAAATGCTTTTTCTAAATTTTATAACTTCTGATTACTAAATGATCATTTTTTGCTATAATATAAAAGTCAAATTCATTGTTTTACATTTATTCAATATTCGACTAGTATTCAGAAACACTCCTATCAATTTAATAATTTATCTACAGTTTTTTAGAATATTATGTATGAGATCATATTATCTGTATAATTGCTTTCTTTCATGGCAATCTTTGTGCTTAATTCTTTACCCTGTCTTATTCGCCCAGTGTAGTGTTGGCTGGGGGCAGTGAGAGTATACATGCTTGCCTTGCTCAGCTTGCAAAGGGAATGCTCTTACTATTTCACTACGATTGCGCTACATGTTTTATGTAGATTTCTCTGAGGCTAAGTTTTTCTTCTACTCCTGTTATGGGAGTTATATCATGAATGAATATTGGATTTTATCAAAAGTTTTGATAAATGTCTTAAAGTCTTAGGAATTTTCTCTTTTAACCTGCTTATATTGTTAATGAGGTAAAAAGAGTGAAGATAAAAATTTAGAAATCATTGGTAGATGAATTATTCTGGAAGCCAGAGGATTCATAAGCTGATAAATGGAAGAGTGTAGAGACACAGGAGAAAAAGACAAGGACTGAGCCTTTGGTAAATGCAGGTTTTGTAATGTATAAGCAGCTGGAAAATAATATTGAGAAGGAATATTTGGTGAAGTAGAAGAAATACCAGAGTGTAGAACAGTCTAATAAAATATCTCTTGGTTGACAACATAGAGGTACTGAAGTGACTTTTGCAGTCAACATCTTTACAGAGTGGTGAAGAGTTGCAAAATAGACATAAAGAAGCCAAATTGAAAAGAATCCAAATTGGAATCTGATTTAAAAAAAAAAAAGTTTTCGAGATCCCTGTTCTCTTCTCAATAAAAGCAGCTTCAAATCTAGACTAAAATATTTTCAAAATCTCTTTAAAAGCACTAAAAAGCTCACCAGACAGTGTAATCTTCCTGGAAGATTTTGGCAGGAAATCTGGAACCCACAAAATTAAACTGAATATGAGGGTAACCAAACCAATTTTCTCTGAGACTATTTTGAGTATAGCAATCAAGGGCAAAAAATGCTGTCTGAGATTTATCCATTGGCCCAGTACTATCCTCAGACCTAGATAAATAGGCTTCCTACCCTGAACCCTATGCTTCAGATCCCCTCTCATGCCACAGATACAACAACAACAATGTTACAGTTAGGAACTCTGCTTGGGCACCTCTGTCATTTGGGACCCAACACTCAGTGTTGGCCCAGCCCTGCTCATAATTGGTTACATCTGCTCTTTGAATAAGAAGACTCAAGAAAGTATCTTTCATATCTCTTGTCTTACAAACTTGAAAAAAAAGACAATTTTCTTTCAATTCTACAAAGATTTGAGAGTTATACCACTGCTGACATCAGAGAACACAGCTTTGAATTGCCCAGGGGGTTTGAGAAGGAGAAGTGCTTACATATATTATTTCATCTGTCAGGCCCTACCTCTTAGATAACATGAATGCCATAGATTTGTATATTCCCCACAAGTGTGCAGTGCCCAGTTTTGGTTTCTTTTTGGTTCCAATTTGGTTCAGGAGATATTTACAAACAAACATGGGATATGGTACTCTCATAAGCTGCACATAGTTTTTGAGGAGCATTTCATTATATTAAACAATTTACAATGCTCTTAAATTTGTGTATATGCCAGTCTAGATGTAAAATGCATGAAGAGTAATAGCCATTATTTACCCTTGCAATGAAAGGGATACTAAATGTTAAAAGTTACTTTTGCAAAACTATTTAATGAGGTTTACCTACATTTGAAAGAAAACAGATTAAATTTTCACCTTTTCTCAAGTTATTTGCATTTCTTTATAATTTTAATGTGTAGACATATGGTCTGCAGGCCTCCCTTTATACTTTTGGTCTAGGCCTTATAAACGTGAGAAATAGGATTTCACATGGACTAGATCACTAGGGCTTCATAGGTCATAGTAAGACAAGTTGATTTTATTCTTTAGATAAAAGCATTTTAAAGCAGAAGAGTGATGTTAGCTAACTTTGAGTTTAAAGCAATAGTTTCCATGTTATATGGAAAATTTACTGTGGGATATCAGAATAAATGCAAGGCTAAACTAAAAGAGTCTTATGGTCACCTAAGCAGTGTGGAATGATGGTTAAGACCATAGTCTCTGGAGACAAACTTCTCATGTTTGAAATCTGTTCCTGGGCACAAGTTATCTCTAGAACATCATGAAAATGACAATGCCTGTCTTTTCACTTACTTGTCAGTAAAGTGGAGGTAAAAATAAGATAGTTTATTCATTTTTTGTAAAGATTAAGTAAGTTATGCAAAGCACTTGCAACTGTGCCTAGAAATGAATAAATGCTGTATGAGTACTAGGTATTATTATTACCAAATGTGGAATGGGAAAAAAGAGTGATATTGAGGGAAGTTTTAATGTTTTTGGTTCAAGCAACAAGATGAATGGTGGCAGCATTTACTGAGCTAAGAAACACAGGGAGATGAGTCAATTTTGGTTAAGAGAATGGAATCAAGAATTCAACTTTAGACTTACTGGATTTGCAATTTCTGTTCAATGCTTAAATGGAGATTGGATGTTGAGCAAGCAGCTAGATAAATGAGTCTTGTGAGAAAAACAATTTATATAAATTGGGGAACCAACAGTGCACTGGTTGAGAATACCTAAGAAGTGAGCGTAGACTTAAAAGACAAGAGGTTCCAGGAAAGAGTCTTAGGACATTACAAAGGTGAAGATTTGGGAAGAGGAGAGGATCCAACCAAAAAGAGTCAGAAAAGCAGTCAGTGTGGTGGTAGGGGAACCAGAGCAGTATGGTGACATGGATGCCACATGCAAAAAGGGTCTTAAGAATGAGTGGCCATTTGTGTAACAATGTCTTGAAAGGTCAGATAAGTATGAGAATGAGAATTAGTCATTAGATTTG
This sequence comes from Cryptoprocta ferox, assembly GCA_028646485.1. Classification (NCBI taxonomy): domain Eukaryota; kingdom Metazoa; phylum Chordata; class Mammalia; order Carnivora; family Eupleridae; genus Cryptoprocta; species Cryptoprocta ferox. The sequence continues at coordinate 34,435,555 of CM053567.1, read as the reverse complement.
ATATCATGGAGGTCATGTTGGTTTCAGAGGTAAATGTATTGAATGGATTTGAAACAGAAAGGAAAAGAGAAACTTTAGACTGAGTATAAATACACTTCTGACATGGTATCTGCCAGGATTTACCCTGTAAATATACTCTTTTCCTATTTGAAGTAAATAAGTTATGGGTGTTTTCTTTGATATTATGTAAATATTGAATTTCAAATAAAACATTCAATGTATTCATTTATTTATATCAGAATAAGACTCATCATTTCCTATTTTATTCAATTAGTCTTAATCTATTACTTATTTATTTTGATGCCCAAATTCTTTCTTATTTGGCCAATGGGACCTTTTTCAGTTTGGCATCCAGGTCTTTTAGATAAGCACTGCCTCTTTATCCTTGACTTCAATATCTCATGCCAGTCTCCCCCTTGCATGGATGCCTTCCTTACCTCTTCTTGGGATATGACACCCCCTCTGCCGCAGATCCTGCCTTACCCTGCCTGGACTTTGACACACTGCTCTGAGTTACCATGGCTCTTACCACCCTGGCTCAGGCACCTTGACTCCACTTAATGATTTGTGCACAGAATTGTTCCAGAAAGGAAGAAGGTGGAAGGGAAATACAGGTGAAAGAAAGAAAAGGATATGAAGGATAAGAAAGAGAATTAAGGAGAAAGAAACTAAAGAGAAAGGAAGGGGTGAAGAAGGAAGGGGAAGAAAAAGAAGGGAAGGAAGGAAAAGAAACAGGAAGGCATGAGACAAAAGGACAAAGGAAGCACAAGAAGAAGAGGAGCAAAAATAATTTCTTAGTCTTTCCATGTTCACTCATGTCCCTTTCCCAGCTATTACCCATAGAGCAGCTGAGTGACATTTGCAAAATCTACATAAAATCATGTCAGTATGTCGTTTATTCAAACTGTAATATGATCTAAAAGGCCCTGAATTCTTGTCTTCTGCTGACTTATCCATCCTCATCTCTTCTACTGTCCCTCTCATGTACTGTGAGGCTGCTGTGCTCAAGTCTCTCAGACCTTCTTTTACGTTCTTATGCTGTTGGACATTTTTCTCCTTTGAGATCCTCAGTGTGTGTCTCCCTGTGTCTGGTATGCTTTGCTTCCTGTACTTTGCCCAGAAAACTCCAATATATTCCTCTGATCTCAGCTTTACTAGAACTTCCTCAGAGATGCCGTCTCCAACCTGCCAAGCTATAAAACACCTTCCCTGGTGTTTTCTCTCACAGAACCCTGTGCCCACCCCTCACTCACTTAACACAATGCATAATTATGTGTATTTATTTTTTAAACGTTGCTCTCATTCAGTAGAGTTAAAGTCTACTTTGTATATCATTATGTACCATACCTAACGTATATAAGCTACTTTATAGATACATGTGGCCAGATGAATGTCAAGATAAATTAATAAATAAAGATAGCTGACTTCAAAACCAGGTTGAGCCATTATACTACTGATTGTCTACCACTTCTTTCCTAGAACTCATGCTTTCTGTCTTAGCATGATTACTTTTAAACCTTCTACTTTGATCTTTAATGATTGTCTGGGGTGCCTACACCAGAAAGAATTCTTCCTGTGCTGTCCCACTGTATGTTATCTTAGAGACAGCTCCCAGAGGAGTCTTTTGTATTATATCTTAATTCTGAGACTCTACTGCTGACACAGTGTGCATCATGTTACAAAATGGAAAAGATTTCCTTAGAGCAAGATCACAATGAACTAAACTTTTGATCAACAAGCGTTGGTAGGCCATACTACTACTACTACTACTACTACTACTACTACTACTGATGATGATAATATTTTCATATATTTAGCACTTCCTACGTGTCATTTTCCATATTCATTTATTTATTTCAGCTGTAAGTTAACTACTAGGATGGATGGTAATGTTTTCTAAGTCCATTTCTGAAAATTAAGTAACATCATATGATCTTATTTACCTCCAGATGAGAAGACCAAGCAGCAGAACAGTAAATTCCAAGGTGAGATTTGAACCGTGAGTAGTCTGACTCACAATATCCTAACTCTTGACCTTAAGGCACTCCTCAGTATTCTTCCTCAGCTGCCCGTATATTCCCACACAATAAGCTTCCAAAGAAGGCACAAACAGAAGGAGAAATAAGAAGTCCTTCATCATATGATTTGCCACATCTGGTGCTAAAAGAAGCCCCATCCAGAATTATGGCACCTGGGGGGAGGGCAGGGTGGGAAGGATAATTTCTAAATGTTAAAACTCTTTATTCTTCACCACCTTTCTCTTTCTCAGAGTCTGAAACTATATTACCTTACTGTAGCTGCACCTCTTGAAGCAAGACATTATCATTCTGTGCTCAAAAAAGGAAATCTTGACAGAAGGGGTCTTTGTCTATTTGAGATTACTGAGGAAGGTCCGCGACGACATTCGTTTTCCCTTTCCAAGTGTCTCCACTGATGTCTGGGAATAAAAAGCACAAGCCTTTTCCAAACAAGTGTCACTGAGTTACTTGACCCTTCCTGAAGTGAAAGGCATTCCATGATAAACGGTCACCAGGCTGAGTCACCTGCTGATTAGCACTTTCTAAAAGGAAATGCCTGTAGACAGTGCTTTTAGATGCAGGATCTGTTGGTGTTTGTTTTGGAGACCATTTACCCCAGAAACTTTGAAGAAAATACATCTTGGACTAAGAACTCTATAATGACCTGTTTCAGTTCCTGGTAGACTGAATGCTAGACTTGGGGACTGTGGTCTTGATTTTTTTTTTTCAATGTTGAAATCTGAGTGATGAAGTGACCAAGTGTTTCTGTCTTGCAGTTATTTCTCATGAGTGGTACAATGCCCTCCACAACTTGCTCCTTACTTTAGAGACTCAGATTTGCTAACCTTACAAAAAACTTCATCATCCATGCATTTGGGTTATATTGTGATGATTTCTAGTTTCATCAAACATTGACAGAAATTAGAAAAAGATTTTGTAAAGCCTGGAAATATTTTTTAACTACCATGGTATTGGCTGTGCTGGATGTCCATCTCCAATTAACATAATATATTTATATTCTGACATCCAAGTATGATGGTAAGTACTAGTTTTTGTATTATACCTCATTGTGTGAAAGACTTGATTGAGTCAGCTTGCAAAATTGAAAGGGAAAATTTTGATTGGAATATAAGATTGAGCTTGTGAGGAGAGCTAGAAAATAGTCTCCTGGGTCATGGGGGTAGGGAATGTTTCTTGGCTAAAAGAAGCTTGAACAGAAACGAAGCAGTAGACCTGAGGAAACCCTTTCCCCAGCTCTTCTGGCTTGTGGTAGGACAATGGGAAGATTTCACCTTTGTATCATTTCCTCACCACCCTAGTTTCGTCCAAAGCTAAAGAGTTGACTTTGGTAGTCCATGTGAAAAGGCACTCTGGCTCCTGACCACCCAATTCTTGGGCTGCAGCATGGAGGGGTGGGAGATTCCATCCAAATGGTGTTTTCTCTGCCTCTGGTCAGATGGCCCCAACTGGTTCAGGTCCGACCTCCCATCAATTCCACCCACCCTTGCTGACTCACACACTTGTAAATTCAAAATAGCTTAGTAAATACTTACAAAATTAATAATCACTGTTTTCTAAACCTCACTTTGTATGTGCTGAGCTCCTAAACTATGTTGGTTATATAACACATGATATGATCACTATGTGTATAACCATCTGTAAGATTAGTTATATTCTCCTTATTTGAGAGAGGAGTGAACTGGCTAAGGAGTGTCTGGCTGGCTCAATTGGTATAGCATGTGACTCTTGATCCCAGGGTCATGAGTTTGAGCCCCATCTTGGATGTGGAGATTACCTTAAAAAAGAGAGAGAGAGAGAGAGAGAGAGAGAGAGAGAGAACTGGCTTTAAAGAGATAAAATGACTTGCTTCACTTTACAAAGCTTGTAAGTGAAAGTATTAGAATTAGAACCCAGTTTTAGTGTTTGGGTCTACATTCCATCATTCTATACTGCCCACCAGGATAACAGTACTGACAGGGGCTTTGATGAATACCCACAAAAGGAAGAGAAGTGTATCTATTACAGTGTTCTCTGTATTCTCTAATAGAAAAGAGGTGCATATGTGAAACTGGCCAAAAATAACAAATGGCAATATATAAAAAGTTTCAGAATTGAAAGCAGGGACTTGAAGAGTTATTTGTACACTCATCTTCACAGTGGCATTATTCTCAGGAGCCAAAAGGTGAAAGCAACCCAAGGGTCCATGAATGGATGAAAGGGTAAGCAAAATGTGGTATATAATTGCAATGGAATAGTATTCAGCCTTAAAAAGGAAGGGCATTTTGGCTCATGTTATGTGGATGAACCTTGATATTGTGCTAAGTGAAATAAGTAACTTACAAAAGAACAAACACTGTATAATTCCACTTACATGAGGTATTTAGAGTAGTACAGTTTGTAGAAACAGAAAGTAGAATGGTGGTTGGCAGGTCTGGGGAGGGGGGAGATAGGGTGTGATTATTTAATGGGTACAGAGTTTCAGTTTTACAAGTTCTGTGGAAGGATCCGGGTTGTGGCAGCATAATAATGTGAATGTACTTAATGTCATTGAACTGTACACTGAAAAATGATTACCATGGTAAATTTGATGTTGTGTGTATTTTATCACAATTTAAAGGAAGTATGTGAGATCATGCAGCAAAGACAAAGATCTTGGTTGGTGAGTGGTCTGTGGGAGCCATGGGGGAGAGAAACACAATACCATAAGAGATGCTTTCAAGGAGTGGGTTAGGTCTGTGCTTTTCCCCATCCTGTGATGGTGTTGATGCAAAGCCACAGGACCAGAACAGCCAAATTAAGTCATCTTTTCCTTTTGCAGCAACCAGGGTAATTTTTCTGTGGTGCAAACAGGGTCACCTCTCTCCTCTTTCTAAAAACTGTTATTGACTGACTCCCTATTCCCTTCCACAGAGTCTAAGACCCCTAATATAGCTCCAGGGCCCTTTGCAATCTGAACCCTGGGGAATTCTAAGTCCTTGCCCCCTCTTGCCTTTTCCACTCCTTACCCCCTGAGCTCTGGCCCCACTGAAATGTTTTCAGACCCTTAGATGTACTAGATTCTTTTAGAGCTCTGGGCCTTTACATATTTCAAGTTCTCTCTCTCCCCAACCCTCTCCATGAGCCCTTCTTGAAACATTCTTCTCTCCTGGTTCCTCTGACTAACTCTTTATCATCCTCCAGAAGGGATGTGGACATTATCTTCTCTAGGAAACTTTCCCTGGGGAATCTCCCCCGCCCAAGCATGAATAATGTGGTCCTATTTGCATTCCTATAGTACCTTGTACTTCCTCATATTAGCACTTACTATACTTCATTAAAACTTCCCTGTTTTTGGTCTACATTCCCCCAAAGACTACAGGTTCAGTGAGAACAAAGACATTATTTGTCTTACTTACTGCCCTATCTTTAATGCTTAGTGTAGTGTCTGACATGTAATAGGCAGTTATTCAATAATATTGGTTGAGTACATAAATTCAGTGTGTAATAATGTTTAGTTTCATGCAAATATCTATGCAAGCACTTTCTCATTTTGTCCTCTTAAAATTTTTGCCATCAAGATTGAGTAGATCCTATAGCTATCAATTTCACAGTTGTGAAAATTGAGGCCTAAAAATAAATTCAGGCAACAGTGTAGGACCACACAGATAGAAACTGGTGGAGTGATCTCTTGTTAGCCTTTGTTTACATCACAATGCCTCGTATCTTTGCTTCTTACTTCATATAAAGAAGATCCTCCTCTTTCAGTATCTTTTCATTTGTTTCCCTCTAAATGCAAATTTTGAATGTGTCTGCTGACTGTAGCAAACATCACTGGTACGATCCCTCCAAATCCACAGTCTACCTCTGAGTACATTGTGGTGGTGGTAGACAGTTTCCCAAATGTGGGGAATTTTCCTTTTCTTCAATACCACCTGTTCTTGCTCTCTGTATTCCAGTGCAGCCTGGAAATGTGTGCAGGGGGTTAATGCCTTTGGGAGCAATCCCTAGTGAATGTGGATGGGAGCTGGATAAGTCATGCAGCCTCCATACTCTCTGGTGAAACAGTTCTGAGGGATGCCTTCTCCTCAAGGATTTTTACAGGGTCTCCTTTGGGGGTGAGCCCCAATTGCCTACAGAGCTTAGCCCACACAATAACATGCCCTTTAATGGTAATTTTCTCCCTCCCTGAATTGTTGTCATCACTTCCTCATTTGTGCTTCTAGAGGTCACTACACAAATAAGTTAGTGGCACCCAAGTCTTTGTCTCAGGGACGTCTCTTGGAGAAAACCAATCCAAGATATTGATAAATACATAACAAGTAAGAAGGACAGAGGGAAAAAAACACAGCTTTATCCCCACTGCTAATTAAGCATCCATGAAAGACACTCCTTTGCCATGTTCCTCACCTGCCTCCTCACCAGATGATCTTTCAGGGACTCTTTCATCTCCGAGAGGGCACTCATTCTACTCTAGGGTGTGGCTGTTTATCAAATGCCAGATCTGTACGTGGCTGTTCTTCCCAGTGTAGTGTTCCTATAGTTGCGCAGAAACCCTGAGGGCACTGACCTATGGCAGGCTGGCAATTGCCACAGAGCAAGCAGTTTTCAACCTCTGTGCCAGTTCTCTCTGTCCTCTGTTTATCAGAACTGGCTGGAATTACTGACTAAAATTCCTAAGGGGAGGACAGAAGTTGCAAACAGCCATGGCTGTCTACACTCCATTAGCTGAAGCAGACAGAGCCAGCAGCACAAGAGAGTATTAACTTCCAGACATACACATTTAGCTCTAGACAGCCCATGAAGAAGGGTGGATAGTGTACAGAAGAAAATGTACCCACGTTCTGAAGTGCAAATGAGCAGAGCACCAAATGCCCTTGGTCAACTGTTGCACAACAGGTTTCCGAAACCAGTTTTCCCAGAGTTGCTGAAATGTTTGTTTTTTGAAGGGACATTTCTCTACATTCCAAAGGTCAATTTAGCTGACTCATGTCAGCACCACTTCCACCGTGAAATGTGCACTTCTGACTTGTGCCCTCCTTTCACCTCTCCCTGGGGACAATGGTGGCCACCTGCATAGCACCACCTGGGTACCAACTTACTATTTTCCTTACTGCAACCACTTTAACCTGATGACTGCTCCACCACACACTCTACCCTAGAGGAAAGAAATCACAGGTGCAAGGAGACAAATGTGTTCCATAGGTAGTGGCTGACACTTGATCAAACTTTGGGCACCTAAGTAAACTTTTGTCTTATTTATCTTCATATGCCATTCCTAAGTAGAGTGTCTGGCACTTAGCAGATGCTCATTAAATATTTGTTGAATTCTTGGATACATGCATGAATGGATTAATGAATATATGCATAATTATTTTAGCTTGAAGGAGTGAGGCCTATGCTATGAATATATTTTCTGAATAATTAGCTCCATGCATAGTGGGTGCTCAAAAATGTTAACTTATGGATCAATAATGTACCTGAAAGGGCTTTGAAGATAATAAATCACTGTGGAGGCCTGTGGATATGCCCCCACCTGGCTGTTGGTGGATTGTATGTAGTACCCCCTGAATGATTATGGTCATTATAAGTGATTCTTGTGATAGTTTGCAGTTCTGAGATTAATAAGACATCATTTTAGTTGAGCTTTCTATTTTGTCATATGCCCTTTTCCCATATCCCAATTTGTATTAGTCTTTTGAGGAATCCAGGCAGGGTTAGATAGTGGGGGAAGACCAGGGCTATAATAAGGTTCCAAACAAATCCCTTAATTGAAAAGAGTTTGTCTATAGTGTTAAGTGTAGGCAATTAGTCCCCAAGGGGAAGTACTAGCTATGTTATCTATAGTACACTGCGGGCATGCAATACATTTTACAAAGGCATAATAAAATAATAGGTACAATCATTTATTGTTACTTTATCCATTTAAACCTGATTCAGAATGTTCTATCAAATATAGCTTCCTTTTTTCCCTTCATAGTGGTATTGTAGAATTGAGATAACTTGTTCTTCTACTCTCACATAGCATTAAGTATTTCCAGAAAGTTGTTTAAATAGTATACCTGCATCAACATTTCGTATATTTAATACTAATGATAGTAATAAAAGTGGTAGCGGTTGCTGTTTTTGAGCATTTACTATGTGCTAGACTCTGCACTAAATGCTTTATATGCATCATCTGATTTATCTTTGAATTTTTTATATTTGATTTGGATACTTTTGAAGTATTTTTTTTCAGTTTATGTGTGAGGAAATGGATAATTCAAGAAATAAGTAATTTGATCAATATCATATAGCTGGTAAATCGTAGCCTATTTGATTCAAAATCCTTTGCTCTTGATTATTTTACTAACATGAATGCAGGAACACTTCACAGAAGGTGAAATTAGGACCATCATTTTAAAAAACGGGACTTAGAATAGAAACAACTGCCATCAGATAATGTGCTAAGCATATTATATAAGTTGTCTCGTTTAATATATAGACTGTGCATCTAATAAATTAAGTGTTATAGCTACTTTATATAGATGAGAACATTTATAGATGAGCTTCTAAAAGTCATGTGATATGCTATAGACAACCTGCAACTGGGTAGTAGAGCTGTGACCTAAACCAGCTCTGTCAGACCTTGAAATTTTACCAGCATCCCCATTACACTATTGTGTCTAATAAGGTAAAGATTGGCAAAGTACCTATCATGAGCATTTGCCATTTTTTGTCTGTATAACATTTATTTTCCCTTCCTATTGACTCCTTGATTTTGTAATATTTTTGTTGTTGGGGAAGGGAGCACATATCACTTCTCATGGATGTAGAGTTATTGAGATAGTGGGTCCATGTTCATACCTTTCACTAAAGAAGCTACAAGGACCACTTTTTACCTTATATCATTTCACATGAGCAAGATGTGGAAAGATGACCTAAATCTGACAATTGATATACTTTGTTGTTGTTGTTTCAGGGACTTGAATCTTGACGATGTGATGTAAGTAGTAAAGATACGACTGAAATGTATTAATCTCATTTGTCTTCCACCAAATTTCCCTGCTATGAGAGTATTTTTGTGATTCCCACATCACTATAACCTCATTCAGGCATAACCCTGACACATAATGAAGAAAGAAAATCCTTCCACAAGCCAAAGTCTAAACAGCATATCTCATCAACTTTGTTTAGGAGAGATGATATGAGAAAAGATCCTCACTTAATCATGGGCAGTGGATAACAGTCTGTTCAGATGATGAGGAATTTGGAAGGACACTGATTAGGAAATTGTTGAGAAAGAAGTTTTGAGAAGTATGTGGATGGATCTTGAAGAATGGATCTTATATTATTTAGGATTAGTTTCAGCTTACTGCAACAGAAAACCCTACAAATAGTAACCAAACAAGGTGGAAGGTCATTTTTTTTTGTTCCATTTGTTTATTTGTCCTCACACAAAGGAGGTTGTAGGTTGGCATCTAGGACTGTTATACCTGTCCAAGGTCATCACAGTTACTTTATGGTCTAAGATGCATGTTGGAACTCCAGCCAATGATGTTCTAGGCATTGGAAAGGAAGAAAAAAAAATCAAAAGAGAAGCAACTGCCAGCTGAATTAGCTTCTTTTTGGCAATCTCCCTGAAAATCCCATGCAATATTTCCACTTACATCTTATTGACCAGAATTTAGTTACATGGGGACACTTAGATAAAATATTTGCTAGGAAGTATAGTTTTTTGTTTTTTTTTGTTTGTTTCTTTATTTATTTGTTTGTTTTAGTGAGATGGTTTGATACTCTAAATAAAATAAACGTTCTATTTTATATAAATTATTACCAACAGTCTGTCACTGCAAAAGAGGATCTTAATAATCAGGTATATTTTTACTAAGTTCCTTTTCTAGTCACCCCAGAATTAGCTCACTACACTCACCAACAAAGTAGCCATGTTGGCAGGCATGGAAAATGTGCGTTGGCTCAGCCACAGGACATCCTCTCACCAGGGTTGACATCCAACCAACCACTGCTGAATATCCAGTGGGTCTCCATTTTAGCATAATTTGCCAATAAGAGAATCCAGTGTGGTTACAGTAGATTGTTCATAATAGGCCACTTCCATCATGAAGGAGGCAAAAATTTTATTTTACTGGCACAAACATTTTTTTTCTACATTTGGCTTTTCTTTCCATGTCTGTCATGCCTTTGCCAGCACTATAATCCACGAGCTTGTAGAAGTCCTCATATACCTTTATGGTATCTCACACTTACATGATATCAAAGATATTGCCTCATTATCAAAGCAATAAGGCAATAATTCTATGCTAATGGTATTCATTGATCCTATTCTCTGTCTCATCACCCTGAAGAAGGAGTTGTACCATAGCTAAGAGACAAACCTTGCTAAATTGTACTGCTGTCTTGAAGAATGTAATTAGTGCTATGAGGCAGTGACCTAAAATATGATGGGGTTTCACCCATAGCTAGAATATGTGGTTCTTAGGACTAAAAAATGGAAATGGATTTGGTGCTTCACAAGACTAAGTATCTACTTGCCATCTACAACATCATTGCTTCCTGTTCTCAGGACTTGGAAATCTGAAACTTTTAATACTAATTCACTTGGGAACTTGGGATTCCCCACGTTTCTAGGTGAAGAAGTCAAAAAGGATGTTACGTGAGGAAATTGGATTACTCAAATATATTTGGTCAGAAAAAAACATGAGTGAAATCCAAGTTATCCCTTTGGGAATTTCCTTATCCAACAATGCCTAGCAGTAAATGGTTAATGGAAGTCTTTAATATAAGGACTGTCAAAGTCTCAGTTCACTGGCAAGGCAAAGGCATTGGTCACCATATTAAGCAATTCTCTGATGAACCGGTTGTTGGCAGTGGCAAGGGGGAAAATAATATATGTATGGGAGAAAGGGAGAGGGAAATTTTAGTTGTCTTGTGACCAGTTATAGAAATGAGACCTATAATCCCTGTCTTTACAGATTTATGTGCATATCATTGCAGAACTACTTGAGGAATAATTGTCATCAAACACAGTTGTTTGATTTGAGGATGGATATATAACTATGTAACTGAAGTTACATAGTTTTCATTGTATGTGAAATAGTTGTAATTGTATTCGTGGGGCAAGGTCTTCCAGAAAGTTCAACCAAGGGAAAAGTTGTTTGGATATGCAGATCACATTTGATGGATATTATGTGTAAGTGAGAACTTCCCAGTATTCATTCCCTCTTCCCTAAAGCATTCTATTTTCCTTCTGGATAGGTTTTTATAGGACAGGAAATCCAGAAGCCTAATTCAGCAGTGAAAGCTGTAAAGGCCAATACAACCCTTTTCTTCACTTCTGTTATCATGGGGTAAGCACATATTCTAAGCTTGGCCAAAGCATATTTTTTTCTCTGTACTTTGAATTTTAATAGTTAGAGATTATTTATCCCAATAAACTTGACCAGCTTGATGGAGATCAATATTGGAGTTCTTGTTCCTTAGTTCCCTGCTGAGATGCTTGCTTCTTGTTTTTTCTTTGAAGTCTGATTATAATCTGACTTTTAATCATAGAAAAATGAAAAGACATAAGTTCACTGTTCTCCCACCCCCAGTTAAATAGAGCAAAAGTCCCCTGACACTGTATGTAAAAGAACATAAGGCACTGAAAAGCAGAGATAGGAAAGCAAGCAGACTAGGGACCTCAGGACCCATGTAATGCCATGGTAGTAAATCGACTAGGTTTTCTTTTTGCTTCATATATACCTGACTGGATATGAGAGAAGCCAGCACCCCAGACATGTCAGTGGAAACAGATAATACCCACCCCCCACAAAGCCTGTTATCTTTAGCCAAAGAATCAGGAAAGGGACAACCTGAAAGACAGAAAATTTTTAGAAACTAGCCAGTCTGCTTCAGCCAAATGCCACAGAAAAACTACTGCCTACCACCATATTTGTCAACAAAGGCCAATGCTGTAATAAGGCTTCCTAACCTCTTCACTAGTGTATTGTCAGAAAAGGCAGAGTGCAGACCCAGGACATTCATCTCCACTAGACAGTAATTAGTCTTCCTACCCTACATGATGTCAGCTGGATAACCACCACAACCTGACAGTAGTAAGGTGCCCCCCATTTCTTCTGTTTTTGTGGTATCAGAGGGGGCTAATAGAGAATCAGCACCCAGTGACCTCAGTGGAGAACATAGCCTCAGGGTGGAGCAGTAAGAAGATACCCACTACCCTTCTCAACCAGGGTAGTATCAGCAGAGGTATAGTTCAGATTTTGAACTTCCAGTAATAAAGAAGAACACCCCCATTCCATGGGTGTTGATGAATCATAGTGGGGAGCTCAAACTTCTACACCATCTTGCAGTGATGAGAAGGTGCTTCTCTTCTCCTGATAAAATAGTATCAGAGAAGGCTTGCTACACCAGAAAATATAAGTGGATCTAAGTGCATAAAGTATCCAAGTTTATTCACAAATCACTTGTCATACAAGGACCAGGAAAACCTCAATTTGAATGAAGAAATATAGTCAAAAGACACAAACAAGGAGATGACAGATATGTTAGAATTATCTGACAGAGATTGTAAAACAGGCATCATAACAGAATACTTCAACAAGCAATTACAAACACAGCTGAAACAAATACAAAAATATAAAGTGACACAAATAAATAGAATACATAAAGAAGAACCAACTGGAAATTTTAAAAGTGAAAAAAAAGAATAACAACATTTAAGAAATCTCAACAGTGAAATGGAGAGGGAAGAAGAAAGAATAATAAAATGTATTAAGTTTCCTTATTCTTATGACTTATTAAGGAGTTAGAACATTAAAAATTATGCAATCTAAAGAAACAGAAAAAAACAGACTGAAATAAATAAATAAATAAACTTTGGAACAATTAAAAAATATCCAATATTTGTGCTGTCCTAGAGGAAGAGAAGAAAGAGGTTGACACTGAAAAATCATGTTAAGAAAAAATTTTCCAAATTTGTCAAAAGATACAAACACAGATTCAATAACTTGAGCCAACACCAAGAATAGATTCCGCAAAAGTCAAACTTCTGAAAAATAAAGGGCAAAGAAAATTCATGAAAGCAGTAATTGACACTTATCTATAGGAGAAAAACAACTTGACAGACAGCAGATTTATCTTGGGAATCCAGAAATGCCAGGGGAAAGTGGCACACCATTTTCAAGTGTTGAGAAAAGGAAATGTCAAGGAAGAATTCTATTCCCAATGAAAACAATTTTCAGGAATAAACGAGAAATGAAGACATTCCGAAATGAAAGAAAACTAATAAAATTTACCAGCAGTCAAACTACACTAAAAGGAATTTCCTTAAGAAGGGAAAGATATAGAAAAGAAAAATCTTGGAACATTAGGAAGGAAGGAAAAAACAGTAAACAGAGTAAAAATATATGTAAATATAATAGAGTATGCTGTGCTTTAATTTTGAGTTTTCTAAGTTATATTTGATATTTTTAACAAAATGTATAACAGTGTTTGATGCAGATCTCAAAGTATGTGAAGAAATACTTAAAACAATTACATTGTACATGGAAGATGGTTAAGGTGTGTAAAGTGAGTTGAGGTTTCTACACTTCACTTGAACTGATATAATGTTCATATTAGTAGACCTTACAGAGCTCCTTGCATATATAATGTGATACTGTGTATATGTTATATAATAAAGCAACGCTAAAACTGCTATACAAAGAGAGATAGTAAAAATACTGTAAATAAATAAAACTAAATTGTAAAAATGTTCAAATAACTCACAGAAAGATAAGAAAACAAACAACAACAAAAATGACAGACATAAGCCCTGCCATATCAATAATTCCATTAAATGTAAATGCTCTAAATACACTAAAATCAGAAATTATCACAGTGAATTAATTAAAAAACAGAAACGAGGGGTGCCTGGGTGGCTCAGCAGGTTAAGCATTCGACTCTGGACTCTGGATTTCAATTCAGGTCATTATCTCATGGTTCCTGAGCTTGAGACAATGTGGAGCCTGTTTGGGATTCTTTCTCTCCCTCTCTCTCTCCGCCCCTCCAGTGCTCATGTGCACACTCTGTCTCTGTCTCTGTCTCTCTTTCAAAATAAATAAATAAGCATTAAAAAAAAAAACCTATCACCCAGCCATGTTCTTTCCACAAGAAATTCATTTCAAAAGTGACAGTATAAATAGGCTCAAAGTGAAAGAATGAAAAAATATATACTATGAAAACATTAATCAATAAAAGTAGAAGTGGCTATATGAAATCAGACAAGGTGGCCTTCAGAGCCATAAAAACTATCAAGGACAGAGAAGGACATTACATGATAAAAGGATTAGTCCACCTAAAAGATATAACAATTCTAATTGTATACACCAAACAAAAGAGCTACAAAATGTATGAAGAAAACATTGATAGAACTGATAGGAAATATAAATATTAATTCATAATTAGAGTTGCAGTCTTCAATACTCCTCTCTCAACAATTGATAGAACAACTAGACCAAAAATCAGCAGGTATATAGAAAAAATTCAACAACATAACTGACATGATCTAATTGACATTTATAGAACACTTCATCTAGTAATGGCAGAGACATATTCTTTCAAGCACTCACAGCACACATCTCAAAGTAGACTATATCTTAGGAAACAAGTCTCAGTAAGCTAAAATAACTGGAATCATACAGTGTGTGTTTACTGACTACAATAGAATCAAAATAGCAATCAATAATAGAAAGAGGAAAATCTCTAAATACTTGGAAACACATTTCTAAAGAATCCATGAGTCAACAAGGAAGTTTTAAGGGAAAAAGCATATATATAGATTGAACTTACTGAAAATGAAAATCCAGCATATCAAAATGTGTGGGACAGAGCTAAAGTAGTGATTACAGGGAAATTTATATAACTTAAATGCTTACATTAGAAAAGAAGAAAAGTCTGAAATCAATAATCTAACTTCCCATTTCATGATATAGAGAAGATAATATTTACCCAAAACAAACAGAAGGAAGGTAATAATGAAGACCAGAATTCAATGAAATTGAAAACAGGGAACAATAGAGAAAGCTAATGAATGAAACGTTGGTTCTTTGAAAAGATCAATAAAATTAAAAAAAAAAAAACCCCTCGCAAGACTGGCAAATGGAAAAAGAGAAAAGACATAACTCACCAACAATAGAAACAAAGACTACCACTACAGACCTTGCAAATATCAAGATACTAAGGGAATACTATAAAAACTCTACATACGTAACTTGAAAACTTATATAAAGCGACCAATTTCTTGAAAAGCATAAACTACCATGATTCATTCAATATGAAAGAGATAATTGAATATCTCTATAACTACTAAGCACATTAAATTGCTACCAAAACCAAAATAGAACCACTCAATAGAAATCTCTTGGCCCAGATGGTAGAGAATTCTACCAAATATTTGAAGATTTAACCTAAATTCAACACAATCTGTTCCAGAAAATGGAACAGGACAGAACACTACTGAATTATTTTATAAACCTGATATTAACTTGAAACCATAACCAGACAAAGCCTGTACTGAAAAAAGAAACAAACAACCCCCCCAAACTATAGACCAATAGTTTTCATGAATATAGATATAAATATCCTAACAAAATATTTGCAAATAGAATCCAACATTTTATGGAAAAATTATGCACCATGACTAAGTTGGTTTTATTCCAGGAATGAATGGCTGTTTCAATATTTGAAAATCAAATCATGTAATCCACTATATTAATAGGTAAGAAAAAAAATCTTATGATTATATAATTTGCTGTAACAACAAAAAAGATTTGATAAAATTCAACATTTATTCATGATTAAAATTCTCAGGAAACTAGGGATAAAGAACTTCCTCAATCTGATAAAGAACATTACAAAAAACTTACAACAAACATACTTAATGGTGGAAGGCTGAATGCTTTTCTCCTAAGAATGAGAACAAAGTAAAGATGTCCACTACATTCAACATCATCTAGAAGTTCTAGCCAGTACAGTAAGATAAGAAAGGAAAGTAAATAGCACAGATTGAAAAGGAAGGACAAATACTGTCCCTATTGGCAGATGATATAATTGTCTTTGTAGAAATCCCAAGGAATCTACAAAGGAACTTTAGAACAAATAAGTGAATTTAGCAATATAGGGATACAAGATTGACATATATTTGACTACAGTAGCATTAACCTCATTGAAACTGAAATGAAAAATACAGTATTTTTTACAATCACCTGATAATATGAAATATTTAGGTATAAATCTAAAAAAGCACGTACAAGACTTATATACTTAAAACTACAAAACACTGTTGAAAGAACTCAAGGAAAATCTAAGTAAATGGAAAGACATACTGTTTTCATTGATTTGAAGACTCAACTTAGTAAAGATGTCAGTTTTCCCAAATTGATATATAGGTTTAATACAACTCCTATCAATATTCCCATAAGACTATTTTGTAGATATTGACAAGATTATTCTAAAATTTATATGGAAGTGGAAAAGTACTAGAATTGCTTAAAAATTGTTTTGAGAAGAAAGTATAAAGTGGGAAGAATAACTACCTCATTTTTGGAGTTATATAGCTAGAGCAATCTAGAATGTGTAGTATTTGAAGAGGGATAGGCACATATGTCATTGGAAAATACCAGAAAACCCAGAAGTAACCCCACATCAGTATAGCCAACTAATTTTTTTAAAGTATAATAGGTGGAGGATGGAGAGTTCTTTTAATAAATGATGCTGGCATAATTATATATCCATGGGCAAGAAAGAAAGAAAGAAAGAAAGAAAGAAAGAAAGAAAGAAAGAAAGAAAGAAAGAAAGAAAGAAAAAAGAAGACTTTCAACCTAAACTTCACACCTCATACAAAAATTAACTCAAAATGGATCAAAAATTTAAATGTAAAATGCAGAAACAAACCTGTTTGAAGAAATCATAAGAGAAAACCTCTGCAACCTAAGTCTTGAAGTGAGTTTTGGAATGTACAACGAATCTGTAAAAGAAAAAAGTCAATAAAGGGGACTTCATCAAAATGAAAATCTTTTGCTCTATGAAAAACCATGGTAATGGTACAAAAAGACAAAATACAGACAGGGAGAAAAGATTCTCAAACCACATGTCTGGCAAAGGACTCATAACTAGAATATATAAAGAACTCTTAAGACACAACAATAAAAAAAGAAACAATTAGAAAATGGGCATCAACACAGAGACATTTTACCCAAGAAACTATAATAAGGCAGGCAAATAAGCACACTAAAAAATGTTCAACATTGCTAGCCATTAAGGAAACATAAATTAAGACCACTATGAGATATCATTACAACTTTTCAAAATAGCTAAAATTAAAAATAGTGACAATACCAATTCCTGGCAAGGATGCAGAGAACCTGGATCTCTCAGACATTGCTGGTGGAAATGTAAAATACAGTCACTTTGGTAAATAGTTTAGCAACTTCTTAAAAAAATAAACATACATTTACCTTATGATCTAGGTATGTCCAGAATCACACTTCTGGACATTTTTCCCAGAGAATTGAAAACTGATGTACACACAAAAATCTGTACAATGACTGTTCCCAGCAGCCTTATTTGTAATAGTCAAGAACTGGGAACAGGTTAGATTTCTACAATAGGTGGACGATTAAAAATCTGTGCTCCTACAATATAATGGAAGACTACTCAGCAATCAAAAGAAATAAACTATTGATACATCAACAACTTTGATCAATGCCAAGGGCATTATGCTGATAAAGAAAAAGCCAATCTCAAAAGGTGACATACTGTGTGATTACATTTACATGGCAATTTTGAAAGAACAAAATTATAGAGGTGGAGGACAGATAAGTAGTTGCTAAAGGTTAGGGATGTTGGGGAGGAAGGCATGATTTTATGCAACCATTAAAAGGAATAAAAGGGATCCCTTTGTGATGACTGAATAGTTCTATACCGTAATTACAGTGGTAGTTATATGAATCTACACAGTTGTTAAAACAGCATAGAAATAGAAACACATACACACACATACACCAATATGCCAAGGTCGATTTTCTGTTTCAATGTATAGTACTATTAATTATATAAGACATAATCATTGAGGGAAACTGGATGAAGATTTACAGAATGGTTCCATACTATCTTTGCAATTTTTTGCAGATCTGTAATTGTATTAAATAAAATTTTGAAAAAAAATGATTATATAGCCTTTCTTCAATTCTACAAATTCCCAATAGCTTTTAATAAATCCCTCTTTTGCTTAATATAATAGCTTTTGCTTTCATCCAAATTATCCTAACTAAATATGCGGCACATACATAAATAATTCATCTCATCCTGGGAGAGTAAGAAAAGGACTTGTAGAAGGTATGTGTTGGAAAAAGGGATCAGAGATTAGAACTGTCTATCTTTTTCTTCTCTTATGTCAAAATCAGGTTATATTAAATTTGACTTGTGCTCTCCTTTCTGCTGAACACATCATGTATTTCACACACACATCTTCACCCTTAAGTCCCTTCTCCCAACCACTCTGCCTTGGCTTAATCTGTTGGGATGATCAGAGCCATCCTTCTATTTGGTGAAGGAGACATTATGTTTTTATAGCATTTATTGAACTGGTTCCTTGCAAGGGGCAGAGAGTCACCTAGCTAAATAAGCACGAGGAGCTCAGATAGAGAATATTAATTTCTTTCATGTATAATGATTTGGGAAATGGGCTTTCCATGGATATTCAAAATCTTTTTTTTTTCAAGGATCCATGGACCTTCATTGAAATTTTAGAGTGTTTCTCCTTCAATATGAGTCAAATATTCAAAATGTTTCTCTCTGTCGATTTTACTGTCACCTGCTTGACCCTGAATCCCCAGAGGACAAGGTAACACAGTACAAAACATGGCCCACTAGGTAGTGGGGACTATAGATGGACATTAGTAGATTTCCTTACAAGGGAATGTGAGCAGAGCAGGAAAAAAGCAACATCATGAGTGTGGCTTACTTGAAGAATGCCAGGAAAGCTCAAAGCCCCCCAACCTGTTGAACTGCTTTAAATCACACCTGTATTCCTTTTTACTTAAAACATCTCTGCTTTCAAAATGCAGAAGTACAAGTGACAGTACTAGTGTTGACATACTCCTTTAGTTAAGGTAGTTTTCTTTTCAAGTGCTACTCAATATTCTGAATGCATATTAAATCTCAGCTGTGTAGGTTGGTAGAGTTGCTGTGTACTTTTAGGCCAAGAGGGAAAAGCAAAGAAAACCAAGGGTGGAATGAAAAAGGTGGGTGGATCGTGGTATGCTTAAATGGGCTGGTGTAGCTGCCAGATTGGGAGCAAGACTGAAACTTACCTACAAAGCAAAAGCAGATGCAGAAGTCTGGCCAGCATGAGAAACCCACTTAGAACCAGGGAGAGTATAAAACCTCATCCAAGAATCTGTGAGCATAAAATTCTGTTAATAACTCTTGAGGTCACATCTGACAGAATGAAACAAGGAAGCCAGGTGCAGATTCCAGGACAGGTACATAGTGAGGACAAGTAGTTGTAGACAGTAGTTCATTGTGTCTAGCTTTTTTTTTTTTTTTAACATAATGTATTGACTTAAGAAATTGGAAAGTCCAAGGGCAGTGCCGTCTTCAGTTACAGTGGCTTGGGACATGTCTTCTAAGGTCTCTTCTGTCTCTCTCCCTTTCTCCCCCCACCTTTCTCACTGCCCTCCCCTTCTCAACTCCACCTCCCTGTTTCTATTGGTTTTATTCTCAGACAGGCTTTTACCTACATTTTTATAACTTCTCTCAGCAACCCGGATGTCCAAAATCAGAAAAGAGTGTGATTGACCCTATGTGAGTCACACGTCAACCCCTGGCCTGAGTCATTGAGTAACCTATTCACACGTGATCCAGTCACCCCACATCTGTGGGCAGGAGAGCTGGAATTGGCCCTTCTGGTATTAGATGAAATGCAAGACAACCATTCTCACCTTGATCTCCTCTTGAGTCGGGGGCAGAGGATGCTCTTGTGGGTAAGAAAGAGCCAGGCATGTGGGGAGTTAGGAATCAGGTATAAACACATTAGAACATTTAAGAATATTACATAAAAAGAAACAGAGAAGGAGGAGGGCTCTGCAGACAAAAAAACATTTACTTCAGCATTTTTTCGGAAAAGGTGCGTGTGGAAGGAAGCCACACATGGAGCAATTTTGACATAGAGATACCACATTAGGATAGTCACACAGAAGGTCGAAGGAGGAAAAATAATTTCCCTCTGACTACACTGGGCTGTCTCTGGACATAATCGTTACCCTCAGGGTTTGCTCATATGGAGTAAGAAATCTCCTGTCTCAGAAAGAAATGAAAGGCAGATTGTGATTGGCCAGCCTGTGTATCTTCCTGAAAGCCTGGACTCTGGAATAGCCTACAGCTACCCTTAAAACCATGAGTGAAACAGTATAGGGGTAGGCCAGGAATAGAACTCAGGGAGTTTAATATTCAATGCTCATGGAGTGATGGATGTTTTGCCTGGTATGAACACCAAATGTTAATGCATCATTTTATGCCTGAGGCTCATGGTGTCTTGATACCAGACAATGAACAGAGCCATTCTGGTGTTTTGCAAGGTCCCACATAACACTAATAGTGTGAACCTCACCCTTTATCTAACTTCTTAGGTAAACTAACAGCTCTTTGAGAACATGTCTTGAGAACATTCTCTGTGTATAGTATTTATATATCGAGTACTTAGGCATGTATAATGTAAAGTGTGCTCCAAAAATTATCATTTATTTGATGGTCAAGAAAAGAATGCTCTGAGGATCAAGCATTTGAAATATGTCCTTTGGAGGGGCGCCTAGGTAGTTCAGTCAGTTAAGCGTCCGACTTCGGCTCAGGTCATGATCTCATGGGTTGTGGGTTCGAGCCCCATGTCAGGCTCTGTGCTGACAGCTAGCTCAGAGCCTGGAGCCTGTCTTGGGATTCTGTGTCTCCCTCTCTCTCTGACCCTCCCCTCGTCACGCTCTCTCTCTCTCTCTCTCTCTCTCAAAAATAAATAAAACATTAAAAATTTTTTGAAATATGTCCTTTGGAGCACCTGGGTGGCTCAGTCAATTAAGCATCTGACCTTGGTTTCAGCTCAGATCATGACCTCACAGTTCATGAGTTCGAGCCCCACATTGGGCTCTGCGCTGACAGTGCTGTATCTCCCTCTCTCTCTCAAAAATAAATAAATAAACGTTTAAAAATGGCTTGAAGTCATGCAATATACTCCCTAATATTTTCATTCCCTTTCTAAAGTCACTAAATTATTTTGCTAAGCTTATATGCTGACCATGATTCAGCCCCTTAGCTGTAAGTAGCACAGCACCCACATGAGGCAGCTCTTTGACAGTGTTGCTGAGGATTTCAGTTTAGGATATACTTTTTTATGCCTGGATTAGTAAATCAAGCCTTATTTTCCTCTTTAGACTGAACAGTCCTGGTATATAGCTTTGTGATATCATTAGAGTTTTGGAGATGGGGAGTAATGAAGCACCAAACCAAACTTGTTCCCCTTTCTCCACCAAGGCAAGCCCTGTGGAGATCTGGGGAGAGTATTTCAAAGTCTCACCTACGGAGCTCCTCCATTACTGCTACAGTAATCGGTGATCCCTGTCTTTGGATTAGTCCCAGAACCAGGAGGCCAGATTGCAAATACACTTTGGATTGCTCCCTCTTTCACCATTGAGGAGTCCTGGCGGTGACCACAAGGATGGGAAGGGAGGGGCAGATGCTATATTAATGAGTATTTCTATTGAGAATGAAAAGGGACATCTGCTTTCATTTTCTGCTCTCTTTGGTCTCTGTGAAGGGACTTAATGCTATTGCTGTTGCCATTGCCCCTAGCTTTCAAATGAAAGATGTCTCGAGTAAATGGAACTGTTTATGAAGTATGAATTTAAGATTAGTGTTAAATGGCCTGACTCACTGGTGATTGAAGGGTAATTCACTGTAGGGGAAATCTCTGCCCAAAGCCATTAAGTGTAGTCTCACCAATTAGGGCCATCACGTTGGGATCCTGTATCTCTGAGATGCTGCTGCCAGAGTGACAGAAGCAACTGTTGGGACAGAAGACTAAGTGACCAAATGCTGAGGCAAAAGAACCAAGTCCTCTGTTGAGTCATTTGGGAGAGACTGAGGCAGGCTGACAACATTCTCTTCCTGCAGTCCCCCCCCCACCCAAGAAAACAGGCATCCCAGTTTTTGAAATTGGTTTTCCTTTGACAACTGTGTCATAAAGGAACAATACAGATGCCATTGCTTTTTGAGACAAAAAATCTGGGTTGGGTTCTAGTTCCACCACTTGCCATGCTCCTGAACTTTGGGAGGTCCCCTAACTCCTTTGAGTTGCATTTTCTTTACTAGCAAAAGTGGGATAACAATAGTACCCATTTGACCAAGCTGTGGTAAAAATAAAATGGAATAATATCTGTGAAAGCACTTCATAAATTATATACATATTATAATTATTACTGTTATTACTACTATTGTAGTAATAGTAATAACTGAATGTTTCTGTCTAAGCTATTCCTGATGCTGATGCTGTAAGTCTGTCAACATCTAAAGCTTCACTCAATGTAAATTTAAATAAGATTTTACTGGCATAAAAATGTGGTGAGGGAAGTACTCACGAAGTCATTCGTCCCAGGCTACAGACAGAGGTAAGTTGACTCCTGTTTCCTGGCAAGGCAGTAGTTTTCTTCTTTTACCAGAAGTTCTAACTGTGTTTGCATTGCTGGCTCTACCACAAATGGATTCTCTCCACACATTCTCTGAACTTATTCATCCCTTCACTCATTGAAAGAATATTTACTAAATACTCCTATACTGGCATAAGAGACACAGAGGTGACTTTATGGAATTCATAGTTGAGTGGAGGAAGCAGTTATAGAAGGTAATTACAACTACCCTGTTAGATAAATCCAGAAAGAGGGGCAGGTCCAAGGTTTAGGCAGCATCTAAGCTGCAGATGGCAGGCGGAGTGTTAGCAGGAAGCTCCCCCCCCCCCCCCCCCGCCCCGGAAGCTGATGCCTGAACTGAGTCTTCAGGGATACACCTAGGAGCTCATCAAAAAGAGAAAAAGGGAAGGTGCTGAGGAATTCCAAGCTCTCTCTATATGGAATAGATTGACTTAG